>CAUOFW020001814.1:0-600000 GCA_963454935.2 Ilex paraguariensis
GCCCTTTACTGAGAGGCAAGGGGCCTAGGATATCGATGCCCCACTTAGAGAAAGGCCATGGGCTTGAAATGGTTGTTAGCTCCTCGGGTGGTTGCCTTGGCACAGTGGCAAAGCGTTGGCACTTGTCGCACTTTTTGGAGAAACCTGAGCGTCCCTCATCATGGTAGGCCAGAAGTAGCCCTGTCTGAGCGCCTTGTGGGCTAGGGAACGCCCTCCAGAGTGATTCCCGCAGATCCCTTCGTGGATTTCTCGGAGGGCATAGTGGGCTTCTTCAGGTGAAAGACATCGTAACCATGGTAAGGAATAACCTCTCTTGTATAGAGTGTCCTGCAAGATGGCAAACTTGGAGGCCCTTATCCTTAGCTTCCTGGCCTCTAGGGGATCATCTGGCTGCACACCGTCTTGGAGGTATGCCTTGATTGGGGTCATCCAGTCTGATTCGGTGGATACACAGTCAACATTAGTGGCCTCCATGTCCATCCTGCTGGGATCGCACTGGTGACCAATTAGTACTGGTTCCCCTGATGAGGCTTCCATGGATGAAGCAAGCTTTGCGAGTGCGTCGGCAGCCATGTTATCCTCTCTGGGGATGTGGTTTATCTGGAAGTAGTGAAATTTTGTGATCATGTTTCTGACCATGTTGAGATATTCTTGCATTTTGGCTCCTTTGGCTTCGAACTCGCCCCTCACTTGATTGACTATCAACTGAGAGTCGCTGTAGGCGGCAAGGTGTTGAACCTCCATTTCCATTGCTAACCTTAATCCAGAAAGGAGGGCTTCATATTCCGCCTCATTATTGGAAGCGTAAAAGTGGAGCTTCATCGCATATCTGAGAGTGGTGCCATCTGGGCTGATCAAAATTAAGCCCGCTCCTCCTCCTTCGCTAGTCGAGGAGCCATCTACATAGAGTTTCCAAAGCAGATGAATGGAGAATTTGGAATTTAAAGTGGAAGACCGGGAGGTGCAGCCTGTGGTGCCTGGGCATGCGGAGGTGCAGCTTGTGATGCCTGGGCATCCAAGGGTGCAGCCTGTGGTGCAGGAATTAGAGGTGCAGCTTGTGGTGCCTGGGCATCCAGAGGTGCAGCCTGTGGTGTCTGGGCATCCTGAGGTGCAGCTTGTGGTGCCTGGGCATCCAGAGGTGCAGCCTGTGGTGCCTGGGCATCCTGAGGTGCAGCTTGTGGTGCCTGGGCATCCAGAGGTGCAGCCTGTGGTGCCTGGGCATCCTGAGGTGCAGCTTGTGGTGCCTGGGCATCCAGAGGTGCAGCCTGTGGTGTCTGGGCATCCTGAGGTGCAGCTTGTGGTGCCTGGGCATCAGAAAAAGTTGTTTGGGCTCCTAGGGAGGAGACTTGGGCGCTTGCTTGAGGGTCTTTGTTAGGCTTTTTGATGTCTTCGTTGGGCATTTGGGGATCCTCACTGTTCCCATCCTCTGTTGGTGTGAGTTCAGCTACGAAATCTGCTAGGGCTTGTGCTTTGATGGCCGTCCTAGGTTGGTACTGAATGTCGAATTCCCCGAGTTCTACTGCCCATTTAAGAAGTCTTCCAGACACGTCCGGCTTTCCCAAGATTCTTTTAAGTGGTTGGTCGGTGATGACCACCATACGATGGCCCTGGAAGTAGTGTCGTAGCCTTCTCGCTGTTGTGACCAGAGCGAGTGCCAGTTTTTCTAGTGCTGAATATCTGACTTCTGCCCCCCGGTACGCCCTGCTCACATAATAAACTGGTTTCTGCACACCATTGTTGTTTCTAACGAGCACTGAGCTTACCGCTGATGGGGAAGCAGATAGGTATAGATGGAGAGTCTCTCCAGGAGCAGCATGTGACAGGAGGGGAGGTGCTGCTAGGTAGGCTTTAAGCTTTTGAAAAGCCTCCTCTGCCTCAGGTTTCCACTCAAAGGCTTTTCGGAGAGTTTTGAAAAAGGGGAGACATTTATCTGCAGATTTGGAGACAAACCTATTTAATGCTGCGATCCTTCCATTGAGGCGCTGGAGCTCTTTGGTTGAAGAGGGTGACTTCATGTCAAGAATGGCCTTGATCTTGTCAGGGTTTGCCTCAATTCCCCTCTGATTGACCATAAAGCCCAGGAATTTACCAGACCCCACACCAAAGGCGCACTTCTCAGGGTTGAGCTTCATGCGATAGGACCTCAAGACGTTGAAAGTTTTTTGGAGGTGATCAATGTGGTCTACTGCTGCAAGGCTCTTTACCAGCATGTCATCCACGTACACCTCCATTGTTTGCCCGATCAGAGACTGGAACATCTTGTTCACCAGCCGTTGGTAGGTTGCTCCAGCGTTCTTTAGCCCAAAGGGCATGACCCTGTAGCAATATGTCCCCTTTGGCGTGATGAATGATGTCTTCTCTTGGTCTGGGGGATGCATGCTAATCTGGTTGTACCCCGAGTATGCATCCAAGAAAGTGAGCAACTCATGCCCAGCGGTGGCGTCGATGAGGAGGTCAATCCGTGGCAGTGGATAACTATCTTTTGGGCATGCCTTGTTCAGTTCTGTGAAGTCGACACAGAGACGCCACTTCCCATTAGCCTTAGTGACCATTACTACGTTGGAGAGCCACTCTGGATACGCCACTTCCCTGACTGCTCCGTTATCAACCAGCTTTCGAATCTCCTTGTCCATGGCTTGAGCCCTTTCAGTGGAGGCTCCCCTTAACTTTTGGCGAACAGGCTTGTACCGCGGATCGACATTGAGGTGGTGGGTAGCTACTTCCGGGTTGATGCCCTCAAGGTCCTCATGCGACCAAGCAAAGATGTCCATATTATGCTCCAAAAATTCAATCAACAGGGGAGCCAGCTCTTCAGAAAGGGAAGAGCCAATGTAAATTCTTCTGTCTGGGTGCTCCTTTTTTAAGACCACAGGGATGAGTTCCTCGACTGGTTCTCCTCTTTCTGTGGCGGAGTCATCCCTTGGGTCAAGGACCTCAACTTGCAATGCTTCTTGGGGCTTCCTAGCCTTCATAGAGGATACATAGCACTCTCTGGCTGTTATTTGGTCCCCTTTGACCTCTCCGACTCCATTTAAGGTTGGAAAGCGGAGAACGAGATGGTAGGTAGAGGGCACAGCTCTTAATGTGTTAAGAGCTGGTCGCCCTAATATGATGTTGTAGGCCGACGGGCATTCTATTACCAGGAAATTGACCATGACTGTGGAACTTCGGGGTGTTACTCCGGCGGTGACGGGAAGTGTGATGGATCCAAGGGGATACACCTTTTCCCCTGAGAATCCAATGAGGGGTGACCTGATTGGCTGTAGCCTCTCCCTGCCCAGATTGAGCTTGTCATAGGCCTCTGCAAATAGGATATCTGCAGAGCTGCCACTATCTACCAGGATCCTGTGCACATGAAAGTTGGCCACCGTCATGGTGAGCACCAAGGGGTCATCATGGGGGTGTTGGATTTCCTCCAGGTCCTTGTTTGAAAAAGATATGACCTCGTCGCTTTCCTGCTTCGGCACCTTAGATGGGCGCATCTCGTAGACATGTCTTGCCTTCCTGGCATGAGCCTTCATCGCGGAAAGTGATTCTCCTCCACCTGCTAGTCCCCCCGAGATAGTGTGGATTTCCCCCACAGGCTGCTGATCTTCCTGGTTGTGAGGTTGTGGTTCACGTTCCCTTCCAGCAACGTATTGACGCAAGTGACCACGCTGGATGAGCTCCTCAATTTGCCTCTTGAGGTCGTAGCAATCGTCGGTGTCATGCCCGTGATCACGATGGAAGCGGCAATACTTGTTAGGATTTCTGCGATTTGGAGGAGACTTCATTTTTCCAGGCCACTTTATCGCGGGGTCATCCTGGATCTGGAATAGGATGTGTTCCACGGAAGCATTGAGGGGAGTGAAAGGTTGACGGTTCCTCTGAGGAGCAGGACCTAGCCGGTCCTTGACAGGGACTTTCTCTGTCCTGCCATATTTGTTGCTGGTTTCCTTCTTATCGTCCTTCTCTCTTTCCTTCCTTTTCTCACCAGCTCTGGAAGACTCACCCCGCCTGGCCCTTGTGATATCTTCTGCGTTTATGTATTTTTGGGCCTTGGCTAGCAGCTCTGGCATGCTCTTCGGTGGGCGCTTCAGAACTGAGAAAAGGAAACTTGATGAACGGAGGCCACCCAAGAAAGCGGTCATTGTCACCTTGTCGTCAGGTTCATCAACTTGGAGTACCTCCTCGTTAAAACGAGTGAGGTAACTCCTCAGGCTCTCCTCGCGGTCCTGCTTTATGCTAAGCAGATGTGTAACTGGTTTCTGGTGGCGACGCCCTCCTATGAAGTGTGAGACGAATGATCTGCTAAGCTCGGCGAAAGAGGCAATAGAGGCGGGGGAGAGCTTAGCAAACCACTGTCGGGCAGACCCCTTTAATGTGGTTGGGAATGCCCTGCACATGATTTCGTCTGGTACGTTGTGCAATTGCATCAAGGTCTTGTAAGTGTCGAGGTGGTCCAGTGGATCCTTTGTTCCATCAAAGGTCTCCACAGATGGCATCTTGAACTTCTGAGGGAGGGGGTAGTTCGCTACATCAGATTTGAAAGGGGTATCAGTACGCCTTACCAGGTGGTCAACAGTCTCGGGTCCCTGGGCCTTCATGGCGTTGAAGACATCACCGAGTTGATTTTGTACCTCCTTTATTTTCTCGTCCCAATGATTGGGGGCTCCTCTGGAATGATCATGGAAGTGGCTTCCATGCCCCATGCTTTGGTTTTCACCCTCATCCTCCTGGAGATAAGGGTCCTCTTCCTGGAAAGCAAGGGGAGGGGGAGGTGCAGCTCCCTCATGTTGGGCTTCCTGAAGTGGGGTGCCCAATGGGGCACCCGGGCGTGGTGCTCCTTGATGCCCAGGATGTGGAGCTCCTTGTGGTGCTCTATGTTGTGCACCTCTGTGGGGCCCTCCATGTTGTGCACCTCCATGTGGTGCTCCACGTTGGGGTCCTCCATGTTGTGCACCTCCATGTGGTGCTCCTCCTTGGGGTCCTCCATGTTGTACACCTCCGTGTGGTGCTCCTCCTTGTCCAGCAAGTATGAGTTGCAGTAACTGTTGGTTTTGAGCAACCAGTTGCTGCATGGTCTCCAATATTTGTTGGGGATTCGGGGCTAGAGTATCCGGAACAGGGTTGATAGGCGGGGGAGCAACCTCTTCCTCTCGTGGAGGATTGTCTTCGTGTTGGTTCATGGATCGAGTAGTGATCGCCATTAGTTAATGGACGTAATGTTCAGGAGTGAGAATTTTGTCGATTCCCACAGACGGCGCCAAACTGATGATGCACAAAAATGGTTTTGCACACCACCTGTCAAGTATAGATAATAAATGCAATGAAATCAACGAAAGAATTAAAGAAGACACAATTTATAGTGGTTCAGTCAATTCGACCTACGTCCACTCTTCAATGGCTTCAGTCGCCGGGTATTTTATTGATTCAAAGGTATGGAGAATGAAGATACAAGCTTTGAGAGGGGGGGAATGGAGAATCAGAGAAAATAATAATCTCCGGTAGTCGGTTCGTCTTCTGTAAGTCTTTGATGGAGCATGTGTCCCTTTCTCTCTCAGATTAGAGTCATTCTATAGTAGATAAGAGATCATTCTTGTGGGGATCATAACATATCCTCAAGGCTTCTTTATCGCAGCTTAGAGATTATCTTCGGTGGAGATCACGACTTATCCTCAACGGAAGGAAGAGTTTGGGAAACTCTTGAAGGAAACGTGGTCAAAGATTGGACCGTTGATAAGCTTCTCGTGCTCTCTTCTTGGTGACGTGCTAAGCAAGAAGTCCAACCGTGCTGTCCTCTTGGTGACGTGCTAAGCAAGAAGTCCAACCGGCCTTGGGCTCCCTAAGGCGGTGTAGATAAACTTCCCGTGTTCTCCTCTTGGTGACGTGCTAAGCAAGAAGTCCAACCGTGCTCTCCTCTTGGTGACGTGCTAAGCAAGAAGTCCAACCGTCCTTGGGCTCCCTAAGGCTTGGTGGGTTCACGATGAGGTTGGGCTCCTCAACCGGGGTTGGGCTTTTAATACATAAATTGGACTACTTGGGCTTAACCCATCAGTTCTCATAATGGAAAGAAAATATATAATTATATGAATTTTGCCAAAAATAAAAAATTATAATTGACTAATTTATACAAATGCATGTGCTATCTGATTTATTTCTAATTTATGAATTCTTTTTTAAAATGAAAAAAAATGAGAATTTGAAAGACTAAAAGATGAAACTTTTCTCCAAATTAAAGGAGTTTATGACAAAGTGACGAGTCTTGATTGTTGGTTCGACTCGGATCAAATGTTATTTGTCACGCTTAATTCTAAGTCTGACTCTTTCTACTTCAACTATCACTTTTAAATTTTTCGTTACGCTTTGAATACACGACAAATAATTTATTAATATATGTTCTACATCACTTTTCTTAAAATTGAGAACCTTTCGGATCACATATATTTTGAACTCGTAATTATAATGTAAAGTCAAGATACACACAACCACTTATCAAACGCATCGAGTCTTCCAAGATTCTCTCATAAAACTCAATTTTTTTTTTAGGTCATTCATAATACTCAAACATGAAACATGAAATAGTATTACTCGTATATAAATTTTTTTTTATCCCAGTTACCTCAACGGATTTTAATAATAGACGTTTGAGGGTGAAGATGGCGGGTATGGTTGTGTTGAGGATAAATTGATATGATAGGACATGAGAAGACGATTATGAAATCTTATTCATCGATTATAGTGTTTATTATATGTTAATCAATTTTTAATTATTTCACTATGTTTTCCTCTTTAATTTTAGTTTAACAGTTTTATTGTACTAATATCTCGGTCATAATACATATGAGTGGAGGAAGTAATCTGCGAGCTGGAGGGAGGGAGAAAGACATGTTTTTAGTATCCCCAATACTCAAAGCTTAAATACATGGTATGAAGGGTATTGTTTTCCTTTAAATAACTACATTTTGGAACGAAATATCATTTTTTTATGCTCAATCGTCTATTTAGAGTATGATCTGTTTATTTGGACGAAAAAGGTATCGAGAACAAATAAATCTAAAAACGTGAAACGTCTATTATAAAAACACAAGTGAGTAAAGTGCAACTGTTTCAAAACCACACGAGGGTAAAAAAAAAATTTTCCTATTATTTTTATAGAAAATGAATTTGGTCAAGTAAATTGCATATTATTCTGGTTATATGGATTGCCTATTGCCTCGGGCAAGGCCTTGTTATGCTCGAATGTGGAAACAACTTAGTAGGTTTGGGGTTCAACTTAGTAAGTATGACACGCACAAATTGAAACGAGTGAGTGAGATGCATCCTATTGTCACTAAATCATCCAGTTTCTTTCACAACTATTTGTTTTTATGAGTAATATTATTGAGAGAACTTAATTATTGTAATTATTAAATTGTTAGTGAGTTTTATCATTGAATACACTCTCCATTATTAATCTAATGGTCACAATCCATTAAGTTTCCAAATTATATCTCAATAAATTTAAAAAGCACAAACACAAATATGAAATATAGATACGATACAATAAAACTTGAAACAATAGGATTCACCAGGTATGACTATGATATGTTTATAATAAAATATATTATATAATTTTTTACTATTATTTAACGACTTAAAAATTATAATTTTTAATAGTTACTTCACAATAGTAAGCAAAATTATACAATTTTTACTTTGAAAAATGGGTAATATCGTGTCATTATGATCCATAAAGTGAACATGATCGATCAAAAGAATCAAAACCAATATTTAACTAATTGGTTTGTTTACAAGTATTATTTTCTAAAATTATAGTGTAATTAATTCATTTTTTTTCATACTTTTTTGATATTTAATAATAGAAAATATTTAAAAAATACTCGTGCCTCCACAATCAAATGGAATTTTGTTGATATATTCTATTATATGTGAAATCAAAATGAGAGGGTATAAATTAAAATTAAGAATTACACATCTTGCTCCATGTATAGAAATATATTCAAATATTTACATATTTTATTAATTATTAAATGCGTACATTATGTATCTGATACATATCGTTGAGTATCCAATAAATATTATATCCGATACGATATCTGATTCGGATATGTCGACCTTAACGAAATATCCGTACTTAATTGCCAATAACATAAGTGTATTTTTAGAGGTTTTTTAAAATCAAACCACTTTCTACAACTTATTTAGCTTTAAGTATAAACTTAAAATTTTTTTGATAAAAAACACTTTAGAGCATAAGAACCGAAATACTTCTAACATCTCAGTTACTATTGAAAAAACTACATAAAAAATCGATTAATTTAAAAACTTAAACTCTTAAATTTTATATTTTTTTATATTATATGTAATAAAATAGCTTATAATTCAAATTTCAAAAGATAAATAAAATGACTTTTGTTATTCGCGGTTGAGATCGTTTTAAATTTTACTTTAAAGTTAATCTAACGACTAATATTAACACCCTAAATTTAATATTAACACTACTGCTATCGTCATTGTCGCTGTCGCCACTATCGCCGCCACTATCAACGACGTCGCTGCCACCACCACTACGGACATTATCATCCATCACAACCATAACTGTCTCCTATCACAACTATTGTTGCCCACCACCTCTTACCCCCACTATAAATTGATGCTTCAATTTCTTTATCTCTTTTTTATGTTTGTGATTTAATTTTAAATATGAATACAAATATATTTATTATTTATTATTTTGTGCCTTTAAACACAAACAATAACTAGTTTTCTTATATTAAAACAGTTCTATCTCTCTGTCTCATATATAAAGTCCTCTGCGCCGCAATAACTAGTTTTCTTATATTAAAAAACTTCTATCTCTCTGTCTCATATATAAAGTCCTCTGGGCCGCAATGCAAGTGCTGATCCAAAAGTCAGCCATGGGTCAATCTAGCCTGTGCTGGCAATTAGCCCGATGAGTAGGATCATGGACCTTTTTTGCAAGATGAATAGACCTGACGCAAGAGGATGGCCCAGTTCATAGGTAACTGAAACTAAAAAATTAAGAAAATATGTCAAATTTGAAAAAACATAATTAAAATTTTTTGTCACTGTATTAACTAATTGAAGGACGCGTGAATTATTTTTATATTTAAAACTATATACATGAGTACATTGAAAAAATATACTATAATAGTGTTAGTCATTGCCTTAATTTTTTTTAAATATTATCTATGTATATTTAAAATTATTATAAATATATTTAAGTGTATCCATTCTATTATTTTTTATTCTATCAATTAGTATAGTCATATAATTAAATAATTATGAATTTTTGGACACATTTTGAACACTTTTTATGAATACATCTAGATAAATTTTTGACATGTCAAAATCATTTTTAAAATTATAGATATTATGAAAACTAGGTTAAATAACACAATGAGTAATTAATAACTAATAGCTTGATTAGTTATATAGAAAAATACTATAATATTTTTTATAGAGTTAGTCACATTTGTTATAAAGGATTGTAATTAGTCTTTTTTTTTATTTGTATACACTATATTTATAGGTGTTTTTGATAATTTTTATATTTTTTTGAATCTTTAATTATCAAATAAAATGTCATAAATTTAAATATATTATTTTATTTTTATTGATCAGTGGAAAAAATTTAAAGTTTGTTAGTGAAATGTGCAACCTAAACAGAATTTTTGGCTTCGTTGCTACCAAAACTACGTGGCAGAATTTTATTGGGTATACACATCACATGGCCTTGGTCACGTGGTGTGTGCAACTCGTGCAAAAATTTCTCGCAGGTACAGAAGAAACCTGAACGAACGCTCCGAAAAAGAATAGAGAGAGAAAGCTACAGACAGACAGACAGAGAGGGGGGAAGAACATGAACAGAAAAAACCTCAAAATCCTCGTCTCTCTCTTCGCACTCAACTCAATCTCTCTCTACCTCTACTTCTCTTCTCACCCCGACCACTTCCGTCACAAATCTCGATCGGAAAACTACCACTCGTTGACGCAAAACCACTCCTCCCACTTCCAGTTTTCCGTTACCTCACACGTCAAGCCATGGCCAATCTTACCTTCATATCTTCCCTGGTCCCAAAACCTCAACGTCCCCTTCAGATCATGCGAAGGTTATTTCGGAAACGGCTTCACTCGCCGCATCGATGTTCTTAAATCCACTTCGCCGGAGATGCGCCGGAAATATGGCTCCTCCGCCGTCCATGGACGATCCGGTGGTGGAGGATGGTTTAGGTGTTTGTATAGTGAGACGTTGCGGAGTTCGATATGTGAAGGAGGTAGAATTCGGATGAATCTGGAGAAGATTCGGATGTCGAAAGGAGGAGAGAGATTGGAGACGGTGATCGGGAGAGGAGAGGATGAGGAATTGCCGGAGTTTGAATTTGGAGCTTTCGATGTTGAAGTTCTTGATAGATCCAGTCGCGGAAAGAAGCTTGCGAGTGGAGAATTCCTTGATCAGTATGTGCAAAATGGTGCGATTGAGAGGCACACTATGCGTGGGTTAATCGATTCGATTCGGCTAGTTGGCGCCAGTGAGTTTCAATGCTCGGAGGTTAGGTTTGCTTTAATTGTGTAAAGTTGTGAACTTTTTGATTTTGTGTTGACTTGGTGTTTAATTTAATGCTTTCTTATGATTAGGGTTTAGGGATATGGAATGCATTAATTTCTTATCATTGGGGGAGCAATTAATGGAAATATGATTGCTTTTAATGAAGTGAATGGTCGTAGTACTTTTATGGAAGGAAAGGTGATGTCCTGATATGGGGAGTGTTTTGGATTGATTTGATGAAATTAATCCTGAATCTATGGAATTTAATACAAGTGGCTTCTAGTGGTCACCTATTAGAATCTGTGGTGGTTATGGCCAAACAAATTATATAGTTTGGATATGATAATCTGTTAGTCAATATTGTTTGGCACTTCTTAATTTATGAACCCGATTATGGTGGAGAATTTGGCTGCTATTGATGCTTGCATGGAATTAAACTCTTCCCTTTTATGGTCCTGGATAAAGTGGTGCAGATTTAAGAGTATATGCATGGAAAGATTTTGACAACTAGAGACCCCAGTTATAAGTTCCGATTCTTAAGGTAGTTTCAAAATAATAAATGTTGATGTCCTGATAGGGAAACTATTCAGTTAAATGGTATCATAGAAGGCAGTTATCGTAGAAATCAATCAATTGTCAATTATGATATAAGAGGGATTGGCATACATGTTGTAGTGATGCTGTCCTTATTACAAAATTTTCTGTCGCAATGGATAGATTGGAGTCCCTATGATTAGATTCATTGAAGTGAGCTAAACTGCAAGTTAAGGGGCCTTCATGAGCAAGTTGATTGACCTCCCAGGATTTGGATGAGTAAATGGATTATCTTTCTTCCCAAGCTTAGTGATGGAATTACAACCTTGATTTGAGAATTATTAGTGGGGTTGGGATAGTGGTTTGTAATTGTGGAAGTGATGATGAACCTTCTGCACTTCCACAGGAAGAAGGAAAAAACTGTGACTTATCTAACTTGAAGCATATTGTAAATGCATAAAAATTTTTTAGTGAGAAATCAAGCAATGAATGCCAGTAATACATATGAAGGATCTTACTAAAATTCCTTGAGAATGGAATAAGTGATCAGCAAACATGCAGGGACACAAACAGTGATCTGGGATTTTATTACTGGTTATAGTGTAACGAGCAGATTTCATTGTGTTTTAATATTCACAGAATATGACTCTTTTTTAATGTAGTGTCTGGGAGGGTTTTTGTTTCGCATCAATCATGTCACTCTTGAATCAACTCTTTCGGATGATCATCTGGACCATTGTGTTGGGAAATGAGCTATGCATGTCCTTTCTCATTGCATGCATCTCTTCTGATTATGATATTTATGATTTTCTCTTATATTGTTTACTCATAAAAATTAGGGAAATAAAAAATCTCTTTTTACTGCCCTTTGCATTTCTGACAAACACCTCTCATTACAGTGGGTCGAGGAGCCAACACTTTTAATTACACGCTATGAGTATGCGAACCTTTTTCACACGGTTACTGATTGGTACAGTGCATACGTGGCTTCTAGAGTTACTGGCTTGCCTAATCGGCCTCGTTTGGTTTTTGTAGATGGTCATTGTGAGGTAAGTGTGTTCAGATTTTTCATTTTAAAGCCTGGCCTTATCTCAACTATTGATAAAAATATTTGAATCGTCATTTGGTGATGCGGGCATCCTGTTTTCTTTTCTGATTTGGGTTTAGTAGGTGATGTACAATTCATGCTTAAGTGACCCTTGCTGCTGCAGTAATGCATTGAACATGCTTGATGCTTGACTTGCACCATCTTCTTCCTCGTCCGCTCATTTCAATTTTTATGTTCACTCTTACTGAGTTATGGTTGATAAAAAATTGCTATTGATATGTCAAAGAAAATCATGTCATTCTTAGTGTTCAAGGGAACCTGAACTTAGATTCTAAAATTTAATATGTCAACATTTTGTAATGATCGTGATTGCTTAGACATTCCAATATGCTGCCATCCAATGTAGTTATTTATGGATTTTTTTTAAAGCTATTACACACAATGCAAAATGCATTTCCTTTTATAGGTTCCTTGTTAGGTCAATTGGAACATTAGTTCCTTCTGCATTGAAGTTACCATTGGTGATCTATCTTATCTTTCTGTGGCAAAAAATTTCAGACGCCTTTGGAAGAAACATGGAAGGCATTGTTTTCGAGCCTCACATATGCTAAAAACTTCAGCGGTTCAGTATGCTTTCGCCACGCCATCCTCTCACCTTTAGGATATGAAACTCCTCTATTTAAGGGTCTGTCTGAAAACATAAATTGTCATGGAGCATTTGCACATGACTTGTGGCAAAACCCTGATGATCAGAAAACTGCACGACTGTCGGAGTTTGGAGAGATGATTAGAGCAGCTTTTGGGTTTCCTGTAAATCGGCACCGTACCCCAAAACTGGTCTCAGGACACAATGTCCTATTTGTTCGACGCGAGGATTATTTAGCTCATCCACGACATGGTGGTCAGGTCCAATCAAGGCTTAGCAATGAACAACAAGTGTTTGATTCTATAAAGAGCTGGGCATCAAGTCATTTGGAATGCAAAGTGAATGTTATTAATGGACTATTTGCACACATGCCCATGAAAGAGCAGGTTCGAGCCATTCAAGATGCTTCCGTCATTGTTGGAGCCCATGGGGCTGGTCTCACTCACATAGTTTCTGCCACAGCAAAAACAGTGGTTCTTGAGATCATTAGCAGCGAATACAGACGCCCGCACTTTGCATTGATTGCTCAGTGGAAAGGGTTGGAGTATCATGCCATAAATTTGGATGGCTCTTATGCTAATCCACCCATGGTTATCAACAAGCTTAGCAGCATCTTAAAGAGTCTTGGGTGCTGAAATTATTGAATGTTGGGTTTTCCTCGTTTACTCCTGATTGCTGGAAATTAGAAAGATGACTGGTTATCGTCCCAAAGTACCTATGGGAACATGTTCAAGCTTTAAATCCCATGGTTAACCTGTGACTGCTGTTTTTCACATTTTTGTTAGATTCAAATTGAGGTTCGAGCAAGGGACTAATTTTCAGAGTTTAGGCTATTGATAGTTAGTCAAGGGATGGCGGATTAAGGCAGTTGCACTCGTTAATATAGAGCTCGGTCACGAGGGATTGGCAGCAAAAGAGATAGGCAATGATGTAGTTCTGGGAGTAGATTTCAAGTGATTGGTGGATAGATGAAGACATTGTGGTTGTTTAGTGCTTGACAGTATTTCTGCTACAGTTTTTGTGAACTTTTGTGACATTCAGGGTTGACTGGACACAGGTCTCTTGATTTTGCTCACCAACTGGTAATTTCTCCTCTTACACGAACAGTATACCCGTTGTCAATACACATTCTTTATTTGCAGAGGCTACTCTTTAGAATATAGCAGAGTTGATCTGTCCATTTATTCAAAATTTCAAAGGAAAATGAATCTACATCCTCCAGTAAATGCAACTCAACAAACTCTTCAAATTCTTTTTTGGCTCTCTCTATTGATGTTTTCAATATGGTAAATCCTTTAATGTCCCTTTTTTGGTCTTCCGTAAACCTGCTTCAAAATCATTTTTTTTTTTTGGTTTTCTTTTCCCTCCTTTGCTTTTGAAAGATTTGAGAGAGTGAGAGAGAGAGAGGATTGGCCCGTTGGTCACATATTGTTTGTTCTTGAGGCTCTGATTAATGGGATTGGTTTTCTTTTAATTGAATATCTGTATTTTTCTTTTTCCATGATGTATGTCTAGATACGCCCGATGTTAAAATGTCATAGAAATGAAAGTACAAGGGGTCCCTGCTATTCCTCTTGTCTCTATCAAGTGGTAGCGCAATTCTTAGATTGTATCTCTCTGATACTGCATGTTACTCCGCACAAATGCTGCAAATCACACAACAAAACTATGATATGGAGCGTGGCTAGACCATGCACAATGGTCAAGGATGATGCTTCCGCTGTGGCGTTGGCAATGGACAATGGACAATGGACTGGCTGCTAGCCAAGAGATGCAGGTTGTCACAGTTAACCAGGACCATCATGGAGCTGCGTGATTTCTCTGTCAGCCTTTTTGTTTCGCTTCTCCTTTTGTTTAAGGTTGATTATAATTAGACCAAAATGAGCCTAAACAGAGATGAGATATCCTGGTCGGATTTCTATATGCACCATTAAGACCTCAAAGTAGATAAGTTTTGACATTGTAGCATCATATGTTGGAAGATCAAGTACTACCCACAGCACATATAAGGACAGACCGCAAATGTTACTAGCAAGAGAGGGATCCCCGATAGGCGATAATATTACACACCTCGCACGATATAGTGATCTTTTTAAGAACATATCCTTCACAAGGTCAGTGTAAGTTGAACTTCTATCACGTTAAACAATAGAAATTTATTTATACTGTCCCTTCTTCACCATTGGCACTCAACCACAAATGACCCATCAGACAAACTAATCCATCTCAACATGGGAAATCAGCTAAGGCCAGTGACACCCAAATTTCCAGACAATAGTGCACACAAATATAAATGGAGCTAAGTTTGTCTCATCAACCATAAAACACATTGATAAACACTAAGTGATGCTAAGAGTCTCAAACACTTGAACCAATCTTTAGTTCCATGCCTTTCTAATAGGAGTTTCAACAGGCCCACTGGCCCCTGGGGGTTAAGTAATTCTAATTTCAAACACACCAAGTTTAGGTAACAAAATTTAAGCAGTACCACTGGCACCCTTTCCTTTCTTCCTCTGGAGTTTCTTCATATAGAACTCCAACTCTTTGCCCTCCAAAATATATCTGTCAAAATAAAGTTGTGAACCAGATTAAGTTATAGAATAAACAGCCAACATACATAACGAATAAAAGTATATTATTGCTGAATGAAAATCATTATTCAAAAGGTTTCAACACAAACAGGAAGAGTTGAAATCACAAAACATAAGGTTCTACCATCCAGCTTCAAAGCTGATTAAAATCAAAATATAGCAATGGGAATCAACCAAACGGTGAACAGAATATATAATCCGCAAAAGGATAAGCATACCCATAACATCCCTCTTGCAGCCAGAGGCAAGCTAATAATACCATGTACTAAGGTTTATCAATAGCTCAACAAATAATAATAAGAATAATAATAAGTCTAGTAGAAAAAAAGTATGAAGATGACTAGAGAAGACGTAGGAAATTGGACAATACAGGGACGGCACATAAACATTTATGTCAAACATACCCTTCAGAAAGTCTTATCCTGACTGTAATGATGGTGCATACATTGTCCGTCCTTATTGAAAACTAGAGTGCTAACAAGCAATCAAATTAAAGTGTTAACGCACACTATATTAGAATCTCAGTAAATTAATCTTTTGTTGTGTTAATTACGTTAATGGTATAGGATTGCCACAAGAATCAACATATATTTTTGCAACCCATAAGAAACCCCAGAACAGTAACAGAAAACATACCCATCTGCACGACCACACTGGCCAGGTCGTGAAGAGATTGCAGCTAGCAAGCGGCCACTACCAAATTGCTCTTCAACATGTGGGCCAAGCTTGCGATCCTGTTGACGTTTCTCCAGTTTTCGCAAGACGTGATTGCTCTTCTTTGTCTCCTCAGCAGCAGCTTCACCCTCCTATGAACCAAACAGACAGCAACCAGTAAAGATGTAGAAGATCTATCACTGACAGTTGTTAGATAACAAAAACAAAAAATATATAATACACA
Source organism: Ilex paraguariensis (assembly GCA_963454935.2). NCBI lineage: Eukaryota > Viridiplantae > Streptophyta > Magnoliopsida > Aquifoliales > Aquifoliaceae > Ilex > Ilex paraguariensis. The sequence continues at coordinate 16,270 of CAUOFW020001814.1, forward strand.
TACAACTGGAATTTCATATGCTTCATTGTTATTATTTTAATCCATACACAAGGTTTTTTTAGTAATTATTTGATATTTGAGGATGAATTACATATGTTGACAATTCAGTGCTGCTTCGTGTCTACATTAGGTTCCACATTGCCATTAACTAAATGGTTGTCACATGAATTAGCATTAGCGATGATGACAGACTGAAGGAACATGGCTACAAGATGGAGTGACCATAAATTAGCAATCAACTATGACATATTCTATTTTTCTCTTCTTTTTAACAGAGATGTTAGGAAGGGCAACTAGGTACAAACCTAATCTCCAACATTATTTGCATAAAGGTAGCTACTCTCATATTCAAACCAATGTTACCTGGATTGTGGGTCGTTGTGGTACGTGTACGGGTACATGATACGACACTTTCTTAGATAAGCTGTACGATGACAGTAGATTTAGTTGGTACAGTATTTTGGGTCGCAATTCGTTTTACAAATCTTATATAATTCGTTTTCATTACTATACAACATTATATATTATAGAACATTCATAAACACTAAGTTAGTTACCATTTATCTTATAATTGTGCTTGACTTTCTATTATCTAAAACAATATATAATTATAAATTTATATATATGTAATCAATTAATATGTATTTTATATTGGTACTATATGTTCTAAAGCGAATTGATTTAGGGTTAGTATTACAATTTGGGGTCATCCATTTTGGTGATTTGGATTGCGAACCTACCTCGTTGGGAATCGATGTACTCAAATTGTGCGTTGTTAAGGGTTTAGTGAATTGTGGTAACCATGATTCAAACCCCTAATCTCATTTTCCTAACCACAGTGGGTTGGGTGGTGGTTCACATGTGAAGACAGTCAAATTGTGCAAGTCACGGTAAAGAATAGGTAAATAACAGGCAGGCACTGGTGCCTGGCTAATGGCATTTGTCCTTTATAGCTTGACCATTTCCAAAAGTTACAATTGTGAGAGATAAAAAAGGATTTCAAGCTAATGAAAAAATAACTAATGTTGTTCATATTGAAGAGTTCAATGGGTTTTGCCTCCTCTAGTTCTCATCTAAAAAATAATCAAGTCAGTGGCACAGATATACAGCTCTTTTAAGAAGAGTTGCAAAAAATCCGTGGCAGAGGACGGTGAATCATTAATTTTACACAATGTTTTGGTGCCTTAGGCTATAACCATGGGGCGTCCAGCAACGCCAAAAGACTGCATTCATATTCAACAAATATAAAAAGGAATTATTTCTACAGTGCTACAACAATAGCATAATATGCAATCACTCCTTTGAATCACCACAATGTCACGAAACTCAGAATATACATAATAAAAGAAAATTGTAAGTAGTCAAATGCAACTACGACTCCAATTGATCATAGCTACTTAATAATACAGAAGGGAAAATAAACTGATCAGAAATTGAACCAAAACGATCCAATAAATTTCTAATTACATATAGCATAGCATAATTTATTAAATACTACATAAAATTCATAGTGCCAATATTCAAATGAAACCACAAAAATGCAATCCCAACAACAATCCAGCACAAACTATCAAAAACATTCTTGTACCTCTCCTTCTTTTTTGGAAGAAGCAACACTTTTCTTCTTGCGACCAATGTCAACTCCATAGTGCTGAAGATACCACTGCTTAAATGGTGCAGCATCAACCTGAACAATTGCACTTTTCACCAAGGTCTGGGTCCTCACCAACTCATTGTTTGATGCATTATAGACCACATCCAAAATTCGAGTCTTCCGGGTCACAGCCTCACTCCCCCAAGAATAGTTCCCCGTATCCAACCTTAAGGCACGCCACTTTATGTTCCCACCACGAACTCTAATCCTTCGAACGGTCTTCTGGCTCGACAACTTGGTATTTGCTGGTTGTCTTCCAAGCTCATACCTTCAAAGACAAAAATAACACATTACACCAGTTATGCAAGCTAGATCTAACTTGATTTAGGTTTTCCCCGTGATTGTTTTATACCCAAGTTGCACATTCTGAACGGCGGAAGGGCCAGATAGACTACATAAACTAAAACTGATAATAGTTTTAGTATTATACTATTATCCAAAACCACATAGAAAGATGACCATTATTGTTCTGAAACTTATGCAAAACCACAATAAACTAGCACAAATGGACTATGGTGTTGAAAAATATAATTAGTCTTAAGGGGCTGTGATGAACCAGAAATCTGAGGCATCAAACGAACTAGAAAAAAAGTTGTGTCCAAAAGTATGGCGTTCAAACCTTGAAATAGCAACCGGAGGAAATTTTTGTTAACATTTGACCTTGTGTGATGTTCAGTTCCTACTATTCCAAGCCAATAATTCCATGCAACCAAATGCATCTTCGAAATTACGGAAATCACATTAACAGGAAAATGAATCCAAACTGATCGGTTTATGAAATTTTGACAAATAGATTAATACCCAAAAACTGATATGCTCATTGCTGGGCCATTAGGAAATTGAACAAGACCATAAATCGGAAGCCAAACGTAAAAAAAAAAAGATGGTTTGGTCATGATCAAAGAAAGCTGACAGAGGCATCGGTTCAAAAAAGTGAGAGAATTTCTCTGGTACTAAAAGTAGGGGTAGATAGACTCATATAAGCGTATAGCGGCGAACAAGGACTTATATAGTCGACCCCAAATAATTGGGACACAAGCCTTGGTTTGATTTGGTTTGGTAATAGATCCATTACTCATCAACTACAAACAAAAAATCGACTAGGGATTTCAAAACCATGAAATCCATCAATTCGAAACACTAAAAATGTATATCAACAAAATGAAGTTTTGCAAACTCTTAACTCAAAAACAAGAAATGAATATAAAGATACGGGAATTTAAACAGAATTGGGGTTTCTTTGAGGGAGATTACTTTCGTTTCTTCCTCCAAGCCTTCTTCTTGCCACCAGTGGCACGCCTCTTGTGCATCGAATCCCGAGAGATACCTGTAACACATCAGGATTTTTTTTTTCCAAATTAACATCAAGAAGATATGAGATTGCCGAAGAGAAGAGAGAGAATGTAGACGAAATTGATTGATACCCATGGTTGCAGACGGTGGATTCTAGAGGTTTCTGTGCCTCGCGCGCCCCAGATGCCAGCTGAGAAGTGAAGGTTTTGCACGTGAAGGAAGTGAAAGATAGTGGCGAGCTTGGTTTTTAGTTACACTTCCTTGTCAAAACCCTAGTTATTCGAAATGACGTTTGTGTCCTCCACCTTCTGTAGAAAAGGCGCTCTTTTGTCCCCTATTGTAACGGTGTCGTTTTCCTTTTCTAAATATACCCTCGCTTAAATGTAGACGTGTCTATATATGACACGGCGTATTATAAAATTTGAATCACCATTAAATCACATGCTTCAGAAACGGATGGATTTAATTCGACACGATTAATAAATAAGTAGAACATAATGAAAGTAATTAAAAAAATATAGTATATAATTCGTTTATATATTATTTATATACAATTCAAAAATGATATAAACTCGATATAATATAATTTTTTAAATATAAATTAATAAAATAATTAAGTGTAAATAAAATATTTTTTAATACGACGAATCCGATAGAATTGATGAGCCCGCTTAAATGTAATCCAATATTAAGCCCAAGCCCAGTAGACACTGACTTGTTCAATGACCAAAATACCACTAAACAAATTTTTGAAATTGCTTTCATCTACCCCTCTGCTGGTTTACATCAATGAGCTTTTATCACTTTCTGCAATAATGGCACCAAGCAAATTAGAACCCTATTCCTTATCTCTCTAAAGTTCCTTTGTAATCTGGTGACAATTTGCAGGTTTACACTATGAAGACAAGTAGCAACCTATAATTACAATTAAGGACAATACCCACCTCATGATGTGAACCAATCCAATTTCAGAATTAATGCAAAAGACCAGTCTCTCTGCTACATTTGGAAGATTCTGAAAATGGGGTTTTCTCTGGCTGGTCCGTTGGGTGTTCATGTATCTCTCAAAATTCCTCTTCACAGGACTGTAAAGATTCCAACTTTCAGTGAGAAAAGAGTAAATTTCAAGTTAACAAAGGCTGAGCCTCAACCAGGAAGGTTTTGTTGCTGCAAACTTGATTATGTTGAGTTTGAAGAAAGAACAAGCCCTAATGAGGTATACCCAAATGCTTTATTGCTGCAAATTTCAGTCTTTCTATCATGTTTATGTGTAGGGATTATGTTATGTTTAGTTGTATGATCTAGACAGTTTTATGCCATTTTGCTGTGCTATATAAAGCTTAAATCTGTTGGATTTGGACAGAAAAAAAGTGCCAATTTTGTATTTCTATTCAAGTTTGAATCCTTATGTTTCGCTTTTGGGCCTATAGATTTGTATGTTAATTTGTAGTCTGCCAAGCATGAATTTATGGATTGAGGGACAATGGGAGGCTTCTTCTGCTGGTATGACTGCAAAGGTGAGGCAATCAAAATTGCACCAAAAACCACTTCAAGGGCAAATATTGTGGCTCATTCTGTTTAGCAATTTACTGTTTAGTGGGGTGCCTGTTTAGAATTTGTGCTTTTGGCTTATTGTCTTAGTGGTGGGGAAATCTCTAGAAATTTCAGTTAGATCACATAAATGTGCTTAGCTTAACGCACCATCCTCTTTTCAATTCACATAATGGATGCTTATGACCTTGTATTGAAGGGCTCTGATATTATGTTTTAAGTAAGTTCTGACTTCTGAACCAGCCTTCACTCGTCGCAATTGTTGCGATCATAAACCAATATTTGATCCGAAAGAAGTGTCTCCCTGCTCCCCCCAAAACACCCCACCAAACCCCTAAGACGACCCAACCCCTTAAAAACATATTCTTTTTCCATATATGCTATCATTGAGAAACTTGCTCTAGCTTATTAGCCAACCAGCCATTTATTGTGGTTATATAAGCTACTTTACCATTTTCGAAGGATATGTATTAATGTAGATTTGTCAAATTGCAGGTCAAGCAAGAAATAGAACAATGCTATGAACTCATACACAGGATTGGGAGGGGTGTTGTGTACTTGGGTTCTTCAAGGATGGGGCCTAACCATCCACATTACACACAAGCACTGGAGTTAGGCAGAGAGGCAAGTTGCCTCATATTACATCATCCTTTCTTACTTTCCCCGACCGAAAAATATTCATAGGGTATTAGATCTGTATGCATGTATTGGTGTAACCACTTACGAGAATACTGTTTAAGTGCATGCAACTCAAATTATGAGAATATTAAATTCTAATTTTTCGGATCCTTGAATTTGCAATGATTTAATTTGGGGCTCTTTAATTGTCATAATAGTAGGTTGCAACCCTTTTGGACTGTGCCTCATGGTCAGGGGCTGGGCCTGGTCTCATGGATGCTGCCACTAAAGGGGCTTTGCAAGCAGGGAAGCCAGTCGGGGGACTTAAGATAGGTAAAGAAGCTGGAGAGTGGGTGGCCACAGCGTTCCATCCATATCTACCTTCAGAGACTTATCTTACTTGCCGGTAAGACTACTAGTTGCTGAAAATTTTATGAACACTTGGGAAGCTGTCCAGATTTACAATTGCTTCAGCAAAATGCAGGTTCTTTTCTGCAAGGAAGCACGGATTGGTGGATGCTGCTGTTAGGAGCAGTAGTTCTGATAGGACAGCTGTAATTGCTCTCCCTGGTGGGATTGGCACTCTAGATGAGGTTTTCGAGATTCTGGCATTGATTCAACTGGAAAGGATTGGATCTTTACTACCAGTTCCCTTTCTTTTGATGAACTATGATTCTTTCTATTCCAAGCTGCTAGACTTTCTTGATGACTGTAAGGACTGGGGTACTCTCTCAGACGGAGAGGTTGCATCATTGTGGAAAGTCTGTGATAGTAACTCAGAAGCTCTGGCGTATTTGGCAGATTTTTATGATCTTTCTCATGGTGACCAAGGTACGTGGAGACAAATTCAGATAAAGAAATATCTTGAACTACTGTTTAATGGCTGTGGGCTTGGTAATACAAATTTCTGTTCAACTTGCTTGTTTGGTACGATGAATTCTACCCCTTTTTTCTCCATTTCTTAACTTCCTTTGAGGGTGCTTTAATGTGCCCCTTTTCAATCCAAAAACCACTTTAAGATGGGAGAGATTTGAGACCCCTCTAGAAGTTGAGTGTAGCCAAAATTTAGACCTGCCTCCACCTGCACTCATTTCATTCTTCTAAGAGCTTCCCTGTTTTCTTCCTCAGTTCATTTTGGAAGTGGATAGTTTACCTTAGTCTGATGCACATTCAAACAGCAATTCATTTATTTTGCCCATGTCTGTTGTACCCCTAGCCAGTTTCATTCCCTAAATAAACTCTAACACTCAAGAAACCCACCCTACCATCACAAGTAGAAAGTTATTTGCAGAAAAGTTGCTTGAAAAAAGAAATGGTGGGACACCCATGATTGTTGTTTGGCTATTCATTCACTAGTGTTGTGAGACACAGAAGAAGCCCTTTCATTATTTATCTGCACTGAAGTTACAGAACCTCATTACAAATATACAAGTAGTCTAGGCTCACACTAAGAAAGCAAGTTTTTTAAAAGTACATCTATGAACAATTAGAAAATTGTCCTTGTCAGGTTGAAGAGAACTAGAGAAGGCATCTTTTGATTTAATAAGGAAGATAGTGTCAAAGAAGTGTGAAGGAGAAATAATGTTGTTTCTCTTTTAAGAAGTGTGTGCCCAGTGCTGATGCTGCTTGGTGCTTCTGAGCCCCGAATCTGATACAATGCAGAAGAACCTGGAATGCAGCTGCTGTGAAAATTTTTATAACTTAGTACATCAATTGTGGAATCACACATCTAATCATGTATAACTCATGAGTTATCTAGTGTAATAAGACACTCTTTCCAAAATTTCTATCATATGTAAGGGTAAGTTTCATAGAATGTCAGAAGAGCTCTGTTCCTTCCTCAAATTAGAATATCTGATACCTTGGTAGGAGGTGTGATTATGCCATCCATGTTTATGTGCTCCCTAACATTGTGGTAAACAAATGCACAGAATCAATCTTTCACAATTGCATGCTAGCTAGCACATACATTTAATATCTTTCAATATATTAGAGATAGCCAGTACCTAAAAACTCAATATAAAAACCTCAAATTTCTCCAAACAGACTTGAAATTACCAAAGAATAATGTATATCTCCAGTGCTATATAGCTTTGCATATTTGAATAGCCTCTGAAAACCTACAGTTGAGGAAGCCATTTTATACCACTTCACATCAAACTGCAGCAGCCAGCGCCTTCATCGGCTAGGGGCGGGGATGAAGGTCCTACCCGGTACGAAAGTCTGGGCCGAGGACGGGTTCCATATCCTCTGTGATGGAGGTACCTATGGTCAGAATAGTAGTTGTTTCCTCCATATCCTCCATTATAACCAAGTCCTCCATATCCATGGGACCCATAATTCCCACAGTAACCATTGTGGCCGTAGTCATAGTAATCGTTGTGATCCGGCGGCATATACAAGTTGCTAGAACATTGCCCAAACTGAAACCAACAAACCTCTGCTCTTTTCCCTGCCTTTGCTAGTATCTTTAGAAGTAAGCTCGGATCCACTGTCCCTGACACTTCAACCATTCCCTCTTCATTCATTCTGAAATTTGATACTCCTGAGGAAAAACAAAAACAAAAACAAAAATACACATGAAAAAAAGGGCCATGGGTAAAATCAAGAACAGTTCATTCAAGTCATGACCCACAAACTCCACACGAAAATGTATACGAAATTAATAGATGGGGTTTAACTTAAAAGAGTTCAGACAGTAAATGGCTGGACCTGCTAGAAGAATTAGCAAAAACTTGGTTTGTATATACAGCATAAACTTAACACAATACGAATCTAACTGTACGATTACAAATGGGTTGAATATAAATCAATTAAATTTTGACATGACACGATTTACACATCACGAACTATTAATAGCCTACTGAAATCCTTGCAAAATTTAAGAAGATAACGATTAAAAGGAATACAAGTATTATTGATCACAAAAGCATGCGTTCAAAATCTAACCTACCGTTCGTGTTTTTGACCACTCCTGCAACCACCTTTTGCCATCCTGAACTGCTGACATTCACTCTTAGAACACAAGTCTGCAAAAAGTAAGATACATGAAGAACAAGATTTATACTGAAAATGGAGAAAGACAAGAAAAAAAACAGCAAACTAAAGAAGGAAAAGGGTAGAAAACTAATGGGTGTGTGTCGTAGTATAACCATGAAAGCAGAGTTTTCCTCTTTCACTTGACGAAGTCCAAGGGCGGCCATTAAAACCAGTGTTCGAGTTTGAGGGTTTGAATGCTTTTGGGTGTAGGCAAAGAAGTTTGAGAGAGAATTGAGAAATGGGTATGAATCAAGGATTTAACTACTGTTAAGGAAGGTGTTAAAATTAGTGTTGTGAAAAAGATACTTTGTTATATATTGAAGATCTGATTGGATGGAATTCCCATTTTCCATTCCTAACATCAGACTTTTATTACTTCCTTAAGATCTCTCTCTTGATATAAAAGAAACAAATTTTACTCAAAAAATTATGATACGATTCTCTATCATTTCCTTATACGGTTTATGTATAATGCTTATCCAAGCTCAACGAGATGTGCCAACCTCGGGATGCTTTACTCCTAACCCCAGAAGTCGAAAAAGTCAATCTCCGTCTTCTCATCCAAGATGACTCAAAATGAGGAGGGGAAGGCTCGGAGAGCTGCTGAATTAGCTCTGCTGGGAACTTTTTAGAGAACAATTCTTGAAATTGCTTCAAGCATCGGATTGTCCTCAATTATAGTGTTGATTTCCGAGGGTAAAACATCTTTGGTCTTAACTGACAAAATCGCAACTTGATTGCTCAGGCTGTGGAAGCTACCGAGTATGCATTCAAAATAAAATGTATCATATATGGCATGAACAGAGAGTACACTGCATTACCATAGGAGAATGCTATTAGACCCTAATTTGAAGATCTAGTTTGAAAACTTGATGCATCACAGCCTGGATTTAGAGTGATTTAACATGCCGTGGGGTTTGGATAGAGAGTGGATCCCAGAACTGAAGGAGGTTTACGGTCAATCTAATAGCCACCATACATCCCCAAACTAGTTCATGGTACAAATAGCATTATTGCAACCACAAGTCGAGGCCAGATTTAAAGAAGAAATTGAAGTTTTCAAGCAAACGCTATGATTTTCATGGTTACTCCATATAAAGCAGGCCTTTACATTGCATATAAGTAGGAGCTTATTAATGCATTGCAGTTTGCTCAGTCAGCCTCCAAACAAGTAATAACAAACCAAGACATAAGATTTAGGATCTCATACCACCAGAAGAAGTCATGTCACATAACTCGCATATCATCATTATTAAAAATAAGTTTTAAATATTACTACAATCTACAAAGCACTTTTTTTCCAATATTCTACAGAAGACTGCAAAGCATAACCGCTCTCATCCCTGGTTTACTAGAAAGAAAACCGATTGTTGCCCCTGCTGCGCTTCCTTACAGATTGGCAGAAGTAAGAGAAGGACTCGTTAAGTTCATTTGGAAGAGGGAATGCCAACGGAGGAAGTACACCATAGTTCCTACTTTTAATGCTCATGGAAGACGGATGCGCCAGTGCAGGCTGCTGCTTGTTAAGACCTTCAATGATAAATGAGAATGCCCCAAAGGTGAGGCAGCTTTGAAGCAGAGCCTGAGGAGCGCCTGGAAACCATCAACGGTAAGGTCAAAGCTCAAATCACAATGCCATGCATAAAAACATGGCATTAAAATATTGAAAGTATCCTTGAACCAAATTCTACTCAGCTGGATCAAGATCCCAACCTCTTACAATCTGAGCACCATCCTATTGGTCTATTCTCTCCCTTTTATCATAAAAGCTTTAACATACCTTTTTTTTTATTTTTTTATGAAGTTATGATAAGGTCAATCTGACATGTCCCACCCCAAATCTAGGGTTTCTAGACATGTTTTTTTTAAGTTTTAGCCATGAGTCTTAAATTTGGCCAACCAGTCATCAATCCTAGGACAAAATGAAATTCAGTGACACACAAAAGGACAAATTAAAAATTCAGAATCATATGGCAAAAGAAATGTATAAATTAGAAAACTTGGCAAAGAGTACATAGCAACAAACTCCATGGTTACAAGCCTTTCATAATAGAACCTGGGTAGGAAGAAGAAAGGAAATATTGAGAAAAGTCAAGAAGATGGTAATCGAGAACAATGAAAGGAATTTCCAAGTCTGAAATCAGACATTATTTTCAGTATCCAAAATTGAAAAATATGCTGACATTCAAATTAAATGAGATAAAGCAGGCCAAACATTCTTATAAATATAATGACTACATGTTTTAGTGGAAAAATTCAAGTATAGTCGTCAAGATCATGAACGGTGAACCTTGTCAAGGTAATGAGAACGTATGATTCTTCCAAAGATGTCATAGTATAATATTTTGCTTCTCAGTGAGTACCTTATAAAGCAATATGGTATTGTTTACAAGGGACTGATTTATATAGAGGCACAGGGTCAATCATGCTTGAAATTGAAAACACAAACTTGAGTAACGAATAAACTCAAAAGCACGTGATGCCCATGTGTTGTATTATTAAGATAATAGAAGGTTCAAGTACCTGGAAAACTTAGAGCAAGACCTGTGCAACATCCGGCCACTCCAGCATTAATAACTGTAAAGGAAGAATTCAAGTTTCAGTGTCATGGAAAGATCATGTTAGGGTCCAGTTCTTCAACTGAGATTCCATACCGTCATCTTTTCCTCGCAGCCTCTTCAAAAAGCAGACAACCAAACTGTGAACTCCAGACAAAACTGCAAATGTCTGATAGGGGCAGAGTTAAGTCAAAGAGATCTCACATTGAAGCTAGATGACAGAAAACCTATAGTTGAAGGGTTTGAGAAAGTAGGGGGAAATGTGAAAAAGAAGACAGCACTAACATTTCCCAATGTTATAACATTCAAGGATTTCTTACTTTGGCAGAAGATCCTGCCTCTGAAAAGGATCCTCTAAAGCCCTTCTTCTTAATCAATCCTGAACCTGATACAATAGTTGGCATAGGCATTCTTCAGCACAACACCACAACAATAGAATGCAAAACAATCATAGACCATGGCTGGCTTGTTGTTTATGACGAAGTTGTCCCAATTACATTACTATATCCACAAAGTAGTTATCTATTATGAGTACTGTAATTAGAAATATAGATATAATTACCCCCATGTCTCCATCAACATCCTAAGCAAAATCAATATGTGAACCTTGGAATTCATTTAAAGCTTGTAAAACTTTTACTAGACTTGTTATGCTTAACAAACCAAATACATAGAGTTGCAACTCAAATAACCAAATTACCCTGCCCTTTTCCCTCTCTTTAATCTTCTTCTTTGTCAGGCAAAATTTCGCACCACATAATACAGAGACAACAGACTCCAGCAGTCTATAACATAAAATTCAAACATCCAGTCACATACTTCACCAGGATGGGAAAAGTCCCCAAGCCCTTCCAAGCATATAAGAGAGGGAAGAGTAAATTATCTTGTATGTGCAATCAAATCCAACAAATAACATGAAAAATCTGGCATGCACAAATCCTATCTCCACTTCCTCCCACACCTCAAGTTCAGAACAGTTCTATGCTCAAACCCAGTTGTTTTCTAATCTTATTAGTACCAACAAGTAGCCAGAATTTCAATCCATAACACAATAATTGGTTAACTTGAATATTAAAATTCACCCCAAAAATATTAAATACCAGTACAGAAAAACAACCAGATAGCCAAGCTAACCCACTAAAAAACCTCAAATTAAAAGAAATCGTCAAAAAAATCCAGATGAAATTGGCAATATCAAGGCTTCTCAACAAGAAAGGAAAACAAACAAGTAGAAGAAACAAAAACATTAATAGACAAAAAAGGAACGAGGTACGATGTTGTACCTAGAACTTCAAAATTCACCAGCAAAAAAACCAGCATTGATACACAACCAGTATAACCAAACTAACTTCACACATTTTAAAGCAAACCCACTACATTTACCAAAGTATAACAAATTTGCCACACCTCACATTAGCATTGACTTCAATTTCCCAGCAAAATTTATTTACCATTTTTTACATTTCATTAAGTCGCAATCATGGTGAAATTTCACAAAGCATCAAGTCCAAACAGCCATCTAGACGCAAACTTTAACAATATTGAGAAGAAAATAAGAAGAAATAATCCAAGACAGCAACTACAAAACACATTCATCCAAAAAAACAAATAAATAAGGGTGTCTCTGAGTGAGTGAGAACTTACCGTATCCGAAAATAGAGCCCATGAAGGCGCCGGCAGCGGAATCGCCGGCGAATCTGAGGAGGCAAACTATGGGTGAACTGGCCGAATTGGAGGTGGTTAATGCGTCTGAAGTGAAGTTAGGGCTGGAATTGGGGTTAGAATTAGAACTGCTTTCGATTTCGGTATCGGAGTCGGAGTCCTGAGAATTTGCCGGCGACGCCATCTCTATCTATTCCAGCCCTAAGAACTTCGCTCAATCCGAACAAGCATCTTTTAGGTCCCTTTTTATATTCTTGCTTTGGAGAGATACCTGGGGGATATACAAGTGTAAACGACATCGTTTGATTGCACAAATACATCACGTGAGCTACTCATAACCGGGGATACTTCCCTCTCCGCCACGCTCTAATGTGTGAAGGGTTTACTTGCGGGTAAATTACATTTTACCCCTTTAAATTATTACTATTGTTTTATTTTCTACGTTCAACTATAAAATTTCTCATATTATACCATAAAATATCAATTTTATTTCATATCATTCTACTAGATAACGACTGTCAATTTTTTTACAATAACTGCACATATGAGTGGCCTACACACTGCCAATAAATTCTGACCATTAATGATATGATTAAAATTTTGAATTTCTCTTCATTTAATATGAGTTTGAGTATATCGTTGAAGAACGTTTTTTTGAATTTTTTATTCAAAATTAAATTTATGTTTAAAAAAGGGTAAGGATTAAAGATTCTAGCATCTCTAATAGAGACCTAAATTCTTACTCAAATTTGAGTAAAAAAAAGTATAAAAAACTTGATTTGATATAGACATTTTCAATAGACAAACCATTTTTCAAAAGAAGAGAAACTGAAAAAATAAGAAAATTAAATTTAAAAGAAGGTAAAATATAATCATTGAATTTTTAAAAGAGAGTGTAATCTTATCATTAAAGATTTCAGTTTAAAAATGAGTCACCATTGATTTGAGTTTAAAAAAAGATTTTTTTTTTATTTGTTATAGATAAGAGTTTAAGATTTTTAAAAGTTTTTTATTTTTTTAAAAATAAAATAAAAAAGAATAAAGATTGGAGATGATCTTACGATGCATTGTGAGTCGTCGGACCATTGCAGATGAAAAGCGGGCCTCGTTAAAGCCCCTATCGTGGTCTCTAGAAATGGCCTGAGCCACAAGGTCGTCAACAAGAAGAGCCTATACTTTAGCCTGCTGGGCTTTCCCCTTGTAATGGGCTTTAGCCCATATACCCAGTGGTCCCATTCCAACTTTTTTTCTTCTTTCAAACACACGTCTGTCCCATTCCAACTGAATGAAAAGTCTTTGTCCTTCTCGTTTATTCTCAAGAAGGTCGAATGTAAAGACTCTTCGCTACTCCTATCTTTATTGTGGAAGTCATTATAGAGCATCTCATTTATCATCTCTCTCATTCTAGATTTTCAATACAATTGTGATATCACGTCGTCAACGATACATAAAATCTTCGTTTACTTTAATAATTTAAAAGTCAAGATGGCTCGATTTTGCCGATAGGTTAATGAAAAAGTAATACATGCACCCGCTTGGAGCAAAATTAAAAGGAAGGAAAAATAAAAGAAATTTGACAAACCCATAGTTAGATGTGCTTCGAGAAGATTGTATTTGAAGTTAGGGGTGAACCCAATTGGTAACATGTCATTCTTATGAAGTCATTAACACGGATTCAAAACTTAATTTAATTCCTCTTCCTCAACTCTACGGATGTACAAATATTCATACAAAATCTCCAAACACAGGAAAAAAAATAATATTATACATGATAATGCACAAAATATGTGTTATGCACTACCTGATAAGTATTTAATGTAGTAATTAAGAAGGAGACTTCACACAAGTAAACACAAATTAAGTAGTTCGGTTAGAATGACCTATTTTACCATGATGGGTTACGACAACCTAAGTGTTTTATTATTCAAGGAGTGTAGAATATTTAGATGTAAATGATGCCTCCCTTGTGTAAATGGAGTTTATAATTTATAGGTGCCTCATAATATATTGAAATGTTATTCTCGTAACAAGTGAGCTAGTTCGGTGGAGATGACGTCTTTTTTGTAACAGGCGAGACAGTTGCGTGGAGATAGCGAAGTGCACTCGATGATTAGGTCCTACGGAGACTTCTTCGTGTGTCAATTGTGACTAAATCTCTCAAGGTAATATGTATATTTGAAATAAACCTGGTCTACAATTTTAAATTGAATTGAGCTTGATTTGTAATTCTCGGTGTAGGGGGGGCCGGACCCTTCAATATCAATACTACTTTTAAGTATAGACAATGATCTCACTGCTTAGGCACTTGTACAATGACATCTACATATAATAAGTTGAAATTCTAGAAGCCAATCAGTTTGATTTTGGCAAACTGGTTTCACACAGAATGACAAAGTTCAAACAATGGGAAATCAAAGAAAAATGGGTCTAAACAAGTCCATTAATCATAACTGCTTTCACACACAAAGCGAAATGAGAAAATAAATAAATAATGTTTTCTGAATTTTTTATATGTACGTGAATATATTTATGCTTAATATTTTATTTTAGATATTATATTTTAGGGGAATGTGGGTTGGGGTAAGTAGCTGATATGACATCAGACTCCAAATGTCAAATGCATCAATTAAACAATAACCAATGGAGGAAGTTGTCTATGATATCCAAAAAAATAATAAAAAATAATAATTATTATAATAGTGATAAATTTTTGATATAAAAGAAAAGTTGTTAAAATAGTTACCACAACAGTGATAAAAATATTTATAAAAATAATAAAAATAATTACTATAATAGTGATAAAACTATCCACAAAAATAATAAATATTTTAGTTGTGAAAATACCCACAAAAAATAATAAATTACCTATAAAAATAGTAAATATTAGAGGTATGATACTGAATTTTTTTAAATTCTACATTGCAGTCAAATTCCTGGATGGAGATATTAAAACCCAGGGATGCTTAATATATGATGTAAAAAATATACTTTGTGTTTTATAATGTTATACAAGAATTGATTTGCAAGAGAGTCAAGATTTGCTGACTGCTGAAAGAGCAGAAGATACCCATTAAATTTTTCTCTGTTTATATTTTAATTAAAACGACAAAAATCCCATCAACATAATTTTAAAATTTTAATTAGATTTGATGATCTATTTCAAGATTGCTAGGCCCATATATAATGTGGTGTAAATTGTTGTGTTTGTTACAATCCATTGCACGTAGTTGAAATATTGTGTGACGACTTCTTACAATAACCCGTTTTGGCAAATGATATCATGAATTACGTCTCATATTACTTTTTCAATAGTAAACTACCTAACATATAAGCAAGTCTAGTTTGAAATCATACCCGGTGATTTGTCATATAGGGTGGGTGTATTCGAGGAAATTCAAATTGCGAAAGAGTTGATATTTAAGTAAAAGTTTCCACATTTCTCATGCAATAGGATAAGTTTCACACCTTTATTTTTGCATAGAGAACAGGCTCTACCTGAGTGTAGAGAATTAGTTAGAGAATTTCAGTAAATGACAGTATTTATAAATTGCTTCAATATCCAGAACCATCCTCAAAGTTGGATTCACCCTCATGACTTTAATTTCAACAGACCACTTTATGACTTTGTAGACTAAAGGGACACTAGAGTTTCAATCTAATACACAGGATTCCTTTTTATAACGAGATTTTAGAAAAGATAAGCGTAAGACAACTTTATCCTTTTTCAGAGAGAGTGATTTATGGATTGGAAGTTGAAACTAATTACTCGAATGAATAAACACGCATTACCGCTCCGGTTGTAACCTTTGTCCAACAACACCATACTCATATATCTTGATTAGGGTTTTGGTTAAGAGTGTTTTCTTTGTAAGGGTGATATCAAAACATAATCGTGGATAAAACTGTAAATAAACAAACATTTGTCTGTTTTTATTACGTTAGATGGAACAAGTAACAAAATGAAGTTGAAGTAAGAAAAAAAAATGAGAGTTCATTAAAATTTAATCCGTGACAATTCTTAAGAGTGGTTCAGTGGTTGAGTCTAGTCTTTAAAAATTCAGAGGTTTCAAGTTCAATACTTCTCATACTCTTTAAGATTCAACCATCTTTATTTTTAAGGGAACATATTCTAAACTCGTTCTGACTATAATGATCAATATCAGAAGTTGAGTGAATAATTGACGCAAATCTGAATACTCTATAGTGCAAAAAAAAAAAAAAAGTGGCTACATTATGAGTCCTCTTTACCCAGGTGTGTCACCTTCATAAAAAGAGAAAAAAAAAATGGTGTACTTGGCTATTTCTCAAAAGTCTAGTTTGGGGGGATCGTAATTCAAGAAGATATATTTAAGATTGGGGACCCTTCATATATAAAAGATCATAAAGTGGCCCCACCATTATTAGGCCTTTAAGTATTTTGGCTTTAGAATATTGTTTTAATTTGAATAATAGAGTAAGGAAGCATGTTCTAGGGACCAAAATGAAAAAGTAATGCTCTTCTTTCCTTGGTGGGGGAATTTGCTACTAAAGTAGGTATACTTCTACATTCTGTTACCTTTTACTTTTTGGTAGTGTTGATTAATACTCAATTTGCAATTGTGCATGAACTTTTTAGTTTTCGGTTTTTTTTTTTATTACTGGATGTTCAGACTTTAGTCGATTAATTCTTCGAGTTTGGATACTAATCACTGTAATCTGAGCGAGTTTAAAATATGTTTCCTGAAGAATAAGAGTAACAGACCTTTATGCGTTATGAGAAATGTTGAATTTGAGATTTTTGAGTTATCAGAGGTCAGACTCAACTACTGGATTACTCTTAAGAATTAATTTTTTTTAATTTTAATTATCAAGAAAAATAGAAAATCACTCGAAAAAATACGATTTGAGCATAAATGGGGTATTTTAAGTTCTACAATGGACTAAATATATTGGTATCCTTGAATTGATTGTAACCACATTTCATATTAGGGCCGTTCAACTTCGACAATTGCAATGACTTAAATCTATAAGTGATATTAAATTGTTAGATTCAAAAATAATAATGGTTTGAGATATAAGGGTACAACCAATCCCAGCCCCTCTAAAATTTAGGATTGTCAATAAGTCATATCGTATCAAGTTATTATCCAGTCGATTTTATTTTATTTTTTGTTATAAGATGTTTAGATTTATACCGATTACTCTCTCGAGTTCTGAATCGATCATCTTAATTCGAAATAGTTTAAAGATATGTCCAATAAAGAACAAGGTTAGACGACTCGTAGAAGATATGAAAAATATCGAATTTGAGACTTCTTATTTGTAAGAGGACAAACTTGACCACGTCCAAGCATATCTATATTTTGTATAAGTTGTATCTAAGTTGCGTTTGGTAGCTTTATGTCATGTTTAGACGAGTTTGTTAAGCAGGCCTATTTATTTATTTTTGAAACTTGACAAAACTATATTTAAATTTATTAATCTTATATTTATTTCATGTTATTTGGCCACCCCAAACTCCCAGCAACCTTAATAATTGAATACCCAATACAAACAACATATATCAGTTGAAACACCAGAGCAGAGATGAAAAGAGGGGTGACAAATACACCCGTAAATCTAGGAATAATTTCTCAATACAGACAATACCACATTAAACCACTCTGTTTCAAATATAAATCCGTGGGTCCCAACTGTAACCGCACCCAAAACCCGTCTGATTGGACTGGTTTTAGTCATCGCGTGGGTCGGTGTCGGTATCAACAATTCCCCCCTCAAGACGCCCATCATTAATCCCCAACAAGACTCGTACTTTGGATTAAGTTAAAAAATTCCCACAGTATTGCTTATGAAACGGTATATATTGAACATATGTAACTAATAATTACACACAAGTATCAAGGACCGAGGTTCCGACAAGCATCAAACCCCACTGTAGTTTTCAGTACATTTTATTCTCCGCTCTACACTCTCTTCTTCAGTATAGTTGCATAGTTGCATTTCACAATTCTAGTTCTTCGAAAATCGCCTCGATTCACGAACTGGGTCATCGACAGATATTGAATTAGAGCCACAGATTCTGCAGAAATCGGTTGACTTTAGAGCTAAAAGGCAAGTAAAGGACACACCCATCTCAGTATTATAATAACTTGTTTCTTTATCTTTTAGTGCTTTAAATTCCCTGCTCATTTCATCTGCTTTTTGATTGCTGGATTCATGCTAATTTTGCTTTGTTTTAGAGTTCTGTGATATTGATTTGCTTTCTCTCTCTCTCTTTCCCTGTTTTACTCCATTGGATTCCGGTGGTGGCACCGTTTCTCTTGAGGAAAAAGTTGGTAGCTTTATTGGTATCTGGTCATATTCTTGATGTAACTATTCCTGGTGGGTGCCTATTTCTAGGTTTGGAGCCTGGGTTTGAAGTAATCTACTTTAAAGGCCCATTATTGGGTAATTTGCCTTCGGGGTTGCGGAGTTCGTCTATATTTTAGCTCAGGTTAGGTTTATTTATGATGGGTATTGTCTGTTTTTATATCTGGATTCTGGGTTTTATTGGGTGGATCTAATTTGGTGAGTTTTTGACTTTTCTGTTTTGCGAATTGTACATGTACTTGTGTTTCAGCTCAGATTAGGTTTTGTATTTGTGCTTGTGGTTTTTACTGCTTTAATTCTAAGATCATAGTTCGAATGAATTTTGCTTGTTGAAGTGAACGGTCTTATGTTCCTTTTTTTTTGTCGGAACTTAAAAGTTTTTTTTTTCCTTAACATTGGGGTAGTTCATCAAAAAGGTCTCATGATTTGTGGGTTTTGGTGTCTGGTTTTGTGAATTTCGGGTTTATTCAAGCTAAGTACCAGGTTTGGATATATGTTTTGTTTATGTTTATTGATGTTGAGTTATGAGTTATGAGAGTTATAGTATTCTGAATTATGGTATGAATTTTGTGTATTTTGGTTTTGGGGTTTAATTGGAGTGGAAAGGTTTTAAGTTCTTCTCTAAAGCTTTGATTTTGGGATTGGCTTTGAGTGTTTGCTTCTGTGTTCTGGCAGTTATTAGAAGTTACAACTTGGTTTTGATCTTTTATGTTGAGTCAGAGTGTTCTTCTTGATATTTGAGAGTTGTATGTTGATAATTTGTTCTTCGATTTGAATTAGAAGGGCCGTCCAGATTTTGCTTGAATTTGAGGACTTGTGTCTTGGTGGTTTGATAGAATACAAGAAGTTTCTAAGTTCTAATTATATGTTCAATTTTGGGTAACTCGATTTTCAATCAGCTCTTTCTTTGCTTTATCCAGGATTAATTTCTGATCGTTGTCATGGAATCTCCTCAATCTGTCGTGTCACCATTCAAGGGCTCCTCTGTTGTTTTTGCTGAGCCCGAGAACCAGAAGACTAATCTTTTTGTGAAGAACCCTGGCTGCTTATCCGAGAAAATTGAGGGTCAAAGGAAGGAAGCTGCGGTGTCTAATCTAGAAGGCCTCCTTGGTGTTCTTGAGGTCTATATACATCAGGCTAGGGACATCCATAACATCTGCATATACCAAAAGCAAGATGTTTATGCTAAGCTTTGCCTTACTAGTGACCCGGAAGATTCCGTCTCCACCCAAATCATCAACGGTGGTGGGAAGAATCCGGTGTTCAATCAGAATCTCCGACTCAATGTTCGGACAATTGATTCCTCCATCAAATGTGAGATATGGATGCTGAGCAGGGTGAGGAATTATCTTGAAGACCAATTGTTGGGCTTTGCTTTGGTGCCTCTGTCTGATGTTCTCATCAAGAATGGGATGTTAGAAAAGGAGTTCTCTCTCTCCTCAACTGATCTCTTCCATTCCCCAGCTGGGTTTGTCCAGTTGTCTCTCTCTTACAATGGAGCTTCACCGGACCTGATATCAGTTCCTGTAATGCGCACATCTGAGGCTAAAGATGTGCCTGTGCAGGATACAGATGTATCCGAGTCGCTCTCTAATGACTTTGACAAGATTGAGTTTCCTGATCCAAAGATAGTGAATGAGAACCATATGATGGTTTCGGAGTACTATGGCATCTCAGAGAGCTTGGTCTCTTCTGATGCTGAAAATCATCTCAGTTCAGAAGTTGGTGTTCATGTCGCGGAAAGCTTCTTAACAGACGCCATTAATTCTAGCGAACCACGGAAGCGTGATTCTCCCCCAAGTAGTCTGTCGACTAATGGTTCTCCATCTGCTTCACTTCCTGCAAGTTCTGAATCCTCTGAAACCCAGGTAGCTTCAAAATCTCCACATGAGGAACATGTTTCGCCTCCAAAAGAAAATCTGAAAGAAACGAGTGCAGATGTTGGGGATGCTGAGAGTAATGTATCAGGTGGAATGGCTGGTAATGCATTTGCAAAGCCTGTTGTCAATGTGAAGATTGAGCCAGAGCAAAAGGTGGTGCAACAGGATATCGTGGATATGTACATGAAAAGCATGCAGCAATTCACCGAGTCATTGGCAAAGATGAAACTTCCAATGGACATTGAAAGTGGACCAACTAGTTCTGGGAATTCGACTTCGGATCAGAAATTACAGGCATCAAAGAACAATGGTTCCCGAGTGTTTTATGGGAGTAGAGCTTTCTTCTGAGCTTTTGTTTCACTGGTTCAGAAGGGGTATGATACACAGGTGACTTTTAGAGATTAGAATCAAGACTGATGGTAGTAGTAATATTAGTGTCACAATGTACGATGTCGTGGTGTTTTAATCTGTATGTTGGGATGTTTTGGACGATGGAGCTGCGTGTGTTCCTAGCATTGTTATGCCTCTTATGCTCTCAGTGTTTATTTGAACTTGTTCTTTTTTTGCTCTTTTATCTCAGCTACTAGCCTGTAATGATGTGATAATCCTCAATGTATGTTACTCACTCTTTGTTCAGTTCTTGATGATTGTGTAATCAAGACCCATTTAACAGTATGTGATAATCATAAGGGTGTTGTATATATCCAATGTACGCTAATAATTCAAGGCAAAATATGGGGCTATCCTTAATTATCAGTTATTCAATCCTTCTAACTTTCCTAATAGCTATGCCTTCGCATATGAGAATTTTTAGACCCCTTCTGCTGTTACCTGATGCAATGGAATG
This sequence comes from Ilex paraguariensis, assembly GCA_963454935.2. Classification (NCBI taxonomy): domain Eukaryota; kingdom Viridiplantae; phylum Streptophyta; class Magnoliopsida; order Aquifoliales; family Aquifoliaceae; genus Ilex; species Ilex paraguariensis. The sequence goes on from CAUOFW020001814.1 coordinate 37,720, forward strand.
ATGATTGAAAAGAAAAAAGGATGGTGCTTTTTTGTTCTTGGGGATTTGTTGATATAAGGGTAATGATACTTGAAACCCGTATCATGTGGATGTATGCCTTTCTTTTCACCCGACCACAGTACAATAGAAATACTTCCTACCCCTGCCCTAAATTGGTACTTCTGCTATCTCATTTGCTCTGCTGTACATGTGCCTTCTACAAATCCATGCAATGCGACCGTCATCTCTGTATCTCACTCTCCATAATCCAAACTTCTCTGCAATTTCTTTTCCCGTTGAGCATCTCCGGTCCCTCAAAAAATCGACTACCCATTGCTGTGCTGCTCTTAGATCTTGCTGAATGTCCCGTGAGCCCCTGCTTGTATTCCTCCTTCCATCGATCCGTCCCACTGAAGCAACACCCACAGCCCCAGCAGCTGCTGCACCTGCTGCCCCATATAGTAAGGGAGACTCAACCAGATGGGCAACTTCCCTGCTCAAATCTGGTATCATTTCTCCCATCCCAGTTGCTAAATGAGCTCCTATTTTGAGAGCAAATGTTAGCAATTTCATGAACTTCGTCATATATGGAGCCAAACACTTCACTGCAGTGTTATCAACCTGCATGAGTTCGCAGCCAACTTGATCTTCAACGACATGCATTTCTCGCCGATATTCGCATAACATGTGCAGCCGGAGTGCATTCATGCCGGAAATCATGCTGGTGACCAATCTCCTCGAGTAATTCTCAGTTCTGACAAAATAGAACATGTTGGGTACTTTTCTTTCTTCGAGCTCAACATTGTAGTTCACCAGGTAGTTTACTTTGTGATGCAGCTCCATTAGAAGTCTATGTTCATAATATCTCAGCCCTTGAATTTCCTGTTTTAAATCTCGGATTTCTTGTTCAATGATCTTAAGTCTCTGCAAAACTGCTTCAACACCCTTGGCAATTCCACCAAGTGATGGTTCAACTTTGCTGTCAGTTTCGTCACTGGTAGATGGAGGATGATCCTGTCCATCTGGGTTGTTTTCCAGTGGAACCTGTAGTTCGACAGCAAGGTTGTATAGGTCATGATACCTTCGATGAAGTACTTCTCGGAAGTCATCATCTGATAGGAGGTCTCGAGCAAAATCAAATCCAGCTCTTAAAATAGGTCTTCCAGAGTCTAATACTGGACCCCAAGTGTGCTGATATTCATACATGCTCTCTGCAGGAACTGAGAGTAGTGCCTGTTTCAATCGCTGCAGATGCACAGATTGTGTTCCTCTGTATCTGGGAGGTGTGAGATTTCTGACACATTCTGGCCGGAGAATGTTTTCAGTCAACGTGACACCATGACAAAGGCTTTGGATTGCCGGGATTATGAGCTGCTGGAAGAGCCTAAGGGTTTCTGTTAGGTTTTTTGTGGAGCAAGCAAGCACATCAATGTAGTAACCCAACTGTCCTCCAAGCTCTACTCTGACATGGATGCCATTGATATTTATTGAGATGAGGTATTTCTCAAGGCTGTATGTTCCTCCATGTTGCTTCTTTATCCCTATGAATTTGTTGTGGAGATGCACCTGGTTTTCAGAATATGAAATTCTGTTAGAACTTAATAATTGTGGGGGTTCCAAATTTTAGTTCTAACGGGCAAAGTTAATATAACTGTAGCACGTAGGTACTGGTAACTGTAGCAACAACCTCCCACTCAAGCAACAAGTGAGATTTATAATAAGCATAATCCATATTGGACTATTCACAAAGGACTGTTCATTTGCTAGTTACAAAGCACAGCTAGTGCCATCCAAATAGTCACTGAATAAGGTGTCAGCTATCAGGTAGACAAGCTAAGGATACTTGGTACTTGGTAGTCAAAAAAGAGCCAAGGATTTTAGGGTAAAGAAGAAAGGAAAGCGTTTATAAAGAACACACACATCAAACATCAACTTTGAAGATCGTAGAGGTCAGATGAGAAGTGTAAAATAAAGGTGATTCTGCAAACAAGAAGTCATTTTCTTATGTATCTGGATATTACATTCGTATGATTGATATTCTGGTTATGAAATTATTTTTCCCATCTTTTTGACTACACATTTTATGAATGAGATTCGTTGCAGAATCCCATTTGGCGATATTTAATCTATGATCCTATAGTTCCTCATGAGTGCAGCTCATTTCTTTATGGTTGTGTGCATGATCAATTCTAGGAAGGGATTTTTAACTTTGAGGAAGACATATTGAAAGCAAAGCTATAATTAGCAAAAGAAAACTGGAAGATGAAAAGCAGGAATTTAAAAGGGAATAAAAGTTCCTACCTGTAATCGGGGAAAAAATCCGGGTGTGAGGAACATGTGGCTTGAATCGTCACACTCCAAATGTCTCCCTGCATAAGTACAGTCAGGTGTGCTTAATTGCCATCTCTGTGGTTTTCCCCTGCCTTCTTCTAGAATGGAGGGGATCAGTAGCAGTGAATTTGGATCTGATGGATCTTGTTCATAACACAGTTCCATTTTTAGCATCATCTTCACAAGATCAATGGCCTCCAAGTTATCAAAAACCTTTGAGCCTCTCCCGGGTATCTGGCTATGTAAACTTCCTTTAAGAATTTTCTCCAACTCTTTAATGCTTATGAATCCATTATCTTCAGTTGAACTCTGCTTTCTAACATCTAATTTTACTAGTTGACTAAGCACTTCACTGCAAAACCATTCACAATCTAAGATCAAGAACCCCGGTTCGTCGAAATAAATTACCTCACCCATCTGATGAAGACATACAGCAATGGCCCGCCTCCGCATCTCTACCTTCTCCTTATTATCATGTCTTGATCGTATTCTTAAGGGTGGAACCTTAACTTGGCAGAGCTCACCAAACTCTTTCAACTTCATTGCTGGCTTGTTGCTGTTCTCAGATCTCCAGTCAGAGAGAACTTGTATCAGGTTATTGCAAAGCTCATAAACTCGAGGGACTCTTTGGAGAACTGTCTTGCTTGTCTTTCGAAGGTGATGGGTGAGTTTATTCACGGATGCAGACGATCTTGCATCGACTGTGAATACAGTTGGATAGAATTCAACAAACCCTTGGAACTTGTCTCTCAGTCTATGAATTGAATTTACAGTAGCCTGCAAGTTCTGTGATGGTTGATTGATTTTGTCATAGTGTGTGAGCACAACAGTTACATTAGGTAGCAGGCACTGTTGGGCAGCTCTTCTTGAGTTGGAAACTATGAACCTGAGCCAATACTGGAGATCTTCTTCTATCTCAGCGGAGGTTTTCAGTTCTCTGTTGCCGGGTTTCCTGAACAAACTTGATATAATAAGGAAGAACGATGCACTTCCATGACCTGGAAACATGAGATCATGAAGGGAGTAGAATTCTTGCTGACCAGCAAGGTTCCATATTGAAATTTTTGTGTCTTCATCTTTAAAAGGTTTTATCTTCATTCCTACTGTTCTGACAGCTTGCTCAACTGGGTTCACTAAAGTCCTTACTTGATCCATGTAAGGTAGCGTTGAAGAAGAAAAGTTCTGGGCTATGGAATTGCATAGCGTGGTTTTACCTGCACAAAAAATCAAAGAGCACTGATAAGTTTCAGGATTGACTAGCAGGTGCTGAAAGATGATAGATTAATTTCATTTTCATAAACAAATTCAGATTCATCAACTCAATTATTGACATATTAGGTTAATTACCAGCATATTCTTGTCCACACAGGAAGACTCTACAGCTCTTGGGCACTGTCATTGCCATGTCCTTGAGCAAATCGGTTTCTGGTTCTGGTTCGGTCCTCCCATTTTGACCCAATTTCTGATATACTCCTTCCGTCTTCCCAGAATTTTGCAGTGGTGTTCTTATCAGATCAATGTCCTCAATCCAAGGATTTACCTGTAATGTCTCCATTATTGTTTGCAGAACCAACTCACCATCAACTCCTTTGCAACCCTGCAAAGACAATGATTTCAAAGTGGCATTCCTCTCCAAGCTCCTGAAGATTTTGATGACATCTTCTGGCCTTAAACTGTCATCATCATATATCCCGAGGCGGGTTACACTTTGATTGCTTGTCAGCATCTGTAGAATAGCTGCCAGCCCATCTCTTCCAATCTTAGTTCTTCCCCCTCCAAAGGATACGGACTTCAGAGTTATGTTTGCTTGACTTTGTAGAGCAGAGAACCTGCTCAAAGGGCAGAGTAAATGTTCTGTTCCTATGCCTCCAAACCAGTTTCCATGAAGATACAAGCTTTCCAAACTCTGGTTCTTGAAGAGACCAGCCGCAACATACACTACTCCCTTGTCTTTTAGGCATGTCTTTGACAAATTAACCTCTTTGAGGGTGTGGTTCTGTTCCAAAACCCATCGAAACTCCTTAGCCCACCGAGATTTCAGTCGGACTCCTGTCATATCAAGCGTCCTTACAGTGGAATTCCATCCCAAAGCACAAGCAACCCTGCAAGTGCCTGAAACATCAAGGTGATAAATTCGGAGAGTGCTGTTCTCAGGTACAAATTCAACCACCTTCCAACTTTTCTCGCCATGCTCTCCACTCCAAATATGAACTTCCATGGATCTGTTCCTTGCTAAAACTGCAGAAATCAGTGGGGTTGCTGTGATTGAGTTTGAGTCGAAAATTGTCAAAAGCTTCAAAGTCGAGTTCACTTCAATCATTTTCGAGAGCTCCTCTGCCCCCTTCGATCCAATTGAGTCTTCCCATATCTGCAACTCTTCCAATGAGCCATTTTCCTTAAGAGCTGAAGCAAGGAGGCTAGCTCCAACTGACCCAATACCTGATTCAGAGAGCATGATTTCTTTGAGTACTCCATTCTTCTTCAGAATCTCCGAGAACTCTGACAAACATTTGGTATTGAACCTGTTTCTTATAAACACAAGTTGCTTAATGTTGGAGTTACTTTCGAGTAACACTCCAAGATTTTGTACTTGCTGTGACTTCCATTCAACCTGGTGGAACTCCAAGTTCCGCAAGGATGATCTGATGTTTTTGGCTGTTTCTAAAACTGCGAGGATTTGAGCCAAGTACACAAGGCTGTCTTTGGCAATGTTTATATTCATGGAGTTTTCGGTTTCTTGGTAACAGACAGAAGTTGGTTGAGAGAGGTAGAAGGAGATGCTGTGCAGGTTGAGACTCTCGGCTTTGATTGCCTGCAGAAGCCATTGAAGATCTCTGATGTTCTGGTTTGTTGCCATTGTTATGGTAAGAACTCTGTCATGGCAAAAGAACTTGTGCGCTTTGAAAAAAAAGTTGGACCATTGTCTTAGTATGATTTCATGATCAAGATGTCTCAGGAACAGTTTGAGAAATTGGGGTTGGTTGATTATATTGTAATAATGGTTGTTATGTCCTGTGACTATCTTTCGGTGGAATGAACTAAAATTACGCCAACATGTCTGAGCTTTGTTCACGTTTGATGGCTCTTTTTAAGTTATTCTCAACTTGTTTTTTAGACTTGCATAATGTGGATTCTTGCTTCGAAATATGGATTCCTTTGTACAGTTTTAAGCAAGAGAAAAGTCAATTTTATCCCTGTATAATTTAGATATGTCAATCGTGTCGGGTGAAGCATGTTCGTATCGACTCTTAATGAGTTCATGTCAAAAAATACTTCACTTTTTTTTTAAAGCTTTTTTTTTTTGAGGGAGGGGAAGGGAGACTTGAACTCTTCATCTCAGGAAGATAAACTCTTCACAAGATAAGAAGTACCATTAAATCAAAGACTCATTGGTCAAAAAACATTTCACTCGTACTCGATTCGCTTATTAATTCGTGTCTAATGGGTCGTCTTATATTTGGTTCGTGTTGTGTATGAATAGTGTATAATCAGTATATAAATGAGTTATTTTGTGTATTTCTTTTTATTGACTTCATTCTTACTCGATTCGTTTATTAATCATGTCGTTTTGAGTTCATTAATTTATAAAATTGGTAATTTAAGAAAATTCAAACCTTTTAATTTTATGTCGTATTGGTATCGCGTTAAAGATTCATGTCACTATTCATATCATGGAGTAATTTTCAAATTGTAGGACGCGAGAATTAATTAAACGGCATTGAACATGTCAAAAAATTCTGTCATTGCAGGATTTGAAGAGAATAGTGTATTTCAGGATTGGTTAAAGATCACTGTTGTAGAACTTGGATTGTTTGATTTTGTGACAGCTAGGGATAATCTCAGGATGAAGTTGATGTTTACTTTATTGAACTTTTGGGCTGTTAAAAGGTACACCATGTCTCTTTTCTTCTTCTTTTTCCCAGTGGAAGAATAAAGAATCCAATGAAGCAAAGGGAAAGGGAAAGGGAAAGGGAAAGGGGCAAATGAGTACTGGACATATTAGCCTTCTTTTACGGGATCTTAAAAAAGTACAATTGAAAATTGAATTAGATAAAGCCTTGTTTGGCTGTTCCCTAGCCATGGAATGAACCCCTCTGTTTTGTCGAACCAACTAGAGAAACAGCCAAACAGGGCTTCATTGTTTTTGTTCCTGGTAGCAACTCATTCTGCAAAAATAGGTGGCATTCCAGTATTGACTAGCCAGGTTGATGTTAAGGTGAGTATGGTCTTCGCAATTGGACGTTGGATTAAAGAAAAAAACCTATACTTTGCAACTCTGTGACAATCAAAATTAAAGTTGGCCATAAATTGAGCATATTTAGTCACAGTTCAATTTATTTATACTCTCTAAAAGAATGACGTAACACAATAAGGGTCTCATCAAACTGACTAGGAGAATCCTTACCTGAACAATTACTAGGCATAGGAAAATTGGTGTATTCTCATGGTTTAGCTCTGCAATGATTATCTTGTCTAGGATGTCGAACACTTGATGCACGTCCCCTCAACATTTAATGGTCTCTACCAAACAATTATTGCATTAATGCCGAGCATTAAGTTCACATGTCTTCGAGAAATCTTCGTCAACAATAGTCATGTCTTTATACGGATTTCTTGAGATTTGAAATTCATTCTTATGTGATTTGTTTATAGAAGTAATCATTCTCTGTTATTGGTTGCGTTATCCTTGATACATCTTATCTCTTTAGTTTGCTAGGGCATATTCCCCTAGATTCTTTTTTTGGGACCAACCAATCACCCCGATGTATCACTGTTTAAGTTCACGTGTCATGTTATAATACGAGAGTCGTTTCGTGTCCTATCACGTACCATATATCAAGGTAGCTAGATATCTTATATGCACTAATAGTAGATTGAATTTAGGCTGCAACACACCCAAATAGACGAAAGGAAGTGATACATGATGAAATAAGGAAATTGAAGTTTTGTATGAGCACAAAGCTATATAAGAATGGGGAAGATTGTAGAAGTACCAGAGGCTATGTTCATATTAGCAGCACCTGGTGCATCCAATTCCTCTTATTTCTTTTGCTGCTGGTCTCACATTGAGAGATCTTTCTCCCACCCCCAAGAAATGGGTCAATCTACCATTCTTTTACTTAACTCGGCCTAACTTCACTTATCTTAGGCAATGCCCAAAAAGTGTCACGCCTTTTTTAGAGGACCGATCTAACTTACGATTTTTGTCTCTAAAATCGAAGCAAAGAACAAGTCTCTTGTTTTCGTAATTGGAGGAAGCATAACAGTCTAAGAATGAATCAAACCAACAGATTGTTAATAGAATAATGAAACAATGCTAATAAAACAAACAGAACCTCGCACACTTTAAAAAAAATAAAAAAAAAAGAATCTCACATAGAATTTGGGAGAAACAAATCCCTAAAAAGAGAGAGAACAAGTCTAAAGATGAAAATCAACAACTATAGAAGGTGGCTGAAATAACAACCCGTGACCTTACAATCCAACAACAAACTGTGATGATTATTAGGTGAACCGTTGATCCTAACACAGGTTTTTGGTAGGCATTTTGGACTTTCTGCTACTTAAGAAGACATTAAAGCTTGTTTACATAGAATCCATTTGTTTGTTAGTTCGAATTTCTACACATATCAACTACCAAGAGATATATATATGCTTTACATTTACAGCTAGGTGATGTAACATCTGCACCCTTATAGTTGCTCAAAGGAAAATGAAATATAGAACTTTCAGTAGCAACTCCGAGATGCACAATCATCTATAAACTTTAGAACTCGAGCCATTTAAATATTGAAATCATTTCATCGAGTTATTTTAACAGGTTAATGATAAGACCACCTATCTTTCAATTATTCCTTTTTTGCCCTTCCGTATCTCGTTAGGTCTATAGTCCGTCCATCCCTTCCTTTGTAGCCTAAAAGTTAAAGAGAATTCAAGAGAATAATGACAACATTAAAAAACCAAAAGTTTTCTTAATCAAATAGTTGAGAACATGGATCTCTTTGATCAACATAATTACAAAGAACAATTCAGTATACAATATTCTAACGATTAATTGATTAATATAAATATTGTTGAATCACAGTGGCAGAGGTATTGCTCCAAAACTCAGTGGTGAATGAATGATCTTTTCTTTTTTTGATTTAATTGTCAAATGTGTCTAAACTAAGTTACGCGTATCTCAATTAATTCTCTGGCTTGTCTGGTCGAAGACAGACTATCCACGTTGGAATTAGGGTATTCATGAGGAATAAATCCCTCACGACCCTAATCTCAAGATATTGTCAATATTTAAACTCAAGATGTCTAAATTTACAGTTCGTCTCTTTTATCACTTGACCTAGGAGTTGGATGGATCATCTTTGGTCTTTAGTGCTAATTAACTTCTTGGTGCAGCAACTTCCAATGCAGACAAGGTATCATTAGCATTATAATTTGTTTATTTATTTTTTGGGGCTTGTGGTAGGTATCGGTGCTAATTTACTCCACAAACTACATTTCAAACTAAACTAGCCCGGTCAAGGGCTCATTATTTCACTCTTTTTTTACACATTATGTTTGGCGTGGACAGAAAAGGAGAGAGTAATCGGGATGATAACAATGATGTTCTCCTCTATGTTCTTCCCCTCTTATAATTTTGTCTCTTTTTTTTTCATTTCTAAAAAAGCAAAATCATCCACCCGATCTTGTGCTTAGGATCTTAATCAAGTTGAGATTGTTGATTTTAAATATACTCGAGCATGGTTTGGCGATGAATGGTCAAGTTTGAGCCAAACCCAACTCCAGAAGTTAAAATATTACTCAAGCCTCGTTTGTCAAAAATTTGCGAGCATTTTGATTGGAATCAAATCAAAATTAAGCTTAAATTCAAAAAAAATATTTTTTAAAAAATTAATCTATACATTAGCTATCATTATGTAAATAAAATTTTCTCAAAATTCATGCAATCAACCCTAAAATCAAATTTTAGAAGTTTCGCAAAAATCTATTAAATAGGAAAGAGGAAAAAAAAGCTATTAGGAGATAAGTTTAGAGTAGTTCATAGTTCATACTTTGAAATTGGGTAATTTTATAAAAAAACAAAAACAAAAAATAGAATCATTTATAAAGATTAACTTATTTAAGCAGAATATATTTTACTCAAGTTAAGATAGGGTTTATTAAATTCGATTAATTTACAAAATAAGATTAACAATTTGAAGAAATTTTAGTATTTGAAATAAACTCAAATTAGTCGGATCGTTTGTGAGTCTAACTTATTGTTTGTGTTGGATCTATCCCACCAAACGAGTTATTTTCCGCCGTATTATATTATAATCCAAATAATATGACAAAACTCAAATATCTAACTACATAATGTTGGAGTAAATATTGGGTATAATGGTGATATCATGTCACTATTATTATGTGGTATCATCATTTAATAATAAATTTATAATTAGGTAAAGTGAACTCTACTTAGTAGTTATTTTCATAACAGTTATTAAATTAAGTAAGATTTACTTGCCTACTTTAATTTATTATTCAACAATGTTATGCTGCGTAATAATTATTAGGAGTTAAGAAACTACCACACCATTTGACCAAGGAGGACAAAAAATAATTGGAATCATACCTACAAAATTTATAATTTTTTGGAATATTTTTACCATTTTTAAGGATTATTTTACAATAAGTTTTTTTATATCTTTTGAGGGTTGTTAATAAATTTTGTAAATCATTTACAATTTTTGTGGGATCGATCCTAAAACTTTTACTTCACAAAAATTGAAAATAATCCACAAAAATTATAAATGACCCATAAAAACTATAAAATAAATTTATAAATAACTCCCAAAATTTGTAAAAAAACCCTCAAATTTTATAAAAAATAATCACAAAACTTATAATGACGGTGTGGTGTCGATTATTTTTTTTCAGTATGATAAACTATTTTTTAATCAATAATTTTGAATTAAATATTTAGTCAATTTAGATACAAGAAACTACCTAGTTAGCGGAAACCTTTTTATTTACCGAAAGAGTGACGCCAACTAATTCTTTTCCAACAAACTTTGAATGCGACAACGCGGCTTAACTTGTTCCGTTTGTCACCCACTTCCTTCCGGAAGACTCAACCACCCAATTACAATAGGTTTACACGCTTGCTTGGCTCTCAATCTCTAGGGCCAAGCAAATATGAATTAAAATTTTAAAATTTATCGGATAAATAGAACAGATTCAATACTCAATTTTTTTTTTATCAAATTTGAATTTGGACAATAAATCAAAATCTAATCTAAATTTGATTTGTTGACAATTATAATTACATTCAATTAAGGTTGGTAGTCAAACGAGTTTGACCCGAGCCAAAAACTTATTTTGTTAATTAAGTCTACAAAATTGTTCATCTAAACAAATTCAATTCGAACCGAGTTTGAATGATCGCAAAATAAATTGAACCTCAGTTTGAGTCCGAATATTTACATATAAATAAATTAAACTTAAAATTAAATTTAAACGAATTGAACACGAGTAACTTGGTTTAATTAACAACCCTGCATTTAATATTTTCTCATCAATCGCGGCGCTGGGGCTGGGGATCAAGGTGATGATGTAGACGGATCATCCAACTTTCTTTGACTTCCCATTTGTTTTCCTTGCCTTTGACGTCATTGCAAATCAAACTTTTTTAATTTAGAAGCCTCTCATAGCTCAAAACGATTCATTTATAATCATGTATAATTAAACACATACCTACTAATCCTTGTTGATTTGATATAAAATGAGAGTTGTGTTAAGAATTGATGATCAATTTTCTAAACAAAAAAAGAGAGAAATATGAAATGAAATACTGCTTTACAATTAATCAATAACATGAATATAAGTTCATCATTATTATATATATATTTTTATTTAATTTCAAGAGATAGATTAAATGATAACAGAGACAAACTGTAAACTCAGACATTGTAAATTCGAATCTTAACAGTTCCTTGGAGTCAAACTATAAAAAATTTATCCCTTATAAATTTTTTAATCCTCCGATGTGAATGATTTGCCTTCGATCAGACTGTAAAAAAAATAGTTAATATATACATAAATTGACTTGAACACCTCTAACCGTTGAATCAAAAAAATTATTATCTGTTTTTCCTTGTTACGTACCAATGTCATATACTGAGGAATCAAAATCAAAACAAATCACTAATGTAAATTTATCATTTATCATAACAAATCACAATACATATCCAAATCTTCTACTAATTTGATTGTATGAAGTCAAACCATATTTACAAGAGAAAATAGCCCCCAATAACACCTTCCCCCCCCCCCCCCTCCCCACTCCAGTTTCTCATTCAAACACCTGTTTTGCAACAACCAAAAACACTTAAATAAGAAGAAAAAAATTCAATAATACCTCCCCCAAACCACTGTTTTGCAACAACTAAAAAACCTTAATAAGAAAACAAGGAGTAATTTTGAATGTCACAGCTCAAATCCCAAATCATCCATCTCTCTCTCCCCCCACCCAAAAAAAAAAAAAAGTCAAAGAAAAGATCAAAATCAACAATAGCCGACTTACCCAATATTCACAATTATCCATTAGTCAGCTTATGTAAGCATCATCTGCATTTTCGTCATCATCATCATCATCATCATCTACAATCTCATCAAAGAATGGGTCCTTAAGGAGATCAGAGGCAGAGGGTCTCGCCTTCGGCTGAGCGAGGCACTTCTCAATGAAAGCCTTCATCTCTGGGTCTTTCACCTTGTTCATTGCCTGCGGCCTCACCCCAGATGTCACCTTTCTGTATATCTTAGCAACATTGTCACACTCACTATAAGGTAATTCCAGAGTCACCATCTCTAGCACACACATCCCAAACGAATAAATATCAATCAATTCATTATAATCCTCGTCATATAACTCTGGTGCCATGAATTCTGGCGTTCCCAGTATGGAATGTGCAGAGTGGTTCTTCCCAACTATTGCTGCCAAACCCAAATCACCAATCTTCACCTGTTTTTACGGAATTCAGAACATTTGGTAAGTTGAAACAGAGTTACAATCACAATTTGATTTGAAATTTCAAGACCAAAACATACCATTAATCTGGAATCTTCCCCCCAAATATCCAACATTCAATACTAAATACCACAATAAATCCAACATTCCCTCTGTTTTCTTGTCAACCAAAAAGATGGTCATATAGAGGCACAGATAGGTCATAGGTGTGCCTGCGAAGATATGCCTCTGTGTAGTGCGTTTGTGAGAGAGAGAGAGAAAGAGAGAGAGAGAGAGAGAGAGTTACTTGACCATCGTTGCCATTGATGAAGACGTTGCTACAATTGAGATCTCTATGAATGATACACGGCTCATGAGTATGCAAATACTCCAAACCCTTGAGAATTTGCTTTGACCACTTCTTCAACGCCTTCGTTGAAACGTGCTTGTGCTTCTTCCTATACTCTCTCAAATTCCCAGAGGTACAAACTTCAGTAAAGAAATTCAAAATATTTCTTTGTTCGTCTCTCCACACACTGTACAAAGCAATAATATTCTTATTCGTCAGAGTCCCCAGCAATCTAACCTCGGAAAAAACACGATCCATCATTGCTTGATCTTCGCAAAAGTTTCGCAATTTCACTTGGTTCCATGCCACCTCTATTCCTTCCTCTTGATCAAATGCGCGATACACTTTCTTCACTGCGCCGGAACCGAGCAGCTCGCTGTACCGCCCATACCGGCCGCTCGGATCGACCTCTACGAATGGCTCCGAGTCACGATCCCCCGGATCAGAGTCCACGCTCGGCATCTTCATTCGTAAATTCAAAGAAATTAATCAACAGAGCCGATCAAAGCAATACAGACCACCGGTGAATGTCCCATTTCAAAGCAAAAATTACTACTTTAACAAATTCAAATCCATAAAATATCATTATAGAACGCCATATTCACGTTGCTTACACGAATCAAACTCATATTCCCTCTCATTCTCTCTCTATCTCTCAAGATTGTTCAAAATTCAAATTAACAGAGACCTGAGGCGTTCAAAAGCAATAGTTTCAAGGCTCAGATCGAAGTTCCATTCACTATCCATGGCTCCATTAAACAAGAAAAAAGATTCCATCATGAAACAGAAGATAGTAAAGAAACTTAAACATACATAAAAAAAGAACGAGGAATGATTCACATTGCTTGCACGAATCAAACTCAGACCAAAACATGATCAAATGAAACTCCTTTTCCCTCTACCTCCCTGCGTTTCTCTCTCTTTCTCTCCAAAAAATTTCAAAATTTAAACTAATAGAACAATGAAGCTTTCAAAAACAACAATTTCAAGAGTCAAATCGAATCTCCATTGACTATCCTTCCTCCATTAAACACGAGAAGAAAGTAAAGAGACGAAAATATACAGAAAAAGAAGGAGCAATCATTACCATATAGCACGAAGGAGGACGCTTCTGAGCGTTTGTCTTCGTGGAAATTCGCAGAGCAGTGTGGTTTTCGTCTTTCAGAATCTACCAAAACATACACCACGCATGGGAAAAGCTGAAGGTTTTAGAGCAGAGGTATATATAGGAGTTTTGCTAGGGTTGGGTTAAATCTGTGGTTAAGTGAAGTTAACCGTGGTTAGGTGCTGGGTTAGTGGCCGTTTCATTGATTAATTAATTGTTTGGATTATTAAGTATTGGACGTGGAATTCCTTTACAGTAATATTTGCTACTAAATAATAAAATATTCTGCGAGAGAATCTTGGGAAAAAATATTCCTTTTATTCGATTTTATTAAGGAAAAAATATCAATAAATCGTACGTTTCTCCATAAAAAATTATTTAACTATCATATTGATATTTGTACAATAAAATCCTAATTTTGAGTATTTATTCCCAAGAAATCCTAAATTTTTATTTATAATTTAATATAATTTTTCTATACCTTAAATTAAAATCTAATTAAGTCTTGTCTTTAATTATCAAAACATGCACCCTAAGACTTCATATGCCAGCGAACCCTACAAAGTACAATAATCATTTTACATATTAATATTTTTTTATTTATCTCTTGTATTCTTTTTTTTTTTTTTCAAATATGCCTAAAATTAGTAATTAGAAATTCAGAAGTGGAAGAAGAAATAAAAAAAAAATTGCATTTATATTTAATTTCTACATCGTTGATTTTTGTAATATATATGTCTTTATGGTTGAGATTTAATGAGGTAAGTTGAAATTCATATGCTTAACACAAGTAAATATAAAAATAGATAAAATTATTTATTTTGTCAATTCTATAAGTCTTTATTATTAATTTTATATTTCAGATGTTATGTTGTAATTAGAGAAAAAAAAAACTTAATTTGCTTTTGTGACACTACTAACATAAATTATTAGTAAAATTGTAGTTGATGTGCTTAAAGGAATGATAAAATTGGAACAAAAATATTATTAATAGAGTTTAAGACTTCTTGAGAATAATAATCAGAAGTAGGATTTAATTGTTTTTAGTGACAAAAAATAGGACTAAATGGTTTTTAGTGATGAAAAATAGGACCTAATGATATTTTTATCATTTTAGAAGTGCGTCCCACATATTAGCGTGGTTTAAACTTTAAAATATATTATTGACTCGTACACATGGTAATGCCAAAATATAATACGATCCATTAATACGACGCAACATTTGAGGGTTTGGTTCTTCTTTAAACAATCTGTTTCATAAATGAATAGACTCGACATGATTTGATTGGTAGGAGTGAAATCAACTAAAAATAAATATACGACACAAATCGTTTATATATCGATTATATACGATCCATATACAACACGAACTCGAAATCACAATATTAAAATATTTTTTTATCAATAACAAATCATATTTCATGTATTAATTGAATATATGTGTTTTATAGAGGGAGAAATATTCTTGTATAATGAATATTAATTGAATACATATTAAATGATCTACAATTAAAACTTTAAAATATAGTGAACTGAAATCGATCTTAATCCTAATTTGTTATGATCATTCCGGATTAATCTTATTGCACAATTGGAAGCTTAAGAGTTATATTTTTAAGTTTTTATTTTTTAAAGTAATTTTCCATATAGGAGGAAAATAGTTTTAAAAACCAAGGTAGTCACAATATTAAAACAAAAGATGGATTTGTCTATATTGTACAAATTGGAGATTGTTAACTCTTGTAAATGTCATTTGTAACCCTTTCTAAAAATAAAAGATGTTTTGATACTTAAAAAATGACTTGAGGATTTCAATCATTCAACAAGTCTAAAGTAAATACGCGAATATAAATCTCAAATCTCTTCTCATGCCTAGATCAAAACTGAAAAAAAAATGTAATAACCAAAGAATAAACCCCCCACCCAACTTAATACCTATTTCTATTCATTGATTTGCCTCTCTCTCCATATCTCCTTCCTCGACCTCTAACCCTTTATAAAATTATTCTCATACACTTGGAAATCCTTGAGTTAGAAAAACGTGTACCTATAGTCGCCTCAAAATATTGAATTTAACAACAAAAGAACAAACTCTATGCTCTCCCCAAAGAGGCCTAAGGTTAACGTTTCCTATTTGCCCAAACCCTTTTGTAAAATGACCCCAGCCCCAACCCCAACCCCAACCCCGACCCCCAATCCCTTAACCATCTTTCCTCTCTCCAATGGTAAGCTTAACTTATTAAACTATTCATATATTCATTACTGACGAAGGAGGATGTCGTTGTGTTTCAATTTTTGTTGGTTCAAATTTATCTCTTTTCTCTAGTTTTTTTACTCAATTTGTGTCTTTTATCATTGAATCAAAGATGGGGTTTCCATTACTTTAGTCTTTTTTTTTTTTCCACAATTGGATTAAAATTCTAATGATGCAAAAAATTGTTGGGGATGATATGAAGAGGTGACTCTCAAGATATCCAAAGTTAGCTCTTGTGATCAACCTTTGGAATTCCTTAAAGTCCATTGTGTTAGTTAATGCAATACAAGTTGAATATATAAACGCATGGGAGAGGTGGTCACCAATTACTTGAATTAATATGAATCACTTGCCCTACAATTTGTAAGAAATTTACCATTGGATCATGCATATGTAATAGAATAAATGTGTATCATTGCTCAATTACATGTTTATTGGCTCAAAATCAAAGAGATTGATAGTATTCGGACCATTTTATCCACATCTCTCTCTCTTTTTATATATATATTAAGAGAGAAGGCTTGAGAAGCCTTCCCTATCATTTTTCTAAATTTTTATAATTTTTATTTAATTAATTACATAATAGAGATAGGTTTTACGTGCATTGCAGGGGCGTCACCAGTATAATTTAATAGTCAACAAATTAGGTTGAATTTTACTTAAAATAAAAATTCACAATTTAATTCTCAAAAGTATCGGACGATGCCGTATTTGCTTCTTCTTCCACAATTCCATGAAGGGTAATTATACCAGGAGGAGAACAAAGTCAATATGAAACTCTAAAGGTGCGACAGACACTTTGGAAAGCGACTAAAGTGGGAACCTAATACACTCAGTTAAAGGGTAGTTTGGTCATTGTAAAGAATATCAGAAAATATCTAGGGACTTTTAGATCTTTTGACCGTTCTGTTGCATCTGTCAATTAATTATTATATATAACGAGCAGAGGTGTTCAAGTTTTTAATTGGCTGTATTTTTTTATTCTATCCGATCCTATTATACTCTATCGAACGGTTAGTCGTAAAATTTAGGTAGAAATGTGAAAGAATTTTTGGTCTTCCGATTAAATCGGATTAGAATGTGAAATACCAATCAATTTCCGTATTCCTATCATACCCACCCAAAAAATATATTTAATTTTTTTATAATTTTTTTTAGTAATTATAAGAGTATTTGTGTAATATAATTTATATTATAATATTATCATTATTGTGGATGTTTGAGTTTCTAAAACATGAACTTATTTTTTGTATAATTTACATGATTTGTGGTGAACTAATGATTTATTAGAGCAATTATAATTTTAATGTATTTTATATAGTTTAAATTTAAAATAATTGTTATTGTATTTGTGAAACAATTATGATGGATTGATGTTCATGATTTTTTGTGTTTTATTATAATTGTTGTTGTAGTTATTGATTTATTGTGTTTTTAAATTGGTGTATGTTATTTAATTGAATTGTTAAAATGATCCAAAAATTAATAACTACAAAAGTGTTTACTCGATTTCCTACCCGACTTCCTGTTCGATTAATTGAATAGGAAGTCGGGTAGGAATACCACACTTGATCGGGTAAGATAGGATAAAAAAAAATTCTTCTGTAAAGTATCTGATAGAAGACGGAAGACTATATTTTCTACCCGTATGGTAGGGCGAACACTCCTAATAAATAGTCCAAGTGTAATATATCATTTAGGTAATTAAGGGATAAGTTTTTTTTTAGCCTAATTTACCCTTTCAGGAAAGACTAGACCAATCTTCCTAAAAATACGACGCCGTTTCTTGCGGTATGGTCGGACTTTCTTTCCGAGATCCGAATGACCTCTCTCAGAGTCTCTCTGAATTAGGTTTTTTTTTTGTTTGTTAGGTTAAATCTCAGAGAAAATGGCGACAATGAAAACAATCTATTCGGCTCTGAAACTCGTCGACAAGAAAAAGGAAAACCTCAAAAGAGCCTTCGAAGGCCTGCAAGTCCACTCGTCTTCTCTCTCCTCCTCCTCTCTCACATGGTCCGACCTCGACTCATACTTCTCCTCCCTCCAATCCTCTCTCCAACACAAATTCCAACTCCTCCAATTCGTCTAACACCAGCCCCAATCCCAACCAGAAAAACCACCCTCGTTTTTTTCAATAATCACCAAGAAATCTTCCGACTCGGTTTCGGCTCGCCCCGTCTGAAATCGTTTTATGAGACGATGGACTAGTTGGGATTGAGAAAATACGTCATGCAGAGGCCCAAAGAACGACCCGAGATTAGGGCTGAATTTGCCGATGCGTTTCGGTGTTCACCGGACCTGGGGGCAATGGTTTTGAACGTCATGGAGGGGTTTTATCCTCCGAATGAGGACGAGTATGAAAATGAGGTGTTGAGTTCTCTAAGTTTAGCTTATATGGCGTTGTTGGAGGAGTTGAGGAGAGCAAAAATTGAAATTGGGGGAGAAGTGAAGGAGAGAGCGAGGAAATTGGTGATTGAATGGAAAAGGAAGATTAGAAAGGATGAATGGAAGGGAAAGGAATCGTTCGACATTTTGGGGGTTTTTGCATATTTTGGCGACGTATGGAGTGGTGGAAGGGTTTAATTTGAATGAGATTGTGGATTATATTGCCAGTGTTGCCAGGTATCGGGAAGCTATGGAGTTGTGTCGAGAGTTTGTTCCCTTGAATAAAATGTCCGGTGAGGATCTCATGAGTCTGCCTCAATTGACATTCTTTATCTTGTGTTGTTCTGCGATGCATTGCTAATTGTAGTATTGTCATGCTTCTTGTATGGTGTTCTTTGATTGTTTTGCTATGTAAACGATGGACTTGTGCATTAGTTAAGTTTTATGATCTTCTGGGATAGATTATTTGGAGTTAGTTGGAGTGTATGATGTTGCATTAGCGCAGTTTTGTTAGACTGCTTTACGTTGAAAATAAATTGACAGTTGCTGCTAACTAGTATCTTTGAGTGCTGATGTTTTGTGTCAGTGGTTCTTAAGGTGCTGAAGTTGGTTGTTGTTCGATACACATAAGGTGAATGGTGTTTGTGGAATTAGATGAGAAATCTTACAGTAGTGATCACCTATTTATACAAGCCATAACTCATCAATAATGGGACCTTTAAACATTACTTTTAACAACATGGGTTTTTTAGTAACTAAAAAGGTCATTATTTAGGTTTGCCTCGGTAACTAAGGGTGCCAGGGGACATAGACCGGGTATAGAACTAACTTTATATAATGGTTGTTAGCCCAAGCATTTATCATCAGAGAAAGACAATGATTCATAGTTTTTTTTTCAGTAACTATGATAATTACAATTATTAATAGAACAACAAATCAGTTGTGGGATTATACACATAAAATTATCTGCTCTTTGGTCAAATGCTGGTAATATGTAGTATATGCATGGTTCACATATTGGCCAATGTGGCTTATCTGCTAGGGGTCGTCAGCCTAACAGAATCAGTTAAGCACGACACCAATTTGCCATGTTGGCTGGTGAGGGTTTTGTTAATGTTTGGAGCTCCATTTATTGTGGTGCTGCATTTTATTATATCATTGCTCTGCCTTTTTTAAATGGTGTTTCTTTGATTGTTGCATTATGTTGATGGTGTGCTTCAGCTTATGGTATGGTACATGCATGTGTTTGTATTCTATGCATGACGGACTTTCTAATGTTAACTGGAACTGGACTTTTGTGGTATTTCATTGGTGTTGCATCCGAAGTGTTATGGTAGTTGTGCTTGTATGAATTGGAGCAGGTAGGTTTGTTTGTACAACTTATCTGGCTGAAATAGTGGTGTAACTGATTTTGAATTCTTAGACAGGTAGATTTATAAGGCAATCTAGGATAAGAAGTAATTGGATATGAGAGGTTGGTGTATGTCAGTGAGTGGGACTTGTCAAATTAGATGAAGAACTGTACGCTTGTGATGATCAATTAGTTCGAGCTGTTTGAACAAGCTGTGTTTAAGTTAGACTGTTTTCCTTAGGTTTCCTCTGTTCTTTTTGAAGAGAAGGTATCCATAACGATGCAGGCTTTTTTTAGGTCCTGCTACTTATTTTTTCCCACAATAAGTCGTTGTCCTTCGTTGTTTTCAATTTAGTCTTGGTTGATTGTATTATTAGGTAGCTAGTATATACATTGGTTTTTTTGGGGTAAGTATTATAGGTTAAGTTTGTTTTTGCAATTGAGAAATGATTGTTGTATGTTATGCACCTCTCTTTAGAAGTCGAAAAAGTCTTGTGGAGATGGGGATTAGTATGATAATGATTTTTACTTCAATTGTCTGGTATGTGCATAAATGATCTCACTGGAGTAAGAGGCTTACGCAGATTAGTTAGTCATGCATATATTAATACTCATTAATCCAAATTAAGTGCTTACCTCAACCTCCATTGCTATGTTCTTTACTTTAGTGACGAACATAATTCAGTAAATGCTTTAGGAAATTCCAAATCATGATCGTCTCAATAAATTTATTTAGTTTCGGGAGATGCAGCTGGAAAAATTTTCTTCCCCTTCTTGGTTAGTAGCAGTAATGGGCCTTATGGTTACCTTGTTAAATTGTGGGCCAACTGCATCATGACTTTTTCCACAGCAATGACCTATCCCTGGTTGTGAAGTTTATATATTTTATAGTGGGTAATCTAAACTTTGGCTGGGAAACATGAATAACAAATTGGAGATGATAATTATTTTAGGTCGGAGATGCTTCCATCCTAAGCAGTGGGAGAATATAAGAGTAGAGTTCTATGTCCCGTACATTTCAGGCTGTATAAGATAAAATGAGGAAGTCAAATAGGGAAGAAATCCAACAAGATAAATAAAGTAGCCACTGTTGAGTTTTTGGTTCATGCACTTTTCTGCCCACAGAAGAGAGCCCATGAGCAAGCTTGCCTTTGCAATAAGTGTTTTGGTCCATGTCAAGGTTCACCTCAGTTTATTCATCACAATTATTTATTGGAGATGCCAATACCTCGCACCTTTCTAACTACGCCCACTTATTACACGTGCCTATTGATTTTCCTTTATTTCTACTTCAGTATAAATTGATGGTAATGGTAATATTTTCTGGTTTATGCAGATGTTATTCACAAACTCATTATTAAGGGCAAACAACTTCTGGCCGTCAAATTTATTTTTTTATTCGAGCTGGCTGACAAGTTCCAACCTGTTCCCCTCTTGTTAGACTATGTAAATGATGCTAATAATAAGAAGCTTTCTCAGAAAGTTCCCAAGAGCAGAAACAACTCTCATCAATTGCTGGTATTTGGGTGTATCTTAATATGAATGGCTTTCTGGGTATTTTTGCTTCCTACATTTTTTTAAGCCAGTAAAAATTAGGAATAAAACGGCTGCCCATGGCATTCATCAACTTTCCCAAGCAGAGAGAGGCCACGGACAAAGAAGTTGGTGTGCTGAAATCAGTCATTAAATGCATTGAGGATTACAATCTTGAATCTAAGTATCCAAAGGAGATCCTTGTAAAGCGCATCGAAGAACTAGAGATGGAGCAGACCAACAGGAAATGCCCTGCAGCAGTCCCTACTCCCCAGCCTTGGCAGCAGTCAAAACCACAAAAATGCAGTGGAAGCAAGCATTCTCGGACTACTAGTCCAGCTACAATGCCACAGAGTGTTGCTGCCTATTCAACCGCATCCCCTCTCTAACAATCTCATCTACAGGTAGCAGGTTTGTTGCCAGATTGTCATGCTCCATACCTAAGTTCACGAGATGGGCCTGACGGCTTGGCAGGCACCACTCCGGCCATGGCCTTTCATGCTGGGTCGTCTGCTGGCCCGTATGGTTTTTCGGGAGCTCCTTTGGATTTTATACCTGGGAGTCTAACCCCTATTGAATCCAATTTAGCTTCAGAGTCGCATATGCAATCTGGTTATTATGATCGGCCAATTGTTTATAATGGACATGGTTTGCCACCACAATACAATCTATCTTACTATCCTGAGTAGTTTGTTGCTCTTCCTTGTTTGTGTCGTAAAACTTTGGAGGGTACCTTAGCTATTGCCCCGACTTTGCAGTTCCAGTCATCGAAAACCTTACTGACCTTTTTTGATCACCATGATTGTAGCACAGTGACCAGACTGGTCTTTGTTTAGATTGTTAAATTGTGTCTGTCTAGCATCACAATAGTAGCTTATGGCACACATCATTCTAAAGCAATCATGAATTGCCTCATGTTTGGAATTGATTCTTCCAAGGGTTTTTGGGAAGGTGGAAACCACAAGGGATTGATACCCATCCGTTTTCCTTTCAATTCTTTCTTCTTCTTTTTTTCCCTTTATGTCTAACGGCATCCTTTTTGGAGGTGTAGTTATGATGCTACTGTTACCACTTTCCCACCTTACCCAACTCCTTAAAAAAGGATGCTTTTACCACCATATATGAGACAATTAGTCAATCTTTGGTGGTGAGTCCATTTTTCTTCATTTTTATTGTATATCCTTATGGAATGATTTTGGTATCTAATTACGACACTAGACGGTATTCATTTTTCTTGTGGTTTTCTGGTTTCTAAGCTCCCTTCATCTTCTTCTTCTTCTTTTTTGTTATGTTTGTTTTGGCTCCTTTAGACTTTGCATTTGCCTGGAGTTCTGAGTTTTTTGTCTTTCGGGCTAATCTGCCATTATATTGTACTAGCTGCTGTGTTTGATTTTCTTTAGGAGCTGTTCTTTGCATCCCATGCAAGTAGTCTATTGCAGCTCCTTTTCTTCTTGTTAGGACTTCTTCACCCCGTTTATGAGTACATTATCATACTGGAGATTCAGTTGCTGAGTGTTGATTGAAGGGTTCCTTCATGGTTCCAAAGAAAGTATCAGTTGATACTGATACGACTCAGCGGATTGTATCCAGAATGGCACCTTTTGTTTGGAGGTTGATACATATTCCGTGTAAACCACGAGCCTTTTGAGATTCGTGGTTTACTTAGAGCAGTGCGAATGACTCAACCGAGTTGCCTATGTCATCATCATCGAATAACAACATATCATCCGACGCCATTTTGCGGCGCTGTGGTCTAAGATAAATCTCTCAAGTCCAATTTCTTTTTCTATATAGCATTTTATGCGAATAGCATGATACTATTCTATGGGGCCGCCAGTGCATCCTCCATGCCAATTACCAATACACCAATCTTGAATCATGGCACCTTATGTTGCATTGATTCTATGTAATTTTGCCGGAACCAGTAAAGAAAGCTGCCCATTTGGTATCGGTTTACTAAATGTGTGGGCTTGTATTGCACATATGTATGGGACATGCACATATATGCAATGAAGTGCAGGTGGCAGCATTCAGCACGGTGACCACTGCAGCATACCCCTCCAGAATCCTAAGTGCCCTCTTTTTGTGGTCATTTGTTTCTTAGGTACCCGTCTGAAACTACAGTAGCAATGATTTGGGCCAAATGCTCTTTTTTGGGGAAAACAATGCCTAGTTCAATGGCCAGAATGCAGTGATGGAGTTTAATTGTTTGTATTGGATCCCAAAGAAAGCACTTTTTTTTTTTGTTTTTGTTTTCGCAATATTTCTGGCCGCCGCATTATTATTTGGATCCTATTTTTTGTGTGCAATAATGATTTTTGAAGAGATTAGTGTATACTCTGGTGAAAGTTTGGTAATATTGGTTAGAGCCTGTAGAACAAGTGAACAAGTCTGGCTGTTGAGGAAGTTGTTTGGTTTCTTTCACTTTGTAGTTCTACTTTTGAAAACATAAGTCATGGGAGAATGTAACCTGCTTTGGTATATACATCTTTCTATTGATACTTCTCCCTTTACATTTTTAGTTTATTGTATATCATTTTTGTAATCCCCATACCTTTGCTCCCTTTGTATGGTGCAGCAAAGGATCATGAAGACTCCCCCCCCCCCCCCCCCCCTCCTCCTCCTCTCCCATCCCCTCGGGTCGGGTGAGGGGAAGCAGTTTTATGTGGTTGGATATTATTAGGAGGGTTGTCTAGGAAATAGGTGAAACTAACTTAGTTCAAACTAACTATTCCTCCAACTTATATTTCCGACCTCTCAACCTTAGTTGGCTTTGCGAGAAAGGGAAAGAAGTTGACGTTTGTTCGTGGGTTAGTAATTAGAAAAGTTATAAGGTTGTCCACTAGCTTGTCGACTGTGACCCTTAATGAGGCTTTTATTGTTCTTTCCCTTTATCCTTTTTTATGTTTTGTTGAGGTAGCTTAGGTTGTGATTTCTCTTTCTTTCAATGTTATGCCTTTGTATGTACAAGGCCAGATTGTAGCTCAACTGTCTTATAATAGGGAAAAAAATTTAGAGGAAAAACAAATCTACAGAGGCATTGGCATTCGATACGAATGGCTAAAATAGGAGTGAGAATATATTTTCTCTCTAATTTTATCACCTATTATGCATTTAAATAGAGTTTGTTGTATATAAATGAGCCCATCATACATTATGGGTGGATGATTCGCCAAGAATAAAATTGGAGAAAAAAAGTTATTAGAGGAGATCCTGAGTTAGGGGTCTTAATCTAGATGAGTTATATGAGCTTGATTTGGTTCGAGTTCAATTCGTGTTTTAAATGACCAATTTTTTAAATTCGTTTAGAAAAATAAGCTTAAAGGGCTCGACTTGAGTTCGAGACACTTGACTCATTTATATGTAAAATAATTAAGTTATTCGGGTTTAATTCATTTTTTAAACAATCCGAGCCTGAACAATATTTTAGATTTGCTTAAAAAAACGAATTTGACAGTTCGTAAATCTTAGTTCAATTAATACCCTTATCTGGGCTATTTAAATACTATACACTTCCAAGCTATTTAATGGAGTAGATTTTATTTGTATCTTTATAATTGATTGGTCACCATATATTAGTTGAATCCTCTCTGTAAAATACGTTTTATTTGAATTTCATAGGTACTTATTTAAGTAAAAACAAACAAGGGGACTATTTTGCACGGAGCCCCATTGTAGAGTAGCTAATGGATCGGATCATACTAGGTTTCTTTCGTGTACATTCAAAATGGTTTTAATCCATAATTAATTAGCAAATTTAGTATATCTTGCCAACTGAAAATTACATTGAAAGCATAGTTAACTTCTTGTGTGAATCACACTTTGCACCCTAAAAAAATTTAAAATGCTGATTTTGCATCTCCAATGATTAATTTTTTAATATTGCACTTTCAAGTTTCAATGTCATAA
This sequence comes from Ilex paraguariensis, assembly GCA_963454935.2. Classification (NCBI taxonomy): domain Eukaryota; kingdom Viridiplantae; phylum Streptophyta; class Magnoliopsida; order Aquifoliales; family Aquifoliaceae; genus Ilex; species Ilex paraguariensis. Next base: position 62,904 of record CAUOFW020001814.1, read on the forward strand.
AAAAATTATAATGTAACTTTTATCATTGTCGTTTCTATCTAATCTGACTGTAATTAATGTGAGAGTCATATAATAGATTTGACAAAAATTATAACTATTTGATAATATTTAGGGTGTAATATGAAAAAATTAATTATTAAATTATAAATTAAATTTTTTTAAATATTTTTAGGTGTAAACTGTTATTCATTGTATTTTTGTACACCAACCACCGAAATAACAATAATAGTATTAGAGACGAATAGTAAATTAAAGTAGTAATAAAGATAAAATATAAATTTAGAAATTTTAAATTTTAAATTTTAATAATTTTTTAGAGTTAAATTATAAAAAATTTAAATACATTATTCCCGGTACGTTGTTAAAAAAAAAAACACAGCAGAAGTAATATTTAAAACTGGATAATGACAAGGCAATGGCATCCAGATCCAATATGTAACAAGTCAACCACGCTGCGCCGAACTCTCTCTCCTGACAAATCTACACTCACACACAATCCCCTCCCCCCAAACACACTTGAAAATACCACACTACCCCTCTCCCATCTTCTTCTTCCTCACAAAACCACCACTCCCTCCTCTTTCCGAATCGTCAATGGAAGACTCCCACTCCGACTCTGTCTCTCGCTCTCAGGAAGTCCAAAGCACTCGTTCGGAGCTTCGACCTCACAGCTCCAATGGTGAAAATCGTGGGATTTATGGCCATGAGCGCGTGAGAGATGCGAATTCGGAGGCTGCTGACTATATCGGTAACGGATCGATCAACGGTGCGAAGTACAGGCTCATGTCACCTGCGAAGCTCCCGATCTCTAGGTCCCCTTGTATCACCATGCCTGCGGGCCTCAGTCCGACGTCGTTTCTCGAGTCCCCTGTCCTTCTCTCCAACATCAAGGTTACTTGTTTACTGCTTCATTGCACTACTTCTGTATGTATCTATGTGTTACAAATTATATACTAATTATAGTCGTAGTGGTAGTATTTTTAGATTCAGATAAGAATCGGTGCCCGATTGGTATATTTTAGGCACTGTTTGGTTACTGAGAAAATTTCTAATCTTCTGTTTTCATGCTGCGTCACCTGTTTTTACGGTGGAAGTTAATTTGTTTCATTCTGCGTTACCTGTCGATACCCTTGCGTGGGACTTCAACTTTTGAATTTCTTTTTCTACTCATACATTATCTGAGCAACTAAATGAAAAGGGTCTGCTTACATCACGTTAGGTTTAGTGGAGAATTTGTGAGGATAGGGTGATGTGATTTGATCTGAGATGTTTCGTTTGAGCCTTTTAAAAATCAACGGTGTCTTTGTTAAAGTACAATTTGGAAATTCTGATTAGATGTTTTGTTCTTTTCATCAATTTGCAAAGTTGATTTTTAATTTATTCTTTTCATTTGAGTGCTCCTATATATTACTGTGTGTGCGTTTTGGGACAGTTGGATTCTGATGCTCGCATGACAGTGGTTTATATTAGCTTCTCTGTGGAATTATTCCTCTCTAAATTTGTTCTAGAATCCATCACTTTTTGTTAGTTTTAAAAAAGCCTTTTCCTCTTTAATCTTTCAGTGTTGTTTCTTCACAGAATGAATCTTTCTTTTGTTGGTGCTTGGCCTTTTACTCTGTGTTGTTCCCTGGAGGAAAATGATGTTGCATCTGCATATATTATTTTTTCAAATCATGGCCTCAAGCAGATGATATATCTTATTTTGGATGTTATACTACAAGTATGTCTGATTGCCATGCTATTGGGTTATTGTGTGAGAATTTAAATGGGTTTTCAGTTTAATGCCCTGTTGGTATTTGAAGCTAACAGGAAGAAAATTAGACAATTAGAGAAAAGTCTTTGTGTCCTATAATTTTACACACTGCCATCACAATCTTGCAGGCAGAGCCTTCTCCAACTACCGGCTCCTTTTCCAAGCCTCAACTGATGCAAGGTTTCGGTGGTACTGCTGCATTCTCGTCAACCACAAATTGTTCCACTAGCAATACTTTTGATGAAAGAAAATCCAGCAGCTTCGAGTTTAAATTCCAAACTGGATTTAATTATGTTTCAGGATTGTCATCGACAGGACCTGCAGTAATGCTCTCTGACCCTTTTAAGTATCTTTTTTTTATGTTCATACTGAAATAAGACCTTAGAATGGCTATTTTCAGCTTGATCTTTAATCAGGTGATTGAATAAATGAAACTCACAGTTCTTGTTAGTAAGAACGAGAATTAGAGATTATTTGAAGATGAGTTTCTTAGCCATGTGATTTGATTTACTTCCTTTTCCACATCCCTGCCTCCTGCCCCAGCAGTCTTCTTATTTACACATGCTCTCAATGAGTGAATGATGACAAATAACAATGGCATACACCTCTGGAAAAAAATTGAGCATGGGACAATTTTTTTACCAAACTTACTACAACATCAAATTGATTATAGCATGTTGTTTTAGGTGCTTTCTTCTTGTGATTTCTGCCCACCTGTTCATATTATCTGGATTTCAGTTCATGGTCTCTCTCTCTCTGAGTGCTGTTGAACTGCTGAATTTATATTGGGTACTGGTTGCCTGATGCTTTTACTCTGTCTATCAAAGACATCTGCAGGTTTCAACCAGCAGCAAAGTGAATCACCGGAATATGTCCAAGATCAATGCCAGACTCGGTCATTTGCTTCGTCTCCTTTAGTTAAGGGTGAATTGGCAGCCTCCTCAGAAGATTTTAGTCTATCTGCACCTGTAAATATGCTTACTTCAGGGGTTGCTGTACCTGCTGGGATTGATTCTGAAGAATTAAGCCAGAGAGGGCACAATACCATTGGAATTCAAGCATCACAGCCTGATCATAAAGATACGGGGCCTTCAGTCACAGTTGAAAGGTCATCGGATGATGGATATAACTGGCGAAAATATGGGCAGAAACTTGTTAAAGGATGTGAATTTCCACGGAGTTATTACAAATGTACATATCCTAATTGCGAGGTGAAAAAGATTTTTGAACGTTCTTATGATGGACAAATTACAAAGATTGTCTATAAGGGTACACATGATCATCCTAAACCTCAACCTAGCCGCCGATTTACTGCTGGTGCCCTTATGTCCATCCAGGAAGAAAAAAGTGATAAGGTTTCATCTTTAACTGATCAAGAAGGTAGGTGAAACAACCTTTTAATGATTTCTGTTTTTTAAATATATATGGCCTAATGTTCAAAGTTTTTTTTGTTTTGTTTTTGTTTCATTCATTCGTTGAAGACAAATCCACTGTTAATGCCCACACTTGTGACGTTGAGCCAAATGGCACTCATGTGCTATCTCCTCGACAAGCAAATGATGATAGTGTAGAAGGTGCGGCCTCACAATTTAACAGTGTTAATGACGAGGTTGATGAGGATGATCCATTTTCAAAGCGGAGGTAAAATCATTTGCGGAGGCTTTGAATTTTATTCTTGATGGGTATTTTAACGTGCTAATATCAGTGAATTTCCAAAAATTCAATGCAGGAAGATAGATGTCGGTGGTGTTGATCTTACATCAGTGGTGAAGCCCATCCGTGAACCACGTGTGGTCGTTCAGACTGTGAGTGAAGTTGATATACTGGATGATGGGTATCGGTGGCGTAAGTATGGGCAGAAAGTGGTCCGAGGCAATCCAAATCCCAGGTATATGAAATGTTTGCTGTTCAGGCATGCAGTTACAAGAAATGTCTTTTTATCTCAGTTTGCTCAGTCTGTTGTTGATTAAATTGTTTTGGAAAGTAGATAATCAAAATAGGAAATGTTTGAGGTAGCTTTGTGCAAGTTGAGTAAGTGATAGCTCACTCAAATGCTATTGATAGTGAAGTTCAGTAGTCTGAGTAGTGTCTTAGAATCTTTTTTAGCCAAGAGCTTGATCAGGTGAGCCAGCATATACTGCAAAGCATCTTTTTGGAAAAGTCCAGTTCAAGCAAGGGAGGACATAGAGAACTCCATGGATCCTTCCTAGGTTAACGGGCTTTGTATGCCCTTTATCTTGTATGGATTATTTGAGTTGATTCAGTTTCTATGTTGTTTGTTTGAAGTCCCTCTGGCAAACACAGGGTTGTCTAGGCATTGCACTTCTGAATAATTATACTAGATGAAACTGCTGCTCCCACCTTAAAAAAAACTGAAATCCATGAGCCACGAAAATATAGGAAAGTCATAAGACTCCATTAACTTTGCCATGTGCTGAGGCCCTTCTGCAATCATTTGGAGATGTTATGACAACATGTAATCTGCAGCGAGTTGTGGACATGATCTGGCTGTCTTTATAGTGGACTGATATGTATTAATTGACATACAGGATAGAACAAGTGTTTTAGACTTATTTTTGAACTGCATAAAACAAGTGTCTAGACTTAATATAACGTAAATGCAAGTAATTTGAAATCCCTTGCCTGTTTAATTTGAAAACTTGCGCAGAAGTGAATTCGACTAGTTTTGTGGTTACTTTGGCTCTTTTTCAAGCAAGAAATATGTCTATGATCCTATTGTTGATGTCTTTCTCTAGAAGGAAATTAGAAAGGAAAGTGGTTCAACTATAAGGCACGGCCTAGTTTCTGCATCTTTAAGTTTTGAGTCTTATGAGTGTCATAAATTATATTTAGTTTGATTAAACTGATTCATGTTTTTTTGAAGTTTGAGGTGGTAAGGGTATTTATTGCATCAAAATTATGGGGAAACGAACTGTTGCAGATGTTCATGAGTTTTATTTCTTTGGTAGATGATTAATGGTCATATAGGTGAACTTTTATGCTTCTTTTATGTTTTGCTTATTAAATATGCAGGTTTCTACATGAAACGAAGTCCTATTACAGTTGGGATTTGCCTAGAACCCCATATGGGGTGGTGTAAAACTATGTGAGGCTTCCAATTCAATGGAGAGCTAGCTTAGATAATTTCAGTTGCTTTAGAACCTCTAGAAGCTCTTTTGAGTTGTGCACTAAAATCATAACCCATGTGTGATGCCTAAAATGCAATATGTCCTCATTCTTGTACTTTATTCATCTTCTTCCTTTGCAATCCGCTGCACAAACTTGAGCTTCCTAACTTTGATCAACCTTAACTTTGTACTTAGAACATCATATTTTTCGTACCCAGTTGAATCCATAGACCATCACCCTCTTTAACACTGGACTGTTAATCAAATCGCGCTACTTGAACTCGGCTCGTTTTTAGTTCGTTCAAGTTCAGCTCGTTTTCTAAATGAGCCGAACTTGAACAATTTTTTAGGCTTGTTTGGAAAACGATCCCAATGGGCTTGGCTTGAACTCGATAGGCTCAGCTCGTTTATATGCAAATACTCGGACTCAACTCAAGTTCAACTCGTTAGGATCGGCTCTTTTAGAAAACAAGTTTTTTCGTTCGACTATTAGCCCTACTTAACACCCTTTGAAGTGTCCTAAAATCCCCTACATCCATTTCCCTAAGCAATACTGGTCAGCCTTAATAGCTATTTTAATTTGTAGTGCTATTGTCCACCAATTCTACAGTTGGAGCTGGTAGGACTGTGTTTCTGCATAGTTTTCATTTGTCTGTTTGGTTGTGCATTTTCCAACCATTTGTAAACTAGTAGGATTTAATTGAACCTATTTTTAGTGTAACATGAGCCTAACCGTAGTCAGCTCAAATGAAGGCTGAGATGGTTTATTATAATGTCTACTTCTTTTTAAAAGAAAGAAAAAAAAAGATGGTTTGTTATAATGATCTGTTGAGAATTTCCTAAACAAGGAAAAAAGAAAACTTCCAGGCACTTTTAGCCATCTGTATTCAATGCACTTGCATGCTTATGTCGACTGTACTAACTCATGATTCAAATGCTGTTATTCCTAATGCTGAGAGAATTGAGACTGATCTTGAATACCAAACCCTAGATCAAATGTTGCATTTTCCATTAGGATAATTTCTTAAAACAGTCGTGGTTATGGTACAAATTATAACAGACACGTATAAATGGCTGTGAACCATGTAGCAATAAATCTAATGTTACTTTTACCTGTTTGGGGCCTTATTTACGTTTATTTAGCATACATGCATGTCAAATCTTGTTGATGGAACCTATTATTTCCTGGGCTGTCATTGTATACCTTGCGCCTCTTCCTTTCTTTTTCTCGTATTCAATTGATGTGAAATATGGTGTTCCTTATCGTTTTTACATGTGATGCAGGAGTTATTACAAGTGCACAAATGCTGGATGCCCAGTTAGGAAACATGTGGAGAGAGCATCGCATGACCCCAAAGCAGTTATAACTACATATGAGGGAAAACACAATCATGATGTTCCTTCTGCGAGGACTAGTAGCCATGACATAGCAGGACTCACAGCAGGAAATGGAGTACCAAGGATTAGATCAGTAGAGAATGATACAATTAGCCTTGATCTTGGGGTGGGGATCAGCTGTGGTGCTGAAAATGGAACCAATGAGCAGCAGCAAACACTGGATGCTGTGCCTCTCCAAAGCCAAGTGCATGTTACCACTTCCAATTCAAACATAGTTCAAGCTTCACCATTTACCGCATTCTATGGTGCTACAAATGGTAGCATGAATCTGTATGGATCTAGAGAAAATCGTATTGAAGGTCATAGTTTTGGGAGTCCACCTTTACACCATTCCTCCGGCCAGTATCCGCAAAACCTTGGAAGAATACTTTTGGGCCCGTGAAATTGTTACCGAATTTCAATGAAAAATAGAATAAGATGCCACAGGTATTAGTTTTTTTTCGGCTTCTCTGTGGGTGAAAAGCTGAGAGAAAGTATCTCAGGTTGATGGTATAAATACTTCATTAAAATGTTGAAGAGCTGGTCTTGGTGTATACTTTTACTGCTGCCTTGCAGTTACTTTCCTTGTGAGTGTGTTGTTTGTGGGATAATAGTTTTCTCGAATTCGTATGTTGTGTAAATATGAACAGTAGAGTTGCATCTTCTTACCAAAGGACAATGTTTATTGCAGAAGTGCTTATCAAATTTTTTTTTCTTTTTTAAGGAAGTACTATATAACCCAAATTTACAATTTAAATTTACATCTCAAATAAACGGAGACCATTGGATGAATGAGTTTTATCAACTTTTTTTAAATTAGAACTACTGATTTAATGGTTTTTATTGATTTACTTATTGATTTGGAATGTAAATTTGAATTACATTGCATTGGTCTTTTTTTTTTTTTTACCTCTTGATGGCTTTTGAGAAGCAACCACCGCGAGTTAACTTGGGTGGTTACAACCCTTGAACTTCGCTAAGAGTTCGAGCCTTGGTACAGACAAGAATTAAATGCTTGTGAAGATCTGAGTTGTCGAAGAATGAGGGATGGACCACATAGTTTGTCTGAACTGAATGTAAAGTTACTGTGGCTGCCTTTGTCACAATGATTAACTGAATGTAAAGTTATTGTGGCTGCCTTTGTCACAATGATTCAAGATTGTGCTTGTGCAGAACAGTTCAGGCAGACAGAGATCAATGGTGGTCCATGGAAATGTGGACAAATTCAAGATTGCATTTTGAACACTACTGCAAAACCCAAATTTATAACCCAAATTCGCATCCCAAATTAATTAAGATGATTAGATTAGTGGATCTCAATAATTTTTTGACAAGACTCATTGATCCAACCATCCTTGTGGAAGCAAAGCATTTTTCATTGATGTTACAGACATTTTGGTGCATTCTACTGTTTTAAGGCTCTTTTCGATGAGTAAATGTATATAATAAAGTGCAATATAATTGAAATTTAAAAAAATAAATAAAATGATTTTTTTTTGCAATTGAGATATTTTTAAATTTTATTTTAAAGTTATTCTGATGACTAATATTAACACCTCAAATTTAATAAGAAAAATAAATTCATAAGAGTGTTTTTAGGGTAATTTTTTAAAAGTACTTTTAGAATTTACAATTTCTTATAAATACTTTTAAAAAAAAATTAATGTTTGAAACCGCCCCATCATTATTATCACCACCACCGCCACCCAACCACCACAACTACCCCCTATCCTAACCACCATCACCACTACCACCACCGTCGCTACCACTACTGCCGCTACCACCCTCATTACCATTATCACCACCACCGTTGCTGCCGTCGTTACCACCATTATTGTCACTCCACCACTATCACCACACCCACCACTACCACCATCGCTACCGCTATCACCACCCCCACCCTCCACTGCCCCACCCCCACCACCATCACCACTACCACCACAACCACCGTCGCCATCTCACCACTACTTTTATCACAACAACTATCACCGCCACTGTCCCACCATCAGCCCTACCACACCCACTCCCACAACGATCACCACCACCACTCCCATTGCAATCGTCACCACCCCACCCCCACCACCATCCCAACAACCACCACTACCACACTACTACTATCATCACCCACTATTGATTTCTATCACTGTCATTCATAGTTATTATCATCGTCATCTCATTCTTATATTTGTTATTACTATCACCATTATCCCATTACCACCGTCGCCCACCATCAGCACCCACCCATCATCATTATTGCCCCCCAACCACCAGCCACCGTCAACCATTATTACAACCCACCACTACCCGTCGTCACCCTTCCCCCACCACACCTACCATCACCACCACCATTTGTTACCACCCATCACCCTGTAGCCAAAAGCACCCGTCGTCGCCCACTAACGCCGTAGTTACCCCATCACCACCACTACCAACCACCATCATCGTTGCTTACAACCACCACTGTTGTCACTCATGACTTCCATTACCATCATCGTCACCCAAAACTCACCACCACCATCACTATTGCCACCACCACGACGATCATCGCCACCCACCACAACAATCACTAATTCCCACAACTACTATTATCGCTTACCTCCATTACAACCGGTGTTTAAATTCATTTATCTTTCCTCTATGTTTGTGATTTGATTTTGGGTTTGAATACAAATATATTTATTATTGATTATTTTTTTTATTACTTCGTGCCTTTAAGCACAAACAATAACTAGTAGTTATATATTGTGTTATCTCTTTACATGTGACATGATTAATCAATTATAAAATACACAATAGGATAAGTGAAAATCGCTTAATCCAATACGATAGTTATTATTGATGGTAGTTGAAATAGAGTTTATTAGATCATATGATATTTTATAATGGATTGTTGATATCACGTATTAATGATACCATAATATTACCATTTTATTGAATTACATCCCCAGTCACAAGTGGTATTACAATACATCTAGTCAATTTGATAAAATGTTGAGTATACTATTGAGATCTTAAAATTTGACATAATTGTTGATTTAATGATGTAATTTCATTGTAACTGTTGAATCAACGCTAAATTTTAATGTTTAATGGGGTCCATGATTGATCAAAAGACTATAGTGAATTAGGTTTTTTAATCATATCATGTCAAAATGTTGTCAAAAGAAGGTTTTACAGTACGATAGACAATGATTTCATTATAAATTCTTTAACTAGGTGGTAAAAAAATTGTTAAAAAGCGTATTACAGATTTAGTATACAACTAAGTTGATACGTACTCAAAATTATTTTTTGTTCATCTTTAATTTTTTTCCATATCTTTTTTTTTTTATTTTTTTATCACATATATTACTTTGTTGAATATATTTTTTGCATCGAGAATTTGAATTGATAAACTATATGTTTAGTTTACGTTGTCGGTTACATTAGATCCCCAAAAAAAAAGAAATTTCTGGGTCCGGCCCTGCCTATACATGCACAAAGTAGAGAGTCCTGAAGGTGATTTTTTATTTTTCAACCTCTTTGGCTACTTGCTAGTAAAACCAAACTACGCCTACCTTCCTGTTGTTCTTGATGGAGAAAGCTGACATCTACCACTGGGAAGACAAAATCACTTAAATTCTCTCCTTGTCTCTGTTTCCCTTAAAACCGTACAATCATGCAGTCACGTTGCAAAAATCTCCACCAAATGCCATCCTGATAATGTAGCCTTTCAATATTTTAAAAGCTGCAGCACAACAAAACACCAGTTTCTTTCAGAATCTCTCATGACACAGACATGGATCAACAGAGCTAGCTTTGCTGCAGTGGTGGTTGGTTGCAAGGTATGCCTCAACTCTCATAGCTCTCTATGGTTTTGTAAACCACCAAACTAGAGCCTGGGAAGGGTCAAATGCACGCAATTTTATCCTCATCTAGAGAGGTGGTTCAAGTTATAGAAATAGCCTCTCTGGTCTTGAGGTAAGTTGACGCATATCTGACTGACCCCGTAGTAGCGAGAACATCATCTATTGAGCTGCTACCTTGGATTTAGCTTCGTTTTACTGGCCTAACTAAAATGCGTAACATTCCCACTGAATGAAGAAAGAAAGTTCAAGACACTATTGTCCATAATGATTTTCGTAGGGAAGTTTCATAAACATATCAGTTGGTCTGGTTTTCAGATTTCAAAGAGATTGAAGTATTAGTGATGTAGAGTTTGCAGGTGCAGGAGCGAGCGAGAGAGAGAGAGAGAGATGCATGCCATGTGGATATCCTTGAAGGAGAGCTTCAACTGTGGTAGTAAGCTTACAGACGTAATTATCAGCCAGAGAACCTCTTTAAGAAGCTGCACCGGTGAAAAGAACTTAGAAGGCGACCGTGTTCATCCAAAGGGACGCCCAATGCGCGAAGTGATATTCCAGAAAACCTACACGCGGAATTTGTATCATGGTAAGCTTTCTAGGCACCTATTTTCCTCCTCCATGAACGAAAACGTAACACACACCTCACAGCAATATAAGAGTAATATAATCTCTTCAAAATATAAGAATAATAATAGCCATTGAGAGGCTTTCTTCACCTTATCCTTTGAAATTGTCCATCTAATATCACTGCAATATAGTTGCTACTCATACTTGCCAGGATGTCATGTAACATGTTACCTTTGTGTTTCAACAGAGCTGGACATTAGTAACTCATCGAGGAATGTCGTCAAGTTGATCTTTCAAGCAGCAGCATCACATCCCTCAAAGCACTCCAGGAAGATAAAGAAAGTCCTCAGGGTGAACAATTCGGAGGAGACCCTGGAAAAGTTTGAAAAGTACAGGGAGATGGTGAAGAATAAATCCTATAAGCAACATAAGAGGCACCCAAGAATTATAGTGGATGGAAATGAGATCTTACAGTTCTATGGCACCACAATGAATTGTTGCAGAAGAAAGCTAAGCAAAGTATCTGAGCTTTGCAATGATCCCGCCTGTCGAGTTTGCAGGCTCATTCAATCTGGTTTCAACACTGCATACAACAGAAGAAATGGAATTCAATTGAGCACTAGCAGTGAGGAATTCAGTGAAGACAAAAATACTATTGCAAAGGAGGCATGTGTGAAGAAGGCTACCATAGTTTGCCGGACAATAGCAGGGACAGTAGTTAATATGTTTGATGGGGAGTATGAAGAGGAGTATGACTCAGTTGGAAGTGGACGGAACACCAAGGCGGAATATTTGTTTGTCCGAGATCCAAGTGCTGTACTCCCCTGCTTTGTCATAATTTTTGACTGAAATGGTTGTGTATTGATGTTTAGTTGTGCCTGTTCATAACAAGCTTGCACATAGTTGGTTTACATGAATAGTTCATGTACCCAGTGAAGCAAAATGCAAGAGGAGGTTTTGCTACCCGTTACCTTAAAATCATTCCTCTTGGTGCCTGTAGCAGCTTCCAGTTACTTTTGCTAGTGCTTAAGGTCTGACTTTGTATCGTTTGTGCAAATTCCCAGCTATTATAAGAAGATAATCACTGTTCTAGACATTGCTACAAAAATATCATCAAGGGCATCAATTTTCTACCTAAAAACCATAAGATGCTGTGAAGCATTTCCTTAATACGTGGCATCCCTCTTGAAGGACAGTGTCTTCACACGAAAACTTGCCCTGCCCTATTGAATGCAGGAACAATTAATCAAAGATTATCATACCAGGGACTTTTAACTTCATAGATTACTTACAAAAAATCTCAAAACATGTTTGTAGATCTTTCAAGTGGTTGATCATAAGGGAAGAAGTCTCCATTACTCTACTGGATAATATAAACCCCATTATCAATATTCTTAACAAAAACACAAACCAAATGCACATATTGAAACTCAAAAAAGTACACAAATATAACTCAATGAAATAGCTTGCAGATTTAACACCAAAGAAGAAACCTCATCCTACCCCATCTGAAAATTGCATAACTTATGCACTCTAAAAATGAAAGTCTCTAATATAAAAAACGATTGGAAAAACACTGTAATCACCAATAGCTTCACCACATGTTAGCTGAGCAAGCGTTCAGTCATTTGGAGCAGTTGCAATCCCCTTGAATACAAGAAAGGTAAGTGAAAGACATTTGACTAATATGAGTAAACGACATTACCTAACAGAAAACACAGCCACCTGACAGTTCATGTTCCAATTATATGAGGTGGAAGAAGATAAGCTAATTAACATAGTTGTTACTTCAGTTGGATCAGCTCAGTCTAACAATGGGAGCCAGGTTCAAGTAACACTGTAACAGCAAAAGGCCCTGTACTCAAGAAACCACACAGAATACTTATACAACCCAATGCAGCATAGAAAATTGCATTTAGATTTTGAAAAAAGTGCATCATCCCACAATTGCACTGAGATTCGGAGAGAGTAAATAAGGAATAAAAACTTCATCAAGCACATTTAGGCAATGATTGATCATATTGCAAATTCAGGATACAACAGCAAAACAAACAACAAATATGATTATTAATGATTTATGGTCGGGGCCGACCATAAATCAGTGCGCTACCGACTGGACAGGCTGAACTTGGGTAGGTGGACCAGGGCTAGACCTGTGGTTCGGTGGCCCACCTACGAGGGGCTTTTATGGAGCCCTAGATTTTTTGGGGTGTGGGCCTAATGGGTCCACTTTCCAATTTAACAAACTTTTTTTCTTAGTTAAACGAGTGGAATAAAATCCTAAGAAAATTTAAATCAGGTCTCATGGCTCAAGATTTTTAACAAGGTTTTATTTTAGGATAAATATCATAGTTGGTCATTAATTTTTTTTTTTTTTTTGGTTCTTAAATCTTCAATTGTTTGAATTTAATCTCTCAACTATCAATTCTGTCTATTTTCACTGTTAGATCAAAATTAAAATATATGATTTAATGCTTAAAATAAATTAAATTGACTAATTTTTGGTAGACGTAACGGTAAAAATTAATTAAAAAAACTTAACTAAAATAAAATTAATAATTGAGAGATGAAATTAAAATAATTAAAAAAATTAAAGAATCAAAATAAAAACAAAAATAAAATTTAGGAACAAATTATAATATTTACTCAAGAGGCCCAATTTAAAATAGTGAAAATTGTTGAAAATTATAAATTTTGTATCTAATTTGTAAATAAGTAGGCCACACAAAAAAGTCCAGTAGGCCACCCATGGCCTGGAAGCCTAACGGGCCACCTAGCCCATACACGTGGCAAGACTTAGATAGCCCGTTAGCCCAGCGAGTAGGACTTGAACTGTGTTTTTTAGGGTCGAGGACTTGATGGCCGGGCCGTTAGCCTAATAGAATATACTCATTAGAATATAATTTAGATTATATTTCATAATTGTTTTATTTATTTGATACTTGATCTGTAACTTTTATATGGTCGAGACTTGTAAATGATTGACAATTATGTAAGTGTCAATTTAGTTGGGATGTATTCTATTTGTAGTGATGCAAAATAATCTCACTTATCAATTAATTTGTAATGTAACATTGTAATTCTATATGAATATTTGTTAAATTCAATCAATATGAATAAATTTTTTGTTAATTTATATTTTTATACTAATTTTATGTAATTGATATCTTTTTCCAACGTATTTAGCCCATTTTGGGCCCAATAGGGGGCCCACGATGGGGTATGGACCTTAAAAATTCCTAACAGGGGCCTGGCCAGTTGATTAGTCAAAGCCCAGAGGCCAAGGCCACAGGCAGTAAAATCTTAAGTTGGGCTGGCCCGATCTGGCCTGTTGTCGAGCCCTCTAATTAAGTCCAAGTATGTATTTTTTAAAGAGCGAGAAACTAATTTTTCTCTTTTTTTAAACGATAATATTATCCCTTGTATCTTACACTTTATCCAATAAAAACTAAACGAAATTAATTGTCTTACTCATGGGTAAATCCAACTCTTATTCAATGGAAATTCATCACTACCACCCATAACGCCACCGACAATAAACAAAAAAATAATAAATTAAAAGAAGATGAACTAAAAAATTCAACTCTCCTTCTATTCATAATATATAACAAAACATATTGACGGTGTTAGTGGTGGATTGTTTTTTATTTTGTGCGTTGGGTTGGGTTGGGTCGGGTTGTAATAGTGAGATATGATAAAAAAATAAAATAAAATAACCTCCGTCGTTAACGAGAACAACGGCCACAAATTTGAAGACAAAGCATGGTAATGGTGGCAGTATGTAGACGACAAGAAAAAAAGATAAAAAAACAGTGGATAATGGAAAGGCAGATATTCTACAGCCTTCTCAGACATTCTAATTAGGGTTTTAGGGTATATTCTCTCTCCCTTACTGTACTAAAATGGCTATATCTTCTCTCTACCCATTCAATTCCATACTTCACTCTCACTCTTCTCAATCTCTATATCTCTGTCATTCCCTCTTCCAATCCTATGGAGACTCACTCTCAAGCAGTCACAGCTTTTTCCAACCAAGAACCCTCAAACGTAGCAGTAGTACTAGTACCACAAGGATCTTTGTTATATCGTCGCACTCCAACCACAAGATTCTCAAATCGAATCGCAGGTCAAGGTATGGTCAGACAATGTCCCCTTACGATAGCGAAGACGACGACAGTGTTGGCATTGGTGATGAGGAAGATGAAGATGACTCAGAGGATGATTGGCTTTCTGATGTGAGAAGTATTTTCTATATTTCTATGCTTACTATTGGCTGTCTTTGTCCTCATTTCCTGCTTTTGATAGAGACTTTTGGCCTATATCTCCAGATTACTGTAGTTTAGCTTCTTGAATTGGTCTAAATTATCGCTTTTTTTCAACTTTGAATCACACATAGCTATGCCTTTCTTGTTCCTTGGATTTGGATGATTAAAGATGTTCAAGTGCTTTTGTGAGATCATACAAAGGTTCAATAGGATATGTCAGAGTCCATGGAACTAGAGCAATAGGTTTGATTAGTAAATTAATGAGTGCTTGTGCTTGTTTAAAAAAGAAAAATGAGTAAGATTCTCACTCTGAAAGAATGTTCTCGTAATTATCCCCACAACTAATTATCATTCCGGAGTTTTACTGTCTCATTCTTCCTTGCCCGTTGCCAGATTCAGATTTCCAGTTTCAGGCTACTTATCTGTTTCATTTTCTTTGTCATTTTTTGTCCTTGTGGCTTGAAGTTCTAAAGTTTCATTGCATCTTTATGTTTGTGGAATTTGGCTTTTAGATATTGCAATTGACACTCTGATATTATATCCATAATAATGAAACTTTGCGGATGAACAAGTCATCAATTGAAATTCCAAGTCACACACATAAGCAGAGGAGGTGCGGTACTGTTATCTGGCAGCAACAGAGCTAAGCAGTATTCAATGACACAACTATACGTACCCCTCCACCCCACCCTACCCCATTGCCTTGTATGAACAAGGTTAACATTATGAGACAGGCGAGCACATTCATTGCTGCCACCATCATTGCTAAAGGAAAGTCACTTCTTGTTTCTCCATGGTAGGGCATGTTTACGCAAATGAACATATTAGCTTAGAAGGGAGTAATACGATCTGTACTTCTGGATATTTCCCTTGTCTTAGGTGTGAGTATTGCTGTGTTCTTTACTAGAAAGCACCGATGTTGTGGCTTTATACACAAAGGAATTCAAAATTTGGCCCATTTATCTTTTGTTCCCCACAATCTATTTACTTGAATTCCACTGTTGGTAGGTTAACAGGTGTTTTTGTTCTGTGAGTATTGCTGTGTTTTTGAATTCCATTGTTACTTGAATAATGCTCAACTTATAATACTTCTGTCTTTCATGGTCAAAATCTCCCTTTTTAACTGTACGATGTTATTCCAGGACGATTATGCAGAAATAGAAGATTCTGATGCTCATAGTCAGAGATTTAAGTCACAGGACACAAAACAAGGTATGCCTTTTGGATTATTACAGATTTTTCGGAGGGGTATTGACTGGAGAGTTACCTATTTGTGCAGGCAGTCACAGCCATTTAGAAAGAGAATTGGATGTAAGATCATCAAAATCTGAGAAAATTAATGGCAAGAACACCTTATCAAAGAGAAATAGTGGCAGTTTCTACGGCGTGTCAAGTAAACCAGTAAATGTTGGTAACATAGGTGCAGATGTAAGAAAAAAGGTACTATTTGGTGTCACTCAAACTTTATTGTAAATGGTAATAATGGCATTAATGTCTTATCTGATTGCACAGGAGGCCGGAAGCCCTGCAAAGGACAGATTTCATAGACTATCAGAAGAAATAGATCTCGACGAGAGATGGTTTCCACTTCTGGATTACTTGAGTACTTTTGGACTTAAGGAATCACACTTTATCCAAATGTATGAGAGGCATATGCCCTCCCTTCAGATAAATGTGGGTTCTGCACGGGAAAGGTTGGAGTTCTTGCTGGGTATTGGTGTCAAGCATAGAGACATTAGAAAAATACTTATGAGGCAGCCACAAATTTTAGAGTATACTGTTGAGAACAATCTGAAATCCCATGTCACTTTTTTGGCAAGTTTGGGTATTCCAGAGTCCAGAATAGGGCAGATAATTACTGCCACTCCATCCCTGTTTTCTTATAGTGTGGAGAACTCATTAAAGCCCACGGTAAGATACCTGCTTGAGGAAGTTGGCATTAAGAAAGACGAACTTAGTAAAGTTGTGCAGCTAAGCCCTCAAATCCTGGTTCAGCGGATTGACAGTTCATGGAACACACGTTTCAGTTTTCTTACAAAGGAATTGGGAGCGCCCAGAAGTAGTGTAGTGAAGATGGTTACAAAACACCCCCAACTTCTTCACTACAGCATTGAGGACGGATTACTGCCGAGGATAAATTTTCTAAGGAGCACTGGGATGAGCAATTCTGACATATTGAAAGTATTGACTAGCCTTGCACAGGTATCCTTGCTGTCCCTTACAAAATATACTTATACATCACTGGGCTTTCTTGAGCTACCATTTTGTTGAAGTTTTCATTAATTGTCTCTTCTCATGCATAGCTTCTTTTCGCTTGAAAAGTCATGATAGACTTCAACAATCCTAATAGTTTTTTCCATAAAAGAACTTCATGAGTAGACAGGACATGTCAATTATTTGAATGTTGTCCACTATTTAAGTGACGTTGTCCTTACTCGCAGGTATTTTCTCTGTCACTTGAGGGGAATCTGAAGCCTAAGTACATGTACTTGACCAATGAACTACGAAATGAGGTGCAATCCTTGGCCAAATATCCTATGTACCTAAGCTTGTCTCTAGACCAGAGAATTCGTCCCCGGCATAGGTTTTTGGTTGCCCTAAAGAAAGCTCCAAAGGGACCATTTCCTTTGAGTTCATTTGTTCCAACTGATGAATGCTTTTGTCAGCAATGGGCAGGGACTAGCTTAGATAAATATCTAGCGTTTCGACAGAGATTACTACTCAAGGAGTTTGCAAAGAAATATGAAAAAAAGTAATGAGCATCAAGTTAATTCAGAGTGTTCCCCCGAGCAATGGACTAGCTGAATTTTCTCTCCTGCAAATCAAGTGCCTAATACTGTTCTTACGTGTGGAAGTATTCAGGAGCGTATTAGAGTGAAGGTCAGATGTTTATATCCATATGAACTCCTGGTGAGCAAGCTTCCGAGTTGCCATCTTTTTTCCAAAAAAATTGGTTCATTTTTCATAGTTAGTTTTTATTTACCGACACAAGTATTTTATAAGTTTTACTTATGACCTGTCCCAGGAACTGGTCCAGTTTTGTTTCCACTATAAGAATGTAGATTTTCAGCATACAGAATAGATGCGGTTTTCCCATATGGCGTCATCGCGAAAACTGTATTTTCAATTAGGTTCTGTTTATCCTATTGTGATACCATCAGGGCACTATCCCTGGTGCAAATCATTAGCGACAGGCGCTAGGACTCGGACCTCGTGAACATTTCTTCATTAACATGAAGTGTAATTTGCTCGGTTTTTTGGGGATCCCTTGGATTGGTAGCAGTAAAATTCTTATCAAGTTTGTGCTAGAAGTTATTCAGATGAACCCAATTGGATACAATGAACCTACATGGTACTTGGCCTCCGTTAGTGCGATTTGTAACTTTCCTCTGTTTACTTTGCCACAATATGGGCAGCTTCAACTTCTTGCTTCAAATGCTTCAGCGTTCCTCTTCATCACTCCGGTCAACCCTAGGATTCATCCACGTCACTGTTCATAACTACCATCACCTAGCCAACCCCTAGCCCCGACCAACCATCACCGAAGCCACCATGCAAATCTCCAAAACCAAAGTGCTAATACAATTCAAATCACCAAACACGAGTGAGAGCTTGTGTGCATGTGTTTGGTCTAGAGAGAGACTGCGTGGTGTCTGTCTGTGTGAGGATCAAACATAGACAGTGGGTCTGATGGAGTGCGTTGATTGAAGGGTGGACTGGCTGGTTTGGGTGGCAGAACTGAGAGTGAATGAAGGAGGGAAGGACGGAGGTGAGGGGTACATCCATTCACACAACTATGCAAATAATAAAGGGGATACCCAATGTAAAAAGCTCCTGCGATTACGGGATCTAACAAGAGAGGGTTAGATGTACGTAATCTTACTCTTACAAAGAGAGATTATTTCTATGACTCGAACCTATGACTTATAAGTCACAACTATGCAAATAATACTAAAAGAAATTTATTGAGGGTTCGTTTGTTTAGCGAGATAACGGTACAAAATACAAGAAAGATAAACTTTTTAAAATTTGCATACATTTGGTTAGCAAGAAAAAGAAAATAATAGAAAATATAATTTTTTTTCATCTTTGAATTTTCTCACAAATAACTAATTTTTTTTTTTATAAAAAATGCAAAAAAATTGTGATTCATAACTAACTTCTCATTTTACCCTTATTTTTCTTAAAATATGTTATTGGTTATTAATTTTAAAAAATTTTGGTATGAATTTAATTAATCACATAAGTTGACCCAAAGACCTTTGCATTGGTGATTGTCTTAGAATTAAGTTTCGAGTCATTTTTTTAAAATTTTTTAACTTTCAATTGTAATTACATATATTTTTTTCTTTTTTAGACCAATTTAATATAATTAAGAGTAATTTAGACAATTATAAAAAAATTCTTATAACTTTACTTTCTTTCAAACAATAGAATGAAATTATTTTAAAACTTTCCCACAAAATTTTCATTCTAACAAAATATATGCATGAAAATATATTTTTTATCATTTTCTTTTCTTTCTATCATTTTCACTTTTTATCATTTTTTTCTTCCTAACCAAACACAGACTGTACAATATCACTTCTTTGCATCAAGAGAAGATTATTAACAAGAACCCACTTCAACAAGTTAGCAGTATAAGATGCTACTCACCCTCTGACTGAAGTAATTTTCATTTATTGCTTGGAGTTAACAAAGATTGTCAAGATATTTTCACTCCCTGAAACCATGCATCTGTATATTCCTTTCATCATCTACCCCTATTTTACTCTGTTCTAAAGAGTCAGAACTTCTGCCTTCTCTCTGTAATTAACATCAAATATAAAAAACTGTAGAACCTTCTTATGTGTAGTACTATTTCTCTGTCCTATTCTTCTTTCCTAACTCCTTCAACCCAAGTGATGGGGAGAATACTCTGCTGATGATTCTTCTTCCTTTGCAAGTATGTACTTTCAGGGAACATCGACTGACTAACGAACGAGTTGCAAAAAGGGGAAAGCGGAAAAATAACTGTAGTTGTCAAACCTATGATTTTTGCCCTTGAAAATTGGCACACTCTATGAGCTCTGTAATTTCTGTGTTCCTGAATCTATACGATTGTAGAAATGCTGTCTGCAACTGGAGATGCAAAAGGGCTATCTGGGAGATTATGTCCTTGACCCCTGTGAAGTTAAAACATAATGATAAAACCATTCAGTAAAGACACCGTGATTATTATGAAAACAAAATTCAGTAGTCTGCGTCCTAAAACAAAACAAGCTACCAATGATACAAAGAGGCATGAATTAAGCATGTGTTAATGTGAACGAATCATTTATTTATATTTTAGTTCAACTTTCTTCAAGAACACAGGAGGGGGATGGGGGGCTTTAGCCTGGAATTGTATGTTTTATCATTGGCCGCCAGAGCAACAAGAAACGTTAGTTCGATCACCTGAGTAAAAAAACCTAGGATTTAAATGGCAAGGAACTGGAGGGAAAAAATGATATCTTTGCATCCATGAAAGGATAAGATTAAAGAGGCTCATAGCAAAAAAAAATTCATACCTCTCCAGGTCCGAATGATTAATGTCAGTATGATGTATGTCATAATCACTTGCTGAATCACTGTTCAAAGCATTTAGCAGATATCCAAGACGTTTTGCTGATGGGAACTTGGAATGGCCTGCAAAACCCGGTGGTTTGAGTAAGAATGAAAGAAACAGGCGCAACAAATGCAATCACGGAGAAGCATATCAAAGATGAAAACTGCATGCACATAATATATGAAAGAAAGCATAATAGACCTTCAGAAACTTTCAGCTCATCCATGGAGGACTGAAAACAGGAATGATTGGCCAGTGATTTTTGTGCTAACTGCAGCTCTGACAGACGCCTTCTCTCAAGGTCAAGGACATGTTCATGCTCTTCCATTAGCTGCTTCCTGAGCAATCTTGATGATTCCCAACCTGTTGGCACAAGAAAAATGTTAGACAACATAGACGTGCATAAAATTACATCAGTTGGATGCACAGAAGGGCATGGTTCAAAAATTTCACAGTTACAGATACATATATACATACTGAGTAGGAGGTTCTGATTGCAGCATTAATAAAAAAAAAAAAAGGTTTTATGAAGCAAAACTTAGATTTCAGGAATCCATCCGAGAACACCCTTGTGGATCACTCCATAGCTTTCATTACATCTTCGAATGTTTCTGATAATTAGAAAGTAAGATGATGCAATTGCGTTGGACTTTCCAACAATAAAAAACAGTTGCCACTTCCACACTTATTGCATAGCTTTTGCTGCAAATTACAGGATATATAAGTAATCAGTTTACACTAAAGAAACACATAAATTTGACATACTTGCGTGAAGCTCACAATCCATGTCTAGATGGTGCGAATGGTAAAGCATTGGAGAATCAAGTTTCTCACAGTACTTCCTGCGTTAAATAGAAAAGCATGTGTGAGGGAGAGATGCAGTATTATTAGAACTATAAATGAAAACCTATTTTGAACTTCTAGGAACCTTAGACCAGCTTAAATATTTTAACCCGACACTTCCATTCAGACAACAGAATACAAGTTGAGAACCAGTTTGGTGTTTGCGAATCACCAATGTCCTATTAGTACTTACAAAGACAGGGAACAGCATACTACATAGTCTCAAGTATTGATAAAGAAGTAAAATTTCCACAATTACATGCAAGAAACTCAACATTTCAAGCTCCATTTCCAAACAATACAGGGTCTATCAATGTCACACACCAAGAATTTAATCTCCAAATTTTCAGAGATTTATCAAGATGGGATCATGATCATCAAATCCTTAGAAGGAATAGAAACCAGATATAGAGATAGCTTTCACCAGAACAGAAAATGAAAAGGAAATATTACCGGTCAACGAGCTTTGATTTTTCCCTATATGGTTTCACAAGAACACGAGATCCACGTATATAGTGTGGATTTCCCTTTGACAAAATCATCCTCACAGTATCTGCACTCACAAATGTTACAAAACCAAACATCCGTTTCTGCTGACAGGGAATCCTTACATCTTCAACTGTCCCAAAGGTGCCACTACGAACACATCCCAAAACAACAACAAAGAAAAATTAGAACGCCCAACTTGAGCTGCAAGAAAACTGCATGTCAGAATTTTGAGATAGAATTACTTGAAGTAGTCAGTGACATCGTCCTCGGTAAAAGTGCTCTCTGCAGGAAAAGTTAGATAAATCTGTCGAGAACCACTAACAATTGGACCGGGGTAATTCCTTTCACACTGGGAATCCATGTACTTTGGCACATCTTCCACCAAAATCACTGAGTGCTGCCCATGAGGTCTGTAATGCAGCCATTAATCAATTTACCTGTAATTTGTGGACAAAACAATAACGAATAACGAGATAGCAAACATGGAAAAAGATCAAAATCATACCTGTCAATCACCCGAATGCTGTTTTCCAATCGAGCAAGAAGCCTTGTCAAACTAAAACCAGCTTTACCATGTCTCTGACTCTCGGTGAGATAACCTTCAGCTTGAAGAGTCCTTCCATATTTCTCATAATACATCATAGGCAGAGAAGCAATTGAAACAGGGTTGCCTCGTCTAGATTTCAGAAGCTCTGTGATTTCAAATTCTAGTTTCTCAAGTGTCCCAGGCAAGAAAACTTGATCTTCATTACCAACTTCCATTGAATTACGATCAAACATATTATGGCAGTTCTCTGGAAAGGATTGTCCATGAAGGTACCTACAGTTACTGCCATGCTTACAGAACCCCTTGTTGAAATAGTGACAAACCTTAACAGGAAACTCAGATAGGCCCCGAGAATGTCGGGTTCCCCTTATACTCAGATTTCCCAATGCAGCTTCGAGGCAATAGCAATCACTAGGACATCCTGAGAGTCCTGGGTGGACTGGTTCTAACTGATCCTCCAGACCCATGAACTGGGGCTGGTTTTGGAACCTATAGTCTTCAGAGATCAAGTGAGAGCTGACTATTGGTATGAAATCTGAATTATTCATACACTGCTGTGTAGCTGCGAGTTGGGGGTCCCAGTAAGAACCTGGAAACCGCATCGCTGCTGGGGCTGGAGAAGGCTGGGGTGAAGTCTGTGAAAAGGGAGTAAACTGAAAGGGAAAATCCGGAATGGAAGATGGGTTCATAGAAGGTGAAATAGGAGGTGAAACAGGTGGTTTTAAGACTAACCCAAGGTGAAGTTTGGCTTTCTGTATCAACTTGTGGAGTAAATTGTCTGGCCCAAAAGCCAACCGAATCATTTCCCGGTCACCATTATCCTGTAACAAAATATACCCTATAATTTTCTGGGTAACAGTCTCTGATTCCAATTTCTGGATTCTGCTGTGCACTATTTTTGAAGCGTCTAGGGAATCCATTGTAACATATAATCACTGCAAACATCTCAATCTCAACAATATCAGTGGAAATGAACGGAGTCCTATAAAGGGAAAAAAGTACCTAACAAATTCAAATTTTGGTCTTCAGAGAATAAGCATGGAATCTAAATGTGGAACCAGGCAAAGAGAAAGGGCCAGATCTAGCAAAGAACCATCCCAACATGCCTATAAACAGATGCAAGATACCATTAGCATGAAGTTTTATGGCTATGGAACACATATCAGAGGGAAAAAGATCTCTTCATACCATACAACAACTGTCATTTTTTTTGCAAAACTAGATCAAAAAGAGAAGCCATGGCAAAAAAATGAAGCATGATAAAACTCTAGGAAGGCTAAGGTGGTGCCAGAACTCCATGGGCAGAGCTAATATTGGTACTTTTTTCTAAATTTGGCAAAAGATTGATAAACCAAACCAAGTCTCGTGTCTCAATTATTTGGGTCGGCTATTGGAGTCCGCCATCGCCATTCACTTCGGTCATGCTATAAGCTCATTGGCAAAAGATTAATACACATAATTTTTGTAAAAAAAACCATGTCCAAGAGAACAGTTCTTTCCAAACAGAATAAGTAGTGGCAGGAACTCTTTTTTCTTTTCATTTTTGTATCAGAAATTTTAAAGACTGCATATTTCTCCATTATTCATTGCAATAGCACAGAAGATATTTACAAAGGAGGAATCCCTTACAATCACAATTCACACACAACCCAGAAAAACTAGTGTTTTTTACCAGAACAATAATGAAGAAATCCCAACTTGGAAAACCCTATAACTCAAACCCAAAACAATCGTTTACTCCTTCCAAATTAAACACCCAGAAAGAAACTCAAAATTTTCAGTTCTTACTTATAATCTTCAAACAAGTCTAATCAAAACAAACTTGCAGTCATTTGAGTAGCTACACAAATTAAAAATCACATCTTTACATGTATATCCAAAAAGAAAAACTACAACTATTTGAAGTTACACTTATGAAATGAAAATGATTATATAGCAAAACTGACTGAGAAAGATCAACAGAAACAACATACCTACTAAAGCTTTGCGTCTCAATAAAGGGAAAAACAGTCAGAAGATCCTATTCATGGACTTAAAACTCCATGTTTATACTTTTTCTCCCACTTCTCTTGCTTATGCCCCTTCAGTTTTTGCTGTAAAAACAAAACAACACCATTCTCATATCGAAAAGCAAACTGACAGAACTGATGTCTGTTAAAAAAAAATCCATATTCATCATGTCGTCTTGCAATTTGTTCAGAAGAAAATGGGTAATCTCCCTCGAAGGCTCAAACCTTCCAGAATTTTAACATTTGGAATTATTTAAATTTACAGCTAGCTTTCCATTTTAAATTTTGAAAATTCCTAGATTTTCGATTTTGTTGATGACAGCTTGAACCTTGTGATATTACATAAATACGCCTACTAATATTACAAAATAACAGAAAACATACCTTTAGTTTCAAAAATTCTAATAATTAAATAACATATTCCAGCAATTCTAATGTAGTGAAATTAGAAATCAGGTTATATTAGAGTTCCATTTAAATAAATGTTGCTGGGATATATTTTGTTTATTCTGCATTACAATTACGCGTTTTTTTTTTCTGAAATATCATATTTTTGAGATGCATAAAATTATTCAAATTATATTAAATTGTTAATTAAAAGTCTTACATGAATCTTAACTCTGTAAACTTAAGAAAATAATTTTATTATTGAAAAAAAATTGAAAAAATTTTTGAGGTCTTTATTAGCCATTTACTTGTCGAGACAGGAGTGACCTACTCCATTTTAGAGCATACTATTATGTCTCATTGCATAAACGTGTATGCAACATGATTATATTTAGATAGAATGCGAAATAACATATAGTTTCACCATGGGGTGATGTTTTAATTCTCAAGTTCAGTTAAGTCATTCTCACTTAACTTTGTCGACGGATCAAGTTTGAATTGAAATTTGATTGATCTAAATCTGAATTCGATTTTGAAATCCAATTCGATAATCCATCAGCTCATATTGTCGTGGTTCATGTCCAAATCTGTTAGCAATTCAAAACTCAATTCAATTCCATTAAAGTAACTTAATTTAACTAAATTTAATAAATTGCATTTTAATTATTTAATTTTCATAATATTTTAGGTTGGATCAGATATTAGTATATATCCAAATTCAAAATCATGAAATATAATTTATTGGATTTGGATAAAAAATCCGACGTATTGACAAACCTACTCTGACCCCAAGGGGTGAGTTGATAAAAAATAAAAGGACAACGAAATAAAATGGTGTTGAGAAAAATAAAAATGGAATATGAAATTGGAAAAAAAAAAAAAAACTATTGAAGTGAAAAATGCTTGGTAATAAAAGTGAGTGGCAGGGGTATTTGTGGGATGAGGAAGATAGCATTTATCAGGGGGTGACCGGTTCAACCGGCGGGATGGTAGGGATAGGATAGAATACAACGTCGACCATGAGAGAGATAGAGAAAGATTTAGTGAAATCCAGCAGAGAGAGGAGGAGAAAGATTTGAATCTCTGCGTTGGAAGCGGACCTCACTCGCTGCTTCTAATTATCATCTCCAACCCCATCTCTCTACTTAACTACTTTACCTCCTACCGTGCGACTTGCCTTAAACCTCTCAACCCCCTCCCCCCACCCCCAATGTTTGCACAATCATACTTTGACCTTGTGGCCTGTTTGGTATGTGTGATTGGTTGAGATAAAATGGTTAGATTTGAAAAGATAGTCTAATTTCATGATTTATCATTTGTTTTGTTGGTATCTTTAAGGTGTGTTTTGACGATAGAGTTAAACCGGACTAAACATCTAAAAAAACATATCTTTTCTTATCCTACTCAAATCTCTCCATCATTCGACTGATTAGGAATTATTGAGTATATATTCTATCATTTCCAACGTCTGGGTAGCACATGTGTAGGGTAAGATTGATGGCTTGGGCAAATATGTCATTTTTTTCAACTTATCCCGTCTGTGTAAAAAATATCTCAATCCCCCGTGGGTTTCATTTAGTCTACATAGACATGTTAAAATTAATTTTTCAAACCGGATCAAGGTAAATGGAATTTTCTTTGTACTTTTTTATTTATCAAACGTGGGATAAATGAGTATTACATATTTTTTTTCTCTAATTCTATGGGAGTTATTTTCCTTTAACGTGCTATTTGAACGCAACCTTAAGATCTATTTTTTAATTTTTTTTTAATCCCAGCCCAACATGAATAGGTCCAATGAATCTATATGCGGAGGCTTGGTGAAACCCACGGGGAATGTGAGTTTCAAATTATAGTCCAATGGACTCATTGGTGAAAGAACAAGTTTGTCCCAAATGAATGTTTCTATCTACATGATAAGAAATGCATTCTAGTCTTAATCAAATGGAACCTTTACTTTTTATGGGGCACCACATACACTTTAGATTTGGTATCCAACCAAACATTGGATTCTTAAAAAAAAATGTTGACTCCTAGATGTAAAACCCATTGGGTGTGTTTGGATTGCCATGGAAAGATTGGGTTTGATTGAATTTAAATTCGAATTCAATCTAACTCAATGCAATGTAATCCTAACTAAGTTAAATCCAATTACCACTATCCAATGCAATACTTGATTTGGATAGAAATAATAGAAACCGTGGGTCCCATGCACATGTCCAACTCAATCTAAATGAAATGACCATTGCACCCTTTGCAAAAAAAAAAATTAATCCAATTCTATATCAAGTTTGGATGGTTAGGCATGGTGGGTAAAATTAATTTTTTGGAAACAATGAATAAAATATTATTAAGTTATACTTTTTTAAAAGAAAAATCTGAAAAATTTTATTCCATAAACAAATCAATTACAAGAATCAACTTGAGAAAGGTCCAAGTGCCATTCTCAATAAAATCAATCAATAAAACCTCAATCACTCCACCCAAGCCTTTATAGCTACTACTACATCACCTACCCCCTCTCAAACGAGCTGAACAGACAAAGGCCAAATCTCCTAAAGCAGCTGCAACAAAAAATAGGTTGGCTAGATAAGTAGTAGCAGAACAGACTGCTGCAATGCCAAAATTCAACCCTTATCATCAAAGACCACCACTTTCCTGGTTCTTAACACAGTCAACTTCCTTAAATCTTGCATCAAAACCATCTTCACAGCACTATGAAGTTTCACAGAATCAGAAAAATTCACAGAAACTCTATCGTGCACAGCCTGATTAGCCAATCTGTCAGCAACATTGTTTGCTTATTTGTGCACATGCTCCATTTGACTCAACAAGGCTCTAATTTGCTTTAAAAAATCAGAAAAGGCAAAGCACAACCACACCTACCAAAGACAAAATTCACTAATACTAAAGAATCAGACTCAATTAGTATATTATCAACAGTGTAAAAAAATTATAATATTTTAGCAATGTTTGATCCATTGGTTTAAAAACAAAAAATCAAACAAAGTTTATTTTTTGTATTAATGTTACACCACAACACTATATGACAATAATACTCAATATTATCGTGTTATGTTTCAAACCAAACAACACATTGTGATTGTCACATATCATATTTACAAACCATGAATACGATAGAATATTATACAATTGTCGAAATAACGTAATTATATAGATTTAGTTGTGTTGCCGTATACATACCACCACTAACCAAAAAAAAAATAACAGAAATTAACTTGCAAAAAAATTCAATAGAAATTATAGCTTCCAACACCTCGCCATAAGTACTAAAATACTCCTTGAGGTGTTCTTCATTAGTGTCCCACAAGATCATCAATCCAAATTCCTACTATAACAAATCACCACTACCCAATTTGAAACAAAAGCCAAACTAGTTCTTAAACAAACAAAACGTCCATTTCAACAAGAATTAAACAATCAATAGTTGATCCAAAATATAAAACACAACTCCGAGCAAAACTAATGAACTAACAAAGTTTGATCATATATGAGTCATCGCCATCCAAATGCATAAAAGGAATTTTGGATAAGAAAATAATCAAACAATAAGAACTATATTACTTGAAGAACTAGAAGATAGACACAAGATAGTATCTCTGATAAGAATTGATATTATCGTGTTCAATATGAGAACTCCCAATCATTTGACGATCAATCCAATAAAGAAATCAATCAAAAAACTTGTTATGATTATAATATAGTCTCCAAATTGTCAATAAAAAAAAAATTCAATACCCAAAAAAATGAAGTAAATTAACCCCACCACAAATCAATAGCTGGTTAGGGGGGAGTTGGGTTTGGGGTTTTTGTGTGTGTGTATTTAACAGAGATAGAGGAGACAGATGTGAAGGGAAGAATAACTGACATAGAGAGAGAGAGAGAGAGAGGGGTTTGCTGGTGTTGGAGGTGGCGCAGGTGATGCCTGTGGTGCCATTCGCGGTGGCAGTGATGGTGGCCTTGCAGTGGAGGGGGTAGATAGAAAAGGGGTGGGGCGCTAGTGGTGGTTGGTTACTGTTGTTGGTGGTGCTTGGTCGCTGGTGGAGGTGTTATCGGAGAAAGTAAAGTGATGAGAGACAGTAGAGGGAGAAAGAGAGCCAAGAGAGAGCAGATGACACCGATGGTTATGGTGTCATTCGCGGTGGCAGTGGCGTTGCAGTGGAGAGGTAGATAAAAAAAGGGTGGGGTGCTGGTAGTGCTTGGTCGCTAGTGGTGGTGGTGCTTGGTTGCGGGTGGAGGTGTTGTCTGTGTAGCGAGGAAGAGAGAAAAGTGATGAGATAGTAGATAAAACCTAGAAAATTATTATTGAGGGGTGTTTTAGTAATTTTAAAACCAATTCTACTAGGAGCTTGTTAATCCCAAACTTTTCGTGGGTTTCAATAGTCCGGCTTGGAGGGGATATTGGGGTCAAAAACTACGGCCGAGTATTTCAATCCACAACGAAAATCCTACCCAATTTTACATATCCAAAGCACGGATAAATGGGTCTCATAGACAATTTAACCCAATCCCCTCTTAAATCCCCCTTAATCCTGCAAAACAAACACCCCCATTAGGTTGGCTTGGTTTCTAGTAGTGGGCTTGACTAAAAACCCAAACCAAGCTTTAGGAGGTATGACGAGTCCACTAGTTTAGCACCCAACAACTCAATTCACTAATATATAAACTTGTTAATTTCATATCGATTTTGTATCATTTCTCTAATTGTCAAACCTATTTTTAGGCCCCCAAATAAAAATGGGACTACTAATTATGCTACAATATATCATTAACTACTGATGATAGGAGTTCAAGCATGTATTCGGCACAAAGAGCTCAGCAGCTCAGTGGTAGCTTGTCAGCTCGCTCAATTTCTAATTCGGTAAAGTCCTATACCTCATAGTTTTCACTAATTCAACTCAACCGAGACTTTCACTTGAAATAAGGAGTTCATTTCCACTATGTCACTGTAACTACCTCCATTTAAATAAGGGATAATAGTGTCTCCCAATGACATAATTTATTGGTGTATTGGCGGGACTCTATGTGGTTCTACAGCCCCCGGGTTGACACGTGGAATAATGAAGTCGTTGGGATATCCAAAGGGTGTCGAGGAGGTAAGCCGAGGTATGGTGACACGGAGTAGCCGAGTACGACAGCTGACATCGTATTTAATGCGATGTGACCTCTCAATTTATGACGGAATGAGTGATAGTGACAAAGCAAATAAATGCGCGTCTGCCAGCGCCTGCCCTCTGGGAGTCTAAATCTACTGTCATAATGGCTAAGCATTAATGGCTGATACACCGAGACGACGCGATCGACTCTCCCAAGGAACTGTTCCCCTTGAGTATTCAATGCTCAATTGATATCAGATGCCGATCTGGGGAATTTGGGTACTTGGGGAGTGGCATAAATGCTCGGCATTTGGCCGAGCATTTACCCCATTTTCTTAGCATTCAATAGGAGGAGATGTGAGTAAAAAACACTCATTGCACGAGGAATTGTGTGTCAGATGTAAAATGTCCATATGGGATTAGAGATCTTTGACAATCATTGCTAATTCAGGTATAAATACTCCTCAGAAAAATGGACAAAGGTACACAAACTTGATTCAGAAAAATAGTCCATTGACAAAAACCCTTTGACCTTATACTGACTTAAGCTTCGGAGGGGATAAGCCGGGCGCTCGCCTGGCCTCCTTTTTTCTAACCCTGTTGTTTCAGGTTCGCCAGTTTGAAGATCGTTGTCTCATACTATTGCAGGAATTATCCCGTGCATGTATAAAAGGGAAGAATTGAGATCAACAGAGATAGGCAACTCTAATCTCAGTTTGAGATTCTCCTTCCTAAGTTCTTTTCTGACTTAAGCATCGGTGCGTCGACATTTGAAGTCTCTCCGATCATGTACTTACCCTTGCATGTGTTCCCCCTTGGTCGTCAGAGAACAACTTGGAGAGCAATTTTCTAACTTCAACAACTATTTTGAAGTTTTTTTTGTGGTTTTGAAACAGATTTTTAAAGTAGCATTTTACTATGTTTTTTTGGTTACTTTAAGTCGTCTATTTAAATTTGAGTCAACATTTGAGTAAAAAATTCAATTTAATGCAAACACTCGAATAGAGAATTACAAAGTTAAAAGAGGATAAACTCAAATTTAAATGAGTACCAATTCAAATTTAAAGAAGGATATAATAATTATTGGATCTTTAAATGCAAATAAAATCTAACTATTCAAGATTTGAATCTCCTTTAATTTGATTAAAAAATTGACTCTCGTTTTATTTGGTATGGATTTGAGTTTAGGGTTGTAGGTTGTTTTAATTTTAGCCAATCTCTCTCTCTCTCTCTCTCTATCTATCAATCTATATATCTTACTATATTTAAAATAATCAAATTAGGGATGAGAGACCATGAGAAGGCTTCTCTCTCTAAATGATAATTTATTAGAATTTTAAAATATTTAATTAGTTCACTCTAATCAAAACATTACATATGTCCTTTGTAACTACTCCCATTATTTTTTTAAAAAAATATTTCAAAATTTAAACTTTCAAGCATCTTTCTTAATTATATAAAATGAAAATAAATATCATTTTAGACATTAATAGAATTTGTCCAGAGATATTATGGTAACGGAAGATTTGGTAGCAAAGTGCTAATAAGAAGAGATAATAAATTATGTGTATCGCACGGGATATGTAGATATATATAAAACAATCAAATTAGGGAATAGATGCATTGAGAAGCCTTTCCTCCCTAAATACTTAATTACTAGTATTTTAAAATATTTAATTAACTCATTCCAATCAAATTATTTCATGTGTCTTTTGTAATCATTGCCATCATTTTTTTTAAAACTACTTTAAATTAAAAATTTCAGTAATATGAGAGTTAGAAAAGATGAAATAGGGTGACGATGAGGGAGATAAATTATGTGTATCGTATGGGACACCTGCTAATACACATGGTTATGTCACTTTTGCAATATAAACTTTCTAAAAAAAAAAAAAATTTAGGATATATAATAATCCTACATGTTTTTCAATTTTAACGAAATCTACATCATGCAACTAATTTTGGGTAGCAATCATCAAGGCTTTGCCACAATTTGGGGTTTTGTAGTCCTCAGCAGATGGGCTTGTGAATTCTTCTCAGCCACGCACATGTCCATAACACTGCTCAACATGTCGAAGGCCTATGTATCTACTAATGAAAACTTTGACCAGTTGTTGGTCCTATGAACAAGAATTTTATTTTTTTCGGTTAATGTTTAGATTTGAGTATTTATAATTACGGTAGTTCGTTGTGGTTAAATTTATTTTTCAACAGTCAGAGTACGCAATGAAACTTTAACTTCGGCCATGACATAAGTACGGTGATAAGGTTATTTGCAGAGATAATTGTATAATATTGAAAGATAATACTCTCTAACAAATATATAGAATAATGTATCTTTATACCTATTTTTATTACTAAATGAATAAAAAAAAAAAAAAACATTGACGATGGCATATCTTCTTTACTTTGCGATGTGCTATACAACTTTGTCCCCTCCCCATACCCAACCACCCCCAACGGCTAACTTCATTGCCCATAACGTATCGGATGTGACCACGTTTGAATCCCAAGTAAGAAATCCGGATTCATAATTTTGTCATATCATTAGATAAATTAAATTAATTTTTTAAATTTAAATAAATTTTTTTTATATTTTATTTTAATAAATGAGATATTAATAAATCACACATAAACTTCTTCATTATGTTTCAATGTCACGACTCTCTTTAGTGTCTCACTAGATATAATCTTAAAGTGTATGCTTAATATTTTAAATTTAAATAACATTGCTCATATTACAAAATATAATATCGGAAACACCAAACTAATTAAAAAGACGAGAATGTAGATATGATCCAATTATGGTATTAAAAAAATAATTTTTTATGGGATAGAAAATAACATTTTTTTTTATTTGGTATGAACGGAAAATTGATGAGTAAAGAAAAATGGGTGAAAAACGTGTCCACTACACTACGCCCACCTGTTTTTTAATCACTCCACAAATAGGAGGAAAGTGGGCGGAAGGAAGGTAAGTGGTTGAAAAGTTCTTCGTTTTTGTCCTTAATAGTGACAGATCGTTAAAAGCACAAATTAGGGGAAAAAACGTAAATGTGGAGCCCACCTACTTTCTCATTTTCCATTCCATAATCAAGTGGACCAAATTAGTGGATCCCACGTCTATGCCACTCGTAAATTCTCCCATATATAAAAGAGCAATTATGGTCATTTTATTGGTCATTTTTTTATTTTTTAGTAAAAATTTATTTGTAATAAAAAAATATTTTTATATATAAAAGTGTATTAGTAAATTAAATAAATATATATTTTCTTTCCTTTCACTTTTTCATCAATACCAAATAATAAAAAGTTAATTCTTCCGACACTAAACACGAAGGAGAAAAATGATTTTTCTTTCCTCCAAGAATAGAAAGCCTACTCCTCACACTTTTTTATCCTTCTAATTTTTTATCCCTCCTACCAAATGGTGCATAAAATGTACCATTACGGGTATAATTTTCATATTTTATCACTTTAACATTTTTTCAATCCATAGTTACAAATTATCAATATCAAAATCAATAGTTACCGTTGAATTTTGAGAAAATATCCCGCGTATTAGCCTCATTTGTCCATCAAAATTAGTAAGTTCCTAGATTTAATTCTAAATAACATTTTATTTGTTCCTATTATAACCATTAGTCTAATTGCCACCATAATTATCCTTTACTTTCTGGTTCATTATCGTTATGCCATAAATTCTAACGTTGTAGGAAAGCTTCAATCAGATGATCTTCTTAGCAGTTTCCAAAAATGGACTCCCAAGAAGAAAACCCTGACGTTTGAAATTCACCTTGATTTGGTGATGACTTTCGTTTCTTATGATCATCAAGTTTATCTGTAATAATTAATAGAATATGATTGGCAAAAACATACTGATGAAACAAATCATGAATTATAACACAAAAAATTGCATACCAGCTGCTTCCTGCCCTTTCAATCAAAGCGCAAGGTGAGCTTATACTGAACTTTTGAGGACTTTGTTATTAAGTAGGAACGGAGTTAAAATTTTATCATAGGGTTCGAATAGTGACATGTTCAAGAATTTGATTCAACGGGAATTATTCTTAAAGCTATTGTTGATGAAAATTTCCAATTGTATAGAATTTTTCTAAATTAATTTTCGTAAGCTACTATCGTAAAAGTTAGTTTGAGTTTTAAAATCCAAAAATTGGGTCTTGCAAGTCCAAAAATTGCGCAATCATCTACCTTAACTTAGTTGAGGTTGTTTGGTCGACTCAAGCTTGTACCTAACAAATTTTTTACTATTTTTTTTAATGGTTGAAAAAGGGATGAGGGCAAATGAAGGTATTCAAAGTTCATCCCGTTACGTTCTCCATGGTGGGATTATGAGACTTTTGATTGTACCCGTTAAATCTCTCTGAAACAAACTTAATTTAAACGATCAATCACTGAATTTCAATATGAACTCTAATATTCAAACCTTCAAAATAAAATATTTGATCCTACTCTAATCAACCACCCCCACTCGGTGGTGGTACCCAGCCGATTGTGTTTTTGAAACTGTGAAACCTCGTCACTTGATTTTGATAGAATGATGTAAAAAATGTGGAAGATTTTTATCCACATCACAAAGATATTTTGAAATTCAAGGAATTGCCCACCAAGATCAAAGAAAAATCATTGCTTCTAAAAAGGATTATGTGGTGCGACAAGTGCCAATAGACAAGAAAAATATTGTCTTCCTTGGTGGGCCGTGTACTTGGTGTTGGTTTGTTCTTCGTAGCTTTTCCAATGGAATAAATAGGTAGACGGTAAGACTCATAAGACTAATGACTTTTCACTAAGTTTATCGGAGCATGCTAGGTGA
Source organism: Ilex paraguariensis (assembly GCA_963454935.2). NCBI lineage: Eukaryota > Viridiplantae > Streptophyta > Magnoliopsida > Aquifoliales > Aquifoliaceae > Ilex > Ilex paraguariensis. Next base: position 97,652 of record CAUOFW020001814.1, read on the forward strand.
TATATGGCTTGACCCACAAAGTAGAGTCCAAGTTAGGTCTCTTTAAAATAACGAGATAACTATTACCTCGAAGATATGGAAAACACTTTTCTACCTAGTGTTTACTTTTTTGTATTATATAGTTTTTATGTCTGCCAATTGATTTTGATTGAGGCTAGGTTTGACAATGACTAATGACTTTTTAAATGCACTTTCCAGCAAGGACAATTGCAACGAAATGAGATGAGTGATAAATCTTTGGCTTTTGTCGGTCATGATAAAACTAGTTGATTGAACAACAACTCAAAAATTACCTAAAATAAAATACTTATAATTTCATCTATGTCCTACCATGAAACTTCCTGCGGAAAATATAGTAGAAACTTGCAATTCAAAAAAGTAAATTAAAAAAAATACCAATGCTCACTTCAGCAAGGAAAATTACAACTAAGACAATCCCACAATTAGCATTTTTCTTATATTTAAAGCTAAGTTGACGCAATAGAATACTTACTAGAAAGAAACAAAGGTTTCCCAAGTAAAATATTGTGGATATGAATTTGTCTACGATACCCAAAAAAATAAATTTTGGTAGCATACATTTTAGTTATCGCAATTGTCAATATTTTTATTATTATTGTGGACGTTTATATTACTGTTGCTGTATCACAAAAAGTTGTAAAAATAGTCGTGACGACAATTATAAAAATACTCATAAACGTGATGGATTATTCACAAAAATAGTAACTTTTCTTTATGCCGAATAAAAATGATAAATATAGTTATTATAATAATAGTAAAAATATTCACAAAAGTGATAAAAAAAATTTATTGTAAAATGACTCACAAAAATTATAAAAATATTTATTAAAGTAAATAAATTTTTGATTATTACGTGTGTACAAATCTCTAGGGCCTGTGTATAATATTTCAAATATTTGATAGTGTAAATAATTAAGTGACAAATTTCAAAAGATCTGAGTGTAATTAGTATACAGTTATATTATCTATTGGAATAAAACTAAAAAAATCAAACAAAGGGTTTAAGTTATTCATAATAGAACATGAATTTTGGATAAAAAATTTAAAATATTTAATATTCTATTTTTGATTGAAATATTTTTAGTGTAAATATAATATTTTAAACTTGAAGGATTTAAGTATTATATGTTTATAAATTTTAGAGAATCTGTATATAAATTACTGACAAATATATTAATAGACATTGACGATAAAAGTATAAATGTTATTCACATACAAATTTCAAAGATTCTATGTGTAATATCTCAAATAATAGGGAGTCAGAGTGATTAATTTTTCCTTTGGTCATCAAATTCATCTAACCAAATGTTCTTGTCAAACTGCCATTTGTTTAGCAGCCCTTTGTTTAGCAGATGTCAAGTCGTTGAGCTTTTTGAGTATTGAGAAATATAACATATATAGTATTTTTGAAAGCCTAATAGAAAGTAACAAGATTGTTTGAAAATCCAATAAGAGTTATGATAATGATTGTATATAGGAATGAAACATTATGGTTAGAAAATATAATTTTAGAGTCGGGAAGGAAAATGATGTGTAAGCCTATTGTTTGTGCATTTACCGGTAGGTATATATTCTACTGTTTTAACTTTGATCTCTAACTTTGGGATACTAAGTTATTGGTCTATTGCTATCTTATGTGTGTGTAGATGACAACAAGAGGAATGGGACGTCGGGGTGGATGGAACAACCAACCACCACCACCGACTTTTGATCAACAAGCCTTTATGGAGGCTATGGGCGCGATGATCGCAACCTTTTTGCAAGTCAGTTCTAATGTGGGCCTAGGAGGCTCGAACAACTTCCAAAAGTTTAGGTTTCACAACCCACCAACTTTTGTAGGAGGAGGGGATCCAATAATAGCTGACAATTGGTTCCAACAGGTGGACAAAATTTTGGAGGCAATGGAGATTGCATCTGACGCCACGAAGATACGATTGGCTACTTTCCAGTTTGAGGGAGAAGCCCATCAATGGTGGACATGGGCAAATCCGATAGACATCGGGAGGATGACATGGGGAGAGTTGCAAGAGCTCTTCATGAAGAAATATTTTCTACCAGCTGTTTGGGAAGTCAAAGCCCACGAATTTCTAAACTTAAAGGAAGGAGCGATGACGGTTATGCAGTACGTGGCCAAGTTCACAAAGTTGACATGTTTTACGGATGACTACGTGACCATTGATTTGGTCAAGGTGCAGAGGTTTGAAAATGGCCTAAAGTTATCCATCTTTGGGAAGATTGTTGGCCACAGGTTGCATGATTTTGACGAGATGGTCGAGACATCCATGGCTATAGAGAGAGAGGTGAAAGATGTCAAGAGTATTCGGGAGGTTGGATCAAAGGACAGGAAGAAGGAGGGACAGTCCTCCACTACTAGCTCGGGGAAGAGACAGATGATTTCTACCCCACAGGGATCACAGGGACAGGGTCGAGGCTATCAGGGCCAAGGCTAAGGCCATGGTCAATCTTCCCAAGGTGGGAAGAATTCCAGGGGTACACAACAAGGAGGCCCACAGATATGCTACTATTGCCACCAGCCAGGCCACTTGAAAAGAAAGTGTCCTCAAAGGCAGGAATCACGGAGTTACGGGGCACCTCAGTCTCAGTTATTAGTGGGGCATCCACAAACCTACTTCATTCCTCCCTACCCCACTTGGGGACAGGGAAATCAGTTGCAGTTTCAGGGTGCGGCATAGACCCTTACCACTTCACGAGCAGGGACTCCGTAGTCAGGCCAGGGACAAAGCTTTCAGGCCGGGAATTCAGGGACCCAGGGGCGAGTCTTCGCCATCACACCATAGACTTTACCGACAGATTAGTCGATAATTCAAGGTACATTTATTCTCTCTAGATTATGGACTAAAATATTATTTAATTTTGGTGCATCACATTCTTTTATTGCTACATCATGCCTATGAGACTTGGACATAGAGGCCGAGACTCTGGAGGAGCCCATGTATGTGAGTTCACCCCTAGGAGACAGAGTTTGTATTGACAAGATATGTCGGGATTGTGAGTTGGAAATCGAAGGAACCCAACTTACCGTTGACCTTAGGGTCATCGAAATGACGGAGTTCGATGTCATACTCGGGATGGATTGGTTGACGGCACATAAAGTCGTCATTGATTGCGAGCGCAAGAGGGTTACAACTTACATTTAAGACGGGGTTTGTTTCAAGTTTTAGGGGAGAAACACAATGCCTTATCCCATGTCGTATATGACTCCCGATGGCATGGGTAGTTGATAAGTTAGCTTGCTAGCCTTACACTGGAGGACGAGGAGAGACAGGAATTAGGTTTGCCTCAAGTCATGTGTGACTATGCGGATGTCTTCTCAGATGAGTTACTCGGGTTGCCACCGCATCGGGATGTAGATTTCATTATAGAGTTACAGCCCGGTGTATCCCCTATTTCTATGACACCGCATAGGATGACACCAGCAAAATTGCAGGAACTTAAAATCCAGTTACAAGAGTTATTGGACAGAGACTTTATTAGGTTGAGTATTTCACCTTGGGGTACTCCGGTACTATTTGCCAAGAAGAAGGACAGGACGCTTAGACTCTGCATTGATTACCGACAGTTGAATAGGGTCACTATCAAGAATAGGTACCCTTTACCAAAGATTGATGACTTGTTTGATCAGCTGAGAGGGGCACAAGTCTATTTCAAGATAGATCTTCGAACCGGTTACCATCAGTTGAGGGTTAAGGAGGAAGATATCCCTAAGACAACGTTCAGAACGTAGTGTAGGCATTTCGCGTTTACAGTGATGCCATTTGGATTGACGAATGCTCCAGCGGCATTCATGGACCTCATGCACAGGGTGTTCCAACCCTATTTAGATCAATTTGTTGTAGTTTTTGTTGATGACATCTTGATCTACTCCAACTCTGAGGAGGAGCATGAGGGTCACTTGAGGATTGTTCTCTAGACATTGAGAGAGCATCAGTTGTACGTCAAGTTTAGCAAGTATGAATTTTGGCTCATGGAGGTAAAGGTTTTGGGGCAAGTAGTGTCGGCTTCGGGTGTATCTGTGGACTCGGAGAAGGTTGAGGCAATTATGAATTGGGAGAGACCAAAGTCAGTCTTCGAGATACGTAATTTCTTGGGATTGGCGGGGTACTACCGACGATTTATTGAGGATTTCTCCCAATTGGCTACGCCTATGACAAAGTTGACCCGAAAAGAGGTCAAATTTGTGTGAAATGATTCTTGTGAGAATGCATTCCAGGAGTTGAAGAGGAGGCTTACTTCGGCTCCTATTCTAATAGTTCCAGAATAGGGATAGAGGTACATGATCTATTGTGATGCCTTGAAGGACGGGCGGGGATGTGTTTTGATGCAGTCCGAGAGGATAGTAGCTTATGGTTCTCGACAGTTAAAGAATCACGAGCATAATTACCTCACACATGACATGGAGTTGGCGGCCATTGTCTTTGCCTTGAAGGCTTGACGTCACTACCTGTATGGCGAGCAGTTTGAAGTGTTTTCGGACCACAAGAGTCTGAAGTACATTTTTACATAGCAGGACCTCAACATAAGGCAACGCAGGTGGATGGAGTACCTCGAAGATTATGACTTCACTTTGCATTACCATCTCGGTAAAGCAAATGTGGTGGCTGATGCACTCAGCTGAAAGTCACGGGGAGTTATGACTAGTGTAGCTTCACAAGAATGACAGATGCTCGAGACTGTGGGACAATTCAGGCTATGTTATATGGGTCAAGGTCAGGGTACTTCGAGGAGTTTGGTGGCTACGCCGTCTCCAGTGAGTAGGGTAATTGAGTCTCAGAGTCAGGACACAGAGCTATTGTCCATTCGGGACCGTGTACAGACAGGTACAAGTAACAAGGGTTGGGTTATTCACTCGGATGGTAGTCTTTGGTATCGAGGAAGAGTTGTGGTTCCTCAGTTGGCGGATCTGAGAGAGGAGATCCTTAGGGAGTTTCATTGCTCCTGTTTTGCGATTCATGCAGAGGGCATGAAGATGTATCATGATCTTCGTCGCCAGTATTACTGGAGTGGAATGAAGAGGCATGTTGGCGACTTTGTCAGTCGATGTCTCACATGTCAGCAGGTTAAGGTTGAACACCAAATACCAGCAAGTTTGCTTCAGTCCTTGGAGGTAGCTGAGTGGAAATGGGAGCATATCATGATGAATTTTGTGACCTATTTGCCACGGACATCGCATAGTCATAACGCGGTGTGGGTGATAGTGGACCGACTTACTAAGTCGGTACACTTTTTGGCTGTGTGGATGACCTTTACACTGGAGGAATTCTATAAGTTGTATATACGGGAGATTGTTCGGTTGCATAGGGTATCCATCTCTATCATATCGGATCGAGATCCCAAGTTTACGGCTCATTTTTGAGAGAATTTTTAGCGGGCCATGGGGATACAGCTGATGATGAGCACTGCTTTTCATCCCCAGATGGACGGTCAGTCAGAGAGGACTATCCAGACCTTAGAGGACATGTTACGGGCATGCGTTCTTGATTTCAAGGGTGGCTGGGAGGAGTATTTACCATTAGTAGAGTTCACTTATAACAATAGTTATCAGACGAGTATACAGATGATACCCTATGATGCACTTTATAGGAGTTCGTGCTGTTCTCCGATTTATTGGACCGAGGCTGGAGAGAGACTCTCCACGGGTCCGAATTTGATTAGAGACACTTCAAAGAAGGTGGACTTGATACGAAAACGTCTTATCACGGCTCAAAACCGGTAGAAGAGCTAAGCCGACAGACGTCGGCGACCTCTGGAGTTTGAGGGCGGAGATCTTGTCTTCTTAAAGGTGATGCTTAAGAGGGGAGTGGTCAGGTTTGAAAAGCGGGGAAAGCTGTCGTCGAGGTATATCGGGCCTTTTGAGGTACTTGAGAGGGTTGGTACAGTTGCCTATCGGTTGGCATTACCGTCAAATCTATCTGGTGTTCACGCAGTGTTCCATGTTTCTATGCTCCGAAAGTATACTCCAGATCCTACACACGTGGTGGATTGGGGGTGAGCAAGTGGTTGATGCAGATGAGACCTTTGAGGAGGGACCGGTGCGTATCATGGACAGTTGATAGTAGGTTTTGCGGGGCAAGACTGTGAGGCTAGTAAAGGTGTTGTGGCAGCACCGTGGGGTAGAGGAGGCGATATGGGAGCGTGAGGACACTGTCCGAGCTACCTATCCATTTCAGTTCGAGGATGGAGGTACATTTCTTATAGTCATAGAGTATTTAATGACTTTTTGTATATGCATGTCGTTATATGTGCATGTGGGTATAATTTCAGGGACGAAATTTCCTTAAGGGAGAGAGAATGTAAAACCCAAAAAATAATAATTATTTATTATTATTATTATTATTATTATTAAAAATCCTAATTAAAAGGAAAATAATAATTAGTTGTTAAATTACGGGTCAAAAACTTAAAATTCAAAAAAAAAAAACTTTATACTATATATATATATATATATATATATATATATATATAAGTGGAAGACTTTGTCTTCCACTTTTTGTTCTGTTCCGGAGAGATGGCGAGATAGAGAGTGAGAGAGAGAAAAGTGAGTGTTTTATTTATTTTCCTCTTTTCTTTTTTCTCAGATCTACGAAGATTGGACCGTTTAATCGCTTCGGACAAAAAATTAAATTTGTTCTAATATCGTATTTTTCTCCGAAAAAATATGAAAGACAATAATCTAGGTCTAAGACTTAGGAAGCTAAATTTGAGATTCCTTGGAATTCTAGTAAGTGGGCTCATGCTACGAGAGGTAGAATTTTCCCTATTTAGATTTAATTTTAACTTAAAATATGACATATGAAATGGGTAGGCTATGTGTGCATATCACATGTTAGGTCTTAACTAATGTAACTAGTAGGTCAAATATAAGATTTATAATTAACCTTGTGATTAATAAAATCTTATTACGATTAACTTGATGTAAGTTAATGTTAGTGGTTTAAAACATGTTAATTGTATATTAACATTATTTTATATTTTAATGACATATCAAGTTTAATAAAATTATTAGCTTGTTATGTGATTATGAAATAATATATAAGTTAAAAGATTATTTAACATATGATTATTTTGGTAGACTTGTGCTTATATTTATATAATTAATAAATATGTTGTCATGTTGAAAGTCATAACATGCTAGTTGTGTAAATTGATGTGTTCTTTAGGTGTTTGATTAAATGCCTAGGTAAATACAAGTATGTTAGTTGAGTTGATTATCTTACATAACATGCTTGAGATCGTGTTAAAATGTCATTATATTATATTCATTATATAATGGACATTGTATTGCATTATGCATGAGTTGCACTACATTCATGGGCATTAACATGGGTGAGAGTGTATGAATGGTATGACATCAATCACTACATAGGTGGTTGATCGTGGGCTCGAAAAAGTCACACCAAGGTTCGGCTGAGTCGCACGAAAAATTAAATAGATAAATGTGTTGGGGACAGCAAGAAGGGCTAGATTCTTCCTCGGGTGCAAGACCCGCTTACTTGGTTTATACACTTTCTGGTGGTGAAATTTCAGAAAAAGGTAACGGCAAAAACGGAGCCGCAAATGGGATGTCCTAAGAATTCATTGATGGTTGGTGTCCCATTGGTGTAATACCATAAATCACCTCCCCACAAAGACACAAGAAAATGAATTAATTAGTCATTGAGTGTACATAACACCAATGATGGGGGCTTGGAATGCCCGGATACATACGCATGACATTGCATGTGTTATGAGAGTTCAGGATGGGGCTCGGGGTTGGTATTGCTTGCGTGAGTCTCATCTCATGACATGACATGATTTATAACATTCGATCATAATGGACATATTTGAATGAATACATCAAATAATTGTTGCATGTGACATTCTATATGCATTTAGGTTGAGAGGTATTCTCTATAAGAGTTACCCTATTGAGGGTTGACTCACCCTTTATGGGAACATTTTTCAAGTATCACACAGACGTCCACCGAAGGCGAGACCATGGGCCCGCTTTGACGACAGAGCCTGTCTGTGGCTCTTATTTTGGCATTGTAGTTTCTTGTTTATATTTACTTTTGGCCTTGTGTAATTTTTGTAACAAAAACTTGTTTATATTACAAAGATAAATATATAAGACTTTTTTGGGACATTTATTCTTTTACGAATAAATGTATGTACTGATGATGATTATGGTATTATTCAATACTATACAATTGTGAATGGATGGATAGACCCAGTGTGGTTAATATTATACAGGTTGCGTTCGGGTAGAGCTCCTTGTACAAAGGAGACTCTGGCTAAATTTTGTTAAGTCACAGCTTCCCGAGAAATAGGGCATAACGATGTGGTATCAAATTACACGGTATCCACAAAAATTTTGCAGGTCGATTAGTGATCAATCGGATAATTACAGCCACCTGAATTTTGGGGTGTTGCAGATTTTAACTTGGGCCGCCCATCAAAGCTCAAAAACACATGGCTGCCTAAGTGGTCCACTCATAGTGCACCCGCCTCATCAAAATTTGTACTACATAAAATATAGTGAATAGAGAAATATATTGAACAAAATAAATATAATAACAAAAAGAAAAGAAACACAATTAATTTTTTAAATACATATCCAGTAGATTGATTCAAGAAATCATTTCCACATTGCGCAATCATCTATCTTAACTTAGTTGAGGTTGTTTGGTCGACTCAAGCTTGTACCTAACCAATTTTTTACTATTTTTTTAATGGTTGAAAAAAGGATGAGGGCAAATGAAGGTATTCAAAGTCCATCCCGTTACGTTCTCCATGGTGGGATTATGAGATTTTTGATTGTACCCGTTAAATCTCTCTGAAACAAACTTAATTTAAACGATCAATCACTGAATTTCAATATGAACTCTAATATTCAAACCTTCAAAATAAAATATTTGATCCTACTCTAATCAACCACCCCCACTCGGTGGTGGTACCCAGCCGATTGTGATGTTGAAACTGTGAAACCTCGTCATTTGATTTTGACAGAATGATGTAAAAAGTGTGAAAGATTTTTATCCACATCACAAAGATATTTTAAAATTCAAGGAATTGCGCACCAAGATCAAAGAAAAATCATTGCTTCTAAAAAGGATTATGCGGTGCGACAAGTGCCAATAGACAAGAAAAATATTGTCTTCCTTGGTGGGCCGTGTACTTGGTGTTGGTTTGTTCTTCGTAGCTTTCCCAATGGAATAAATAGGCAGAGGGTAAGACTCATAAGAAATCTACCAAGTTTATCGGAGCATGCTAGGTGATATATGGCTTGACCCACAAAGTAGAGTCCAAGTTAGGTCTCTTTAAAATAACGAGATAACTATTACCTCGAAGATATGGAAAACACTTTTCTACCTAGTGTTTACTTTTTTGTATTATATAGTTTTTATGTCTGTCAATTGATTTTGATTGAGGCTAGGTTTGACAATGACTAATGACATTTCAATTGCACTTTTCAGCAAGGACAATTGCAACGAAATGAGATGAGTGATAAATCTTTGGCTTTTGTCGGTCGTGATATAACTAGTTGATTGAACAACAACTCAAAAATTACCTAAAATAAAATACTTATAATTTCATCTATGTCCTACCATGAAACTTCCTGCGGGAAATATAGTAGAAACTTGCAATTCAAAAAAGTAAATTAAAAAAAATACCAATGCTCACTTCAGCAAGGAAAATTACAACTAAGACAATCCCACAATTAGCATTTTTCTTATATTTAAAGCTAAGTTGACGCAATAGAATACTTACTAGAAAGAAACAAAGGTTTTCCAAGTAAAATATTGTGGATATGAATTTGTCTACGATATCCAAAAAAATAAATTTTGGTAGCATATATTTTAGTTATCGCATTTGTCAATATTTTTATTATTGTTGTGGACGTTTATATTACTGTTGTAGTATCAAAAAAAGTTGTAAAAATAGTCGTGACGACAATGATAAAAATACTCATAAACGTGAAGGATTATTCACAAAAATAGTAACTTTTCTTTATGCCGAATAAAAATGATAAATATAGTTATTACAATAATAGTAAAAATATTCACAAAAGTGATAAATTTTTTAGTTGTAAAATGACTCACAAAAATTATAAAAATATCTATTAAAGTAAATAAATTTTTGATTATTTCGTGTGTACAAATCTCTGGGGCCTGTGGATAATATTTCAAATATTTGATAGTGTAAATAATTAAGTGACAAATTTCAAAAGATCTGAGTGTAATTAGTATACAATTATATTATTTATTGAAATAAAACTAAAAAAATCAAACAAAAGGTCTAAGTCATTCATAATAGAACATGAATTTTGGTTAAAAAATTTAAAATATTTAATATTCTATCTTTGATTGAAGTATTTTTAGTCTAAATATAATATTTTAAACTTGAAAGATCTAAGTATTATATGTTTATAAATTTCAGAAAATCTATATATAATTTACTGACAAATATATTAATAGACATTAACGGCAAAAGTATAAGTGTTATTCGCATACAAATTTCAAAGATTCTATGTGTAATATTTCAAATAATAGGGAGTCAGAGTGATTAACTGACAAACTTAAAAAGGATTCGAAGATAATTTTGCCTATATGTTATGGAGTAATGCTATATGAACTTAAAAAGTAGACTTAATAATCTCAACAATTGAATAGGTAGTGGGTCCCAATAAATGCTGAGACCCACAGTGAAATCAATAGTTAAAATTATCAAATTTAATTTTTAAATCTATTTTTTAAGTTCATATAAAATTCCTCTATTTTATGTATGTGATCACGACTATTTTAAAAAATACAGTTCGGTCACACATGGATATGATCAAAGATTCTCCACCCACCTGCTCATCCAGTTTCTCTCTCACTCTCACACACACACACACACATCACTTTCCATCTGCAGACAAGGAGTGGATACTGGATAAACAAAGGCTAAAAGATTTTGTTTTCAGTTTTTTGACTAACCTATGACCAAATCAACGCAGTATTTTTTTTGGTTCGGGTAGACCGGGATGGACATTACCCGCATTATGAGGAAGACATGTCGGAGACACTGGTAACGGTGGTAGATAAGTTTTGTTGGGGCTATTATCGTGGATCATCGGTGTTCCTCGAACCGTTAATAATGCTAGGCTCTTATCAAATAATGAGATCAAATGATCTTGAGGTTAAAATTTGAATTCTAAATATTACATATGAGACAAAAACTTCAATCATATTTGACCAAATGATTGGCACCGGAAAAGTTCGATCATGATTGAGGTGTCAGTGTTTAAGTAAAAGTTAATTAACACAAAATTGACAAAATAAAAGAACAAAAAATATAGAGCAATGATATGGCACTGTGACAGGGGAGATAAATTATATGCATCACACGGGACGGATCGGATCGACACTAGTACATCCATAAGACAATCATTCTATCAATAATATTTACGGTATGTTGAGGAATTAAAAGATTAACATTTTCAAAAGCTACAAGTTACGGCTAAGCTTTGCGACTACCGGCATCCAACATGAACACAGCATTGCTTTTGCTTTGGCTTTAGAAAGCTGCACTACAGAAAAGTTTAAAACCATGTTCCACATAAACGAATGTGTACAGTAAGTCTTGATTGTAAAATTATCTTTTATAGAAGTGCACTAGTGTTCATTTCGTGCCATTCACGTCCATTTCAAAAAAGAAAGTATGGTGATATACGCAAGTAGTCACAGATTCTCCACCCACATGTCCATCCAACCATTCTCTCGAAACCCTAATTCAGAGCCCACAAAAACTCTCTCTCTCTCTCTCTCTCTCACACACACACACACAGATACACCCCACTTTCCATCTCCAGACAATGAGTGGATATTAGATAAGAAAAGGCCCAAGGTTTCATTACCCACATTATGAGGAAGATATATGCCTCCAGAGTCAGTGTCGGAGACACTGGTACCTAATGGTGTTCGATAGGTTTTTTTCGGGCTATCATGGTGGATTCCCGGTGTTCCTCGAACCAAAAATGCTACTGTTATCAAATAATGATACTAAAAGTAAAGATCAAATGGTGCAATTTTAAAATTCGAATTCTAAATATGTGAAATAGGACTTAAAACACAAATATATTAGCACTGCATCATTTGATATACATTTTTTGGTTTATTATTTGTGCAATCTAATATTGCTCTTCTCAACCATATCCGGCCAAAAAGACCGGCACCGTGATATTAGAGATCGATGATGTGATGCAAACATGTCAAGTAAATTTAAATTCCAAATGAATAATAATGAGGTCAAAAGTATTTATAAAGGACCATGTCATTTAGTTCTTGCTTTAGTCTATCATTTGGTCTCTAACAAATTTTACTATTTAATTCTTCCTTAGCTTGTATAACAACAATAAGATTCGAATTCGATATGAAGTTAGAGGACTTGACTTTACTATTTTTTGACATAAACCTAGAAATAATACAACTTGTTAACACGAATAATAAACGGGTTGAACTAGTATTAAACACGAATAACTTAAAATTAATACGATTAATACAAAATAGTATTTTATGAATAAAATGCAAAATTTTTATTATTTTTTTTATCAATTATAAACCTGGATCCTTGTAATATAAGAGAATTTTGTTTACTTGTTTTTATTATTATGTATATTTTGTGAATTTCTAATTTATGAAAAAACTATAAGTGTTGATTTGGTTTTAGATGTTTGATTCATGAGTTACATGGTCAACCAAAATATGATATGATAGTTAAAAAGTTGAGTTATATATATGTGACACAATTAATTAAAAAGTAATGTTATTCGAATTTAAAATTTTAATCTAATTTGATAACTTAATGCTGTGATTTTATTAAAATTATTTAATTAACACCAAATTTCAATATTTGATAAAAATAATTAAATTGATTGAATTAGAGTTGATTAATGCTATAGACATGAATCTTAACCATTAAACCATTGCCATGCCACATAGGAATGCCGATGCTTTCATGTATCTATGATGATTAATTAATACAAATTTTGTTTCCCGAAACTTCCAAGAGGCTTCCCTTGCAAATGCATGCAAATACACTAGTCCTTGAAACTTTTACATGGTTAGGGATTTGATTTGTATCTAAATGTAGATGCCTGCTGTGTAGAAGACTCGTCTATATATATTCTTCTGATCCCACTCCTAGTTTTTCCAATGAACTAAACCAAGCGAAACCAAACCATTCCTAGCTCTTCAAGTTGACATGGCTTCTAATGTTTATTCGGATCAAATCTTGAAAAACAATAGCTTTGATCTTCCTTGTCCATCTCCAGACTCCAACGACATCTGTAATAACTCCATTGAGAATCAAATCAACCCCACCAATCACCCAATCCCCATTTGGAATCAATTATCAGTAGACATTTCCAGCTTCGAAATTAGCCAAGAAAGCCTTGCAGAGACCAAAGATGTGGGCTTTCTTGATCAACAACCAGGTGGCGTCTCTGCACTGGAAGCTGATCCTGAAAATGGGATATCAGTTGATCATGAAACAGATCTTTCTCTTCAATACCAAGCAACTGATCATACTAGATCATTTGATCATGGTACGAATCCAAACCTGGAAGAGCAGCCTTCTACGAAGACAAAAGGCTTCTTCACACTAGCCTTGGAAGTTTTTAAAAAATATACTTCAATTATCCTCCTTTTCTGCTGCGCCACACTTTCCATTGTGATCGACGTTAAAAGGAACGGTGCAGAAGGAGCAGTCTTTGATGCTGTAGTTACGTACCTGGCCATACTCACAGTTGTCTTCTTCGGCGCCATTGCAAGAGTTTGCAAGAGGAACCAAAGAATGATCGAGAAGTTGTCAAGGATCAAGTTGATGAGACCAACAATTAAGCACTTTTTGTTGGAGTCATCAAATGAGGAGTCGAAGTTGCAAAGCTCTATTAATACAACCTATTCTCGTTTGGAAAAGATTTGTTTGAGCCTGTCATTGCTGCTTCTTGTAGCGCAGGTACTCAGATGCTTCCTATTGGAATCAGGGTGGTGTGACGAGAATCATAACCCTGATCCCAAAGGTGTGAAGAACACGGTGGAGGAGATGATGAGCGAAGCCACAAAAATTATCAAGAAGCAAGAACGTGTAAGGGTTAATAGATTGGTTTCTATGCTCTGCATATTGGTCTTTGCAACAAGAGATGGCTTGCCTCTAGGAATTTCCATCTCTTTGGCATATGCATCTATGAAAATGATGTGGTCGCATCGAGCCATGGTCAGGAAACTTCCAGCATGTGCCACAATGGGTTTGGTCACCACCATCTGCACCGGTAAAACGATTGATCTAGCTCTGCAGCATAAGAAGATGGCGGATTTGTGGATCGGTTTCAACAATATCAAGGAAGTTTCAACTGAAGTAGCAAGTGAAGTCCTTGATAAGTTGAGGGAGGGAGTGTCTATGAATATGATCATGACTCAAACTAGCCCAGGAGAGGATGCTGCTCTTCTTTGCTGGGCTCAGCAAGTGCTTGGCATCAACATGGAGGAGTCGGATCGAAGTTGCACCATCCTCCATACTCACGCTTTTGATCTCAGCAAGAATCGAAGGGGCTTATTGTTGAGGAGAAATGGTGAGGTTGGCGGTAAAGCTTTGCATGTGCACTGGCAAGTAGACCCTGAGATGGCACTATCCATGTGTTCAGAATATTATGACGTTGATGGAACTATGCAAACCCTAGATGAAGACAAAATGGTAGTTTTTAAGAAAATCATTGAAACTATTTCCTCAGAGGGTCTCCAGTGCTTTGCTTTTGCATACAAACAAATTATCGTACAAAAGAAAAAGGAATCCCTGAAACTTGAAGAAGAAGAAGAAATCCTCAAACCCGTAGAGTATGGCTTAACCTTATTGGCCATAGTGACCTTGAAGAACCCTTATACACCGCAGGTGAGAGAAGCAGTCAAAGGTTGTAGAGAAGCAGGAGTTAAGATCAAGTTAGTCGTGGGTGATGATCTAAACACAGCCAGAATCATGGCCATCAACTCCGGAATTCTTAGTCCTGAAGAAGACATTCATGGAGCAATAATCAACGCCTCTGAATTTCGAAGCATCTCTGAGGAAGAACGCAAGAGCCTGATCGATAACCTCCGCGTGATGGCCGACACCACCTCTTCTTCCGATAAATTATTAATGGTGCAGTGCTTGAGACAGAATGGCGAGGTGGTGGCAGTCACCGGAACGTGCACTAGAGACGCTCCGTCCCTAGTCGAAGCCGACGTCGGGCTTTTTCTCGGTCATATTGGTGCAGAAGAAGCAGAGGAAGATGTGGACATAGCTGTCTTGGACATGGATTTCTTGACAATCTCTGCCCTCTTAAAGTTGGGAAGAGGTGTCTGCAACAATCTTGAGAAGTTCTTACAGTTCCAGATGACTTTTAACATTGTTGCCTTCACTTTGAATCTCATTCTTGAAGTTTGCACAAGTGAAATGCCAATAACACCATTTCAGCTCCTGTGGGTAAACCTAATTATGGATGTTCTTGGTGCCTTGGCTTTGGCCACCACATCAATGGCGGCGGAGCCGCCGCCTTCTCAGATTCGACTAGAGAGACCGCCGCCACCAGTATATGGTGCTGGCGGTTCAATCTTTACCCAGAGAATGAAGAGAAACATAGCTGTTCAATCTTTGTTCCAAGTCACTCTTCTATTGATTCTGCATTTCAAGGGAAAATCTATTCTCCAGGTGGACGAGACCACATTAGAAGCTTTAATTTTCAACTCCTACATGCTTTGCCAAGTCTCTGTACTGATCAACACAAGAGAGATTGACAAAACTAATGGTTTTGAGGGGATGTTTAAGCATAAGAACTGTGGGTTTCTTGTCCTTGTAGGAGCCATCGTTGTCCTGCAGCTGGTAGAGATTGAGTTGGCTGCGGTTGTTGCTCATTCAGCTAGGTTAGATCTGAAACGATGGTGCATCTGTATTGGCATTGCAGCAGGAGCGATGCTTATAGACTGTTTGGTCCGTTTCCTGAACTTAATTAGGCAACTTAATCTAGCTACTTAATTTTTTATTGTTATTAAATTAGTTATGGATTCTAAAATTTGAATAGAGTCACTTTTAATTATGTAATAATTATAATTGATTAAGTTGGTAGATTTAATCTTGGAATTCATAGGAATAGCATTTTCGTTTTTTTGATTTGTCTCGATGGCATGTGCAAAGCTTTATGAATATTTAATAAGATTATTGGTTTTTTGCATAATTTTTTTCTGTTCTTTTATTCAAAAGTATGTATAAACATGTGATTTTGATTGATGCAATGGATCAATTCGATTCACATAAAGCTGCAAACCAAACCGACTTGTAATAGAAGTATGCTCTAGTTGGTTTGGAAAGCATTAAAGTAAAGAAAGTTAAAGATGGTAATGATCCCCTAGCACACTGAAAGCAATAATTAGTCGGTGCGTGGGGCCAAGTGTCCCCACACGATCCTTGTTAGTGTAGTATGGCTCTACTGCTTGGTCTAATTTGTACAATATATTTCGTGGAAGGAAAAAAAATAGTTTTTTAAATTAGACATAAATAGTATAATAAGATTCGAAATCTGATTTCAGCAGAATCACTGAAACATCATATTTAAACAGAAATAATGATTATATACAATCATGTTAAGCAACGATTGAGGGTCGTACGTTGTGATTATTTGAGGCGGCGCAGTGACCGTGATTATGATAGGAACAAATAATCCAGAAGAAATCATTATTAATTAAACAAGCATTTACTTATTGTTGTATGGATTAGTCATGTCCGCCTCTACTCTAATAAAGGGCCCATAAAATGTTCACACGGGCTTTAATTGTTTATTTTCCTTGTCGGATAAAAAGTTCTTTTCTTCTTTGAGTCGTGGCACAGTCGTTTCCTAACCACTCATGGGTAGGTAATAACTACTTTGCTTAATATCCTCCTCCTCTCTCTCTCTCTCTCTCGTCAAAAGTATTTGATTTTTGGGTAATACTCTGGGTCAACTCGCTGCATCTTCTTCTTTGTGGACATCAAGGAATTTTGCTCGCTACTCATTTAAATTTGAGACAATGTTTGTTGAAAAAGTTTAAAAAATATCGGAGTGTGATTTATAGTGCCAAAGAAGTAGCCACTACTTTAGGTCCACAGTATAAGTTGGAAATGTTAGAGAATTACTATAAAAAATATATATATGAAGATATGAAAACTTCAAATGAAGTGATGAGAAAGGAGCTTTGATTTGAAATTAGTAGGCGAATATGAAGCAAGACAAGGAAATAATTATAAACTGTAGCCTTCTCCTTCATCTCTTCAATCAAATATTCGTTTCAAATGTCTACTAATTGTTGATTTATCCGATTTTGATAAGTTTATAGAAATAAAAGACATAATAAAAGCGCATGGGAGGTCTAAATTGGATCGTTTCTTAGAAGATGATATGATTTCAAGAACTTCAGATTTTGATATACTATATTTTTGGAAGTCAAGTGGTCTCAAATATCCCCTATTTCAAATGATTGTTAAAGATCTTTTTTGTTGTTTTTGTTTTTACTGTTACCTTGAAATCTGCTTTTAGCAAAAGTGGGAGTGTGATCAGTCCACATTGCAAAAGACTTCTTCAAACGAGATAATAAAATATTATTTATATGGGTATCATAATTTTTTCTTTTGGGGTAAAGTATGACTACTGTATTATTTTTTCTCTTAGCTTCATCCACTTCGACAAGTCCAAAGAGCGACACATTATTGAAGGATCTTGATATGGGTGATGTGATAGAACTTTTTAGTTGAAGAGCTACTTGAAAGAATCTAATAGTTTTTTTTTTCTTTTAATGATTTAGGAAAGTGATGTTGAAAAAATAGATAATATCACTATTGATGGTGTTTAGAGAAGATTGACTAGATAATTTTTTAATTTCAACCAATCAATTTAATTAGTAAATATAAAATATTTTTTATACAATTATTATAATTTTTTATGTTTGAAGTAGTTGAGTTAGTTTGAATTGAGGTTGACAGGTGTGTCCAGGGGGTGGTGGAAGGGAGAGGGTGGCTGTGGGGGGTGGGACAGGGAAGTTGTGGCAAAAGATATAGAAGGGCAGATGGGGAGGAAGGGGTTGTACTTGTATATGGTGAAGGAGTGTAAAATTGGTATCCTAGAATGGTTTTAGAATGATGCCCAGCAGTTTTAAAAGGGGTATATAAATGAACATATGAATTAAAAATAAAATAAAGAAACGTCTTTAAAAATAAAATATTTTTGAAAAATAAGATATTTGTCAAAAGATGTGGATGAAGTTTTCTCAAAATTATAACTTAATTAAAAAATGATAATAAACTTACATAGTATGTAACACCTATATCAAAGTCTTCACCTAAAAGATAAACAATATCGAGACTTATTTGAGTAAAAAAAAAAAGAAGAAGAAATGGCCCCACTGATCATTTCCAGGAAAAAACCACAAATGCATTATTGAAAGATGTCATCACAATGAAAAAAATATTTACTATTTCTTGGCGTAATGTGATGTACATTATACATAAAATATTATGTATTTATAATTAATTATTATTGCTTTTGATGTTGTCAGAATGTTTTTTAAAATAATTAATATATATATTTTTTAATTATTTAAAAACGAAAGGGTCTTAATCATCTTTGAGATATATATATATATATAGTAGTAGTAGTATATAGTAGTAGGCCACACTCATAGACAATATATATATATATATATATATAGTAGTAGTAGTAGTAGTAGTAGTAGGCCACACTCATTTTGTTTTGTTCTTTAGACAATATCTTCCCAAGATATAGAGACTGATTTGGCATTAACTGCGAACAAGGATGTCATCGAATCTCATGCATGATGGGAAAAATAATAATAACTTAAAATAATGATTAGAAGCTGAGGTTTGTGCTTTGTTATTATATTCAGCGGGAGCGTTAAATTTGTGTATCAAAATTTATACCAAATTAATTATATTCGTTAGTCTACTAATTTAACGGTTATAAATAATTTAGTGCAAATAACATTGCTCTGTTCGGCCACCTGGTATTATTAGTTTTTAGTATGGTCACCGCATCCAATCGTCACCAAAAGTGGTCTTAAAGATGGGTTGGTCAGGGGTGACGCTTGAGTTGGAATGGCTTTCAACCTTAACGTGACAAGAACATTGGACTAATTTTCGTTGTGAATTCAAAAATAATATGATTTGTTAACATAATAAATAAATAAAAAATGACGAGGCTAGAATCAAACAATAATAACTGAAAAGTGACACAATTAATTATAAATACAGTGACAATGACAATGACAACAGACAATGATAACATACGATGACAATGTCACAGCCATTAAGGCATAAAATTAGAACAAGACTTATATCTTCATTACCATCTTTCTCAATTGTCCAAAAAATATTTATTTTATACATTCATTTAAGAAAGATTTCATCAATGAACAAAATTTGTCGAGAATAATTGAAGCTTTCAGTCATGCAAATAACCTACAGAAACAATTAGATCCCTAATCACAATTTAAAATTATTCATCAATAGCCCTCGTTTTATAATTATTCACATAGTTAAACTTAAACCCAACTTCAATCGAGTATTTGCATAGGACATTTCAAAAATGCGTCACACCATCTTCAAACTTCTGACCTTGATGCCTTATTTCATTTACCCACCCAAAATGTTAATAGAATTTTTTTCATTATTAAGAACGAAAACGAGGAAGTAAATCATCCTTAGATTCAACCCCACTATCACCAATATGAACATCTTCAAGCAAAACATCATCAACAACGGCGCATGACTCATCATCTCGCATATAAACTATCACATCAACATGATTGATATTAATAGAACGTGCCAGATCAAACATATTATTCAAGTTCTCATTATTTCGCAAACAACAATTTGGATAACCTAGAATAAAATACGATATTCAACCGACACATTTCTCAACTCCTCACATTTCTCGCAAATTCCATGCAAAAAAAAAAAAAAAAATTAAACCTGGAACGAACAAAACATCGGATAACTAACATCTCAAAACTATATTTGCATAAAAGCATCACCGTTCCCTCAATTCTTGATTCTAACAAAATAAATGAACTTAATTTTTAAAATAAAAATAGTGACACCGAACAAAGAATCAAACCAAAATGTTGAAAATTGTACAACATATGTTAAAAAAACCACATAAATATAAGAATAAATAATTTACAAAATGAACTATGAATACCAATACAACAATCAAAAACTAAAATAAAAATAAAAATAATTAAATGAGTCTCAAATCATAATACAAAATTCTTGATTTTGAACATAAAAACAAATTCTTTCGTTATATATCTATTTAACGTAATACTCGATTATGACATTCAGCACCCAAATAAAAATCTATCTAAAGAATCTTCAAACATACAATGATATTCTAGTGTTTTAAAGACAAAAAATATAAAGTTTTGGTCTAAATTTGGTTTGACAATTTATACCAATATCCGAATAATATAAAATCCATTTGTCTCACGGATAATTCAGTTCATTCATTGATAATCTAC
The DNA here is from genome assembly GCA_963454935.2 of Ilex paraguariensis. Lineage (NCBI taxonomy): Eukaryota > Viridiplantae > Streptophyta > Magnoliopsida > Aquifoliales > Aquifoliaceae > Ilex > Ilex paraguariensis. The sequence goes on from CAUOFW020001814.1 coordinate 118,249, forward strand.
GAACCAGAATTTAAAAAACACAAAATTCTAAAACATTCATCAACCGAAATGTAACGCCCCAATTTCTCAAATGCGTTATTTGATAAATCAATTAATCAATCTCAATAAATCATAAAATATATCTCCAAATATTCAGGTCAGAGCTCTAATGACTTCAAAAAAATTATACTTACAAATTGGATCTCCAAATTAATAAAACTTGCAATTTTAATTTTATATAAAAAAAATTATTTTAAGATTTGTCCATCTCCGATTCTTCAAATATCAACTCTGGTCTTTTTTTTTCTTCATCATCCTAAAAAATATTAAAAGTAGAGAAATATACAATAGAATGGGAAAAACAATATGCTCAACGATAAATAAAAATACGAATGTCTCAATACCAAATAATTCAAATGATATATGAACAACAAAATCATCAATCAAATTGGACATGTCACCTAACTCAACTGGTATCAAATATACTGTTATACTCGATTTCTCTTGGTGACATGAGAAGTGATAGTTGAGCATAAAATTTATTTCATACCGAATAGTCCCACTCCGCAGGGTCAAAGTCAAACTGAATAATTGCGCCCTACAAGGTGATAATCATATTTTCAAAACTATGCCTCAAATACATTTCGTACATTTACCTATCAATTCCAAATATTTAACACACGTACCGGTCAGATCAACAAAAATTGCAGAATTTCCCATCAACAAGAAATACTAGACATGAGTAGAAATTTAAGATAATCAAGAGGACACTCTTTGCAAAGATATTTAAAGATAGGAGGATATTATATATTACCCTGTACCTCAAATCACTAAGGAATCCCGATAAATTTGATTCCCACTATATTAAGGACAATATATTCCTATTGCATAAAATTGAAGTCTAAAATTACTATCTCATTTTGAATCCAAAGTCTCGCTTTTTTTTTTTTCCTTTTCTCTCTCGTTTTCTTTTCCCATTTTTTCCTTCTCTCTATTTTCATAATTTTTTTTGCTCTGCTGGTTGCCATTGCTCTATGGCTATTTATAACCAAATTTGCAAGGCCAAACTCCCCCATGTCATTTGGCTTGTGTCATGAGGCTTGCATAAGCATGGCCATTTGTCCAAGAGTTTGGCCATGCATTTTCCTTTTCTTTTTAACAATTTTTTTTACATTCCACTAGTCACGACTTATGACCCTTTTTTTCTTTCTACCTTTGACACTTGTACATCTAGAACACATACACATATATTATTTATATATTGTACCATTCGAAAATTATGACATTTTACTTCAACACAAAATATGACATATACTAGAGTCCTTTGATTCATTTTCACACAAGTAATTCATATTTGAGTTTCATTTATTTATTTAAATTTTTTTAAAAAAAAAGATTAATGGAATCTATGACGTATTGACCACTAAATTTTATGTGGATTGTCACAATCTACTTCTCTTAAAAAGAATTTCATCTTCGAAATTCATAGTTAGTCAATGAATAATTTTTTCTTTTGTTGTGCATTCTAATGCTATTTTTACTTACTGTATTTGTAAGCTATAACTCTAATATTAATTCCCACTTGTACAACTATGCAACGAAACTAATAGACTCACTTCTCACAAGACACATATAAGATCTGATACCTAGACTCTGATACCACTTTGTAGCACTTTCATTTCTCGGATACGTTACTTAATAAATCAATTAATCGACCACAATAAACCATAAATATATTTCCAAATATTCAAGCTAGAATTCTAATTATCTCAAAAAAATATATATAATTACAATTGTGATCTCTGAATCAATAAAACTTGCAATTCTAATTTTTAAAAAAAATATATTAAGATTCGTCCATCTCCAATTCCTCAAAGATTAACTATAGTTCTTTTCCTCTAGATCATCCTAAAAAATATTAAAAGTGCAGAAGTATATAACACGATAGGAAAAAAATATGATCAGTGATAAACAAAAATACAAATGATCTAATACCAAATAATTCAGATGATAGGTAACATGAACAACGAAATCATCAATTAAATTTGGACATGCCACCTAGCTCAACTACTATCAAATTTAGCCTTATACTCTGTTATTCTTCATGATATGAGAACTAACACTTAGACATAAAATTTGTACTCATACCGAATAGTCACACCCTGTAAGGTCATAATTAAATCGAACAATTGCATCCCACAAGGTCACAATCATATTTCCAAAATTATACCCCCAACACATTTCGTACATGTACCAATCAATCCTAAATTAGCCCACAATATAGGTCAGACCGGCAAAACTTGCAGAATTTTATATTAACAGGAAATACTAGACATGAGTAGGAATTTAAAATAATCAAAAGGACATTCTTTGTAAAAAGACTTAAAGAAAAGAGTATATTGTATATTACTCCGCACCTCAAAATACCAATGAATCCCGATAAATTTGATTCTCATTGTATTAAGAACAATATACCCCAATTTCATAAAATTCAGGACTAAAGTCACTATTTCATTTTAAACCCAAAACCTCTATTTTTTTTCCTTTTCTCGTTTGCTGTCTCTTTTTCTCATTTCTTCCTTCTGTCCCTTTTCTTCGATTTTTTGCTCTGCTCGTTGCCATTGCTCTATGGCTATTTATAGCCAAATTTGCAAGGCCAAATTCCTCCACATCATTTGGCTTGTGTCATGAGCCTTGCATAAGCATGGTCATTTGTCCAAGCTTTTGGCCATGCATTTTTCTTTTCTTTTTTCCTTTTTTTTTCACCACTTAATCCTTTTTGGCCCTTTTTTTTGTTTCTTCCTTTTACACTTGTATTAAACAGGATTTGTGGGCCTACCTGACAAAGATGCCCCTAAAACAGGGGATTGGTTGATCGACAATCTCAGGCAAGAATAGGACATTTCATACAAATCTTTTTGATCCACTCTTCCTCTCAAATCTCATATTTTCATTGATTGATAGGATGAGTTCTATGGTTCCTTATTCCGGTTGAAAGGTGAAATGAAAGAAGAGGGAGAATTGACACAATCAACCCAGTAGCAATCCGTGTTTCAGACCCGAAAGGAATTGAAAATGAAAAAAGAATTTATGTGCACTATCTATGGAGTGGAGTGACTATCCTTAATCTCCTCTTCCCTATCTCCCCCTTTTTTTTGCCTTAGGCTAGTAAGCTTGGCCCAACATTGGATTTGTTTGAAAACAACCTCTAGAACATATACACACATATACAATGACCAAAAGATGTTCAGGCGTGATGAAAATGGATAGCAACGATGCTGGAAAGAGAAGAAAGGGAGGCGTGATTGTGAAGATGGGTAGGATAAGATTGATGGCTCTGGACAAATATGTCATTTTTGTCACTTATCCAATTTGTGTAAAAAAATATCATAGCCCTCCCATGGGTTTCATTTAACCCACGTAGGTTAAAATTGACTTTTCAAATTAGGTTAGGATAAATCCAAGTAAGATTTTTTATGCATTTTTTACTTATCGAATGTGAGATAAATGGGCCCTGTACATTTTTTTCCTACTATCCTACTTGTATTATCCCCTTTAATTTGTGATCCAAACACACCCTTAAAGTCCATTCTTTAATTTTTTTTTTAATCCTAGCCCAACATAAATAAGAAAAAAATGTTCCATCTACATGATAAGAAATGCATTCTAGTCTTAATCAAATAGAACTTTTATTTTTTATGGGGCACCGCATACACTCTAGTTTTAGGTATCCAAACATTGGATAGTTGGAAAAAAATGTTCAATCCTAGATGTAAAACCCATTTGGTTTTGGATTTGATGCAATTAAATCCATTAGTCCAAACAGGCCCATGAGATTTTGACCCATGCAATGTAGGCCTGACATTATCAATCCACTAGAGTGCCCCTCGCAAAACATATTTTTTTTAATATATATGTTGAGTTATTTTGGTTAAAAATAAAATTTATATGTGGTTAAAAATTTAAAATTTTAATGACTTACTGTGTTTAAAAATTAAAATTTAAACGAGTTATCGTAGTTAAAAGGTTAAATAGTAATATAAACCGTTAGATTGAAACCATTTAGGCCAATGTAGTGCTTTTCTAACGGAGGAACTTAAGCAGGTTAAACATGATGCTCTATTTTATTATTATAGATTGGAGGGTAATTCTACAATACCCAAAAAAAAATTGGTATGAAATCAAAAGATCTTATTTTTTGAGGTCAACTTACACCTTATAAAAGTGAAATTATAATTGTTTGAGGTAATTTCATTATCAACCGTGAAATGGTATGATCGATCATAAATACTCATAATCAACTATAATTTCACTTTTAAAAAATTATAACTTGACTTCAAAAAATAATAATTTTACCTTTAAAAGTTGTAATTTTCACCATTTTTTCAATTATAACTTCGATGGTACCTTCTCATGATTAGAATAATGATTGAACAATGCCACATGAATTCAAAATATTGGCTTGATTTATTGCTTTAATCAATAATTGACATTGATTTAACTGTAAATCCTAATATTTATTAAAATTTACTATCTATTCGATAATTATGATCGATCATGTCAACATATCACGTGAATATTATAAGTCCAAAAAGCATTTTTCATTCTGAATTGGTGAGGTCAGTATCCAAAGACCAAAGCTAATGACTGTTTTCCTACTCCATGCCCTGATAGTCGTGTCCATTTTGACTCGTTGATTTGAACTCGATATGAACCATTATAAAATTAATATGATTATTAAATACGCATAATAAATAAACTAGACTAATGTTTATTACTCATAACACAGTAAATATATATTTTTTCATGGGTCTTAACACGAATAACACAACATGTGGATGACGCGAATACGACACGTTTGACACCCTTAATTATTGGATCAAATGAGGATGAAGTTTTTAGACCACATTAATGCTGCTCTGTGGGGTTTACCATGGCTCCACTAGATTTTATAAGAAATTAATAATGTTATACACATTATTTTCTTGTATCACCTTTGTGTATTACATTAATATAGATTATTAGATTAATAGGTCTCACAAGGTTTATTAAATTATGGATGACTCTTATTATACTACATAGGCGGGTAAGAGAGGTGATGCACAAAAGGGATGTCCATTGCATTTATTCATAAGAAATTATTAACCTATTCAGCAACCCATTTATTTCAAAACTTTATACCATTATGGATATAAATGATAAGATCCTTCCACTTATAACACTTGGGATTATTAGTAGTGGGCTTGACTAAAAACCCAAACCAAGCTTTAGGAGGAATGAAGAGTCCACTAGTTTAGCACCCAATTCACTAATATTTAAACTTAAACTTGTTAATTTCATACCCATTTTGTATTATTTCTCTAATTGTCAAAGCTATTTTTAGGCCCCCAAATAAAATGGGACTACTAATCATGCTACAATATATCATTTTTCTGGTTAACTACTGATGATAGGAGTTTAAGCACGTGTGTTCGGCGCAAGGAGCTCGGTAATAGCTCGTCAACTCGCCCAATTTCCAATTTGGCAAAGTCCTGTCCCCTCACAGTTTTGACTAATTCAACTTCGTTGAGACTTTCACTCGAACAAGGAATCCACATCCACTATGCCACTGTAATTGCCTCCTTTTAAATAAGGGATAGTCCCCAACGACATAATTTATTGGTCTATAAAAAGGGAAGAACTGAGATCAACAGAGGTAGGTAGCTCTAATCTCAGTTTGAGATTCTCTTTTCTAAGTTTTTTTTTTGACTTAAGCATCAAAAGATCGATCTTTGAAGTCTCTCCAATTTTTGACTTGCCCTTGCATGTGTTCCCCCTTAATCGTTAAGAGAACAACTCGCTAAGCAATTTTTTAGCATCAACAACTACTTTGAAGTTTTTTTGCGGTTTTGAAATAGATTTTGGAAGTAACATTTCACTCTTTTTTTTGGGTCACTTTAGGCCATGTATTAAATTTAAGTCAACATTTGAGTAAAAAAATTAATTTAATGCAAAACACTTTAATAGAGAATCACAAAGCTAAAAGAAGATAAATTCAAATTTAAATGAGTACAAATTCAAATTTAAAGAAGAATATAATGATTATTGGATCTTTAAATACGAGTAAAATCTGACTATTCAAAATTTGAGTCTCCTTTAATTTGATTAAAAAATTAACTCCAGTTTTATTTAGTATTGATTTGAGTTTAGGGATGTAGGTTGTTTATATATATATATCTTACTATATTATAAAACAATCAAATTAGGGATAAGAGGACTTAAAAAGGCTTCTCTCTCTAATGCTTATTTATTAGAATTTTAAAATATTTAACTAGTTCACTCTAATCAAAACATTACATGCGTTCTTTGTAACAACTCTTACTATTTTTTTTAAGAGTAATGCTACATTAACCAAATTTAAAGCCCAAATAACATGATAGCTGACTTGGGCTTATTTATTTGGTGCTATGTCATTTGAGCCCCAATAAAGATTTCAAATAATATGCTACCAAGTCATTTGGACTCCAAATTTGATCCCAAAATTTGGTCAGCATAGCATTACTGTTTTTTTAAATACTTCAAAATTTAAACTTTCAACCATCTTTCTTAATTATATAAAATGTAAATAAATATTATTTTAAATATTAATAGAATTTTTCTAGAGATATTATGATAACGGAGGATTTGATAGTAAGATATTAATAGGAAAAGATAATAAATTTTGTGCATTACACGGGGTGCCTACCTATTGGTATATACATAAAACAATCAAATTTGGGAGGAAATGCTTTGAGAAGCATTTCCTCCCTAAATGCTTAATTACTAGAATTTTGAAATATTTAATTAGGACATTTCAAATAAATTATTCCATGCGTCATTTGTAACAACTCTCGTCACTTTTTTAAAACTATTTTAAATTGAAAATTTCAATGATATGAGGGTTAAAAAAGATGGAATAGTGTGATGACGAGGAAGATAAATTTCATGTATCGTATGAGACCCCCGCTAGAATATATGGATATGTCATTTTTGTGATATAAACCTTCTAAAAAAAACTTTGAGGATATATAATAATCCTACATGTTTTTCAATATTAAAGAAATCTACATCACGCAACTAATTTTGGGCTTTTGTTGTCCTCAACAGATGGGCTTGTCAATTCTTCTCAGCCACCCAAATGTCCATAACACTGGTTACACTGCTCTACATGTCGAAGGCCTATATGTCCAGTAATGAAAACTTGACCATCACCAACAACGAGCTGTTGACCTACAGGATTAGGTTTCCAATTATCTCCAAAACTACTAGGATAGTTCATTGAAATTAAACTTATTCTTTGGTGTCAAGAATACACAAAGGGGCCTTAACTTCGGCCCAACGTAAATGCGATAGAGTCCTTTGTAAATAAGTGTGTGACTGACGAATATGTAAAATAACCCATTTGAATATCCATTTCTTGAAAAAAAAAAAAAATTGAGGAGAAAAGAAAAAGGATATGATATGGAAGAAAAATTGAGGAGAAAAGAAAAAGGGTGGAAAACGTGTCGTCTACGTTCACCATTTTTAATCACCCCACAAATAGGAGGAAAGGGAACGAAAGGAAGGCAGCTGGCTGAAAAGTTTTTATTTTGTTTTGGTCGGAGGTTGAAACGTTCTTTGAAATTATAATTTTAGCGCTTAAAAAGTGAGAGTTTATAAAAACACAAATTAGGGGGAAAAAGTAAGTTTGAAGCCCACCTGATTTGTCATTTTCCATATACAAGGAGACCAAATTAGTGGGTCCCACATCTAAGCCATTTGTTTCTTTCCGTAAGCAATTATGGTAATTATTTTGGTCATTTTTTTATTCTCCCAAATAATTTTTTGGTTTTTTTTTTGTAATAAAAAAAATATTTTTATATATAAGAGTATAATAGTAAATTAAGTACATGTATTTTTTCTTTCCTTCCACTTTTCCTTTAATACCAAACAATAAAAAATTAATTCTTTTAACTTTTCATCTATCGTACTAAACACAAATGAGAGAAATTATTTTTTTTCTCTCTAAGAATGGAAAGTTTACTCTTCACACTTTTTCATCCTTTCAATTTTTCATTCCTCTTACGTATATAATGTACCGTTATGGGTATAGATTTCATATTTTATTAATTTATCATTTTTTCAATCCATAGTTACAAATTATCAAAGTTAAAATCTGATGATACATGAACAAATAATTTTTACTAAGTACGAGCTTGGGGAGCAAGGTCGGACAATGAGCTCAGAGCTCTGAAGCCCAAGTCTCGAGCTCCTCTCCGATGAAAAATCAGAGGAGTCAAAGAGAAAGCAGCTGGTCGACAAGAGGCGTCCACAAAACAGCAAAGAGGAAGTAATCAAAGGCGTGAAACTCTAAATCACCCAAGATCTCCTCCTAAAATCAAGGAAAGTTCTGTGGTTAAAGAGCAAGGATCTCGCTGAAGATCTCTCGGTGATTCAAATCCTACTATAAATATTGTACATTGTCTCCTTGAGAAAAAGAGGAAAAAAAGTTTGATATCATAGAAGAAACTCTGCAAATCAAATTCTACAGGAATAAAAAAAAAGGGAGCAAGAGTCTCCATTGAAAAGTGGATTAACTGAGCTCCCGAGCTAATAAACCATTATACTTTTATTGTGCACATCACCCCAATCACCTATAAGATCTAATCACAATCCTCACGAGCCTTGTAACTCAGATCCAAGTTTCCAAGCATAGTTTATATCGTTTGCTCATCCACATAAGTTTGCAGCATCAAAATCAATAGTTACAGATAAATTTCGACACAATATCCTGCGAATTAATCTTATCCGTTCATCAAAATTAATAAGTTCCCAGATTAAATTCTAAATAACAATTTATTTGTTCCTCTTATAGCCAGTAGTCTAATTGCCACCATATCCTTTACTTTCTGGCTCACTATCATTATGCCATAAATTTCAACGTTGGAAATGATCTTCCTAGCAGTTTCGGAATGGACCCCCAAAAAGAAAACCCTGACATTTGAAATTCACCTTGATTTGGTGATGACTTTCGTTTCTCATGATCATCAAGTTCATATATAATAATTAATAGAAGATGATTGGCAAAAACATACTGATGAAACAAATCATGAATTTTAAAACAAACAACTGCATACCAGCTGCTTCTTGCCCTTTCAAAGCACAAGGTGAGCATATACTGAACTTTTGAGAAGACTTTGTTATAAGCGAAATTAGAATTTTATCATGGGGTTCAATGTTCAAGAATTTTATTTAACGGGGGTTATTCTTAAGGTTATCGTTGATGAAAAATTTCTAGCTGTATAAAATTTTTCAAAATTAATTTTCATACACTACTATCGTAGAAGTTAGTTTGAGTTCTAAAATCTAAAAATCGGGTCTTGCAAATCATCATAAAATTAAATTTTGATTTTAAGCAATGATTATAGAGTAAAGTGAATGCATTAGTGCTTTCTATATGAAGGCAACAATTGTAATCAAATTTTCCATTATTTTTTCCTTAATTTGATCATCAAATTCATCTAACCAAATGTTCTTGTCAAGCTGCAACTTGTTTACTAGATGTCAAGTCGTTGAGCTTTTTGAATATTGAGAAATATCACATTTATAGTATTTTTGAAAACCTAAAAGAAAGTAACAAGATTTTTAGAAAATCTAAGAAGAGTAATAAAAATTATCTAAAATGATAGAGGGCCAAAACCCTCGTTGGTTCATTCTTTGTTGCGTCCATGACTATAAGCCAGGATGAACCTAGAAATTCATGTTTGGAGATTCAAAATCTAAATATACAACTTGGATAGGTCAAGTCAATATAGCATAAGTCGAGCAAGTCAAGACATGACAAATAAGCTCAGGTTAGGTCAGCCAGACCAACTTAGGTTTGGTCAGGTCATCTCAGCTCAAGTCAAGTTAAGTCAACTTCAATCAATGATAATCCAAGTAAAGAATGAGATTTCAAAAGACGATAAATAACATAGAAATTACCGAAAGGGGTAGAAAAAGATTTTTGTTACCAAATTTTATCTTGGACAATAAGTCACCGTTTTTAGAAGGTTACGTCATACCAAATATTTCTCAAATATTCTCTAACAAATTTGTTATAAAATGCAATAATCATAGTGTAAAAAGGAGGGGCCGAAGGGGCTGTCTCAAGCAAGGAAAAAACACTAGTGCATTCTTCTTCTTCCTAAAACAATATACTATTAAGAAACAAGAGTCTCTATTATAGTGAATTAGTTAAACTTTTTTGTTGATGAACCACTTATTTTCTTATGCATTCTTCACTCATTTTTTCACACGCACACTACATACCCCACCTAGAGCTCATCCAGCTCTCCACCCCACCCCACGCTTTTCGATTTTTTATTAAACTCAGACAAGCAACATGAAAAATATGTATGTACAATATACATTCAAATTTGTACTACATAAAATATATTTAGGAGAGAAATATTTTCAACAAAATAAATATAATAACAAATAGAAAAGAAACACAATTAATTTTTTGAATACATATCGAGTGAATTGATTCAAAAAATGGTTTCTACATTGTGCTATCATCTGTCTTAACATGATCGAAGTTGTTTCGTTGACACAAGTTCGTATTTCACAAATTTTTTTTTTATGGATGAAAAAAGGAGTGATGGCAAATGAGAGTGTTTAAAGACTATTTCAATAAATTTTTATTGGTGAAATTATGAGACAACTTGTTAATTTCTTTGGGACAAACTTAATTTAACTAGCGTAACAATCAACTGTTAGATTCTAATATAAGCTCGAAAATTTAAATCTTTAAATTTTGAAGTGAAATATTCGACTCGTACTCTGATGAACCATGGTGGTCGTACCCAGCCGATTGCGTAGTTGAAACCTCGTCACTTGATTTTGACAGAATAATGTCAGAACTATGGAAGATTTGTATCCATATCACAAAGAGATTATGTGGTGTGACAGGTACCAGAGAAAAGAAAAGAATATTCTATTCCTTGGTGGGCCGTGCACTTGGTGTTGGTTTGTACTTCGTAGGTTTCCCATGGAATAAATAGGTATAGGGTAAGATTGATAAGAAGTATACCAAGTTTATTGGTGCACATGCTTGGTGATGCATGGCTTGAGGCACAAAGGAGAGTCCAACTTCGGTTTTTTTAAAGTGACGAGATAATTATTACCTTTAAGATATTGGAAACACTTTGGTACGTAGTGTTTACTTGTTTTTTATTATATAGTTTTTATGTCTTTTAATTGATTTTGATTGATATTAGATTTGACAACGACAAATGACTTTTCAAATGATTTTTCAACAAGGAAAATTGCAGTGAAATGAGATGAGTGATAAATTCTTCAATTTTGTCGATCGTGATATAATTAATTGATTAAACAACTTGAAAGTCACCTAAAATAGAATATTTATAATTTCATCTGTGTCCTAACATGAAACTTCCTACGGGAGATATAGTAGAAAATTGCAATCCAAAAAAATTAATTAAGAAAACACCAATGCTCACTTCATCGAGGAAAATTGCAGCGAAAAGGGCATAAGCTTGTCTTAGTTTGTCTTGAAACTTATTTATTCAATCCACAAGCCCACAATTAGCATTTTTCTTATATTTAAAGCTAAAGAGTATCAAAGACAGATTTTGCTACCGACCTAGACCTAGACCTAGACCTAGAGTAAGGGAAAAAAAAAGTTTTTATTGTCTTTCATACTCTTTAATTGTATGTTGCCACTGTCGCATCAACATAGCTGTATTTGGAGGTGTTGTTGAATAGCCCCGTCAACTCCCGTCTAATTTCCAAGTACATTCTTATTAGAGACAACTAGAAGTAGGTAACATTACATCCCCACCCCCACCCCCACCCCTGCTCTGAGTTTTGCTTTTTGATCTCGTGATATTCTATAGAATAGAATCATTCTTTCCGCATAGGTATATCTTTACCCGCCAGGCAAAGTTGACGCAATAGAATACTATTAGTACTCCCTTGGAGATCAGAGAAAATCTAGGAAGAAACAAAAGTTTTACAAGTACAATATTGTGGATATGGACTTGTCTATGATACCAAAATAAATAAATTTCAGGACCATACTTTTATTTATCACAATTATAAATATTTTTATTATTATTGTGAATTTTTTTATCACTGTTATTGTACCAAAAATATTGTGAAAATAATTATGAAAAGATTGATAAAAACACTCGCAAATGTGATAGATTACACAAAAGTGATAATTTTTCTTTATACATAACAAAAATGATATAAATAGTTACTACAACAGTAGTAAAAATACTTACAAAAATAATAATATTTTTTAATTGTAAAATGATTCACAAAAGTTGTATTAAAGCTTTCGGGAAAAAAAATGACTCACAAAAGTTATAAAAATATTCATTAAAGTAATAAATTTTGGTGGTACGGTACTAATTTTTTTTTTTTGTCGATACCGTAATTAATTCAGTATATATCTATATAATAAAGTAGTTTACAATTCAAACCTCAAAAGATAAACAAAATGACTTTTATTATTCGTGGTTGAGATCGTTTTAAATTTTACTTTAAAGTTAATCAAACGGTTAATATTAACACCCTAAATTTAATAGGAAAAATAGAGTTCTAAGGGTGTATTTGGAGTGACTTTTTAAAAATGCTTCTAAAAATTATTTTTCATAAATACTTTAAAAAAAAAATAGTGTTTGAAACCGCCCCACCATTACCTCTACCACCACTATCGCCGCTGCCACCACCACCACCACCACCATTGTCGCCACCTCCACCATCGCCACCGTCGTCTCCACCACCACCATTGTCGTCGCCGTCGTCGTCGCCGCCACCACCATCACCGTCACCACCACCACTACTACCATTGTTGTCGTCGCTGTCGTTACTGCCTCCGCGACCACAATCGTAATCGCCATCATTACTACTACCACCACTGCCGCCACCATCATCACCATCGCCACCGCGGTTACTACCGCTGTCGCCCCTAGCACCGTCATCACCATCCTTGTCGCCGCCACTATTGCTGATACCACCACTGCCGCCACCATCGCCACTATTGTCGTCGCCACTAGCATCGTCGTCATCACCATCACTAATGCCGTCTCCACCACCATTATCATCGTCGTCGCTGCCGCCACCACTACTTTTACCACCACCATTACCATCGTCGCCCGCCACCGCCGTCACTGCCACCACCGTCGTCACTAGTACCGTCGTCACCACAGTTATTGTCACCCACAGTAACCTTCACTGTCTCTTACCACCACCACTGCCGTCCATCATCTCTCACTTTCACTATAAACACCGATGCTTAAATTTATTTATCGTTTTTTTATGTTTGTGCTTTGATTTTGAATATAAATATAAATATATTTATTGTTTATTATTTTTTATTATTTTGTGCTTTCAAACATAGACAATAACTAATATATATATATATATAAAACAGAGCTTGCTTCAATAAGTTCATCCGATAATCTCAAATAAACTCATCCAACGATCACTAATATTTCTCCTAAAATTATTCAGATTAATTTACATTGTACCGTGTTCAAGAATCTAAAGTCATTAGGAAGTTGACGAAGTTGATAACATCACGGGGGTTGTGTCTATTTCCGAGAAAAGATTGAGGAATTAAAGAATTGCTTTTCCTTTGGTCTTGGGCTTTAGAACGCTGCACTGCAGAAAAGTTTAAAAGCAGACCCTCCTGGTCCTCCCTCTGATCATATATAATTGTTGTGCCACATAAACCAATGTGAAATATTATCATTCCGTAGAATAAGTTGTGCCCTTACAAATTTTAGGAATTTAGGTGTAATTTATTGACAAATATATTAATAGATATTAGTGACAAAAGTTTAAGTGTTATGTGCGTATAAATTTTAGAGAATTTGTATGTAATATTTTAAGTTGTAAAAAATTAAAATGATTAAGTGAAAATAGAGTTCGGTCACACATGCATATGGTCAAAGATTCTCCACCCACCTGCTCATCCAGTTTTTCTCTCTAAACTCTAATTCAGAGCCCACACCCACATAGACTCTCTCTCTCTCTCTCTTACATACACACGCCCCACTTTCCATCTCCAGACAAGGAGTGGATAGTAGATAAACAAAGGCTAAAGATTTTGTTTTCAGTTTTTTTATTAACCGATGACCAAATAAATCAACGTAGTCTTTTTTTTTTTTTTGGACATACCCACATTATGAGACAGACATGGCGGAGACACTGGTAACGGTGTTAGATAGGTTTTCTTGGGGCTATCATCCTGGATCGCCGGTGTTCCTCCAATCGCCGGTAATGCTAGGCTCTTATCATATAATGAGATTAAATGATCTTGAGGTTAAAATTTAAATTCTAAATAATTACATATGAGACAAACATTAATCATATTTGACCAAAAGATCGACACCAAAAAAGATCAGTAATGATTGAGGTGTGAGCGTTTAAGTAAAAGTTAACTAAGGCAAAATTGACAAAAAAAAATAAAGAACCAAAAATATCAATAATATTTTAAGTAAAATTAAACAAGGTGGTGGTAGGAGAGATAAATTATATGCATCACACGGGATGGATCGGACCGACACTAGTACATCTATAAGACGATCATTCTATCAATAATATTTACGGTATGTTAAGGAATTAAAAGATTAACATTTTCAAAAGCTACAAGCTACTGCTATGCTTTGCGACTATCGGCATCCAGCATGAACACAGCATTGCTTTTGCTTTGGCTTTAGAAAGCTGCACTACAGAAAAGTTTAAAACCATGATAATTGTTGTTCCACAAAAACGAATGTAACATATATTATCATGGCGTACAGTAAGTCTTGATAGTAAAATTATCTTTTATGTAAGTGAGACTAGTGTTCATTTCGTGCCATTCACGGCTATTTAAAAAAAAAAAAAGTATAGTGATGCATGCATATAGTCACAAATTCTCCACCGACATGCCCATCCAACCATTCTCTCTAAACCCTAATTCAGAGCCCACATAAACTCTCTCTCTCTCTCTCTCTCATACATACACACACATGACACACCCCACTTTCCATCTCCAGACACGGTGTGAATATTAAATAAGAAAAGGCCCAAGGTTTCATTAACCACTTCCCGGTGTTCCTCAAACCAGTAATGCTACTCTTAGCAAATAATGACATTAAAAAAAACGTTCAAACGATGTCATTTTAAAATTTGAATTCTAAATAAGTGAAATGGGGCTAATATATATATATTAGCACTGCATCATTTGATTTATATTTTTTGTTTTATTATTTGTGCAATCAAATATTGCTCTTCTCAACCATATCTGGCCAAAAAGACTGGCACCGTAAAAATAGAGATCGATGATGTGATGCAAACGTGTTAAAAATTAGACTTAATAATCTCAACCATTGAATAGGTAGTGAATCTCAATAAATGCTGGGATCCACGGTAAAATTAATGGTTGATATTATCAAGTCTAATTTTTAAATTTATTTTTTAAGTCCATATAGCATTGCTCAAATTTAAATTCCAAATGAATAATAATGAGGCCAAAAGTATTAATAAAGGACCATGTCATTTAGTTCTTGCTGTAGTCTATCATTTGGTCTCTAACAAATTTTACTATTTAGTTCTTCCTTAGCTTGTATAACAACAATAAGATTCGAATTCGATATGAAGTTAGAGGACATGACTTTACTATTTTTTGACATAAACCTAGAAATAATACAACTTGCTAACACGAATAATAAACGGATTGAACTAGTATTAAACACGAACAACTTAAAATTAATACGATTAATACAAAATAGTATTTTATGAATAAAATGCCAAACTTTTATTATTTTTTTTATCAATTATAAACCTGGATCCTTGTAATATAAGAGAATTTTGTTTACTTTTTTTTTATTATTATGTATATTTTGTGAACTTCTAATTTATGAAAAAACTATAAGTGTTGATTTGGTTTTAGATGTTTGATTCATGAGTTACATGGTCAACCAAAATACGATATGATAGTTAAAAAGTTGAGTTATATATATGTGACACAATTCATTAAAAAGTAATGTTATTCGAATTTAAAATTTTGATCTAATTTGTTGACTTAATACTGTGGTTTTATTAAAATTATTTGATTAACACCAAATTTTAATATTTGATAAAAATAATTAAATTGATTGAATTATAATTGATTAATGCTATAGACATGAATCTTAGATTCATGAGTTCATCACCCAAGCTACACCAAAACCACCTGATACTTCCCATAATACACTCCAAACTTTTGTTTCTCTTTTCAGGAATCCCGCACAACATCCTATTGATGAATCACTGCCAGGGAAAATTGATAAACCTATAGTTTTCTATGAAGGAGAGCTGGTTTTCTACTTCACCAAAGAAAAAATACAACAATCAAGTCAATCATTGCAATATGCATTAATTGGCAAGTGTTCTTGTGGTAGACCCTCTCTTGGTGTCATCAAATAAGTGATACGATCGAAATGGAGTTTGAAAGGTGCTTTTGAAGTAGGTTCAATTGACCAACGACATGTGTTACTAAGGTTTGAGTTCCAAGAAGATTATGTGAAGACGTGGCTCAAAGATGCAACTCTGATAGAAGACTACCTCTTTAGATTCTTTAAATGGTTTTCAGGCTTTGTTCCGGGTATAGAGCCTTCAATTGTTCCTCTATGGATATCATTGCCTAGGTTACCTTTGAATTTCTTTAAGAAACCTTACTTAGAGCTTTTGGTGAAGCCCATTGGAAGAGTCTTGGTATATGACCAAGCCACACTTTCATTGTCAAGGCCAGGAATAGCTAGGGTATGTGTAGAGGTCAATCTGCTGCATAATAACCCAAATCGGATTTGGATTGACATGGGAGAAGAAGGGGCTCGTTGACAAAGAATAATCTATGAGAGATGTAAGAAATTCTACAAAACCTGCAACAAGCAGGGCCATGTCAATGAAGAATGCAGAAAAAGGAAAGTTGCACCACACAAGGAAGTTGTGAAAGGTAAGAATCTAGGCTTGGAAAGAGATGGTAAAGGTAAGGCAAGTAACGAGCAAAATAAGGGGAAGGATATTCAGCATACTCAAAGTTTGGAAAATACTCAAAAGGTAATTCCAGGTCACGTTTCATTCAAAACTCAACCAAAGCTAGCATATGCAGCTCATCAATCAAGGGGAATTTGGAAACAACATCTAAAGCCTGGGCAATTCAATAATGCAAAAAAGGAAATAGCAACAAATTCGGGGAGATTAGCAAATATAGCCCACGAGATACGAGAAGTGGAGCAAGAAGCGTCAATTAGAATCCTTGAAAAAGGGGATCATTCGGGAATAGATGATCTATCTAATATTCTATCTAAGGTAATTGTGCAGGCCAAAGATTCAGAGAATCCACCATTGTCTAAATCAGATTTGATACTGGAAAAAGAGGATCATGAACAAAACCTTATGAACACCAACCAACACTCAGCATTTGGCTATGAATCTGCTGCATATAAGTTGGTTAATTTAAATGATGAGGAGGATGAGAATGTATTTTCTATTTCTTCTGAAGATGTCTTCGACGATGGGATAGACAAGTCCTCATCCTTGTTGGATTATGGTCACTATAAGCAAGATTTTGAATCTTTAACAGTGGAGGCCGAGGAGAAATCAAAGTCCATTACTCCGAAAATGATGGTAGCAGTCCGTAAAAATATTCATAGTCAAGGAGAGATAATTCCAAGCATGTCAGAGGAGGAGATTCAAAAGACCTTAAAGCTAAGAGGAGTTTATTCGAATGATGACTATATTAAGAGGTCCTCTCTTCATGAGCAATCAAGGGGTTTTTACTTTGATGGGGAGGAGGCACCAATAGTTCGAGAAAATGATTTTAATTCTTTTATGTTATCTTCTAAAAGGTCACTATCAATATGCAATAAGGTTGAGATGCAGAAGAAGAGAAAAGAGAAAGAATTGTCTGCTTTGGCTATGACACTTGATAAAGTCAAACCTATAATTATGACGAGATCAAGAACGTTCAAGTTGCCAAAGTCAAAGAAATCTTATGGATTTAGATATTATTAATTTTTTAAGGATTGGTTCAACTTAATGAGGACTCCTGCAGCCACTACGATTCCAACATTCTGTCTTTTAGCATTCGTATTATTCTGTCTTTCAGCTGGGTTATTCGAAGAAAGCAACAGATTAATGTTCAGTTGTCCAGTACCGTTCATGATACTGTTCATCTAACTTTCTGATGGACTGTCAGCTAGCTCATATCCTCTGGACTCTTCGTTGACTGTAAAATGCAGCGTGTGCAGTCATTGTTAAGACTTTATATTGTATTTAAAGTTCTTTTATTATGTAAGAGAAAAATTTTATGTCCTCCCCTCTCTTTATAATTTTGTTATTGATAAAATTTGTCCTAAATGGATTTAACTAAAATAAAATAAAATAACCATTAAACCATTGTCATGCCACATATGAATGCCGATGCTTTCATGTATCTATGATGATTAATTAATACAAATTTTGTTTCCCGAAACTTCCAAGAGGTTTCCCTTGCAAATGCATGCCAATACACTAGTCCATGAAACTTTCACATGTTAGGGATTTGATTGGTATCTAAATGTAGATGCTGCTGTGTAGAAGACTCGTCTATATATATTCTTCTGATCCCACCCCTAGTTTTTCCAATGAACTAAACCAAGCTAAACCAAACCATTCCTAGCTCTTCAAGTTGACATGGCTTCTAATGTTTATTCGGATCAAATCTTGAAAAACAATAGCTTTGATCTTCCTTGTCCATGTCCAGACTCCCACAACATCTGTAATAGCTCCATTGAGAATCAAGTCAACCCCACCAATCACCCTATCCCCATTTGGAATCAATTATCAGTTGACATTTCCAGCTTCGAAATTAGCCAAGAAAGCCTTGCAGAGACCAAAGATGTGGGCTCTCTTGATCAACAACCAGGTGGCGTCTCTGCACTGGAAGCAGATCCTGAAAATGGGATATCAGTTGATCATGAAACAGATCTTTCTCTTCAATACAAAGCGACTGATCATACTAAATCAGTTGATCATGGTACGAATCCAAACCTGGAAGAGCAGCCTTCTACGAAGACGAAAGGCTTCCTCACACTAGCCTTGGAAGCTTTTAAAAAACATACTTCAATTATCCTTCTTTTCTGCTGCGCCACACTTTCCATTGTGATCGACGTCAAAAGGAACGGTGCAGAAGGAGCAGTCTTTGATGCTGTAGTTACGTACCTGGCCATACTCACAGTTGTCTTCTTCGGCGCCATTGCAAGAGTTTTCAAGAGGAACAAAAGACTGATCAACAAGTTGTCAAGGATCAAGTTGATGAGACCAACAATTAAGCACTTCTTGTTGGAGTCATCAAGTGAGGAGTCGAAGTTGCAAAGCTCTATTAATACAACCTATTCTCGTTTGGAAAAGATTTGTTTGAGCCTGTCATTGCTGCTTCTTGTAGCGCAGGTCCTCAGATGCTTCCTATTGGAATCAGGGTGGTGTGACGAGAATCACAACCCTGATCCCAAAGGTGTGAAGAACACGGTGGAGGAGATGATGAGCGAAGCCACAAAAATTATCAAGAAGCAAGAACGTGTAAGGGTTAATAGATTGGTTTCTATGCTCTGCTTATTGGTCTTTGCAACAAGAGATGGCTTGCCTTTAGGAATTTCTATCTCCTTGGCATATGCATCTATGAAAATGATGTGGTCGTATCGAGCCATGGTCAGGAAACTTCCAGCATGTGCCACAATGGGTTTGATCACCACCATCTGCACCGGTAAAACGATTGATCTAGCTCTGCAGCATAAGAAGATGGCGGATTTGTGGATCGGTTTCAACAATATCAAGGAAGTTTCAACAGAAGTAGCAAGTGAAGTCCTTGATAAGTTGAGGGAGGGAGTGTCTATGAATATGATCATGACTCATACAAGCCCAGGAGAGGATGCTGCTCTTCTTTGCTGGGCTCAGCAAGTGCTTGGTATCAATACAGAGGAGTCGAATCGAAGTTGCACCATCCTCCATACGCACGCTTTTGATCTCAACAAGAATCAAAGGGGCTTATTGTTAAGGAGAAATGGTGAGGTTGGTGGTAAAGCTTTGCATGTACACTGGCAAGTAGACCCTGAGATGGCACTATCCATGTGTTCAGAATATTATGACGTGGATGGAACTATGCAAACCCTAGATGAAGACAAAATGGTAGTTTTTAAGAAAATCATTGAAACTATTTCCTCAGAGGGTCTCCAGTGCTTTGCTTTTGCATACAAACAAATTGTCGTACAAAAGAAAAAAGAATCCCTGAAACTTGAAGAGGAAGAAGCAGAAGAAGAAGAAGAAGAAGAAATCCTCAAACCCATAGAGTATGGCTTAACCTTATTGGCCCTAGTGATCTTGAAGAACCCTTATACACCGCAGGTGAGAGAAGCTATCAAAGGTTGTAGAGACGCAGGAGTTAAGATCAAGTTAGTGGTGGGTGATGATCTAAACACAGCCAGAATCATGGCCATCAATTCCGGAATTCTGAGTCCTGAAGAAGACATTGAAGGAGCAATAATCAAAGCCTCTGACTTTCGAAGCATCTCTGTGGAAGAACGCATGAGCATGATCAATAACCTCCGCGTGATGGCCAACACCACCTCTTATTCCGATCAATTATTAATGGTGCAGTGCTTGAGACGGAATGGTGAGGTGGTGGCAGTCACTGGAACGTGCACTAGAGACTCTCCGTCCCTAGGCGAAGCCGACGTTGGGCTTTTTCTCGGTCATATTGGTGCAGAAGAAACAGAGGAAGATGTGGACATAGCTGTCTTGGACATGGATTTCTTGACAATCTCTGACCTGTTAAAGTTGGGAAGAGGTGTCTGCAACAATCTTGAGAAGTTCTTACAGTTCCAGATGACTTTTAACATTGTTGCCTTCACTTTGAATCTCATTCTTGAAGTTTGCACAAGTGAAATGCCAATAACACCATTTCAGCTCCTGTGGGTAAACCTAATTATGGATGTTCTTGGTGCCTTGGCTTTGGCCACCACATCAATGGCGGCGGAGCCACTGCCTTCTATGATTCAACTAGAGAGACCGCCGTCACCAGTATATGGTGCTGGCCGTTCAATCTTAACCAAGAGAATGAAGATAAACATTGCTGTCCAATCTTTGTTCCAAGTCACTCTTCTATTGATTCTGCATTTCAAGGGAAAAGCTATTCTCCAGGTGGACGAGACCACATTAGAAGCTTTAATTTTCAACTCCTACATGCTTTGCCAAGTCTCTGTACTGATCAACACAAGAGAGATTGACAAAACTAATGGTTTTGAGGGGATGTTTAAGCATAAGAACTGTGGGTTTCTTGTCCTTCTAGGAGCCATCGTTGTCCTGCAGCTGGTAGAGATTGAGTTGGCTGCGGTTGTTGCTCATTCAGCTAGGTTAGATCTGAAACGATGGTGCATCTGTATTGGAATTGCAGCAGGAGCGATGCTTATAGACTGTTTGGTCCGTTTGCTGAACCTAATTAATCTAGCTACTTAATTTATTATTTTTATTAGATTAGTTATGGGTTCAAAAAATTGTATAGAGTAACTTTTAATTATGTAATAATTATAATTGATTAGGTTGGTAGATTTAATCTTGAAATTTAATTCGAATAGCATTTTCATGTGCAAAGCTTTATGAATTATCTTAATAAGATTATTTGGATTTACTTTTAATTGATGCAATGGATCAATTTGATTCATAGAGTGGTACTCAATAACTTAGTATATGCATACATATTTTTAAGCATTTTTAATCTAGTAAATAAATCGCCTCTTTCTTAACTCAACCATATAAAACTGCAAATCGACTTGTAATAGAAGTATGTTGTACTTGGTTAGGAAAGCATTCCAGCAGAGAAAGTTGAAGATGGTGATGATCCCCTAGCACACTAATAAAGGCAAAGGCAATAATTAGTCGATGCATGGGGACATTTGTGAGTGTATGCAGCGTGCGTGGCTCCACCCTTAGTCCAATGTATACAATACATGTTAAGATTTCAAAAGTAACCGTGCGGGGAAGAAAAACAAAAAGTAATAGTTTTTTAGATTTTAGACATAAATGGTAGGATAATATATATATATATAATAAGACCCGAAATCTTATTTCAGCAGAGTCAATTAATTGGCGGCTCCCATTCCCATTGGCCAGGTCGGTTAGATTTGGAAAATCAAATTAAAACAGAACAATAATGCCAAACTTAAAACAATGATTCCACATTTATATATATATATATATATATATATATATATATATATATATATATATAGGAGTATTTTTGAATTTTATCTCAGTCATATTTTTCTTTTTAAAATCATCATCAATCACTTACCTCACCATCATTCATTTGTCAGACTTAAACGTCAAATTACATCACTCATTTTTATCACATATTTAATCATTTATACATTTCCTCCCTAAAAATATCACACCTCTCATTTCTATCATACATTTAATCATTTAATATTTAATTATTTTATTTAATATATTTTAAAAAATTTAATATAGTGGAATCGATTTTTTAAACGTCTAAATTTTATATTTTATCGTACTTTCATATACGAATTATGACTAATATATATATATATATATATATATATATATAGCAGTTGTACGCCACACTCAGTTTTGTTTTGTGCTTCAGACAATATATTACCAAGATATAGAGACTGAATTGGCATGAAGTGCGAACAAGGATGTCATCGAATCTCATACATGTCGGAAAAAATAATAATAACTTAAAACAATGATTAGAAGCTGAGGTTTGTACTTCGTCGTTACATTCCGTCATCCGGTGGTAAAATTAATTTGTAAACTCAACGAATTATGGTCATTAAATTTACAATAGACCCTGGTATTAATTGACACTTGTTAAAAATTTGTTGATTATAATCCATTAGGTTAATAGATAAAAGTGTTAATTGCACTGGAGGTCTCCAAAGTATGAAATTTGTCTCATTTTAGTCTTTAATATTTTAATTGTATCATTTTGGTCCCTAAAGTATGAAATATGTTTTTATATGGTTTTGTAAACAGACAACATCTAGATTGCTAGCAATTTTTTATCATAAACTTGTCACGTAATACTTAAATATGGACAAAAAATAATTTTGATAACTCTTAAATAAAATTTGGGTAGCTCTTGATTAAAAAATGTGTAATATGAGTAATTTTTGACCAAAATTTGGATAGTTCATGATCAAAACTATGAAATTTAGATAACTATTGAACTAAAATTTGAGTAGAAATTTGATCAAGAGTTATCCAAATTATTTTTTGTCCATATTTAAGTATCACGTAATAAATTTATGATAAAAAATCGTTAAAATCTGAAAGCTATCTGCTTGAGATATCATATATAAACATATTAAATATTTCATAAACCAAAATGATGCAATTGAAATATTGGGAACCAAAATGAGACAAAATCTATGCTTTGGGGACCTACAACACAATTAACCCTAGATAAAATCAATAAATTTGGTATAAATAGTGTTTTCTTTTGCTAATTATGGTTTTAGTATATCATAATACTTTTAACATTTTTTGCGATTAATAATAACAAATGCAGCCAAAATTAAATTTGTGATTACAAATAAGTTTTTTTTTTTTTTGGTATGGTAGCCACATCCAATCGTCACCAATAGTGGGAATGGCAATGGATTGGGGTGAGACAAGGGGAGTAGTCTCCACCCCCGTATTGGCTTAAAAAAAGTTTGTTAACCCCTGGTCCACCCTCGTTAGTGGGGAAAGTTTTAATCCCCAATTCCGTCCTGCAGTTAAATTTTGATCCCCGTCCGTGCTTTCACCTCTGTTCCTGTCCATTACAATTAATTTTTGTGAATTTTAAAAAAAAAATTGAAAAAAAAACCATAACAATTAAAGTACAAGTTGTATTACTGTATGCCTTTATTATATGATATGATCAAAATAAAAAAACAAAGAAATGAGTTTATAATAAAATCCTTGTGTAAATTGAGCAAAAGTAACAACAACAATAAATATATATTTAAGTCTCTACAAAATAGGTTGGGTGGAGTGCGGCGGGTACGGGACGAGAATAAGTTTCGGTCTACAATTGTATCTACGGCCATAAAAATTTATATAGATATTTCTATATAGGTTCATCTTCCAATACATATTATCCATTTCTAATTAAAAAAAAACAAATTTAAACAAATCCCTATTTTTTTGAGGGTTTGATCAAGTCTCAACCTTACTGTATTCCTTGGTACCATTTCCTTACTGGAACTGACTCGCTTTTTGTTGCCAGTCAGGACACTATTACATATCTGTTCAAAAAAAAAGACACTATTATATCAACGTGATAACAACTTAAATATGAAATTAACGAATTATATTGTATTAATTTTCATTACAAATTTAAAAATGACACGACTTTTTAACTTAAATAATAAATCGGTGAGGCTAAAACCAAACACTAATAACTAAAAAATGACACAATTAACATGTTGAATTAATATTAATATCATATTTTAGTTATTTTTATCAAGTATCGATATGAATCCATGTTAAATTAGAGATCTTTTACTTGCTTTTATTATTATAGATTAGTGGATTTTTAGTTTCTTGAAAAATTGTGTGCGACTTTGGTTGAGACATAACATAATAGAGTCTATTTTCATATTTTTTTATTTATGACTTATATAGTTCACATCGAACACAACACAATAATACAATATAAACCAAATAATAATGTTAGTACAATATGCTAACACGAAAAGTAAATGGATCAAGTTCGAGATTGACACATTTAACTAATATTATATGAATATAATGTCAAATTTTATTATTTTTTATCCAGCATTAAAATAATTTTGTAAAATAATATAATTTTTTTTGTACTTGTTTTGTTATTTTAGGTATTTAGTGATTTTTTAGAGTTTAAAAGAACTATGAGTATTTGGAAAAGAAATAATAGAATCTTCTTGTTAAATTGTTTATTCACAGAGTATATGTGTCAAGCTGAACATGATGCAAAAACAGATCGAATTAGTATCAGAACATCAGATTAGTTAAATAGATTAAGGTAAAATCAATTAGTGCTTGACACAAACTTGAATTAAGACAAACTCGACAAAACACAATTGCCACCCCTAGTTTTAAAAATTAAACACGAACTTAACCCATATTATTGGATTTGAGTAAAATTCAAATTTCTATCCGAATAATATAACAGGAGATTGAACCAAGATTTTCACGTTGACATCCATCACTTGTTACCTTGTACAAATTAGCATAAAAATAAGGATAGTTTTTGTTGCTGGGTACGATTATACCAGTGATAATGCATCAGATTCTATCAGAACTCTCGAATTAAGCATGCTGGAGAGCATGTACAAGGATAGGCTACCTCAAGGAAGTCCTCATGTCACAACCCTTGAAAAACAAGATAATATTAGTAGCCATCAACAAGCATTCCCTTGCAGTAATGTTATCAATATGAAAAGCAGTAAAAGAAGCTTTAGCATTAGCATTTGTATCGATACCACTACATAACCACATTCTCAACAAATTCCTGGATATATATGCGATAAAATCATGACAGGAAAAAATAAAAAAAGAATGCACATTTAATGGCACAGGATCACTTTCAAATATATTGGCTCCAAAAACCATTCAAACTATGACACAAAAAAATTGCACCTCACCAGTTTTCCTACTAACCTAATTTACATGACCATAACTTTTAAAGAAAGAGAAAACAATACAATGCTTACCAAGCACCAGCAGGCTTTTTCAAAGCTTGACCTCCACATCAACCCCAGCAGGAAGGTCAAGTTGCATCAAGGAATCAATTGTTTGGGCAGTCGGGTAGAGAATGTCAATGAGGCGCTGATGAGTTCTAATTTCAAAATGGAACCTGGCATCTTTGTGTACATGTGGAGATTTAAGAACACAGTACACTCGTTTCTTGGTTGGTAATGGCACAGGACCCATTGTCTTGGCATTGGTTGTCCTTGCAGCATCCATTATCTGCTTGCATGAGTCCTCGATCAGGGGCACCCAATACGACCTCAATTTGATTCTAATTTTTTGCTTTGGCGCCATCTGAGAACAGAAAATATCATAAGACGATTAAGGTGCACCCAAAAACGCAGAAAATACACAAATACATGACTCCAAGAAGAAAAACGAATTCTGATTTCAAAAAAGACTTGGCACAGGAATATGGGACCCACATCTGCAAAATTGTCAACCTCCTGGCTGATTTCATACACTGTGATTCACATTGCTCACTAGGAAAGGTGGCCATGCAGCCTAAAGCAAAACCATTTTGAAATATGGGCAGTTGAACATCTTACAAAGTAACAACTAAAAGGACGATATCCATGTAAATGGAGTGTAAGTTTTCGTATATATGTTCAAAGAAAAAATGAAAAAAAAAAACCGCAGGCTTTTTCCCACTCCCTAGCCCCTACCATGTGAGAAGGTGATGGGTGATACGGCGAGTGGGTCCACAGATATCTCCATCATCCCATGTTTGAGCGCTTCATTATTAAATGTGAAAAGTTTTCCATGTCTCTACAGGCTCTAGAACCTTTACTGATTATGCAAGAAGTTCTTTCCAGAAACATCAAGTTATGGGACACTTGCAAATGGAAATTAGGTAAGAATTTCTCTCGTAAAATAAACGGGTTCATAAGCAATGGTAATGGTACAGTCCATTTGAAACTCCAACAAATCAATGTGTACCACTGACAGTTTCAAATACACTACTAAAGGCTTCAACAATTGCATAGATCAGACGATCCCTATCAACAGAGCAAGAGAGAAATGTTAAGCAGGATTTGAGCATAAATAACTTGTATATCAATGCTCAAGGTAAGAGCTTTTCCAGTACACAACATATACTTCATTTCTGAAAAGTTTAAGTTGGGTAAATTATGATGCAACCTAATCATAATGTGCAACATTTAAGGATTTCTAGGTGAGATTCATAGATGGATATATAGGTAAAAGGTTCAATAATCAATAATGTATAGCCCCGTGGGCAGAACGTGGGAAGAATATGGAGATCAGCTTTCTATTCATTTTTGTGCAAATAATGTTAAACATTGGATCTATACCTAATGCAGCTCTCCCAGCATCCTAAGCTAAAAGGTATCAAACTGGATAAGGTTAAGAAATTGAGCATGATCTTTGGACTTGCTGCAATAATCTGCAATATAATGAAATGCAGATGAACTAGAGCTGATTTCACTCACTGCCATCAAAAGTGCTTCCTCCACAGAACAACTAATATTCTTCAACTCCTTTTATCAATCAGAACAAATATGCAGAAAATATCTCCAAAACCATGTTGCAGTAAGTGAGGCTCCTATAGTAAAAGGAAAATTAAGTCAAACAACTATGAGTAGTGCTCTATTACCTCACCATGAAGCTTATGTCTGAACTAAATGACTAGAGAGTAAAAGGAATGCTCCTTAATTCCCTATGTCAATCAATATTGCAAAGAGAATGTGCTTCACTCACCAAAACAATAAAGTAAAACTTCCAATTCATATGCTGGGCAGATTCGGGCACCAAATTGTAAACATAATAAAAGATTATTAAAGATTTTAAATACATTTTACTCTTCTTTGGAATCACCTCTATGTTTAAAAATCAATAAAAAGCATTCAATTCATGACAACCAGACCAATAAATTATGCTCATAACTTGAAACAATAACAATCAAACTCAGGCACACCCCAAAAACATACACACACTATACAATGACAATCAAACACCCAAACATGAGCGCGCACCCACACACAGGTACAACAATGATTACTTGCTTCACAATGTCGGAAAACGTAGCCAAGAACATGTCATCAAGTACAACACATTGACATCAAAAGAATTTCAAGTTAACATTGTTGCTATATTTGCAAGGAAACTAAAGAAAATTACTAACAAAACATAGAAAATCTGATTTCCAGCAACCAAATGGAGCAATACGGGGAAAAGGTACCTTGTCAGAATCAGCACCAACACTAAGCGTGGAAGCACCAGGAGTTTCAACCTGAAACACACGTACACGCCAAATCAACATTAAACAGAAAAAGATTATTAATTCAATTCGTGTCCTCAAGTTGTACAGTAACAATTAGGCAGAATTCCAAACCTCAAGGTCAGCAGAGTCAGAAGCAACTAGGGTTTCAGGAGCAGCAAAAATCCTAGAAGTTGACGGGCGAAGGGGTTTTAGGGCTTCAAATTTTAGGCAATTTGAGGGCAAACAGAGAACGGAAAGTTCGGTTTTCGTCGAGACGGTGCTGGAGGAACGGCATAGTGGGAATAGTGTAGTTACAGAAAGTGCTGATGATATCGCCATTGATTATCTTCTCCAAAGCGCTCTCCCTCTCTCACTCACTCACTGTTTGGTGCGATGAGAACTGAGAATTGGAAGCTACTAGCCCGGCGCTTGAAATTCTCAATCCCAGGTTTATCCAAACGTTTTTCTTTTTCTTTTCTTTAAAAAAAAAGAAAGAAAGAATGAAATACCAAATATAAATCTCACTTTGAATCCCAAAATATACTTTGATTTTCAATATATACCTTGAAATATTAAAAATTTTATTTTCTACCCTCAAAATACAATGGTCACTTCGTTAATTCCCCAAATAATATTCAAATAAAATTGCTCACGAAAAGCATGTAAGAACAGGGAAATATTCGACAGTGGGCCTGAGGCCCAGATTGCTTTTCAAATCCTTGTCCAATTTAGTTGGGCTACACTTCGCAAATCCTTCGCTAATATGGTAGGCCTTTCATTTAATGGACTAATATTTGGGCTTGCACGTCCTCTTTCTATATATTTTCTTGAGGTTTAGGGAGACCGATATCTTCTAAAAAATTTAATAGGATAAAAATATAATTTTTAAAATAATTGGAATAGAAGTACATATGCTAAAAAAAAAAATCATAAAAGTCCTTTTACCCCTTTCATAAATAGTGCATACCTAATTGAATGTGAGACTTTCAAAATTCTTTTTGATATTTGTGTATCATTTGAATTTTGAAATTACACGCACGTAATACAGTGACATCAAATAGTAACATACTCAACAAAAAAATAGTAACATCAAACAGTGACACGTTCAACAAAAAAATAGTAACATCAAACAGTAACATACTCAACAAAAAAATAGTATCATCAAACAGTAACACAAATATTTTTGTTAAGTGTGCCACTATTTGATGTTAACTCTTTTTTTGTTGAGTGTGTCACTGTATTACGTGTGTGTGTGTAAATATAAAATTTTAAAATTCAAATGATATACAAATATTAAAAGAAATCTTGAAAGTCTCGCATTCTAATTTTGAAAGTCTCACATTCAAGTATGTATGCACTATTTATGGTAGGGGTAATTATAGAATATATTTTAGAAAGAATTTAAAAATGTTTTAAAATATGTACTTATTGACAACTATTTGATGAAAAATATGACTTAAAATGAGGATAAGTTTGGAGGTGATACTTAAAACCAAATAAGTTTTGAAAGAGGTACTCACATCCCATTATCTCTATTTTTTTTCTCTTAATAATGCTTTTTTTAAGCAATTTTTTTTTATCATAAAAGCAAAAAATTGTTTTACTTCTATATTATAAAAATGAACTATGTGAATTTTAGTCCATAAATGATATACCTCTATATGTATAGAGTAATGCTACATAGACTTAAAATACTTATTTGATCAATCATGGTCACTAATTTAATAATGAGTCTCAGTATTTATTGGGACCACTACCTAATTAATGGTTATAATTTATCAAGTTAACAAATCAAGTTAGTATTTTAAGTCTAAGTAGCATTTTGTCAGTATTTTAAATCTAAGTAACATTTTGTCTATATATATGAATATATAACTTACTATACATGTGATTAAATTTGAAAAAAAAAGAGTAAATTGATATGATGTCCTCGACTTGAAATTATTTAATTGTTTCTTTTTTCTCTACGCCTTTACACAATTACTTGTTCATTGGTCAGGTGTACTTAGTGTACAAGATTTCCGTTATTACGGAATCTGAAGAAAGTTATATGTACGCAACTTTACTCGTAGGAAGGCTGTTTTCATAACTCGAGCATGACCTTCAGATCAAAATAGAGCAATTTTACCGTTACGCCAAAGCCCGTCTTTGATTAATGTCTTGAGTTAAACAAGCAAGTTTTTAAATGAAGCAGCTGATCCTAACCTAAAGGAGAGTGGCCTTAAATTACTTTGATGAAGGAAACGAGGGAGTTACTGTCAGCTAAAGAAGCACAGCTTTTATGGAGTTTTTGTAACCACTCCTCAAGTAAAACTACCTTTCTTCTTCTTCTTCTTCTTCATCATCATCTATAACTCCACATATATTAATTAAACAGTCCCATTAAACGATCTCCCGTGGCATAAATCTAATGACAGAGCCCTTTTCTCCACACCCCTGCACTCTCACTTTATTAAAACTCTGCCCATCTTTCAGTTCTATTCTTCCTTATTCTTTAATAGCACTTAAAACTTACTTCAATACACCGTGCTAAGTTTAATAAGAACTGCAAGGGACACTAAGTAACGCTCCTATAGTCCTATATTTATAAGCCTCACCTCTTTGCCATTGACATGCCATCCCTTCAACTGCAATTCTTGTAACTTGTCAGCTTCATGGACATTCCCGCAAGGCAAAAACCTAATTATTGAGAGGAAGCCATGAATTTCAATGTTTTTAGTCTATGTGCTGTGGTGTTTTTGGTTATTTTAGATGGCACTCATGGTGGTTTTGAGGGGAAGGGATACGTTATTACGTGGGATGATATGCAGGTGGATGAGCCGTGGGAGAGATTTGATTTAAGAGACAAACATAATCGAAGTAGGATCATTGTGGTCGACAAGAACGGTAAGGGCGATTCGCGTACAGTTCAAGGTGCAGTAGATATGGTTCCCCAAGACAATGTAGAGAGAGTGAAGATATACATTCTTCCTGGAATTTACAGGTTTGATCAATCAAAACACACCAATATACTTGCCATGGAGATTTGCCAAGTTACTTCTTAATGTACTTGTGTCCACCTCAGAAGCCCAGAAGTTTATTTTTCATTGGTGCAGTTGTGCATTTTCTGGTTGGCGGGGACTCAAAATAGGGACGTGGGTATTAAAAGGAAGTTACATGGGCTAGTAGTGGGATTCCTCCCTCCCCCCCCCCCCCCCCCCCTCTCTCTCTCTCATGTTTTCCTGTTTTTCTCTGAAATTTTGGTCCCTACTCAAATTCCTCCCAATGCTTTGCACTCTCTCTCTCTTCTCTCTGCAATGTCCATTTCTTTATAGTTCTTGTTGCTGTGTGACCTAATAATCCAGATATATGCTACTATATATATAACAGGCACTACCATTATTTCATTGATCTATATATTTGGGTTTATTGCATGCTTAAGTCTCTCAATTTTGGACAATTTGTTAAATTTTTATGCAGAGAAAAGGTGGAAATTCCAGCCTCAAAGCCATACATTTCATTCATTGGAAATGTGAATCACACAAACGAAACTGTTATTACCTGGAACAACAAAGCCTCTGATAAAGACAAGGATGGGAAGGAAATAGGAACCTTTAGAACAGCCACAGTCTCAGTAGCATCCAATTACTTCTGTGCGAGTGGGATCACATTCGAGGTACTATACCTGAAATCCATCAACATAAGAACATAATGTGTTCTAGGAATTTAGTATGTTGACATAATTCCGTTAGTCACATTAGTCAAGTCTTGGAAGATTATGTTAATTCATTGGTGGTTCCATTGCAGAATTCGATAAAGGCAGCCCCTGGAAGCTACGGCATGCAAGCTGTGGCATTGAGAATAGGTGGTGATAGAGCCATGCTCTATAACGTTAGGATTCTTGGAACACAGGACACACTTTTAGATGACACTGGATCGCACTTCTTCTACCAGTGTTACATTCAAGGAGCTGTTGATTTCATTTTCGGCCATGCAAAGTCATTGTATCTGGTATAATCCTGCTCACTTTCTATCATTTTTTTATTTATTACTAAATGGACCCTTAATGTTTTTTCCCCACCTGTAATTGGAACCTTGAACAGGAATGTGAGATTCATTCAGTAGCTGAAAAATATGGGGCCATAGCAGCTCACCACAGGGATGCACCAGATGATGATACAGGGTTCTCCTTTGTGGAGTGCAAAATCGCGGGAACAGGTTCCATATACTTGGGAAGGGCTTGGGGAAAATATTCGCGAATAATATTTTCATACTGTGACATTGACAACATCATTACTCCCTCGGGATGGAGTGACTGGAATGACCCATCTAGCCAGAAGTATGAAATTTTCTTCTCTGATTCATTTCCCCTTTAAAATGTTTAACAGATAGATAACAATTGAAAATCTTAGCAAAATATTTTTTTTGTTGTGTATTCATAGGACTGCAGTGTTTGGTGAATATCGGTGCACGGGCAATGGAGCCGATAGGAAGAATCGAGTGCCATGGTCCAAGTCTTTGAACGACAATGAAGCAAGGCCTTTTCTGGATTTGAGCTACATAGGTGGACAGCAATGGCTGAGCCTGTAGTCTTGTGTTCAAGTGTTCCACTTCACATCTGCATCCAAAGGCATGGTGGATACAGGCTCTTTCTGTTCTAGCTTTGAAGGCACTATAATAGAATACTGCAGTTTTGAGCATTTGTTTCAGTTGCACTTTTCGAAGTGAGAAGTAATGGATAGCCATTGCAAAAAATAATTCGAGAATTCATAGTTCACCTACTAGCTATACAACAAATATCAAAATTTTATTTCGGTGAGCTTGAAAATAAAAACGTTTCTATAATATTTTAGAAATATGTCAAAAACAAGATGAAAAAAAATTTAAAAAAATGGACAAACTTCACTTCACGTCCTTGTGGTATACTTCAAATGCACATTGCCTCCCTATGATTTAAAAATGTTCACATAACCCTCATGTGATTTGTAGACCTAAAGTTTGTTTTCGAAACATTAGTTAAAACAACCGAAACATTTTGAAATACCTTGAAAAACACTGAAACACCTCAAACATAAGAATTTTGATATTCAATCAATAATTCATTTCGGTTTTTATGAAAACGAAAACGTTTCAGAAGTTTCAAAACAAAATTTAATTCCTTGATACACACACACACACACAAAAAGAATTCTAACTTTGTTAACCCTCAAGTACATCCAAACTAAATATGACCATGTCAGTCTGTAAATGGGCATGCCGTCCCTACACTTGTTCAGGGCGTATTAGACAGCCACGCTAGGAGACAACACTGGATAGTACAAAGTCTAGCAAATTGAATTTTCAAACAATGACTTGAAAACTACACCATAGTACTTAACAATCAACAAAGATAGCAAGTCATAATCATATAAAAGTAACAACAGAGGGTTCATGATAATTATAGTATTACAGAAAGCTCCAATATCATGTGTAGACATTCAAATACAGGAAAACACTAAAAACTTACGGGCTGCAAAAGATCCAAACTGCAAGAGTGCTTCTAAATGTGCGGTTCTCCCTTACATGCTCCAGAAAAAATCAGTAAACGACAGAACCCGCCACAACTTCATTGATGTACACCTAAGGTTATATACAGAATGTCCTACAATCAAACCAGCTAAATCACCATCGCCATTGTTAGAGAATGCGACACTACCAACTTCTTATGCCCCCACTTCCATGAGTTCTGCTTCACATATCGGCCCAGCAGTTTCAGGCACCTCTAAGTTGTCCCCATTGTCAACTTCATCATTATCATCACCATCATCTTTGTTAATTCCATTATTATCTAAATCATCCACATCATCATCACCAAGGTGATGATCAGTATTGCCCTTCTCATTTATGTCATCAGGATGATGACCATCATCTTCCTTGTCCATGTCCTTAATCAATTGTTGCTGCTCATAATTGTCCTGGTCCATGTACTTCAAAAGGCCATCAGATGATGTCAAGCCATCTAATTTAGGTGTGTCCTCTTCAGCACCACCGAGTTTGATATTGGTGGGAACCTCATTAGATGACATAGGAAAACTATCAGATTTGGCCTCCTTAATAGTCGAAGTTACAGAAAGCTTAGTATCTGGGCTGACATCTTCAGATATGGTTGACAGAACATTCGGATTCGGCTCAATATCCACCCACTGATCTCCCACCCAATCTCTTGAAATTCTAAGGTTTTTTCTGTCTACATTCAAAAATAAATTTTCACCTGATAACATCCAAAAATAATTGCATTAGAGAAGATGGGAATGAGATAGTTAAAGAAGTGCAGTAAAAAAAGAAAACAAAAAGACCACGACGGTAGAATTACAAAATATAGGAATAGAAAAACATTCCAAACAAAACATACTTGGAATATACACTTGATGAATTTCATCACTGGAGTGACCAAAGCCAGTCAATACCCCTTCCCACCAGCCATCACTCCACCATGCATCCACTGCAGCTCCAACATCAAAAGCAAGGTCGAGTTGATCATGAGCAGAGGCAGGCCTGATTGTTGGGCGACCTGAGTATCTCATTCCAAGTTTATCAGGCATGGCCAGTCTGAAAGCTGGAATCCATTCCTATAAATTGAAAATGTTAAAAAAACTTATTTATTTCTTTTGCTTTTATTAGGATGACAATTTGGATGCCAGAATCTAGACAGTTTGTCCCCAAAGGACTAATCTGGACTTGTAGTATGCATTTCTCACAAAAAATTGTACAACAAACATGGAAACCAAATTTGGCATGTAGACACCACATGCAAATCATGACCTTGTAAATCACACCAGATACGGTACTTGACCATGTAATCCAGAGTGATACTTCTTATAATGTCAACCTGGGACCGGGGACCGCCAGGA
This sequence comes from Ilex paraguariensis, assembly GCA_963454935.2. Lineage (NCBI taxonomy): Eukaryota > Viridiplantae > Streptophyta > Magnoliopsida > Aquifoliales > Aquifoliaceae > Ilex > Ilex paraguariensis. The sequence goes on from CAUOFW020001814.1 coordinate 153,130, forward strand.
TAAAAAACAACCCATATCCTCTCCACTTAAATCATCCACAAATTTAATCCACTTTGCGAGTGATTAAGTAGAAGCTAAGATCAAAATTCAATGGACCATTAATTACCCATGTAGGGAAAAGATTTAGAATGGTCAAACAATATCTGGTTAGCCACCCTCACTAGTCATGGATAACATTTCTCTTGAAACAGGGTCTGACATTTATTGCTTTTCACAAGAGCCCCTAACACAACTGTTAGATAGAGTTCCACTGCACCAAAATCAGACACTACATATGGTCTACAAACTACATACAAACAGATCTTGAAGGAAATGATGTGTCTGATGGTTGGTTAGAGGCATAAAAAACATCACCGGCTTGTAAGAGGTGCACATAACTAACTAGACCTTAATCTACCAAATTGGCAATCAATATTGACATTTTACATTACATTAAAGAAATCTCAACAGATATATTTAAGTTTTCAGTGAATTAAAAGAACAAAAACTACAATGATTATAGGTTGAACCGCATATGATTATAGGTTGAACCGCATACAACTCTACATCAATTTTGTCTCAAAATTCAAACATCCTAGAATTCAAGTTCTTTAAACTTTCTCTTTGGTAGATGGCATTAGAGATCAAGACTCTAGAACGAAATCATTAATTGCTTTGAGCATAGTTGTCAAATCGCGTATCAAAAGGTTATCTTTTTTTAAAATAGTGTATCGTAAGATACATCGCAATTTTAAATAATTAATAAAAAAATATATATACTTTTGAAAAAAAAATCATAGACTCATAAAAACATAACATTTCATTAATATTCCACCTACTATTCAAGTCACCAATATAGTTTACTAATATTAAAATACAAAGTTTCCGTCATAGTTCACTAATATTAAAATGCAACGGAATTGATAAATAAAAAAGGGCAAAAAAAAAATGCAAAGGACATACTGACACCGGTGAGATTATGAAATATAAAAAAAATAGAAAAATACAATAAACTGACCTAATTGTGAAATAAAAAAGGATAAAAAAATTAAAAACACAATGGTTCATCCAACTATATAGTATTTTAAGACATAGTCGGTTTGACCCAAGAGGAGACCATATACCCAATATTTACTCAGATTCTTAGACGAGAGTGCTTGATCAAATAAAAAGAAAAAGATGAGAGAGAGAGATTGCGAAAGCGATCGTTAGACAAAGAGAGAGAGATCGCGAGAGCGATCGTGAGACAAAGAGAGAAAGATCGCAAGAGCAATGGTGAGACAACGAGAGAAAGATCGTGAGACAAAGAGAGAAAGATCGCGAGACAAGGAGAAAGAGATTGTGAGACTAACAGAGTGCCTCTCTACTAGGACTGTCAAAATTCGACACGACACGATTAACCGACACGAATTAAACGAATTTTGGTGAAATCTTAATGGGTTGACACGCCAAACACGTTTAATAAACGGGTCGTGTTCGGGTGAGACCTGTTAAACCGTTTATCACACGTTTACCCGTTTAAATAAAATTAATATAATAATAAATTAATAATTATTTTAAAAAATTAGCAAGAAAAAAGAAGTAAAGAAATCAATAAAAAAAATAAAAAAAAGTAAAGTAGTAGTTTAAAGACAAAGGAGAAGAGTTAGAGAGCACTTCAAAGGCAAAGGCAAACAAATGTCTTTTGTTTTTATCTCACATTGAAAAATGAGGAGAAATGGGCAGGGTTGAGTTGCCTATAAAAGACAATGACCTCTTGCTTTTATTTTTAAAACCTTCAAGTCTTATTTTTCAAAGACAAAGGAGAGGAGTCGTAGAGCACTTGAAAGACAAAGACAAATCAATGTCTTTTGTTTTTGTCCCACATTGAAAAATGAGGGGAGATTGGGAGGGTGAGTTGCCTATAAAAGGCAATAGCCTCTTGCTTTTTTTTTTAAAGCCTTTAAGTTTTATTTTTATGAGATTTGATTTAAAATTCCTCTTTTTTGAAGTAAGTACAATTAGTAGTAAAAAAAATGGAGTATTAAAATTTGTTGATATAATTTTTTTAAAATTAAACAAGTTGTGTCGTGTTACCCGTTTATTAAACAAGTCGTGTTCGTGTTGAAATTTTTTACCCGTTTATTAAACGTATCGTGTATGGGTTTATACGTTTTTCACCCGTCACCCATTTAATCCGACACGATTGACACCCCTACTCTCTGCTTCAATGGTCTTGGACGATCTACTTCAATGGGTTTCCAATTTTTTAGGATTTCTTGCAATGGACCTCTGCGAGAAAGAAGAAGTGTTTTCTAAAATCTGATGAAAAACCAACATGAAGTTTCATCCAAAATTTACAGGCTAATGTTCCTATTTTTTCCAATTTCAAAATTTTGTTTGATTTGCTTTTACTTGAGTGTTTTTGCTGATTTGTGAGTTTGGTGGACTGATAATTCTTGTCCTCATCTCTATTGCCTTTTTTTTGACATTTTCTCTATTCTCCAAGGCTGTCAACGATTTGGTGCGAATCAATTTAACTCCAATGCAAATCAGCCATCTCAAACGATACTATGCCCAGACCCAAAAAAAAAAAAAAAAAACAACAATACTATGCAAATCAACCGTGCATTCTATTCAAAAAAAAAAAAATTAAACAAAGACTTCGCATATTATTCGTATCGACTGATACGTATAGTATCGTAAAAACGTATCGTGTATTAGATGATACTATGCAAAAATGATACAAAACTCTGATTCGTATCGTTTTACCTATGTATCGTGACGTATCGTGCGATACTAATAACTATGACTTTGAGTGACTAATTTTAGTAATATATTGTACTTTAACTCCTATTTTAAATTGAACTCATGCCAAAAGATATTTCAAAAGGAACTTTCAACATACCTCAAGATTACCACATCCATCTTCATCCTTCACATCATTATACTGGACTTTTATCTGTCTCCGCAAAACCTGCAAGACTGTACACCTGAACCAGCAGCCTCGGATGCCACTATCTTGGCACAGCAGTTCTACCTTGTCATTAACCTTGAAAAGTGACGAATTCCAATGCCGGTGTTCAACAGGCTTGTGGGAGATCAACCTTGAATTCAGGAAATTAAACTTTAAATTCTGGTGGGATGGTTCATACGGCATCATCTGACGCTTCCTTTTAGCACCCAGCCTTGCATCCTCTCCAGGGCTAAACTCTTCATCTTCAAAGAAATCAGGGCCAAAACACGAGAAAATTGGTTGATCAAGATAGCCACCCAACTTACTCAACTTGAAAGGCTTCACTCGGTTGCTTTTAAATTGTCTAAAGCAAAAATGAATTCTGGTTAACAAATCATGTGGGAAAACAGCCACACATTTCTCATAATGTTCACGAGTCAGAACTATAGCAGGACCATCAACACACTCTGCACTGATGACCTGTGCATAGGGTGTAATGAAAACTTCTTTGGGGTGAGTATTCCGAAGTGTAATAACTCCCTTGACTTCTCGATTATGGTGAAACCACCTCACTTTGACCTTTTTTTGGCCCTTCCTATCTTCATACATGTCTTCCAGATACGCAAGGTAGCGGTTCTCTTTTTCAGCCATGACAAAGACAAATGATTGTATCTAGACATCAGGGGAAAAAAGGATAATCTTAGATTCACAAAATATCTGTAAAAAATTAGGTACACAACATTTAGATGACAATCAAAAAAGGGCAGTGAGATCTACTACTAAAGGCACATATAAAGGTAATCCTACAAGTCTTAGCACAGTTCATTGATTTGAATCTCGACGTTCATGCCTAATAGTACAGAGCTTAGAGTCTTAGACAAGAGTGCAGTCTCTGAGGATCGTCTTAATTATGAGTTATGACACATGTCATGTCCCTATTGCTCAAGCTTGATACCCATGCCTTACACCTTAAGCATTTATCTTTGGAATACTGTTTGACGCTTACCACTATTGTAATCCCATTCCTGCAAAATGCTGGGTAGTGCTTGAGTTGTTTGCCGCAAGACCATGCTACACCTGACCAGACAATGTCCGAAGTGTGTCCTTTCAAATTCCTTGCGAGATGACCCTGATATACAGGTGTCAGAAGAACATTTAAAGAAACAATCAAATCAAATGCAGACAAAACAAATGAGATAAACCTTATAATCTCGCATGTAGGTTTGTTGAGCACCGACTCCAGACACAGGATCATCTTTTGCCGATTCTATCATTGAAAAAGGTCAAAAAAGTGTTAATTGACTAGAGTAATCATATCGTCATCAAGAAATGGCTAATATCGATGTAACAAATACTCATCCATGGGCCACAAAATAATGTTATTGAAAAGATTCCAAAAAGGGAATAAAAACAATTATGTCTAATTCAATGTTACTTGAATTATGGGTCGATTTGGTACGTGGTAGGTACGGGTACGCGATACAGTATATCTTCCAACACGTGGTAGGGGTAGGGTTAATTGGTACACTATTTTGGGTCGTGGTTTGTTTTCTATAGGATCGCTTCCTCTATTAGATGAGATTATATATAATTATACATTCATATACACATAATTATTAGTATTTATTTTGATATTTGAGTCACAATTTGGGTCGGGAATTTAAGTGATCTAGATCGCGAACCCACCCCATTTCGGGTTGTATAACCCTAGTTCATGGGATGGTAGAGGTATCTACAATTCCGTTATCTATGGGACTTGAAGGGAAAAGTAAAAAGAAAACACATAAAGCAGATGACAAAAACTGCAGCTTAGCAAAAATTCAATGAGGAATTACCAAATTGTATTCATTCAGATTCTAATGTGGCAATAACCGTGAAATCGAAACAAATAACACCATAGCAGAACTTCACATTTACATGTGCTTTTGAAGCACCAACTCAGATTAAGGAAAGCATGGGTGCTAATATGCACAACCTTGTGTGCATGACATATGGAGTCATTCCACAGTACTTTGTCGTAAGGTTAATAACTATCATTGATTTGAAAAACTTTTTGAATTTTAGCTATCTCTTAGCAACTAAGCACACTCTAAATCTTTAATGTGCAGCAAATGCTACAAATGAAAAAATCAATTTTAGCTAATCTACCATAATAACACTCAAGCATAGTACCAAACAAGAATTCTGCTAAATTTGGAAGTTGCGTTAAAACATAAGACCATATCATAATTATCACCAAATAGTGCCAGCAAAAGAGAAGTGGTCAAACCGAACCCAAACATCCCAAGATTTGAATTTCAACAAGCAGCTAGGGGAATGCCCCTAGAGGTGCCTTTCTTATGGCAGTCACAGCAAGGTAGCAGTCGTCATATCCAGCCTGTTAGAGGGTTCACAACTAACAGAAGTGTGGTTCACATTTAATCATCAAACACAATGCCGGTTAATGAGTTTCTCTCTACAGTCATGGATACCTGCTTAAGATTTACATTGCTTTTTATGAAACATATTATGATCTTGAACAAGTCACATGGAATTTTACATTCTAGAATTGGCAAGACAATAGTACAATGAGAAAATTTAGCAAAATATACCAGCAAAACCACCTTGCCCGTGCTGCTTTGATAGCATAGATGTGAGCCAGTTGACAACCTCTCTCCGTGACCTCCATCTGAAGCCAGCATGGACCGAATTCTCACCCCCATGAACATTCAAGAACTCATCAGAAACAACATAGAACATGTGCCTAACACTTCTCTCAGTGCCCACAACGGCAAGAATGGATTCCCCCGACATATCCTTTAAGAAATAGTGAACCACACGGTTGCCACGCTCCTTTGAAACATATTGCTCGTTCCACTCCATAAAACAGTGACCACTTGCGGCCATGTTTTGATCAAAATTATTTAACAAAAACGCCAGCACCAAAAGAGAAACCCTAATTCAGAGAGCTGAAGATGCACCGAAAAATTTGGCAAAAGGTTTTAATCCACTTAATTTAAGCCTAAAAAACTGCAATCTTGCACAAATTCAAAAAAAAAAAGCCACAATCTTTCAGAAATTCAGTAACTTAACTTGACTTGCCCGAAGGAGACCTGCCCAAAACTTAATAGAAAACCCTACCTGTAAAAACTGGGTCTAACCCACAAGAACGGTGTGGTTTTGGAGATCTGCAAGATCAAAGACCCTAGTCAAACGAGATAAGTCAAGAGTTCAAAAGCCCAATACGATTTTGATAGAAAATCATCAAGAATTTAAAACGGGCATCTATGTTCAGAGCGATAGATAGAAGTCTAAGCATAAAAGGAGACTGGGAACGTATGTGGTTTGAAGGGACCTGAAGATGGAGGTGTTGGTGTTAGTGTTAGTGTTGGAGGCTCAAGGACAAGGCAAGCATGGGGGGTTTTGTTGGTTCTTTAGTAGGTTAGAGAGAGATAGAGAGAGTAGGTGAGATCATAACAGGATAAGAGAAGATAGGTACGCGAGGGAGGCAGTAAACATGGGAAAAGTGAGAGTTGCAGAGCCTTGGAACCTCACATCCCATGAGGCTGAGGCTGAGGCTGAGGCTGATGAGAGAGAAGAGAAGGAGACGGCTAGCCGGTAGGCCTATAAGGGAGTAATACTATCATAGTCATCTTCTTGCTGGGGAAAAATTGGAATGTGAATATTTAGACTTTTACCGCAAATATCGGGACCCAGCAGTGACCCCACAGGCCCACAACACTGGTATACGACGATCTCGTTCTCATTTGGCATCTCTCGTTTTTTCATTTTCTTTTTTTGGTATAAAGATGGATATACACATAAACCTTTATTACATATTTGTAAAGATGTATTATTTTTTTAGTGTTACAAAATTATTTGTAGGAATCCCATCACACTTATATCGGACTAAAACGAAGATTCTATTACGTGTTCTAGAAACTAAAGAGTTAGTATAATTCTACGAATTATCATAACTATGAAGACTCAAATATTAAACAAATAAATCTAAGTTTTTATCTATTAGATCAACCACTTGAAGGTGATGTCTCTCATTCTATTCTTATCTTTACTTATTCTTTTTTTTTCCTCAAAGTGAATTTGAATCAAGATTTGAAATTTTTATCTTTTTGAAGATTCTGTTGAAGATTTAATTTTTTCTATTAGACATATTATCTTCTTTTTTTTTGCTAATATATTTACTAATCTTCCACTAATTTAACTCGTATAAATATTTATTTGATCAAAATTATCTCCATGCCCATGACTTGTAATGTTTTTGTAATATTTTTCCATTACCAAGTATGGATGATGGATGATGGGACTTAATTGGAACGGGTCTTCTTTTTTTTCTTGTTTTTATTTATTTATTAGGGTGTATAAGTTTGTATTAACTATTTTTGTAAATTCAACAACAATTACCGAGAATGGTTTGAATTGGAATAAAACATGTTTATGTTATGAGGAACAAAAGTGACTAACTTTTAGAAAGTATGAGAAAATATTGAATGTAAGACCTCTGAATTACTAAATGTCAAACCCAACGAATCATACAACCTCCGAGAGTTAATTGGAATGGGTGTTAAATCCTAGTTTGGATGGCAAATGGAGATTAGGTGCAAACTCTAGGGGTATAAAATGTAATTTCTCACTTTTGTAACGCTCATTTCAAAGGGCTTGCCTTGAGGCCAAAGACTAGCCCGATGATTTAAGCTAATTAAACATAGCAACCCTACATTAATTTCCTTGCTTAACGACTTGAAAAGAATATGATTGGTCAGTCGAAATAGGACGCTCCTCCTCCTCTCTCTCTCTCTCTCTCTCTCTCTCTCTCTCTCTCTATATGTATATAGACATAGATATTTGCCGAAGTTACAGGAAAATATTTGCGAGAACAGGTGAAGGGAGGGAGAGAAAGAGTGATATATGTAGTTTCGTAGAAGTATACCACTGATTGGTTTTTGAATCTGGATTTGATTTGGGAATAAGAGAGGAGGATATACTTTGGGAATGGCTGGAATAGCAATTTTAGTGGATCTACTGAGAAAAAATCCGTGCTTGAATGGACAAACCCTTCACTCCTCTGGCCTATTATCAGCTACACTCGCTGCTTCCACTGCCGCTGCTTCTGTCGCTGCCGCCACCCCTTTTGCTTCCAGGACGGTGTTCGGGTACACCCACCTCTCTCTCTCTCTCTCTCTCTCTCCACACACACAGATACACAGTAGTATAGTGGTATATGGATTAGGTTTTATCAAAATCTTGGCAAGTTTGTCTAATCGCCATTCTGCATCATTGAATATTCTCCCACAAAAACATGATGTTGTTGTCTTCTTGATTGGAATTTGGACTGTTATAACTTCAGGGGAATGATTCTTGATATGGGTTTTTTAATATCTTGAATAATCTACTAAGGATTTCATTTTAGGAGATACTCTTCATTGATAACGAATTCTACTTTGGTTATATGTGTGTGAATATGAGGAAAGTCTTAACCACTGCCACATAACGTTTATGATACAGTAACTTTGTGACACCAGTGGCTCACTGTGATGCTGGGGCAGAACTAAATGAAGATTACATCTCTAGCGTACGACATGTGTCTGGAAATATCTTTCAGTATGATGCCCTGAAATACAGTACGAAAGAGTACAAAATCGAGCTAAAACCTTTCTTCTCAGCTTTTCATTGGAAGTCCCTTACATTGACATCATTGAGGTCTTTCCTGTTGTTTTATTTGCCTCTGTTGGAGCCTCATTCAAACTTGGAAGAGGATGATGATGACTTCTTACAAGATACTCCGGAAGAGCACCCTGTGGATTTGGTTGTTCCTTTCAAAAAATCAGTGAAGCAAATTGTCAGGGAGGTAATTATGACTCTCTAAATTTGCCTTTTTGGAGTACTATAGTAAATCAGCAAATTTACATTTACATGGATTCATGACTATGAGTCTCCATTGTCATCAAAGATCAATTTTGTAGTGTAGCAGGTTATTCCATAGTCAAGCAATGAGTGAAAAATTTAGACTTTTGATAAGTTTACAGCTAAAAGAGCTTCTCACTTTAAAGTCCAGATTAAAATTGTTAATTTAGCTGAATCTTAAACCATTGTTAGTTCTCCCATCTCATAAAATGAAGTCAGAATTGAACATAATTGGTGAATGGGTAATGATCTCGATGTCCATATTCTTTATTAAATTACATCTTGAAGACCAATTTAATTACCAAACATTGCCGAATAATAAGTGTATGCATATGTATTTTACCTACTTGGGATTATGATTGTGTTTAGATTGAAAACATATATGGGGACCTTATGATTTGATCAACAATAATTAGTTTGATCCACTTAATTAAATATTAAATGTAAATTCCTATTTTCGTTTTTCAGTGTTCTTGAGTTTGTGTTTTTTAATGTTCAATCCCATGGATGAATTCTTCTTATCTCGACCATAGATCTCTGAATAAAGCTGAACCTGTTTTCTTCTTCGATATCTGTATAGATGCCATTGGTAGATCCATTTGTTCTGTCTCAGTCAAGTCATTTTATGAAAGTGAGAAAGATGTGAAAATAAGCTTTAGAGTTTCTTGTCTTCCAATTCCATTGATATTTCAAGTGGAAATTCTCTTTTTCTTCCTCTTTTCCTATCCAATAGCCACGGACTTCAAGTGGCCTGTTATGTCCATCGAAAGGAATGATAAAAATTAGCCCTCTCATGCCCCATGCCATTAGTGAAGCCTTCCGTCATCTGGTGGTAAGATAACTGAAGGAGGAGTATCTCTTCCTTCCCGAGCTTTCAGTGGATGTAGGGACATCTCACTTCTAAAAGCAGATGGGAAAAAATATCGGCGGCAGCTCCCGCTCCTGGCACCCCTCTTGCTGCTCGGCATGAAGTTGAATGTCAGATGTTGGCATACGATGTACATCATGGGGACTGAACTTTTTAATGTGCTAAGTAACTCATATATATTAAAAGTGAAATGACAGGTTTGATATTGTATTCTTGTGGTCTCTTCAATTCTTCTTGCAACACTAGCACTCTATTATTCCCTACCTTGATCATGTTGCTACATATATACTGGATAACTTTTCCGATTCATAATTATTTTGATTAAAACAGAGCTGTCATAAAGTTTTTGAATCTGCAATGTATTAAACCATTCATTACTTGGATCCATGTTTAGCAAATTCTGTGCCAAGGGTATATCCATTTTGCGGTGTCCTTTCCTACAGATATCTCTGCATTATCCATCTTTCATGTATGGGGGAGTTATTGAGACTTTCCTTCTTTTCACTGTTTTCTAATTGTTGCTGGCTTCTTGTCTTGATATTTGGGATGTGTTTTGAGATTGTTTAGTTGATCTGTTGATCTTTTGAGGGACCCAGTTAACTGAATTATGTTTCACTACATCTCAGACAACTGTTGTAACTACTAGAAGGGTTCTGGAGAGACTTGCCGTGCATTATATTTCACACCGTATGGCCTGGAAACTTCTCAAGGGTACTCTCTCTCCATAACCATGTATGCTGTGCCTACAAATTAACGTTTCCAAGCAGCTGACTAGTAGTCTTTTAGTGCAGATGTCCCCAAATCAGCCACGCGAAAGGCGGAAAGGGGAATGCCAAGTGTAGTTTATTTCTTCAGTGTGACAAAAACAACTTTCAGAGGTCAAAAATGTTGAAATTTGGTTTGATTTACCCATAGTGGTTGAGTACTTGAGCCGTAAACTCACTGTTTAGTGCCCATTTTGTGATATCTGAGCAGGACATTTTCTGGGAGTTTTGGCATCTTGGCTCGTCCAAGTTGGCATTGATGTTTATCGGTTCTTTTCTTGTTTGCTTCACTCTAAAGAAGAGAATGAAGAGGTTGATAAAGCGGAACAAATTCAGCTTCTTGTGAAGAAAATATATGGTACAACTGTCAGGTGCAGTGCGTCACTTGTTTTTGCTTCTATTGGGGCAGGGATAGGTGCAACACTTTTTCGTCCTTCATCTGGTCAGTGGATTGGTAAGCACATCGCCTATCAGTATATTGCAGCTTCTTTTGTGTCTAGCTTATGCCGTCATATCCTGTAAATGATGATCCTAACGTCGATGCGTTTTGTGCAGGATGTGTGATTGGCGATTTGGCAGGTCCTGCTATTGTTTCATTTTGTTTTGAGAAAGTACTTCATATGGACCATTAGACGATCCAGGTTGAATTGTGACTACTCTTGGCAACTGATTCAGAAAAGTATCGCATATCTGAAGAATTTTGAATAATTTATGCCATACATAAGCTCCAATTTACCGAAGCAGTTGGAACCCACCTCACTTATCATCCTTGAAATTTTACCTTACTTTGATTACCATTTGATCTACAAATAATAAGTAACTGATTGTGCGTGCAAGATCCTGCACAATATAAAAAACGAGAACAGATCTCTCCCTTGGTGAACTCGAGTGAGCCAGTTGAGTGACCAACCACGCTGCTTGGAACAGCCTGCGAGGTCCGGTGATAACCTGGAACGGCAACGGGAGACCTTGGGGGAGCGGAAGAACGATCTAGTAAGGCTGAAAGAGGTCCCTGGAACAAAGAAGAACAAGTTAGAAGGGCGCCGGAGTGTTTTCCGGCGTATCCCCTCCGACGATCTAGTCAGTCTTTGAGAAAGAGAGAGGAAGGAGAAAACACTGAGTGTGTATTGTAGTAAAGAGTTTTTTGTTGCATACCCGTCTTGCCTTTTGCAAGGAGTATTTATACCTCAAAAGCTCATGATTGCTGTCAGTAGTCAGTAGGTGATCATTAGGTACAGACAGTGTGCGCACTGATTCTGATGAGGAATGTCTTCTCTTCTTAACTGCTCGGGGTCCCGAGCAATCAATGCTGGGTCATCGGGATGCCGACGGTACAATGTACTCCTCTCGGGGAGGATGCAATAAATGCTCTGTATTAGGAGCATTTATTGCCTTTCATTTCCGAGCCTTACCGCATTGAATGCGGTCTCATCAAGGGAATGGTGTAATTAATCGTTTGCTTTCCCAAGTCGCGTGTCAGCAACGGCATGCGGTTTCTCTGTCTTCGATGTGATATTATATGCCACGCGTCCATCCCCCATTGGCTGTGGCCCCTGCATTCCAGTACGTTCTGACACTAATTGTGTAAGACGAGGTCATGATGAATAGCCTAGACTAGCCTAGGCTAATGACCTGTACGTCAATAGCTTATCCTGGAGTAGAGGAGGCGTCCAGGACGGGGTACACCTCGGCACCGAGGAAAGGCTCATCTCGGAACCGAGGGAGGGATACCGACCGAGGTACCATATCAGACCGAGGCTACGTGTTGGTTGTAAAACGTACTGAATGCCATGATCCTATATGACGAGTACCTCGGGGGCGAGGACCTTGTGCGCCGATGGTGCTTGATCTTAGCAACAGTGTTTTGGTAATACCGAGGACACGTGTCTTCATCATGGAGCATTTCAGAAAAGTCCCATCAACTGCCCCCCAGCCTTCGATCTTCTGACACCGAGGGCACGCGTCGTAAGGAGACGAAGGGTTTCCCAACAACCACCAATGCTTCATCATTGCCTCGAGCCGCTTTCCCCGGCTTGGGATGTCGTGTGCATTAAATGCGCCGTTTCGTTTTTCGCGCCCAATGATGAAATTGCCACTATATAAATGGGGCTCCTCTTCCATTTTCTTGTTTCGCCATTCCGAACTTCCTCAAGAGAGCCTTTTCTTGAATCTTCGCCGGAGATCTCTTTCCTCTTCCATCGTCAACTGCCCGTTCTTCCTTAAAGTCCTAAGGCCAGCAGACCCATCGTTGCTTCTGAACTTTCTGGAAGGAGTCGCCTAAAGTTTTCCAGAAAAAACTCCGTTTGGCATTCGGGTGAGTCCTAGTTTCTTTCTTCTTTTCTTCCTCCTATCCCTTTTTGTTTTCGATGACTGGAGGTGTCTCCGGTTGATACTTAGCGACTAATCCTCGGGAAGCTTCCTCAGGGATTTTTAAGAAAAAAACACCCTCCACTTTCTCACTTTCTTAGAGATGCCTCGTCGTCGCCCTGCTCCCGAGAATCCTCAGGCTGGTTCTTCGGGGTCGGGGAAGTATAAAGTAAAGGGTGGTGAGCAGATTAATAGGTTTAAGGTCAAGTACGGCATTCCCCCGTGCGTAGACATAGAGGATTATGACTCGGTGGTGCACACTCCTACCCTCGGGGCCGAGGATGCTATGCCCTTTTATACCAAGGCCATAATAGAGGGCGGAATTAGGTTTCCTTTACCCCCTTTACTTCTCCAGTTCCTCTCTCACTTCCGCCTCTTCCCCGGGCAGTGTTGCCTTAATGTCTTCAGAATAATTATGGGGGTCTTAGAGCTCAATAGGCGCCTCGGGGTAAATATTGGGCTGAACGATCTCCTTTTTTGTTATTCCCTCTTGAGAGTCATGCCTCACCAACACTTCTACCTCAAAGCCAGGGACCCCTCCATGTACCTTGTAACTCATCTTCCCGACTCGGACAAGGGGTACAAGGACGATATTCTTATTTTCAAGGGATCTTGGCAGAGAGGTTTTGGTCCCGAGTATAACGGCTTGTTATGCCCTCTAGAATGGAGAACGACAAGTACGTCGGTTCCTTCGGGTTTATTATTTTGTTCTCCAGACTTTCGATGCTCATGACTACTTTTTTGTTTGTGCAGATATCTCTGCTCGGGAAACAGCTCCTCCCCCTCGGTCGCTAGTGAACTTTGCCGACCTAGTCACGGTTTGGAGATTTACTGGTGACAACGGGTTCGGCCGGGCTGCCCACATCCTGCTGAATTACACCCCCGGGTATAAGAAATTTTCACAGCTTCCTCAGCCTTTTGAGCCTTCGCGGTGGTCTGAACTCTTCGATCAGGCGGCGAGGCAAGAGGTCGAGGAAAACTTGGAGGAAGACCCTGATCGGGCTTCGGAGGCAGAGGTAGAGGGAGTAGTTGAAGAGCTCGGGGTCAGAGAGGACGTTGTTCCTTCGGACGCCGAGGTGGGGACTTCGGGAGGAGATTTGTGGCCGGACTTCCAAGTTCTACAATCTCTAGACTCCGAGGACGCCCTCGAGGTCGCGATGTCCAGCACGCCTCGTATTGACCTGGGGTTCCTGAGGCAGAGGCAAGCTCTTGCTGCCGGGAGGGGTCGAGGATCGACCGGCGGCGCCCCATCTGCAGGGACCAGTTCCACCCCATCCTCAAGGGTTCTCAGTCGGGGTCAAGTGCGTGACCGGGATCCTCAGGTAGAGGAGGAGAGAAGGGTCAAGCATAGGCACGATGGCCTCGGCAGAGGATCCAGGGCATCTTCCGCTCAGCAGCAAAGCGGGAGAGGCCGTGGGTTACCCCCTGCTCCTCCGCAACAGCAGCAACAGCAACAGCAACGACAACAGCAACAACAAAACAGGCAGCAGCAGACTCCCCCTTCCCCTCCGCCGACAGTGGAAGCCGCGGAGTGGAATCCCCGAGCCACCGATCACATGAACCGAGTGATCAGGGTCGATGATTCCATTTTGCTGGATCCTCATGTCGCCAATGCAGTGAGTGAGACACTGCATTTCGAGGCTGACATGGCGGCTCACAGGGGGCGATCAACGAACGTGTTGTTCCGCTCTATCATCCAGAATTCCCTGGTGGTAAGTTCATTTTTGCTTTGGTTTCTTCTCTCTCGCTTTCCATTTTTGTGACACGCCTTTTTCCCTCCTTTGCAGGCTACCCAACAGATCTCCATAATAGCTGCGCGGTACCATGGGTCTAGGATGGACCTCCAGCGGGCCCGAGAGCAGAAGGAAGAGGCGGAGGGGGCCCTCGCCCGAGCTATGGAGGACGTAGCTGCCAGGGATTCTACCCTGGCGGGGCAGGCTGCTCAAATCGAACAACTCCTCAAGGATGCCGAGTCGGCTAAGGTTGGCGCTGAAAAGCTAAGTGCTGCCCTTGCCGATGCTGAGGGGAGGATCACCGAGCAGACGCGGCGGCTTTCTGCCGCGGAGGAGAGGGCGGTTGGCTCAGAGGAAAGCTGTCTGGCTCTCACCCAGGAGCTGGACAGGATCAGAGCCGAGGCACTGAACAGGAAGTCGGAGGAGCAACTCCGGGAAGAGTTCGCCGATGACGTGCTCCCTGCTCTTGAGGAAAACAGCAAGGAGTTCTTCAAGAAAGGGTGGGACGAGGCGCTCCAGTCTGCTGGAATCCCGTCAGACTCCCCGCTCTTCCAGATGCACAAGTACGTGCCCTCGGCAGAGATGGAACGGGCCGAAGCAGAGATTGCTGCCGAGGATGAGATCCCAACGCCGGTGCAAGTCTCGGCGGATCTGCCCGAGGCAGTGATAGTGGACTTGTCCGAAGAGGCCCCGCCGGACCATGCCCCTGATCCTCATGTTGCTCAAGGTCTCTCTGTTGCCGAAGTACCTCTCCTTCTGCCTGCTCCAGAAGCTTCTCAACCTTTTTATGCTGACTCGCCCTCGGCTGATGTTGTGGAGATGCCCGGGGCCAGATGAAAGCCCCTTTTTCTTTTTGATTGTACTCTTTTTTCTTTTGTAGCCTTTGGGGACGCAAAGCCCCTCTTCTTGAAATAAATCATGAGTACTTTTTCCTTTTTTGCGTACAGTAGTGTTTTGTTTTTTTTTTTTTTTTTTGGAACTGTCTTCGGGGCTGCTCGCCCATTCAAGAGGCACGCTCTTGTGTTTGCTTCGGGGACAGGAGTCCTTGAACTCTGTCCCCAGGGCCTTGCCCTTCCAGGAGGCTTGCTCCTGTATATGCTTCGGGGACAGGAGCCCTTGAACTCTGTCCCCAGGGCCTTGCCCTTCCAGGAGGCTTGCTCCTGTATTTGCTTCGGGGACAGGAGCCTTGAACTCTGTCCCCAGGGCCTTGCCCTTCAGGAGGCTTGCTCCTGTATTTGCTTCGGGGACAGGAGCCCTTGAACTCTGTCCCCAGGGCCTTGCCCTTTCAGGAGGCTTGCTCCTGTATATGCTTCGGGGACAGGAGCCCTTGAACTCTGTCCCCAGGGCCTTGCCCTTTCAGGAGGCTTGCTCCTGTATTTGCTTCGGGGACAGGAGCCCTTGAACTCTGTCCCCAGGGCCTTGCCCTTCCAGGAGGCTTGCTCCTGTATATGCTTCGGGGACAGGAGCCCTTGAACTCTGTCCCCAGGGCCTTGCCCTTTCAGGAGGCTTGCTCCTGTATTTGCTTCGGGGACAGGAGCCCTTGAACTCTGTCCCCAGGGCCTTGCCCTTTATCTTTGTCGTTGGCAAGCACTTGAGGGAGAGAATACTTCAAAAGTAATATTTCTTTAGATTCATAACATTCCATGGTCGCATTACAAGTTTTCCATCCATGCCTTCTAATCTGTACGACCCGGCGCCCCCGATTGATATCACTTTGTAAGGCCCTTCCCAGTTAGGTCCCATTTTTCCCTCTGTTGGATCACGGGTATTGGCCGTTACCCTTCTGAGGACCAGATCGCCTATTCGGAATTCTCGCGCCTTGACCCTTCTGTTGTATAGTTGGGAAATCTTCTCCTGATACTTAGTTATCCTCAAGGCGGCTGCCTCCCTTCTTTCTTCCACTAGATCCAAATCCAATCCCAGTTGACGGTCATTCCCCCCTTCGTCGAAAGCTTGGGTCCTTATGGTCGGGAGCCCTACTTCGAGGGGTATGATTGCCTCCATTCCGTATGCCAGGGAGTATGGGGTTTCCCTGTCGAGGACCGAGGGGTGGTCCTGTACACCCACAAAATGTTTAATAGTTCTTCCGCCCATTTTCCCTTGGCTTTCTCCAACCTCTTCTTGATCCCATTGATAATTGTCTTGTTGGAGGCCTCTGCCTGCCCGTTGGCTTGAGGATAGGCAGGGGTGGAGTAGAAATTACGGATCCCGAGTTGCTCACAGAAAGACTTGAAACGCCCGCCGGTGAATTGAGTCCCGTTATCCGACACCAGTGCCCGGGGAATCCCAAACCTGATGATTATGTTCTCCCAGACGAACTTTTTGGCATCTATGTCGCGGATATGAGTCAACGGCTCCGCCTCTACCCACTTGGTGAAATAATCTGTGGCCACAATGAGGAACTTCCTATTTTCCGGAGCCTTAGGCAGGGGTCCAACTAAATCGAGCCCCCACTGGGCGAATGGCCAAGGGCTGGTCAGGGGGTGTAAGTCCCCCGCGGGTTGCCTGATTGCAGGGGAGAACTTCTGACACTGGTCGCATTTTTGGACGTATGCGCGCGCATCCCTTTGCATTTGCGGCCACCAATATCCCTGAGACATGATGCGGTGTGCCATTGATCGCCCCCAGAGTGCCCCCCGCATATTCCTTCATGTACCTCATAGAGAAGGTCTTGTACTTGGTCTTCTTGGACGCATAGCAAGTAAGGCCCTGAGAAAGACCTCCGATACAGTTTTTGATCCGGAGAGACCCAAAATCTTGGAGCTTTGAGTTTTATCTTCCTTGCTTCCTTTGAACACTCCGGGAGATCTCCTGTTGTTAGGAACCTGAGAAAGGGATCAATCCAACTGGGCGGCTTGTGTGCGTCCTGGATGACCATTGCCTCGGGAGCATGGTCTATGCAGGATGCGGGAAGGTATTCAATGGTGATCCTGCGCGACTGGGAGGAGTCCACCGCCGAGGCTAGACAAGCCAGGGCGTCGGCATGTGTGTTCTTGTCTCGGGACACTTGTTTGATTTCAATCCGGCCGAACCTTCGAATTACAGTCGTCGCCTGGTGATGGTAGGCCTTCATCCTAGGGTCCCTTGTCTCAAACTCTCCGTTAACTTGATTGACTACTAGCATAGAATCACAATGCACGATTAAATCGGTAACTCCAGTCGCCTCAGCTAACCGAAGTCCTGAGATGAGGGCCTCGTATTCAGCTTCATTATTCGAAGCCTTGAATCCCAGCCGAACGGCCTGCTCCGCAATAATCCCATCTGGAGAGGTCAGCAAGATACCGATTCCGGACCCCTTACTATTTGACGAACCGTCCACACACAAAAGCCATGGCGATCCTTCACAATTCGTTGGAGACGCTAAGTCGGGAGGAGGCGGTCCTTCTAGAACGGGATGCTCCCCCGAAAACTCAGCTATGAAGTCTGCCAATATTTGACCTTTTATCGCAGTTCGGGGTTTGAAATGAATGTCGTGCTCCCCCAACTCTACTGCCCACTTGGAAATCCTTCCGGAGAGTTCCGCTTTCCTCAAGATCGCTTTCAAGGGCTGATCGGTAAGGACAGTGATTGGGTGCGCCTGGAAATAATGCCGCAGTTTCCTTGCAGTGGTGACCAGGGATAGAGCCAGTTTCTCTAGGGGTAGATATCTTGTCTCTGCGTCCAGGAGCGCCTTGCTTATATAATAAATCGGCTTCTGGCGGTGCTCATGCTCACGGATAAGTACCCCGCTTACCGCAAACTCAGATACTGCCAGGTACAAGAACAACATCTCCCCCTGGATGGGGACGGATAAGGTTGGAAGAGTCCTTAGGTATTCCTTGATTCCAGCCAGGGCGTCCTCGCACCCCCGGCTCCACATATTCTTCCCAGCACTCTTGATTGCTCCGAAAAAGGGTTTGCATTTGTCCGAGGAGCGTGAGACGAAACGGTTAAGTGCAGCCAGCATCCCTGTGAGTTTCTGGACTTCTCGGACAGTGCGGGGGCTCCGGATGTCCAGGATCGCTTGAATCTGATCTGGGTTGGCTTCGATTCCTCGTTGACTAACCAGGTATCCGAGGAATTTACCTGATTCCACTCCGAAAACGCACTTTGCCGCATTCAGCTTCAGCCCATACTCCCTGAGGGTGGAGAAGGTATCCGCCAAATCTGTCAGATGATCACAACTCCGTTTGCTCTTCACCAGCATATCGTCTATGTAGACCTCCATGGTGTTGCCGATCTGCTTTTTGAACATCCGATTCATCAGTCTTTGGTATGTTGCCCCGGCGTTCTTTAGTCCAAACGGCATCACTTTGTAACAGTAAACTCCCTTCGGAGTGATAAACGCCGTCTTTTCCTGATCCGGGGGATAGAGAGGGATCTGATGATATCCTGCTCGGGCATCCAGGAAGTCCATTCGTTCATATCCGGCAGTGGCATCTACCAGCTGGTCCACCTTTGGCAGGGGGTAGTCGTCCTTGGGACATGCCTTGTTTAGATCTGTAAAGTCTACGCAGACACGCCATTTCCCCCCTTTCTTCTTTGCGCACACCGTATTAGACAGCCATTCTGGGAACTGTATCTCTCGAATGGCGTCGGCCTTCAGGAGTTTGTCGATTTCCTCGTTGACCGCGCTGGTGTGATGCGGGGCCATGCGTCGTGGCCTCTGTTTGACTGGCTTGTGCGACGGGTCAACATGCAGCCTGTGTGTGATTATCTCGGGGTCTACCCCCGTCATTTCCATCTCGTTCCACGCGAACACGTCTGTATTTCCCCTTAGGAACTCGATCATCTCCTCCTGTTCGGCTGTGGGCATCGAGGTCCCAACTAAGAAATACCTCTCTTCTTCTCCCTCTACCAAGGGCACCTTCCGGAGGTCTTCTACCGACCGCTCAGTTGGGTCTATCCGGGGGTCATCCATTCCTGGACGCCCGGACTGTAATTGCTATTTTTCCATAATCTCTTCCGGTGCTCGCCCCTTCTCCTGGCTGAACGCCCCGGCTCGAACGGCTGAATAAAAACAATTTTTCGCGGACGCTTGGTCCCCCCGGATCTCCATGATACCTTCTGGCGTGGCGAATTTTAATTTCTGGTGGAAAGTGGAGTGCACCGCTCCCAACGCATGCAGCCATGTTCGCCCCATAATCACGTTGTAGGGAGAGTCCGTATCGATCACGACAAACTCGGTGTCGATGACAAAGGGACCTGTGACAACTGGCAATGTGATTTTCCCCACGGGCAGGGCGAACGAGCCGTTGAATCCGATGAGGGGTGTCCTGACTTTGGTGAGGTCTTTGGGGCCAAGACCCATCCGTTTTAAAGTTTCGGAGTACATCACCTCCGAGGAACTTCCAGAGTCTATCAAAATCCTTTTGACATCGAATTTTCCTATCCTCAGGGTCAAGACAAGGGCGTCGTTATGAGGAGTCACTACGCCTGTCAAATCCGCGTCGGAGAATGTAATGCCAAGCTCACCCGTCCTGGCCCTTTTACTTGGTGGCCCTACATCAACCTCGGCTACCTTCCTCGTAAAAGCTACCCTTTTGAGGTCGGACTCGAGTTCCTTGGACGTGGGGCGATCCAGGGGACATATATGGATGACATCTATGATGTTGTCCGGCTCCTCGGTCGGGGCAAGGGCTTGTCTCTCTTCTGGCCTGGGCTCTATGTACTCTTTCAAATATCCGTCTCGGACCAATCTTTCCAAGAACGATTTGAACACCCTGCAGCTTTCGGTGCGATGCCCGAAATCCCGGTGATAGGAACACCTAACCTTTTGATCACGGGTGGAGGGGTCGCTCTGCATCCTGGGCGGCCATTTGAAGAACGGCTCGTGCTTGATTTTATGGAGCAGCTTGAAGATGGGTTCCTTGAACACAGTGTGAATTCCTTTGGACGGACCCCCTGGAGGGGGTAGCAATCCCTTTCGGGGAATATCTTCCCGCTCCTTCTCTTTTCTCTTAGATTGGAGGGCTCGGCCTTTGCTGCTTCCCATCTCGTCCTCAACCCTCGAGTATTTGTTTATCCGGGCCATTAGTTCCCCCATATCCGAGGGAGTCTTCTTGGTCAGGGATCGGTACAGGTCCGTGTCCCTTGCCAAGCCGAGCCGGAAAGATGCTGCTGCCATGACCTCCGAGCAGCCTTCTACCTCATTAACCTCTTCCCAGTATCGGATGGCGTACTGGCGAAGAGTCTCGGATTCCCTCCTTCTGAGGGTCAGCAATGATCCAATGTCTTTGGGGCGCTTACTCCCCGTAATGAATCGAGCCAGGAACTGCTTAGTCAATTCCTTCCATGACCCAATACTGTTGGGGGGAAGCGCCTCGAACCACTTCATCGCAGAGTCCCCCAAGCTCATAGGAAACACTCGGCAGAGAAACCGTTGGTCCGAATGATAGAGGGACATCATCTGCTTGTATTGCCTGACATGGGCTTCGGGATCGGACCGCCCGTCATAAGTTTTGAACCGCGGCACGACAAACTTTCTTGAAACCTCCATCTCACCGATCTCCCTCGTAAAGGGTGTTTGTATGACTTCGTCCTCGGCCTCATCCTGGACAGCCTTACCCTTTCTCCTGGAGTCTAACCGGGCTCTGAGATCAATTTCTTCCCTGACGGGATGCCTTCTGAAGTCCTTGAGTTCATCGGTAAGCCCCTCATTTCCTGGGCGTCGTGTGGATTGGGTTGAGTCCTCCTCGGATTCATCTCCCTTCCTCCGTCTAGACAAACCTCGCCGGAGGTCGTCCAGGGCCAATGGCCTTGCTTTCCTTGAATGGTTGTCATGATGATGCTCGCCGGCTCTGGGTCGCTTTGGGGCCCTAGAGCTTTCTGCTTTGTTGTTTAGGTGGTTTCTTAGATCCTTCGTTTCCGCCTCCCGGGCGGGAAGCCCACGAGAAAGGAATGAATCCCTCGATCCTTCGCCAGAGGCGGCAAACTCGTTGAGCCGGCTTAGGACGTTTACATTGTCCTTTTCCAGCTGTCGTAATCTATTGCCGAACTTTTCTTCAATCACCTCCGCCAGCTGACGAGCCAAGGGGGCTGATCCCCCTGACCTGATTCCCATACTGGTTTGAGGGGTAACCCCTCTTGACCGAGTAGAGGCACTTTTATTCATATCGGTGTGATCCCTTCCTCCGTGATGACAGGGAGCTTGTAACTCGAGACTCCTTTGGTGGGGGTCCTTTCCCTTTCTGTCGAGTGTTCACCATGGTCACTGTTCTTTATAGAGAAAAAACTAGGAAAACTAGTCGTTTCCCACAGACGGCGCCAGATTGTGCGTGCAAGATCCTGCACAATATAAAAAACGAGAACAGATCTCTCCCTTGGTGAACTCGAGTGAGCCAGTTGAGTGACCAACCACGCTGCTTGGAACAGCCTGCGAGGTCCGGTGGTAACCTGGAACGGCAACGGGAGACCCTGGGGGAGCGGAAGAACGATCCAGTAAGGCTGAAAGAGGTCCCTGGAACAAAGAAGAACAAGTTAGAAGGGCGCCGGAGTGTTTTTCGGCGTATCCCCTCCGACGATCTAGTCAGTCTTTGAGAAAGAGAGAGGAAGGAGAAAACACTGAGTGTGTATTGTAGTAAAGAGTTTTTTGTTGCATACCCGTCTTGCCTTTTGCAAGGAGTATTTATACCTCAAAAGCTCATGATTGCTGTCAGTGTAGTCAGTAGGTGATCATTAGGTACAGGCAGTGTGCGCACTGATTCTGATGAGGAATGTCTTCTCTTCTTAACTGCTCGGGGTCCCGAGCAATCAATGCTGGGTCATCGGGATGCCGACGGTACAATGTACTCCTCTCGGGGAGGATGCAATAAATGCTCTGTATTAGGAGCATTTATTGCCTTTCATTTCCGAGCCTTACCGCATTGAATGCGGTCTCATCAAGGGAATGGTGTAATTAATCGTTTGCTTTCCCAAGTCGCGTGTCAGCAACGGCATGCGGTTTCTCTGTCTTCGATGTGATATCATATGCCACGCGTCCATCCCCCATTGGCTGTGGCCCCTGCATTCCAGTACGTTCTGACACTAATTGTGTAAGACGAGGTCATGATGAATAGCCTAGACTAGCCTAGGCTAATGACCTGTACGTCAATAGCTTATCCTGGAGTAGAGGAGGCGTCCAGGACGGGGTACACCTCGGCACCGAGGAAAGGCTCATCTCGGAACCGAGGGAGGGATACCGACCGAGGTACCATATCAGACCGAGGCTACGTGTTGGTTGTAAAACGTACTGAATGCCATGATCCTATATGACGAGTACCTCAGGGGCGAGGACCTTTGTGCGCCGATGGTGCTTGATCTTAGCAACAGTGTTTTGGTAATACCGAGGACACGTGTCTTCATCATGGAGCATTTCAGAAAAATACCATCACTGATGCTGATTTATGATTCTGTTGATTAGCTGATGTTGTCTTGTCATTAAAACATAGGCTTTTGTGAATTACATTGATGCGTTCTCCCCCCCCCCCTTCCCTTTTACAAAACTTTTTTTTTTAAGAAGGGAAGTTTGTTAAATACTATTGTATGTAACTTCACTATTGGTTGTCAATTTTAATGAGAAAATTCAAGCGCATGTGTTAGTGTTATTATCTGGCAAGAACATTAGAGATGCTTTCTTATTTACACTACTTTGTTTTGGAATTTGCCTCTTACCTTGCTGCACATTCTTTGAACCACTGAACCTAAACCCAACTTATTGATTGATGTGGGGAGATGAAGGGACCAGACTAGGAGCATACGTAGCTGCATCGAATGACCAAGTCATAGCCAAATGGTACACCCACAGTTGCTCATGGCTGATGAGGTGGATTCATCTGGCTGAGATTAATTTTTTGTTCGAGGTTCAAGAGGAAGCACCGCCTAATGGTACTTTTATGAAATTACAGTTGGTGTTATTTAATGCCTTCTCGACACTATTAAACCTGAAATCCCCTCTCAATCGTTTTAGTGGGTAAGAATCTTTTTTGTACCTTAGACTTAAGAAAGGCAAAAAGTGCCCTCTCTAGTTTCAGTCGGGAACAGTGTTTCACGCTCGATAACAAGGCATCATGCCCCTTAACCATGCATCTAAATTCCTTCTATTACATTCGAGACCCCTTACCATGAATTCATGTGAGATCTAGTTTATTCAAGTAGGTCCACTATCTATAGAAGATGATGTAACATCAAGACTAGAACATAATCGTACCAGTAACTAAATTGCCGTAGCCAAAATTGCATATTTCATTCACAATGAAGGGAAAAATTGGAGTGGTGGTGGTAATGCTACGGTCCGGGAAAGAACCTAAAGATAATGGTGCTGAAAATGATCAACACACAAAATGGCGTATAACTAGACGACATATGTGTCATTATATTCGTCTGTTTCCTCATTCAAGGTGGACTCGAATGTTTCATAACATCCGTCAATAACTCTCACATATTGCGACCTTCAGCGCCGCCAGAGACGGCCATGCTGCTTTTGCTCTTGCATTCGCCTGCATCATTGAGACCAAAATGTCAGTCAGACTAGGGCTAATCTGAATCAATTCTATTTGGAAGCTCCCATTACGATACATTAATCTATAATAAATTATACCAACATTCCGAGTTTTGGCACAATTCCATGAAGATGTCAACGAGAATTAAAATTTTAATTCCACATTCATCTCTATCTTTACGGAATTTCAAGTTTCTTAACTCTGACACACCAGGACAAACGGCTCTTTCAAAGAAGACTTCCGCTTGAAACTACAATGTTGTCACCGAACATTTCCCGAATATTAAGAAAAAGTTGTGGATTATTGTATTTTATTCTCACAACATTTGAATTAGACAAGTAGATAGGATAGACGCGTATAAATAGAGCTATCACAAAATCTCCAACTCATTCCAAGGACAAGCCTTTACGACAAACCAAGCTGAGGAGAAACATTACCTCTGATGCTCCTTCGATCGTTCAATGAACTCTTTGGCAATATCACGTCCCTGATATGAAGCTAGTACAGGTCGGATATCAGCTGGTCTATGTCGGGCAACATCTGCACAGGCAGCTCATCAATCTCAATGTGTCATGCAAACTTAGCAAAGAGATCAAATATATAGCACGAAATCATCATGGAGTCACAGTACCAGTTACACAAATTCTAGTAATCATAGGAAGCTTACATTCAAGAAACGGAATAAGATCCAGAAGTGCTGTATCATCTGCATCACCCGTCCATGGCTTTACTGGTATGGAGTTTTCTGGTTGAAGGCTACTTTCTAGTGCATGACCACTCACATAAAGAATCCTTGAGGGATCTCTGTTCAGCATTGAGAGGTCCTGCCAGTAGGAATTGCATATCATAACAACGGGATGTCCACTGCAATGGAAGATATAAGGAAGAAAAACTGACACATGATATGTGAATAACATGATGAATTTACTCTATAATGCTTCCCGCCTTCATATTTGGTTGCACCCCTAGATAGCCTATAGCGTACCGCATGCTTTGTATCCATTCTCTCAATGACAGGGTCAACATACTGCACAAGCCAGAAAGGCAGATAATGTCATTTCCACAACAATGGACAAATTTGGTAACACAAAATCAAAGGGGAATACCATAATTACCATGGGAAGTTGGTCAGAATACACAATGATTTCATAAAATTGAGCTAGATGTTCTAGAAAGGCCTCAACACCAGGTCGTTTGAATGTTCGCCAGCCTCTTTCACGCTTCTCAGAAAAAAGACAGGAAAAGTGTGTCATTAACATCAAGCAAGTCCATAGTCTAATAAACTAGCCCATTTATTAAAATCTTACCTTCCAATCAGAATATACCAGTGTCTCATTTAGGTCCAGAACAAGCGTAAACACGTGCTGCTCCATAGGGTGCAAATCTGGCAGGAGCTTATCTGAGGTTGGTTCAGTAAAACCCTATGGCGAAGCAATATGATTTAGAAAACTAAAAAAATTAAATAAAAACCAGAAGATAAGAAAAAAAAATAAAAAATAATCTGAACGTAAAAGTGATGACAGGACAAATAAAGTATATAGTTATGATGATAGGTTGGAAAAAGAACACAGCTACTCACTCGAACTTGTTCTTCAGTTAACCTCCTCAGATCTAAGTAAAATTCGACCAACTTAGAGGGCACTGAAACATCACATCAGAGAAAGGAAAGGAATCAAAACTACAAGAACAGCCACTACTTTATGCCAGTAATAATAAAGATGAAGGCTAAGAAGCACAAATAGGGATATGGGTGTCGTATCTGATATGTTACGGATACGGTGATACGACAAAATTCCAAAATATAGGATACGGATACGGCGAGGATATGGCTAATTAAAATAATTATATAAATATTTATATATATAACAACAACATTAATAATAACAAACAACCAAGACATAGCAAACATTACTTAAATTGTGAACCCCAGAGGCAGCAAGTCAGTAACAGAAGACATAGCAGCTAGCAACATAGCACCAGACCAAAAAAAAACCCCAAAGGCAGCAAGTCAGCAATACAGTAAGAAGACAAACGACGTAAGAGGAGTCCAGCAGAATAACAATAACAAAACATCCCAAAATTATGAAAATCCTAAAACCCTAACCCAATCAAATTAACCTAATCAAATTTTTTAAAGTCCACCACACAGACCAAAAGAAGAAGAAGTAAGAGGAGCAATAGCAGATCTGGAAAAAAAAAAATTGAAGCAACAAGAACCTGCAAGAGACTGGGCAGCAATTGAAGGTCCAGATCCAGGTCGCGGTTGCAGGTTAGTCTTCCTTCCTCCTCTGGTCCTCTCGAGCTCTTCTCTTCTCTCTCTCTCTCTCTCTCTCTCTCTCTCTCTCTCTCTCTCTCGTCAAGCAGACGGCTTTTGTTTTTTCTTTTTCAAGCCAGCGTAGTTTGGTTTTTTTTTTTTCATTTCAGCCCCCTAAGTTTTTAAAATAACAAAAATACTCCCGCCGTATCCCTCCCATATCCCCCGCGTATTCGAGCCGTATCCGACAAAAAAAATCCAAAGCCACTGTTCAGGACACTTCTACAACTGTCGGACACGTGTATCCGTGTCCGACACTGCCACGGCGACCCTCCGGCGAGTATCCGTGCTTCCTAGGATGAAGGAGATACAAAGAGGAGGATATACAAGTTATTGAGCCAGTAAAAATAGTAACAGTAACATTCAAAAAGTTAAGGCATCTCACAACTCCAACTACGAAATGACACTTACCCCCCCCAAAAAAAAAAAACAAAACAAAAAACCACAAAATGGCATCAATGAATGTTTTCCAAACCTTAATCACGTCACTTTACACTATAAACCGCTTATCAGGTGAAAAACAGCAATGGCCCCAAAGTATGTGCACTCCTCTGACATTTACAGGAGATATCCCTCGCTTACTGAATGTAGCACGGGTATGGAAAACCAAAAGTTGCCACTAACTGAGAGGAAAGGCCGCCAAATCAGCAGTATCTTTCCAGGCCACGCTGGCATTCATTACAATACCAAAAAGGTTGATTACCCAAATTCAGTTTACCTCTTTTGAAGCAACTGCTTTTGAAAGAGAATGTCAAAATTACATGGAATGATATGCAGATAATAAGACCAAATTCATCAACAGAAATAAATATTCAATTCACAGGAAGAGGAAACATAATCTCAAAAAGGACGCACAGACATAAAACAGGGGAAATTTGATGAAAAAGAACTATGAATTATTGTAGGTAGTAAAGTCAATTCTTTTTCGAGAAGCTAAAGAAATAGCAACACAGGTTTGAGAATAGTTTAAAGAGCTCACCTGTCATTGCTGCAGAGTATAGCAAAGCTTGAAATTTCTGCACACAGTAGATGAAGGAATGTCATATTTTCACTCCTCATCCTCTCACACTATAAGAAACAATGATATTGTAGGAAATCTAGGAATCAAGTGAATAAAGTTGAATTATGCACACGTGGACACACATCAATCACCCCCCCACCCCCCAAACACACACACACACACACCACCAACAACAAAAACAGAAAAATCACACTTATTAGGAGAACTTTTTGTGACAAACCCATCGCAGCATAGCATTGGACATTGGCATTACATTTAAAGGAGATTGTGCCAGAATGTTTAATTTTGGTGAGGTCTGTATCATCATAATGCACAGACGGTTCTGTTAATTGTTCATTATCATTTGAACATTTAAAAAATATGCCAAAATCACACTATTTTCAATTGGGGCTTATGACCAATGAAGGTAGATGTGAATTTTAGTCTCCAATAACTAATAATCTCGATATGAACTGGGGGCCGCTATGCATGTGACGTGACACATCCAACAGCAGTACTTGAAACATATTGAAGTATCGACATATAATCCCTGTATTCAATATAGAGGGTTTACTCCAGTAACACATTTTTTTCAGCAAATAATACAAGGTCTTTGTTTGTTTTTTCTATTGTAACATTTTGTCAAGATCTTCAATCATAGGCTGATATCAACAATCACAAATGTCCCAATCACTTAATTCTACCAAGCAACTGGTAGACAACTCCTTAAGACTCTGATGTCTGGCATTATCCAATCGCAATGCATAATAGAACGGTCAAAAAAAAGTAAAGATACTTGAAGTGACTTAAACAGTCTAATGTCTAAACTACCCTTGGACTAGATTACACAATTAATTCAAATACCTCAACAGATTTCCACTCGGATTGCAAATTCGTAAATTCAGAGCGGATTCGAAGAAAACACCATTTCAAACTCAATGACTTCATTTTTTTGAAGAAAACATGATTCTGGTAATTAACGATCCCACATTTAAAAGAAAACATTCTTCATGTTTCAGTGACGCCAAATTGGGAGAACGCTTCACTCTCGTTTCAAGTACAGTTATTCCAAAAGAAAAAGATGATTCTTGTGCAAGTAAAACAAATCCTTAGAAATGGACATCATTATGTTGCAAAATGCACTCTATCTAAGGGAGAACATAATTTGTGTGTAAACAAACACTAAAACTAGAATGAAACCACGATTCTGGTGTGAACACACTAATTCTTAGACAAAAAGGTGAACACCTGTGCTTTTTAATAGATGTCTCCCCTTCAAATTTTTCCTACACTACCGATGCGGGATGGAGGAAGAATTTATCACTGTGTTCCCATTACTCTTAATGCTAAGTTATCGATTTGGGATCACTGTGTTCCCAATTGTTCATTGAAAAATTATGTACACACTTGTTGCTAACTTCTATATTATTTTTGACAATCACAATGTAATATATATATATATATATATATATATATATATATATATATATATATATATATAATTTTGACGCTTTTAGTAACATTCCCCCTCTCAACTTTTTTTGAAATTTTGCGCTTTCGCCCTCTCGCTCCCGTTCTATGTGATCTGGCTCTTGGACCCTCACTCAATCGCATCATGAGAAAATCAGTTCATGTTTTTAATACAGATCTTATTCTTATTAAACTGGATCCGAATTCATGATTCTTAGCAACTGTTACATGACTAAAAGCACCGTATTGACTTCTCCAAAAATCATACTCGCTCATAACAAATTCACAAGAAATTGATAGGAGAGCTATGTCAGACTCACATCAAGGGCAGATGCATCATCCCCTGTGGAATAATTAGCCGATGAACGCAAAGCCTTTGTCTTCTGATCAATTTCATCCAAACTGTATGCTGTGAAAAAAAAAAAAGACAAAAAAATTCAATAATTTCGAAATCAATCAAACGAACCTCACACATTTAACATTTTTCTTCCCTTCAATCACGTGTAAAACACCTATCTGAGATAAACAGCTGTATATGAAAAGATAGCGAAGAATACCGTAGGTGGCGTAACTAGCTGTAGCAACGCCTCCGGTAAGTGCCGCGACGAGACTGTATTTTAGAAAATTCCATGGTTTCTTCTCTGCTGCAGTCGCCTGCGGCTGAGGCGGTGGCGGAGGAGAAGTAGGAGGGGCGGGAGCTTGATTGTTGAGAAAAGAGGAAGAAGAAATCATTGGTTCTTTGGGAGGATCTGTAGTCACGCTCGAAGAAAATGGACGCTTCTTTCTCTTCGATATGATAGAGAAAATCCGAGAACGAGCTATTGCAGACATTATTGATCTTCTCCGATTCACTTCGAGCTTCGCATAGGATTGAACGGATTGGAGAGAGAGAGAGAGAGATTGCAGGCGTGTTGAATCAGGGTTTTGTTAGGGCTTTGAGTTCAACTTCTGAAAATGACGAACGGCTACGAGCTGGTGTGGAGAAATTTGATGGACGAAAATACCCACTTTGAGTCTTACAATGGGAGTGTTTGGATGCCGGTGGTAGGGTGTGCGTCATGTGGTTTCACTATTCGGGACTCACCGACTTAGAGTTGGAAAAAATCTGACTCCTCAAAACTCCATTACTGTCGCTGTCAAAAGGCTGATAATCCAGCCAAGTTTTACGGGCTCGTAATTTTAAACGATTTTAAAAAATTATTTAAATTTAG
Organism: Ilex paraguariensis; assembly: GCA_963454935.2. NCBI lineage: Eukaryota > Viridiplantae > Streptophyta > Magnoliopsida > Aquifoliales > Aquifoliaceae > Ilex > Ilex paraguariensis. The sequence goes on from CAUOFW020001814.1 coordinate 183,130, forward strand.
TATTTAAAAAATGAATCGAACTTAAATCAAGTCTAAAACGAGTCAAATTCAAACTGAATCTGAATAGCTCGATTATTTTATATGCCAGCAATGCTACATTGACTGGAACCAAATTTGAAACCTAAATGACATGAAAGTATATTATTTGAAGTTTTTATTGAGGTTCAAATGATATGACACCAAAAAAGAAGCTCAAGTCAGCTTCCATGTCATTTAAACTCTAAATTTGATCCCAAAATTTGATCAATGTAACATTACTCTTTATATACACACAAGTCAAATTTTACGAGCTCGAGCTTAAGCTAAATCTTTTTAGGCTCATTTTCTAAACAAATCTAACAAATTGTTCAAGCTCAACTCGTGTAGATTCCAAGTAGATTCCTATCCGAGTCAATCTTTCAATTGTCGGCCCTAATTGCCACTTTATGCTAGAGAAAAATAATTTTTGTTCACTTTTATAAGTTGACAATTCAACTTCCTGACTCTAATATTAGTTAAATTTCTACGAGTAATTACTGTAAACAATTTAAATTAAGGTCTATAACTAAGAATTAATCTTTTTTAGTATACTATCAAAAAAAAAAACTACCTTTTAATATTGTAGCCTTATTTCCTGTTTTTCTTGCTTCTTCAATTATATCTTTTTTTCCATGCATCTATTTTTCTTTTTATAAAAAGTTGATATCAAATTATTAGGCAATAATTTGATTTTAAAAAATTTCAACCATAATAGAGTCAGTTAGTCTGACACAGTTAACTAATAGATCGAAATGATCTAGCCACAAACTATTAAAAGCGAATTAGATGTGATTTGAACAAGTTTTGATATGTAATAAGCCAAATGCAACACAATAAAGTTTTGATACAATGAACCAAATGGACCTGAAGAAAGTGAGAATGTGCACAATGGAGTCAAACAAGGTACTTTGCCTTGGTTGCATCTACTCGGATTAGTGCTCTGTTCAGGGAATTTGCACGTAAGATGCAGTGACTAGTTGTCCCAATGAACAAGTTATAATAGGGTTTTTGTAATTGCTACTTGATTATGTCATAATCATATCAGTGGCTAAATGTGCATGATGACAGCCCCAAGGGGTAGCAAGTTTTTTTGGGTCAATGGTCAAGGATATCTGAAAAAGAATATACAGCTTGTCTACAAGCCAACACAGTCTCATCTCCTCTGTGTGCCAATATATAAATAGTAATTTTTATTTTATTATTTTTTGTTGGTGGGAGAGGGGGGGCATTTTGAGGTACAATGTAATTGTAAATTATCTAAGATATGCAAAAGGTTTTGTGTATGGTGTACTTGTTACATCCGTCTAATCGGATTCAGATAATTAGTTTCAAAAATAATTCACATCCGTCTAATCGAATTCGGGTTCAGATCAAAATTTGATTCATAAACAGTTTTATAAACAATTTTAAACACCACCACACAAAATATATAACAAGGAAAAAATAGTCAATTAAATAAACTAATATGATTTATTCAATTAAGGTAATTAATCTCAGTTGGCCAAGTAGCCATACATGCTACTTAAGTTCATTACATTCAATGAGAAGAAAAGAAAACTTGAAGGAATACTCAAAAGTTCAGTATTAAAACCCTAATCTTCCACCTTAGGAATATCATAACAAAGTTGCAAGTCCAAATTAGACCACGTGCTTAATTCTAAGACTATTAGTTTTCTTGCTAGTCAAGAAACCAAAAAACAAGCCATGCATGCCTTTTGTAGATCACAAAACGGAGCAAAAGTTGATGGGTTCATCTTCGTAAGAATCATACACCGGTGGTGGATATCCCGGGACATACCTAGCCCGTTGCGGCGAGCCGTAGCCGTAGCCGTAGCGAATGGTTGTGCTGGAAGTAGGATATTCCCAAACTGCCCTTCTCATCGGGTAGTAATAGTATTGTTGGTGTGTATCGTAATATGAATGTTCCTGCAAAGCCCTTCTGTACCTGTAGGGTTCATCTATGGCACCATAGCCATATGAGCCATTGGCACCGTAGTTGTACGGTTCATACGAGCCATACGGACTGTATCCATTGTCATAATTAGAGCTATTCAGTACTGGGTGATTGAGCTTGACCCATATGAGTTCTGCATGTCTTCCGGATCTTGCTAAGGCCCTAAGAAGCAGGTTCGGGTCAACCTCACCCGAAACTTTTGCCGTCCCTGCTTGTGCATCTATGGTGACAGAATAAACTCCTAGAATATTTAACGGCAAAACTTTAGGGTTGATCTCAAGGTCAGCAACTTCAAAATACGACCAACTAATATAGTAACAAAAAAAAATGGCAGTCAAGTGCACGAGGCGTGCCTCTCGGGTGTGGGGGTAAAACTTTATTATATTTACATGTCACTATGTATATGTATATATGTGTATGTGTATGTGTATATCAGATTTTGCAATTCAACTGACTATTACACACTAACTGAAAGTAAGATGGTGAAAATCTACCAGAGATTGAACCCAGCACTTCCAACATCTTCATCTTGCAAGCCTGGCAATGGACATCCACTTTCAAAAGACAACCCTAGAAAATGGTAATCAAGGGTATAGACGTTTAGAATACAGAACAAAGGTATACATAGATTCAAAGATACCGAGGGACATATATGTTTAGAGTAATGCTATTAAAACCTAAAAAACTGACCAAATTAATCTTTCATACTTGTATGTACACACACACACATATATATGAAACAAATAAAGGTATTGTAGGTTACCACGTCGGCAACGTGCTCCATTGAGAATCACTTCCGATGTGAAACAATCTTCAAGAACACCAAAAAGATTAATAACTGTGTTGTTCTCCAACTACTCTCTGATGAATGTGTTTAATCCAAGGATGAATCCCTCTTAAGAAAAGGGGAATTGAAGATGATTAATGAGGACCCAGAACTGTATTTGTAGATAATTAATTCATAGGCATTGGAAAAAAATGGGCCACAATTAGGTAATGTCGGATTTACTATATAAAAAAAAGTTAGCAAATTAACTCAGATCATGTTATTCATGGTAAGCTTTTAAAAGATCATATCTTCACTAATTCACTAGGAAAAAGTCAAATGTACATAATAGTACTTACTAAGATGTACATGAAGATCACTTTTACAGCATATTTTTATTTGTCTGATAAAATAGTTCTTATTTAAAAATTAAATTTAGAAGAAATTACCAAATCATATTTTTTTCCTAATGGAAAAGGTGGTTAAGAGCGACGAGAGATAACAACTCCTTAAGACGTTATCTTGAAGTTTTCACTCGCGCTATAAAATATTCGATTTGAGACGGAGCTAATGACTTGGAATGATCGTATCCATCGCCAAAACACATCGAATGCAAGTTGCACATTTAGATCCTCCAACAATATCTGATTCATAAAAATTACTACTGCAAGAGGATTCGAATCTACGACCATTGAAGAAGGCGAAACTTTCACCCTCTACTAAAGTCAATTAGATTACCACCTCGGTGGTAAATTACTAAATTATATATTAATTGTTGTATTATATTATACAGGGGGATAAGACTATGGGCAGTGAGGATTTGCATCCAAGAATGGGCTTCGTTGGGCATCTCCGATCATAACTCAAATTTTTACTTAAATTTAAATTAACATTTGAATAAGAAGCTTTATTTGATATAAATGGCTTTAATGAACAAATTCAAATCTGAAAAATGAAAAACCCAAATTTAAAAGAGAGTAAAAATAATCATTGAATCTTTAAAAAATGGTAAAATCTCACCGTTAAAGATTTGAGTAAAGATTTAAATTTCCCTTGATTTTGAATAAAATAAATAAATCTCTTTTCATTTGATATAAGTTTGAATTAAAAGTTGGAACAAAATTTTTAAACTTTTTTACTCAAATTTAAAGTTAAACAGCAGGCTTAGGGATTGGAATTATCCAATGGAACAAGCGTTAAAAAACAATGTGCCCTGGTAGCACCTTACCTTTCCACCAACAATTCAGTAATTACTTACATTGAAGACCATTCAATGAAGGAAATTCGATTCAGAATTAGAAAGTTAGAAGAGAAATTAGTCAAAAGCATGAAAAGGAAAGCAATATGACGAACACAACAGATTTCATTACCTTTTACAGAGAAAACCAACTCAATATCATTTCTATTACCGTACGCCCACATAATTAACAAGTTTTAATCACCTCAAGTTAACAAATATCATTTCTCTTGCCGACTCTCATCCTCATTTCCATAAAAAGTAATCTAGGTATATCATAGTTGTAGGAGGAGAAGTAGTACACAGCTGGGGGCAATTTGGGCGGGCCACTCCAAACCCAACCCGAAAAAATAGTATTAGGATTGACTTTGCTAGAGTTAAGATTCAACTCGAATTGATGAAATCGAATTCAACCTGAATCTAACCCGAATTCAACCCAAATTCATGCATTATATTTATATAAATACATATTTTGTAATTATTATTATTATTTAAAAAGAGAGTAAAACATAATTTATAAGGACTCTAAATGGTGAAAAAAAATTACACAAATAAAATGTAATAAGTTAAAAAAAACAAAGAGTTATAATCCTACATAGGATAAACAACTCAAGTGACATCTCCCCTCTATATGAAGAAGTTTACCTTTACATCTTTAATATGTTTCATCTTAGTGGATCATATAAGCCTATGTAATAGTTCAACATTAAGCAAAACTCACTTAATTTATGATTACTATTTGTTGAATCCGAATTGCCAACCTAAATTAGGTAATTCTATTTCAACCCGAATTTACCCGAAATCAACTCGGACAATACTCGAGTTGAGCATCTCGGGTTAAGATCGAGTTCGGATCGAAAATTTTGTACCTAAAATTAGGCTAGGGTTAATCCCTCAACCTGCTCAACCCACCCAAATTGCACCTCTAGTACACAGTGCAGAAGTAGAACCATCGCCATCAGTATTGTGTGAAGGGTTACTTGGTACTTTTTCTCACAAATGCGAGTACCCAAGCACTATGACTTTTAAGGAACATTGTGTCACATTTTTTGTTTCGTTAGACTGAATTTCTTTTCCGTAACATAATGTTTTTCTTTCTATGACCTTTTAATGACATAGTCTAAACTGATTATATTAGATTGACAAAGATTTAGATGTACAGTCCACCTTGAATCTTAGATGGTACATACTCTTCTGACAAGAAGGAGATTGAGTGTACCGACAACGCTTCTATCTCGAATTTGACCCCTCTTTGAAGCAGCAGCTCAAGCTCCAACCTTCAATGAGAGGTCCACAACATTATATCATTAGAAAATGAAGAAGAATAGCTGTATATCATAAAGAAAGGGAGTCACAGAATGAAACCTCCAGTGAGATACTTCTCGTTGCAAGTAACATCGGTGTAACATTGCTTCAATTCTCGTCTTATCTGACAAGAAATTTAGGATGTTCATCACAATATACGAAATGATAACCCAAACGAAAGAGATCTATTCATTAACATACATCTCACCTTCAGCTGTTAAAGGAAGGAGACACTGTTGTGGAAGATGGTATCTTTCACAATCCTGTGGGAAAGCTCCAATCCAGCGAATCCCTGGGACACGGAGAAATTCTGCATCGTAGGCCATTTGCTTTCGGAAAGGCAAGATAAAGAGGCCATGCACCAGGGACGGGGGTGAGGAGGGAGGGAAGTAAGTTGGTTATGAACTTGTATTGATCGAAATAGGCACTATCATAGCATTAAGATAACATCGAAACTGCAGCTTCTTTGATCAGAAAGCCTCACCATAGAACCAAAACGGTATGTAGTTAAGATATCAAATCCATATGGATCACAATCTACCAAGCAATAGGTAGGCAGACCCAGCTTTTCAACGAGGAGACGCAAAAATCTGGTTACAAAATAAATGCATGACCAAATAGACATGAGGCCAAAATCATCAAGCAACAATTGTAGCTATATCCTAAGAACATATTTAGCAACATTTTCTGGCTCTGTAAGAAATGAAAAATGAGTCTTTACCTTCTTGTCGGAACATCAGGATAGCCTCTTCCCTGTTAAACCATCATTTATTAAACCTGATTTTGATGAAAACTTAAGCCCCCCCAAAAAATACTCACTGTGACGACAATACATCGGTTTCTTTTGCAAAAGTGATCATTTGCTAATCTCTGAAACACTGCATGATTACATTCGATAAATATTTCATGAATCGAGAATCAAAAACAATATGGGTAAATAAACTAAATTACGAGCTTGGCTGAACGGACGTTTCTACCTGATTCTTTCTCCACAACTAGTATGTACTGAGCAACACTAACTATATCTGCACGCAAGGCTTAAGGGACATAACAATTCTGAGCGTATTTGTCTTCACATCATCTGCAACCCTTGATCCAGTACATACTAAACTTGTGTGTGAATTATAGGACAAACTCCATGGATCATTAAAAATCATCTTCGAAAAAATCAACTTTCTTCTATGCTGAACTTTTCTTCTTTTTTTCCAAAGTTGAAGATCAGAATCAAGATGATTGCACTATGGTTCATTACATACAGGTTATCTAGTTATGTATACAGCTGTCATGATCAACTGGATACTGTTGACTACTTCTACTTGCACAGGAACAGGATGTGCCTGCCAGATAGCCACACATATGCATTCAGTTCAGACTATTATGCAATAGGAGCAAACATACCATCTCATGTTCAATCTCTAGTTCTTACAGTGTTAGGAACATTTATGCAATCAAATTTCCTTCCACCTTCGAAGAATCTCAGCCAACCCATCACCAATCTAGAACAGGAATAAATTGATCAATGAACATTAGAACCAGTAAACGCACTCAATAATTGCAAAAACCAGCCAATAAGCCCACACTATAATTGCATGAACAAAAGCAAAGGAGCAAAACATGCAACACATGATGAAAACATAACCAAGAGAAGATTTCAATCATGGTACCAATTCAATAATTCAGTGAACACTAACTCTTTCTTCACATTACCCCCGAGCCCCAAGTAAACTCTACAGTAGAATGTTAACAAGTAAAACAGTTTATGTACAATCTACTCCTGCAACTATGGTCAAACTGTGCCTCAGCCATGATGAGGTACACTTCTTCCAGTGTGATTAGCAGAGGTCTCTTTTGTCCACAAATATTAGAATGTCCATAACTCTGGCCAGATTTCTAATTCGTATCCTTAATGGAAATAATAATCTAGGAACATATAACTATAATTGCTGGAGTTAACACTAATTTTTCTTTCTCCTATATCTCTCATTTTGTTGCTTGAAAAGAGAATAAGGATGTGATTTCATGAAATTTTAATTCAGAACTAGCCATATGAACTTTCACACAATTTGCTGACCTTGATTTCTAGTGCAATCAAGATGGCAAGTTGGTTACTGCATTTTAAATGTAAAAAATACTTGAAATATCACTTGAAGCAAGTGGTGGTACAAATATAGTATCATCTTCCACAAAACCAGTGTGATCTTGAGTAGGTACCCACCCTTTTCCAACAGATACCTGCAACAACGAAATAAAAAAAAAAATAAAAAAATAAGATATATATCAGCAATAGCAAGTTTCCCATCAAAACTGGGATTCAGGTCATGAAAGCAACATAAGTACTAGAAAACTCCAATAAAGCATTCCTTCAAAGTTGTTTGACCTTTCACCTAATGAGTTCATGAAATATTTTTGACAAAAAATAATGTAAATTAAAGATTTGCAACAAAAAATATAGTGAACCTACATTTTCCATACAGCAACATATTCATATGAAATATAACCAACCATCTAAGATTCTACACACTTATATTTGAATCAAGAAGACTGAGCCCATGCATCTCACAATGTGCAACATCGACCACATGTGAAAGGGCAGCAGCCATCCTAAGTTGAATATTGCCCTACACCGCATTATAAGAAATAAAACAGAAGATAACAAAGATTAGCATTGTCAACACTATCAAGTTTTGTCCACATTTTCTTCAAGTTGGCTTGATAAACATGCTTCAACATTTTATTCTATGTAGACCAGATCCTCCGCCACCTATTATTGAACCAAATGACTACAAATTGAAAAGAAAAAGGGAAGATGATAATAGCAAATACCACATTTAGGTTGTGGCGACTGCACTGCAGAAGGATGCAAATGTCATTAATCGCCCGGTCAACAACTGACTGTTCTGTTTTGAAAAGTGAGATTATAATTACATAGAGAAAGCAAAATAATAAACAAAAGAAAGCATTAAACTCTAAGAAACATAGCAGTTCACAGCAAACTGATATCCTCGCATCCCTGAAAATAGAATTATAGACTTCACTATATTTGGCAAAAGCAGCATACAAACTAAAATCTGCAACACGTCCCAAAATTTATGTTATGTGAATCCCATACAATAATGCATTTCCACATGAGCCAAAAGGGCATACTCAGATTTATCTCCAAGTGCATATGCTTTCTAACTTCCAAGCACTGGTTCCAAAAAAAAAAAAAACTATTAACAAATGGACACTGGATGGCAATCCGGATTCACCTTTGAAAACAGAAGGATGCATGTAATATATATCTCTTTTTGAACCATGTCTATTTTCTTGCAGAAGCTGCTGAACAATAAGTAGCACTCTTAGCAAGATATCTGCAAGGATGGAAAGACCATGTAAGATATACATTTCCATATTTTGGTGGAGAATCCAGAAAACTGAATCAAATAAGATTAAGAGTCCGCTTTGTGTCTCCTTTAGACTGTGCCTGGTTCTTAAAAATAGCTAGGGAAAGAAAAGGGTAAAAATGGCTCATATTATTAAATTTTACTTTGTTTCCTTGCTAGTTCCCACATTTCCTCACCGTATTTTGTGAAAAATTCTACTTGTTCTGGAGGTGTGAAAATTTCCCCTTTTTCTCCTTTGTATTTTCTTGTCCTCACAATTTTATTACACATCCAAACAAGATAAAGTGAAAGTCCCCATCATTTTCCTTTCTTTTCCTTCCTGTTGTCTAAGTTCCAAATTGGAGCCTAAAAATATCTAAAATTCCAAGAAGAATTCCCAGATGTAAAGCATGACTCACCCAGCCTCCGTATGTTTTGTTCCCTCTGTAGAGTGAGAATTTCCTTTCCTTTGGCAAAATCCAAGCTACAACTGCTGCATACATGTGCAATTAAATTGAGCTCTCCCATAATATGTAACTATTCACCGGAATACTCATTAATTGAAGATACTTCAAACACAGATTGTCTTATATAATAAATCCACCTCCTAAACAAATGAAACATTCAGGGATCCTTTGGATCACATGTACAAATAAGCAGATTTATTATCATCATAGAAGGGAAAATTTGAGTTAACCAATGTAACGTAAAACTAAAATTCAGAGAGTATTTGTATATAAAACTAATAACACAACTAGTGTGTCTTTAGTTCAAATGAAATCTGTAGAGGTTTCAATCACATATCAGTAACAGCTCTTCCAATACTCATCAAAGTGTAAAATGCCGATAAATTCATTCCTCATTTCAATACAAAGATCCCTAAATTATCTCCATGCAGAAAATAAGGGCATTACCATAAAACTTGTATGATTTCCTTCCTGTTTTGAAAAACCTAAGTTCTATTTGTTTTTTGAGGAGTGCAACTTAAGTCTTTGATTTTTTTTACTTTCGAAAACTCATACACACCAAACATGTATTCATTAGATTTTTTGCCTCATTATTCCCAAGGTTGATAGCAAGTTCTACGTTAGCGCATCGATTCCCAATTCAAAGCTACGATTAAAACCCCAGACTCTCGGGTTTTTTTACTGACAAATGAATTACAAAAATTAAATTAACTTAGACTTTGTTGCATTGCTTGAAACTGGAATCTAAGGACTGCAAATTGCCCCAAATCTTAGCAGGAAATCCCAAAAAAGAGAGCTAAAGTTAACAATTCTACACGAGAAAGTTCCAAAAATTCCAGTTAAAACATTTTCGGGGACTATCAATTGGAAATTTCCTACAAGTCAAACAATCTAAAAGCCAGAAGGCCTAATTCCACCCAAATACATAAAGCTTCTATGGTTAACAAGTCTCATCATCTGGACACGGAAATGTAACGGCGTCTGGCTAGCATTATCGGGTTAATTCGTTGCTTCTTCAAGCAAGACTCAGAACATCTTTCCCAATCATTGAAAATAATATCAAAAAGTGAACCAAACATCTGCTAATTAAATTTCAAAAAAAATTACGTGCGCATTCAGATAGAGGTACAGAAAGGAAATCAAACCAGTTTCCAGAAGTGTCCGTGCAGTAATTTCTGAAGCGATCAATGCAAACCAGCGGCGAACGGCCTTCGCATAGATCTTCGAGAATCGATCGAGTAAGCTCTGCAAAAGTGTGTGTGTGTGTGTATATATATGTATGTATGTATGTATGTATACAAACGCATAGAAATACAGTCATATCAACAGAAAAAGCTCTAAAAACGACAATCAAAATGCATTTGCATTTGAATGTGAATCAAAAATCGAGTGTTATGGACACAGTACCTCTGATTTTGCTCAGTAAATCGCAGGGTTGCGAATTCGGACGCTTTCCCTCCATTTCACGTGTTTACGTTGCGGTTCCTCGTGAAACAAGAATGATACCAGAGCCAAATTTATGCTGATTTCGTCTGGATGGTTTAACTTCCTTTTTTTGTTTTTTTCATTGTTTAGAAGTCATTTGTGTAGTTTTATTTTATTTTGTTTTTGGATAAATTCCATCAACAGCCCCTGAAGTTTCTCACTAGTTGAACTTTGGTCTCTCAACTTTTAGTTTCATCAATTTATTCTCAAAGTTCATATATTGGACAAATGTTGACACTCGCACTAACTATCATTTAAATAAGTAACAGAAAATAGAATGTGACGCAACCTCTTGAAAAGATAACGAACATTGTAGCAACTCATAAGGGCAAATTTGCACGTAATACTTTGAGAGAGAGAGTAAATAAATCAAAGTTAAGGGAGAACTAAGCACAGTGTAGTTCATACATAAGGCAGAGTTTGTTGTGGTAATATCGTGAGAGAACCCCAAATTGAATAGAAAAGGAATCAGAAGTCTTAGCATATCGTATCGTGAATAGGTTGACTAGTGACCTGATAAGAAACAAAAACATCAAGTAATATTTGAATAGTTTTAAGTGATAATATTTTAATTCTATAGATGGAGTTGAGTTTTAATTTAATCAATTGACAAATTACTAGAGAATAATAATACATCACTATAATCTTTGAAAGTTTTAGTCCGTGGATGTAAATACAGAATCACATTATATCTATGTTTGTTTCATTATTTTTCCTATATTTAATTCTTATACTAACAAGTAGTACTAATTTTTATCAATCATTGCGTAAAACCAACATCCATTTTTATTTTAGACTGCATGCATGACCTTTTTCCAAACCCTCGGTGACAATATTCTTGTGCATTGATATACCCTTAGAGGGAAATTTAACGAAAGGTATACAGTTGTGCACTATTAACAAAAGAGGTCAAATTTGAATATTTTTAAGGCAAGTGACAAAAATACTTTAACGAATGAGGTTATTTAAAAATTTTCACCATATTCTATTCTTATATTTATTATTACTACTATCATTATCTCACCGCCATTCATCAACCCCCACCGCCGTTGCCTACCACCACCACTGACAGTGAACTAAAATGTAGTAAACTCAACGACAGTGAACTAAAAGACAATAAATTCAATAATAGTATTATTGATGACTTGTATTTCAAGTTCATTTTAGATTTTATTTGAAGCATTCCGTGGACAGCCCATAACTTAGTGCACTATAAGGTTTTTGTTTTAGGAATAAAATTTCATAGTTCATGAATTAATGGACTCGTTTAGGTACATAGCTAAAACAATGAACTTAAAGAGTGAAAGTCCCATAATTTTAAGTATATAGTTAGTCCACATAAAAAATTAAATTCATGATCCCAAAAAATTTATGCCCAATAAAAAAAATTTAATTTTAATAATTTCTCCCTATTATCAAATCCATAAAATTAGAAACCCAAAAATCAAAAATTAAAATAAAAAAGTAGTCAAAAGTCTAACTCATATTTACCTCCAACAAAAAAAAAACAGCTTTTTCTTTTTCTTTCATTCTCTATATACTGTAACACTAACGCATCCTCCTTCTCGCTCACACACACAAAAAATTGAAAATAAATTAATATTAAATAAAAAATAAAAGGAACATTAATTTTAAATAAAAAAAATTAATACTAAAAATAAAAATGTCTCATTTAGTGTTACCGCTTTAGGTCTCGAATTGCCTTGAGCAGCCCTTATGACTTACAAAAATAGTTCATTTGTAATAAAGAGAAAATAAAAAGGGGAGATTCAATAAGACATAATGAGAATAAATTGTTTGCTTGCTATTTTTTTTTTAGAATAAAGTTAGAGAGTGAGTAAGAATGAATTTCGTTTGCACATTTGTGCTAAGAGAGAGAATAATCAATGATATTAATCTTATTTTGTGCTAAGAGAGAAAGCAAAGAGAGTATCATTGATGCTTGATTGTTGCTAATTGCACTTTTTAACATGAGGGAGAGAGAGGGCAAAGAGAGATTGATTCTTGATTGTTGCAAGTGACTACTCCACACCTTTTTTATTGTTTCAGTCTTTTTCTTATCTCCACTCTTTTTTTTTCTTGCTATTGTCTCTACCAAATTTGGTTGTGTGAGATTACCCCCCAAGAAAAACTTTGTGACATATGGGCTAGAGTTTTGGGTACAGACCATTCACTCATAAAGAAGATCATTATTTAATAGGTTTAAAGTTCTTACTTTTTTAGTTTTATTATTGAATCTACTCATCATCTCTACATACAATTGATCTTGCGTTTAATCTCTTACCTTATCATTTTTTCCTTATCTATGAAAGTGATAATAGACAGACTATAATAAGCTCCTTCTGTCCCAAAAAACATTATGAACAAAGTATAAATCCCCAAAAAAAAGAAGCTAAAAATAGAATGTCTAACTTCTTTGGTTTTTAAAAGAAAATTTGATTTTTTTTTAATAAAAATAACAAAAATTGGAAGTATTACGGTTTAGTGATGCTATATATAAGACTTGATCAGACACAACAAATTGAACTATATAACACTTGATCAATTCTCAAAAGTTTTACAGGGATTCTCATTTTTCTTCCTGTAGAAACAGAGCAGACACATCAATATATGTATTAAAAATAATAAAAGCTGAATGGTACTGCTATCCTTTACAGATGATATCATCCCCTCCACCCAAGAATTTACCACAACCCATGAAATAAATTTTTACTAAATGAAAAACTTAAAAGATCAATGAATACAATCCAAGCAAATCGTGTAATTACACTCTGCACATTTGTATAATGGCTTTTCATCATCAAATATGTGGCCACAACTATAATTTCTAACATTCTTCACCCTTCGAGTAAAGGTAAGAGGATGTGGGTGATCTTCTACTTTGTGGGTGCCTCCAAATTTGAAGTATGAATATTTATCCTCAACGCATTTAGGATGAAAAGAGTAGTCGCAATCACTACAATGATAGATCCAACGCCTTGATTTTATTTCTATCTCACAAATTTCACAATAGTATTCGTCAAGATGGTTTTCGATAGGAGGATAACTTAGGGTGAGAGGGTGTGCATCCCATCTGTGCCTTAGGGTACACGGTAAAAGAGCACAATAGAAGCATATACCGAAATTGCACTTCTTACATCTGTATCCGATCTGACGGCACATGACATTACATGCCCTGCACTCAAGAAGTAAATCTCTACTGGTTTGAACCAAAGGATGCTTGTGGGTTTCATGCATAATAGTAGTTGGTAGGAAAACACATATGAGATGAATATTGATTGATCCCAAACCTGAGTAGCAGAATCCATTGCCATATAAACCACAAGATGAGCATCGGAAGAGAGAATGAGGTTTCCTTGCTCTCTTGAGCGTGACTGGGTACACGTGCCCCTGGAGCGCACTGTGATTGGGACGTTGTAACATACGTGGTAAGTTGACACAACTTAAATGGAGAAAGTAGTTGCATTGAACACAAGTGTAAAATAGAAGCGATATCGGTTGCACGCAACCGTCACATGATATTGTGTCATGCTTTATCTCAGTGTTATTTTGTCCATCATAAAGTATTAGCGAATGCACATGGCTCCAATCTTTGATATTTGATTCTCTCTTATTCTCTTCATTACTAATTTGTTCAACTGGATGTCTAGCGAGAGCCACGAAATCATCGGCTAATGGAAAGTGTAGCAGACGAAGGTGGAAATGTTCATAGTCTTCGTTCTCACTTCCACTGCCTCTGAACCCACAAAACCCCAAAGACAAATTTTACTCGGCAATAATTTAAAAAAACATTGTAAGAATTTTGCAGGCAGCACATGAGAAGAAGAAACAGACGAAATGATTGTGATTAAACTCACCTCAAAAGCTTTGACCTTGAAATTGAGCATGTCACATGGATACTATATTCGCACAGATCACAGGAATATAGCCAATTCTCCGGCGTTGGGTGGATACGACATATCTTGCAAATGTATCTAAACTGGGATAAGTCAGATGAAGGTGGTTTTACAAGAGTGAGAGGGTGATGTTGATCATCAAAATGGATGGTACTAAGAAATGAAGCACAATTTTTGTGAATCCAAAAAGGACAAGTGTGACATATGTAGGATGAGTCTTCATCTTTCTTACCACAAGCATTACAATAAAACGAAGCTGGCCTGAACAAAAAGGCTAATGGGTGCTCATGAAATTCAAGCGAATTCTACGTTCCTCAAAGAAACATGGAAGACAAATATAAAATTGGCAACCGTAACACTCATAGAGGAAACCATCGTTATTTACACTTCGAGGTTCTCTACACAAACTACTTTTGTAATTAAAATGAGCTGCACAACGTAGGAACAAATACTCACTTTCATCAAATCCCCTCAGGGTTAGAGGATGCTTAGGGTGCATGGGGTCTTTGATTGTTTGAGGGAGTTCTATACATCTTTTGTGCAAAAAGAATTGATATTGGTAACACCAGTACACAAAATCTGAGATCGGCTTTTTACACGCATAGCAGACATTATACAAGTCGATCTTACTCGCTTCCATGAGGATCAATTGGTGTCTATGGATAGAATGTGTGATGCTCATCTGTGAACTATGGGACTAATGAAGGATACAATCTTTGAAATATGGAGAGAGAAGATGAGGAGATGCAATGATTGGACTCAGACTACAAAACCGCTCTTCAACTTTCTATTTAATCAAGTGTCTCCTGCCTTTAATTTCCAGGATTTAAGAAATTAAACGGAGAGAAATATTATTGGAACATAATTTGAGGACCAATGAATTGACAATAAAATACATTTAATGCTACAATGGATAACATCATTTATTGCGTTACGGTTTCATCAATAACAGTCATAGATCACTTGCAATGCAAGGCTAGTATTTGACTAATTGCTCAAAAAAAGAAAAAAAAAAGGCAAAATGTTACATTTGTTCGGTTTTTAGAAAAGAGCATTATTCTTTAGAGAAAATCTTATTTTACCCCCTAAAAGATACAAAAATTTTAAGTTTGCCTTTTAAATGATTAATTTTGTCACATTGTCCCCTCAAATAAATAAAAACATTACAATGTGGTTCAAAAATATTTTTATTGAAACGTTTTTGGAAACAGATTGCAACATTTTTGGACCACGTTGTAATATCTTTATTTTTTTGAGGGGTAAATGAATAAATTAATCATTGGGGGGGGCAAACTAAATTTTTTTGTTTCTTCCAAGGAGCAAAATGAAAATTTTCCTACTTTTTAATTGTTAATCAATAAATGATGAGATTTGGAGCCATCACGAGCTAGCCTTATGGCCAAGATCTCACCTCCAAACTACCTAGTTTGAGATCTAAACATTATATTTTTTTAATCCATATGTTTCTATGGTGTAAAAAAACATTAGTAATTTTTATGAGGTATAATACTTAAATTCTATCCAATCTAATCTATTGACAACTCTAATCCACACATGCATCTACCAAAGAATTGCCATTCATTCATGCCAATAGGGCATCTAGAGAAGTGTCCCACCCAAGAAATTTAAAAAGAAAAGAAAAGTTACACTCTAATAGATATTTAGATGTTGATTGTCTTCTTCCCTTCTCTCACCTCTGTCTCTCTCTTTCTCTCTCTCCATTCAACTCTCGACTGAAATGCAACAAACAAAGGCCAAAAACACTCACATGCACTCCAAAAAAAAAAAAAAAAGAGAAAAGAAAAAGAATGCAAAAGCATCTCTCTTTGAACACTTTTGTGTATACATGTGGGTGAGTGTATGAATATATCCTCTTAGAATCTCCCTTGATGAGCATTCTTTTTACCAAAATAAATTAATAGTAAAATACATTACATACTACAATAGATCTCATCATTGATTGCATCATGGTTTGTCAATAACAGTCATAGATCGCTTGCGATGCAAGGCTATTATAAGACTAATTGCTCAAAAAAAAAAAAAGGAAAGGGGAACCTTACATTTGTTTGGTTTTTAGAAATGTGTATTATTTTTAATTTTTTATTATCACGAGCTGTAAGAGGTAAAAATCGCTACGGGATTTTAGTCCTCCACTCGAAGGATTCCGGCTGACCTGGCAGCACCGAGCCCCAGTAGCTTTTACCTCTCTTCGGCCCGTAGGAGCTTGTCCCACATCGGAAGAGAGTCGTCTCCCCCCCTCGCATATAAGTCCTTGCACTCAAAGGAGCATCGGAAGAGAGTCGTCTCCCCCCTTCGCATATAAGCCCTTGCACTCAAAGGAGCATCGGAAGAGGGTCGTCTCCCCCCTTCGCATATAAGCCATTCCACTCAAAAGAGGAGGTAAAGGCTATTGGGGCTCAGTGCCACCAGATCAGCCGAAATCCTTCGAGTGGAGAGCTGAAATCTCGTAGCGATTTTTATCCCTTACACGAGCTATAAATATGACCATGATCTCACCTCCAAACTAACGTAGTTTGAGATCCGGACCTCAATTTTTAATCCATAAGTTTTTGTGGCGTAAAAAAAAAGCAAGAATAATTTTGACAAACTCAATTCTACACGATAATAAATAAGTTGAGTATGAATAAAATAAATTTTGACATGACGCAATTTACACAATATAAAAACATGACACAGTCCTATCTGATCTAATCTATTGACAACTCTAATGTGCACCCATGCATCTACATACAAATAGGGCATCTAGACAAGCGTCCCACCCAAGAAATTTAAGAAGAAAATAAAAGTTGTATTCTAGTGAATTCAGATGCTCAATGCCTTCTTCCTTTCTCTCACCGTTGTCTCTCTCTCCACTCAACTCTCGAATGAAATGCAACCTAAAGCACTCGTATGCGCTCCCAAAAAGAGAAAAGAGAAAAGGAAAAGAAGCAAAACATCCCTCTTTAGATGTTTTTGCACTTACGTGTGGGAGTGAATGTGTATCCATATACTCTTAGAATCTCTATTAGAGTAGCTTTCTTCTTATCAAAATATATTTTATTATTTATTTAAAAAAATTTGGACAAAGTTTCCCATAAGAATAAGACCCAAATAAATTATTAACCTATTTAGACAATTTATAAAACACTAAGTACACAATCTACCTCAATAATATGTTGATTAAACAAATAAAATGCAAACCCCACCTGACATTCCTCAATTCAATCAAATTGTGTATTATTTCCTAAATCATAACCCACAAATTAATGTGCCCATACAAAGGCCCAAATAAATGAAGGAAAAATTTAATTCACAACCCCTATAATTAGATCTAAATTTAATGACACCTTTCCCCGATTTTAAAATTTCACTGTCACCTCCTGTCAGTGTTTCTCGGGTTACGGCGTTAACGATAATTGTTAATTTATAGAAATACCCCTAAATATTTTATAGAGTAAATTTTATCCGCACCCTTTGTAAATAGACATAACTTCAACGACACCCCTTACAAATAGACATAAATTTAACTATACCTCCTCTCAATTGTCAATGCACTCATTTTTAGTTCTATTATATTAACTTTTAGGTTCATCAATTTAATATTTAATTTTATCAAATTAATATCATTTATTTAATTTAAACTAAATTTACATCTCATCTCATCAAATCAACACAAATTGATATTTAATTTTATCAAATTAACATTTAATTATATTAATTTAATATTATATTTCATTATATTAATATTATTTCTTTAATTTAGTATTAAATTATTATTTAATTTTACCAAATTGACATTTAATTTTATTAAATTAAAATTTAATATATTACATAGAATATTAAATTCCATTAATTTAACATTTAACCTTATTAAATTAATGTCAATTATTTAATTTAACACCAAATGCATATTCAATTTTATTAAAGCAGCATTTAAATTTATTCAAGTAATATTAAATTTTATCAAATCAACATTGAATATAAATATCAAATTAATATTTAAATTTATCAAATTAAGACCAAATTTATTCAATTATCATTAAATATTATCAAATAATATTTAAATTTTATATATGAAGGGTGATGTGTGAAAAATGGTCAAATGAAGTTATAGAGGACAAATGATAGTAGAGGAGTTAGAAATTGATGAGATTTTGACATAGACTTTATCGATTGTAATTTTTATTATAAAAAATTTATTTTTAATTATAAAAATTATAAAAAATTCGATTATATAACCAAATAAGTGATAATATAATTATTAATATTATAAAAAATTTATCATGCAACACTTTAAAATGATAAAAATTCATTGAGATAATAAAATGATAGAAATCAAGTTTATGTCAAACTTCTCTTCCCCTATGTTTTTGTCTCCACCAAAAGTTGAAGAAGACATCAATCCTACAATAATATATCACAACATATTGGCATAACAAAATTGAAGAAAAAAAATTAAAAAATGTGCATGAAAAATTTTAAAAAAAAATTGCATGAAAAATTTAAAAATTTTTGCAAGAAAAAAATTAAAAATATTTGTGTGAAAAAAACAAAAAAAAAATTACCTGAAAAAATTTTAAAAATTTTGAATGACAAAATTTTTTAAAAACTGAATGAAAAAATTAAAAAAAAAAATTGCATGGAAAAATTTTAAAACAAAACTGCATGAATTTTTTTTTTTAAATTTGCATGAAAAATATTTACAAATCTGAAAGAAAAAATATATATATTTATATATTTTTACCAACTTAGGTAGTAATCAATCACTGTGAAAAATGAGTTAAAAAAGAATAGTTGACTTCAATCTCCTAAGTCTTCCATTAACACTAGATCGTTTTTTATCTTTAGCATCAACAAAAAGAATGGTAATTATAGTGGAAAAAGAGTTGAGAACATTTTATTGTATTTACATAAGGAAGAAAAATTTTGATATTTTTAAAAAATTTATAGTCAAACCATTACCTTTTTGTACTATCAAAGTTAAAAATTACCTTTAAGGAAGTATATTTAATTTAAAAGTACAAACCAAAAGGGAGTGCAGAAAAATTTCAAAATTGGGAGGGGGTATCATTAAATTTAGACCTAACTAGTGGAGATGTGGATAAAATTTTTCCTAAAATGAATGTGATTAAAAAATAGGGTAAAAAGTGAAAAAAAAAAAACCCTGTATAAGCCTCATTCTCACTTCACCCCCTCTATTTTTTCAGATTTCACTTAACTTCCCCTAACTTGTGAACAAACTACAAATCTAATAGCGTGGTAATTACACGCGCTAATTAAGCGCGTTTAGCATGTGCTATAAAATAAATAAATTTTTTTCCTAAATTAAAAAATTAAATTACCAATTTTATCCTTCATCTTTCCATCTCTATCCAGACCTGCAAATTCATTTTTTACCCATCAAACGACTTGCGTTCTCAAATCTAAGGTAATTATTGAACTCCTTGACCCCAAATGAGTTAGACTCAACCCCCCTTTTGAAGTTTTAACAAGTTTTTCAGAGTTTTGATTTTTAAGTTTTCAAACCCTAGTGAGTTTCTTACCACACACATACACAGCTCGGTTATGACTTTCAAGCACTCCAATACACTATACTACAACCTCATAATACAACTCAAACATCAATTGAGAAAGAAATAGTCGTTTGCTATGTAACGCATTTGAAAATTTAATTACGACTTTAAGATTCAAACACAAATTTGAGCTCACACACAACATGAAACTTAAATCTAATCACACAGATGAAATCCTCATGAACGAATAAGACTAACCATGTCGTTTACTAGAGGATAGTTTTGTTTTTTGAATAAAATGTTACCTTTGTTAAAATTTACAGTTTGTCCATAAGTTAGATAGGGTTAAATAAAACTTGTATAAATAGAGCGGATGAAGTGAGATCCGAGGTTCAGTACAAGGGATTTTTTTGCTTTTTACCCAAAAAAATAAACATGCCCTTTTTATGCCTCTAAAGGGACTGGATACTATTGTTTTCCAATGAACAACTAAGCACAACAACTGCACTATATGAATAATTGAAAAAATAATAAGTCAAACATAAAATTATGTCGTATAATCATTTTCTCAAATATTTAGAAATAATATATAAAAAATTCCAGTCCTTAGCAACTTGTAATCTTACAACAAAATGACATAAACTAATTGTAAATCAATCTCTACTTCAATAAATCAACAAAAATCAAGCTCACTTTGACTTGTATTAATGTAAGGAACTGAAATCAATCTAGGAGATTTTAAAAATTTCGACAGAGCATCCGCTAACAATAAAATTAGTTACCTTGTTCATACATCCCCATAGGGTAAGCTCAATTTTATTTATTCTTTTGCACTCACGCACTTCATCTCAATTCTTTAGAGATTGAATCAAATCGTAAATATAGAAGCGTATTATTAAAATGATTGAAAAAGGTAAAAATAAACTTGCAAATCAACTATACCACTTATTTATCATAGAATACGAAATGTTATAATAAAACTTCATGGTACATAATATTTTTCGTGCAGTTCGACCCATCTTGAAGAAGGACATGTACACGACCAAAAGATGTGCATTTGAATAGCACCACATATATGTGTCCATGACTTAAAACTAGTATCTGCAAATCAACGCCAACAAATTTCACAGATTGTCCTTGAAATTTATTGATAATCATTGCATATGTTAGTCGGACAAGAAATTGACTTTTAATCATTTGAAAGGATAGTTTTGAAGATGATGGTGCCAAAGATATTCTTGGAATGAAGATCAAATTGTCAAATTCATCTCCATTTAATATCTTAGCTTTAATTACACGCAAGCCACATCTAACAACCATCAACTGCGTTGCATTACATACTATCCTTCGGTGCAATGTTACTTAGCAACATTATTGGACAACTCACTTTGAGCTCTAACATAAAAGACTAGTGAAAATCCGTACCTGAAGGCACTGTGTAATTCAAAAAATTCGAGCATTCATCGTGGACACAAAAAAATAATCAATAACCAATGTCTGAATGTACTGTACAATTCAAAAAAGATTGAGCATTCATTGTGGACATGAAAAGATCAAGTTTGAATATGAACACGCAGTAATTTGAAAACCAATTGCATCTGTAAACAGATAGAGAACATTCAAATGACACTTTCCAAAACAATACTTCCAAGCATTTTAGTGCCAAGGCAACACTCAACATCACAAATAATTTGCTTCCCACCTTCGTTCAACATGTTTGAATCTCTTTTGTTTGTTGCCAAGGGTTTCCGAAACTAATTGTTAAAAAAACATGATTAACACATCCTGTTTAACTACTTAAACCTATTTAATCTAAATAACTATATCCGCATCCATGAACTTACTAAATGAAAAGTAAAATTGAATCCACCATTCCAGTTTAGATAACCACATTCTATGAACCTATATATCTCTCTCAGCACAACAAACCCAAGTAGTCAACCAAAAAAATAATCTCAATCAACATAACACCACAACAAAATATTCTGCCACCATTTGTAGGTTAATGGCAATATCCACTCATCAACTCGAATTCTTTAAGTACACTATGGCAGTAAGTATTCAAGTTCCGTTGGTAGAAGATGCAATTTTCTCTCTCAATGTGCAAAGAATCAAAATATTCTTCAATTGATATCAAGGAAGGCTAGCATTATTTAATGCGTTACAGCAATAGAGCAACTATCCCAATTTCATGACACCAACACAAACCAATTCTATTTTTCCCAAGTCAGTGTTGTTTTCCTTCAAATTGAATCACCAAAACAAACAGCAATTCAACTAAACTCAAACAAATCATATTAACATTATAAAAAAAAAAGTGAACAAATTATTGTTAGAGTATTTATAATAAGGGTAATTTAGGTATTTTCTTTATGTTGTGTTGCCTTATTATATAAGGGTTTATTTGTGTATTTCTAGGTTAAGTTGTGTATTAAAGACTTCCAAAAATGAATAATCTATTCTTCCTTTCTCTTCTCTATTCTCATTGATCAATTCTAACATGGTATCAGAGCTCTTTAAACCCAAATAATAATTTATGATTGAAGACTAGAAGATAACCTGGTAAACCCGCCGTGAACTGACCTGGTGAACCCAACGTGAATCGATGATGAACAATATTGATGTCATTAGTCTCCAACTGTGAATACGACCAGCAGGATCGAATCTTTATGGGTTTCGGTGGCTGTTCTCCTCCCCACAGTGCATCGATTGTCTCCTCCAAGCATCGATTGCCTCACAGTGCACCGACTGCCCCCCCTTTAGTCTATTTTTTGATTATTGTGTGTCAGTTGGGTGTTTTGTGCTGTTAATGTGCATCGGTGAAGTGTTCTTTGCCTTCACAGTGCATCGATTGGTTTGTGATTGATACTCTCTGGTTGTTTATTGATTTAATTTGCTGGATTGTGGCTGAGTTGTTGGATTGTTGCTATTATTTTTGTTTTCTTGTTGTGGCTTTGGCATTCTGGACTGTTTCTTGTT
Organism: Ilex paraguariensis; assembly: GCA_963454935.2. NCBI lineage: Eukaryota > Viridiplantae > Streptophyta > Magnoliopsida > Aquifoliales > Aquifoliaceae > Ilex > Ilex paraguariensis. The sequence goes on from CAUOFW020001814.1 coordinate 206,112, forward strand.
GTGGCTACAACAGTCTGATAATTTGGCTTATTTTGTTTATTATTGCTGGGTTTTTTGCTCTGCTGGGTTTTTTGCTTATTTGGTGGTATTGCTTTTTTAGGTTGCTGAGTTTGAATTTGAATGTGGTGCGTATTGATAATTGTTACTATAATGGCAAGTGGTCACTCTGATTCACTTCAAGCCATTAGTGTGAAACTAATTGGTGAAAATTATGTTTATTGGGTTTATGTTATGAAAAAAATTTGTTGGGGAAAGACATGTGGAATTACATTAGTGGTGTTGTACAGCCTCCAACTGATACTAAGACAGAAAATTATGCTGATTTGAAGAGTAGTTGAGATATCAATAATGCGAAAATTATTACTTGGATTAATAACTCAGTTGATCAGACCATTGAGGTTCATCTATCCAAGTTTACCACTGCTAAGGAGATTTGAGATTATTTGGCCACACTTTTTGTTCAGTTTAATTTTGCAAAGAGGTATCAGCGAGAACATGAGATTCGAGATGCGCGATAAGGGGACAAAACCATCCAAGAATTCTACTCTGTTATGACTGGCTTTTGGGATCCGTTAGCACTTATTGAACCCACTAAGTTGAGCACTAATTTGGCATGTCGCACTTTTAGAGAGGAACAGAGGCTGGTGCAATTCTTGTTGGCCCTTAGGGATGACTTCGAGGGACTTCGTGGTTCCATTCTTCATCGTCATCCATGCCCCTCAGTGGATGCAGTTGTTAATGAGCTCTTAGCTGAAGAGGTTCGCCTTAAAACCCATTCTGGAAAGGGTCTTCTTCCACTACCAAATCAGACTGTCTTGGCTGTTCCTTCCAAAGTGGCCTTTAATTCCCAAAATAAATATCGAAGTCGAGTTGCTTCTTATGAGTGTAGCTTCTGTCGTGAAAAGGGTCATTGGAAGGCCCAATGTCCAAAGTTGATGAACAAGAATACACGAGGATCTCAAAATCAGTCATTTAGGTCCAGAGATCGTCATACAGCGGCTGTAGCACCACCAGTGGATGAGTCAACTTCATCGACTCCCAACCTGACTATGCTTGCAAATCACCTACAGAAGTTTCTTTCTCTTCATCAGCCTGGTGCTCTCACAGTTTCTCCCGCTATAGGTTCGTTCAGCTCAGGTCTTTCAGGTATTTCTCGAACTGTCTAGGTCTTTGACTCAGGTGCAACACATCATATGACCAGTGACTCCTCTTTGTTTGCATCTATTGTTTCTCTGCCCTCTTTATCTGTCCTTGCTGCCAATGGTTCTCATATGTCATTAGCTAGTGTTGGGACAATTATTTCTTCCAACATTACACTTTTCGATGTCTATTATATTCCTCAACTTACTTTGAATTTACTTTCAGCCAGTCAACTATTTGATTCTGGACTTTTGGTTCATTTCTCTTCCTCTGGTTGTGTTGTGCAGAAACCACGGTCCAAGAAGCTGATTGGGACTGGCCGTAGACAGGGGTGGGTTATATGTGTTGGAGGAGCTGCATGTCCCAGTTGCTGATGCGGCTGCTTCTATTGTCGATTTATCTTCTTTTCGTTTGAGTCCAGAGTCATCTAGTTTTTATTTATGGCATTCTCGTCTTGGTCATGTTTCTTATTCTCGTTTAAAATTTTTAGCTTTGATTGGGAGTTTGAGTAGTTTAGAAAACCATGACATTTATGATTGTAGTGGATGTAAGCTAGCTAAATTTAGTGCATTGCCATTTAATAAAAGGGTTACTTTTTCTCTTGCACCATTTGATCTTGTTCACTCTGATATATGGGGACTGGCTCGTATTCCTACACAAGGAGGGTCCAAATATTATGTTTTATTTATTAATGATTACACACGATACTGTTGGGTATTCTTGATGAAACGTCAGTCTGAATTCTTTTATATCTTCACTACCTTTTGTAACATGGTACGCACTCAATATTCCGCAATCATTAAATATTTTCGATGTGATCAGGGCGGTGAATATACTCTTACTTCTTTTCATGATCTGTTAAAATCTGATGGTACACTTTATCAATCTTCTTGCACTGACACACCTGAGCAGAATGGTGTTGTCAAACGAAAACACCGTCATATTCTAGAGACAGCACGTTCCCTTCTTTTATCAACACATGTTCCCAGCTCATTTTGGGGGGAAGCAGTTTTGACTGCAGTTCATTTGATCAACACCATTCCTACTATGCTCACCTCTGGAGTCTCTCCATTTGAAAAGTTATGTGGTAAGCCACCTAACTATTTTTCTTTACGTGTGTTTGGTTGTACTTGTTTTGTTTTACTCCCTAGTGTTCTTCGTACCAAATTTTCTGCCCGTTCAGCTTTATGTGTATTTCTTGGCTATGGTGAGGGTCAAAAAGGGTATCGTTGCTATGATCCCATCACCTGCAAACTTTATGTCTCTCGTCATGTTGTTTTTAAGGAGCATATTCCCTTCTTCTCAATTTCATCTAGCTCTTTCTCATTGAATAAGTCTGACCTGCTATACATTGATCCATTTCCTACCAATGTTCCTCATGATACATATGTTGGTGATATACGTGTGTCAGATCCTTCATCTTCTGAGTCAACTATTACTCGTCCCCTATTGTGCATACATATATTCGCAGGACTCCAGTTATCTCCTCTTCAGATACAGTGCCTCCCCTTTCTTCTTCGGCCACCCAATCAGGTATAGACACTGTGGATCATACCCCACGCTATCCTCAGCGCTCTCGCAAATGTCTAGACAGGTTTGGTTAGAGTAATACTTGTTATTCTTCTGACTTTTATTCTTTCCTTACTTTTATTCATTCTCTATCTGAACTCTCCTCCTACAAGGAAACATTACTTGATCCACTTTGAAAACAGGCTATGGATGAGGAGTTGTCTGCCTTACATAGGACTAGAGCCTGGGAGCTAGTGTCCTTACCGTCTGGTAAACGCACCATTGGTTGTAAGTGGGTTTATAAGATAAAAACCAAGTCAAATGGTTCAGTAGAACGATATAAAGCTCGATTAGTAGCCAAGGGGTTTGCTCAGGAATATGGTCTAGACTTTTACTCCTGTTGCCAAGATGACTACTATTCGCACCGTGATTGCAATTGTTGTCATTCGACAATGGAGTTTGTCTCAAATGGATGTGAAAAATGCATTTCTACATGGAGACTTGACTGAAGAAGTTTTTATGACACCTCCCCCTGGATTATCTTATAGTTTTGGTCAAGTATTTCACCTTCATCGTGCCTTATATGATCTTAAACAGGCTCCCAGAGCATGGTTTGCCAAATTTTCTTCGATTATCTGTGACTTGGAATTTCGTCAGTGACCATGATTCTGCTCTCTTTTTACGGTCTACTTCCTCAGGTTCTATTATTCTTTTACTAGATGTTGATGATATGATTATTACGGGTGATGACACTGTTGACATCTGCTTATTGAAAACCTAGTTGCAGGATCATTTTGAGATGAAAGATTTGGGTCAGCTTAGATATTTCTTGGGTATTGAGATTGCTTCCTATCCTAAATGATATCTTCTCTCTCAATCCAAGTGTGCTTCAGATGTTATTGAACGAGCTCGTTTATCAGATAATCGAACAGTTGAGACACCTTTAGAGCTCAATGTTCGTTACTCTTCGTCTGATGATACTCTCTTATCTGACCCAACCCTCTATCGAACTGTTGTTGGGAGTTTAGTATATCTTACAGTCACTCGTTCGGATATCTCTTATGTTGTTCACATGTGAGTCAATTTGTTGTCTTATCCACCACCGTTCACTGGGCTGCTGTTCTTCACATTCTTTGGTATCTCCGTGGTACTCTATATCAGAGTTTACTCTTTCCTCACTCTTCATTTATGGAACTCAGGGCTTACTCTAATGCTAACTGAGCTGGTAACTCTATGGATCGCAAGTTCACCACTGGTTTCTGCCTGTTTCTCGGGAATTCTCTTATTTCCTGGAAAAGCAAGAAACAAACTGTTGTTGCTCGTTCTTCTACTAAAGCTGAGTATCGTGCTATGACATCTACTACAACTGAGATAGTCTGGTTACGATGGCTCCTTGTTGATCTTGGCATTTCGGTATCATCCCCTACTCTTATGTTCTGCGACAACACCAGTGCTATTCAGATTGCTCATAACTCAGTCTTCCATGAGTGCACAAAACACATTGAGATTGATTGTCACTTTGTGCGTCATCATCTGCAGCAGGGCACCATCACTCTCCCTTTTCTTCCTTCCACGATACAGATAGCGAATTTTTTTACGAAGTCTCATACCATAGCATGTTTTAGATTCCTTCTTGGTAAACTCTTGATGTTTTCTACCATATCATGAGTTTGAGAGGGGGTGTTAGAGTATTCATAATAAGGATAGTTTAAGCATTTTCTTTATATTGTGTTGCCCTACTATATAAGGGTTATTTTATGTATTTCTAGGTTAAGCTGTGTATTACAAACTTCCAAAAATGAATAATCTATTCTTCCTTTCTCTTCTCTATTCTCATTGATCAATTCTAAGAATTATATCATTTTAAATGTATAACATGGATCAATTTCAAACTCCCATATATTTTGGACATTCAATGAATGTAACAAAAACCTACCTCAATCTAACTGTTGATGCATAGAGTCAACAATTGCCGAAAACATAAAATTGCAATTATTTCTGGCTTCCTTTGAACACTCATAGTTCCCACAAAAGATGGTCCAAATACCTTTAGATATGTTATGATTCTCACTTAAAAATGTTGTTGCTAGTAAAGAGAAACATACCAGGCATTTACCTAAGAAAAGAAAACACATCAGGGATATATATCGTGCTTTAGTTGAATGGAGAAGGTATTGTGATAGAATATATTGAGAGAAAACTCAATCACAGATACTCAAAGGAGTTCAAAATTCACAAAAAAATTGGAGAAAGACAAAACCTTGGGGTATAATATAACTCAATAACAAAAACTCAAGTTTTGTGCGAAAACTCAAAGAAAGGACATAAAATATCACTCGATGACAAAAAATTGAGGTTCACTTAAAGGTAGACTACCATATAATCAGTTGGCATGAAAGTTAGTCAAAGGCGAGCATTATTCGGTGCCATTTAAACTAGCTTACATCTGAATACGCATTACTGGTGCCATATTTTTCACCCCAGTACATCGTCATGTATAATTCTTGTATGTTGAGCACCTAACGAAGCATCAGGTAGCAATCTGAACATGACAAAGAAGAAAGTTGTTGTTTAAAGAAAAAAAGGCAGAATGTAAACAGAAATGGATGATTAAAAAGGAAAATTACTCACATGGCAAAGTTCATTTGTGATCTCATGAAAACTTTTTTTGTGCTCTAGATGTGTAACCTGCAGTGTGAAGATATTGAGAAAATTATGTGACTATTCAACTGGCATCAGTTATGAGAAAAGGAGAGCCAGCTGGGATAGAATGAAAATAAGTTAGCACCCTTCCAAGCTAAAAACTCAGTTTTACAACATCTCAATATACAAAAGAGAAAAAGCTACACATGTAGCAAGTAGAAAACCAGGTATAATATGAGTAACTGCATTATTAGGTGCAATGAAATCAATGAGCCCAATGAAAGCTAATAGAGGAGGCACCTAAGAAACAAATCCCGCAAGAGATGTAGCGAGAGGGGCCGATGCCAGCTGAAGTGGATTGAGAAACAAATATTAAATTTAAGCTTTAGATTATTGGAATTCCAAATGGAGTGACTCTTTCTTCTTTCCTATTACACAACAATAAAAAGGAACATATATAAAGAAACAAAAATCAAGAAATACTTGGTGATGTTCATGAAACTGAACCTCCCAATGAGCTTTCGTACGGGGGATGGAGACTTCCAATGGGAGAGAGAGAGAGAGAGCAGATGAGGCATTGATGGAATTTTTCCTATGGCAGAATTTTATCTAACACCTTATGCCTGCGCCTAAATTTGCGCCGAATCCCTAGCAATTTCTTGGCTTTATCAGTTCTTCAAAAAATTTCTGACAAATCTGGTGAAGATTTCTCCATAAAATCCTAACCCAATATCCCTTTCGAAAAAGATAGAGAGTATCATTGAAGTTAGACCTATCTACTGTGAATGAAATTTACCTTTTATATTTTTAATGGGTTTATATATAGACTATGAAATAAAATTCTTTGGGTATTTTGAAATAAAATTTATAAATATAGAAGATTAAAATCCAATCTGAATATAATCTGTTGATGTCTGGTGGAATGGCTCCAGCTTGCCCTTTAGCCAATTCTTTTGAACAGGTTAATGGGTGATCGGCTCATTTTCACTAGAAACTTGAGAGTTCTTTTACACTTGTCCACACAATCCTGTCCTTTTTGTTTTTGCTCCCACATGGGCGTCCTTTAGCTCTGAATTATGTTTTGCAAATTGAAGGAAGATCAGATCTAGAATGGCCTGGTTGGTGAATCTAGCCAAAAGGTATTCCGTATTGGAGTAATTGTATTCCAAAACAATTAAACTCAGGCAAGTAAAGGTGTAGCCCACAACTTCATGCTGATTGTAGATTAGGAAAGGCATATGTTGAGAGAGAGAGAGAGAGAGAGAGAGAGTATCACCTTCCAAGATTGGGCCGAAATCACACACCTATTAAGGATGCCGCCTCTCAAATTGAGACTTGTGGCAATGTGGGTCTAGCCAATCCCTGGGGAACTCTTTGACATATTGATGGGAATTTTCCCAACACCCACAAGCTCCCTCAAGTTATCCACCTTTTTCTCTCATCCAATCCCACTATATCTCTGATCTGCTTCCTTCAGTTTCTGCTTGAACCTTTGCTTATGGCTTGAAGACTTCATCTCTTGTTGTTTTGATTCTAAAGGAGGAGCTCCGTGGGCTCCCAGGTATACATTCTCTTCTTTCACCGCCTAACCATGTGTAATAGCAAATAAACTTCAATATTGAATCTAGTTCGAGAAGATATCTGGGGTCTCAAAATCAACAAAGCTTCCCCACACTTCCTCAAACATTAATTTTCTCATACTCCCTCCAACAAACATTAAAAAAAAATTAATAATGCACTTAAGGGAAGATTTTGAATCTTCTACTTTCAGAGCATCAGCTTTATTTTGATCAAGGTCTCCTATTCCCAGACTTGGAATCACGATCCATCAGTGTCTAAAACAAAATCAGAGGCTACACATAAATGTCAGCACGTCTCCTATACCAATTACAAAGCTTGCAAGATTAAGTCACTCGCATGGTTTATCCAGTACAATCTACTGTAGTAGGCAACCTAAAAGGCCAATCTTTGCATCTTCAAGTGGAATTTGAAGCATTCAGAATTAATTAGAACCACAAAATTTATCCACCTCAAATATTGGCATGTTCTCCTTAATGCCTTTTTTTATTTTTGTTTTGGGTCAGCACTATTTTGGGGAGGGAGATGACGATGATCAAACCCACCAGTTTAAGGTCCAACAACGAGAACAGTGGCGATGAAGCCAACCACTGATTGATGTATTTCCCTCATAAGCATAGAGCCGACTTTCGTCTCATTAAATTCAATGCATAGAAACAACTAGACAAACAAAAACAATAACTGAAAATTGAAGTCGATGACCACGTTGGCTAGGAACAATTTAATAATAATCACTCTATAAAAAGAAGATTTAATAAGAAAACGCACAAAACAAAGAATGTTGTTGAATTTAATAAGTTAAAAAGGATTAGGATTTGGATCATGCTAATTGATTTGTTTGAGCGGATGTTGTTGAATTTATCAGCAACAGAACTATGTAAAACAAAACACTCAAAAAAATTCACAACTTATACTTAATTTTACAAGGAACCAAACAGAGTTTCGAGAGGCTACTGCCACATTACGGAGTTATAGTAGTCATTTGAAATGACAAAATTGCCCCTAGTTTGTCAATATATATATTTCAATTTTCGGGGAAAAAAAAATTTCAAAGTGCGATGTCTTAAATATATAATTTTTTGGAAGGTGCTTCGTCTAAATATTTGTTTTTGGTAAGCATGCACTTTTTTTAAGTGTTTTATATGCATGGTTGCAACATAAATATAAAATATACAGACTCAACTATAAATTAGGTGTTCAATTATGGTACCAAAAAATTTAATTTTTGTATTCTACTTTTTTATCCAATAAAAATATATTAATTCTACTTTTTCATCTAAAAAAAATATAGAACAATAAATTTTTTTGTACCACGATGATATACAAAGTTGATTATGTAAAATTAAATCAGTCGAATGTGTGGTGTAAAATAATTAATGAAACAATCAATAATAAGAGACAAAAATTAGGTAGTTAGATTTGGATGACCTAACAATTGAAGGCAGCAACGGTGGTCAGAAAACTCTATTACTAAGAGAGTACAAGGTAATAGGAGAAAGAAAGTAAGAGTACACTTAAGGTGTATGAGATCAACCTAAACCCATGTGTAAAGGAGTTTATAATTTATAAGCATATAATCTTAGCTGAGGCGATGACATGAAGGTCAAATTACTAATTTATCAGGGAGGATAGCTACAATTAGGGATAGCCCTTACCTTACTTATTAACCCCCAAATCTCTAAAACATTAAAAAAACTCATGAATTTGGGTTTTCATTGTATGAATTCATTGCCAAAAAATAGTGTGACAATAAATAGTGAATTTACGTATAAACCCAAAAACTTAAAATTGATACTCACTTCATACAACTTCAAAAAAATAGTGTGACAACAAATATGGTTAATTAATCCCTTAATTTAGAAAATCTATGATTTAATAAAACATGATAAAAAAAATATATGAAAATTGTCATACCTAAATTGTATGAATTAAGTTAAGGGCAATTATGTAATACAAAAATATGCAATATTAAAATATGTACATAATCACCAAATATTTAGAAAAGTAATGACTTAATGACTAAAAAATCAAAATTATAGACTTTAAGACAAATAAGTTATGTAAAGTGGACAATTTTCTAATTTCTCCCCAAAAGTTCCGATTAAAAACCCACAACAATTAAACCAAAAATGGTCAACTACTTTTGACAGCCTGATCTCAGCCCAGATACTCATTGCACCAAACATTTAAGCCCACTAAGGCCGGCCGTTAAGGCCCATACAATCTCGAATTAAAAGGAGCGAACTGTGGTACTTAGGGATAAATTATACTTTATCTTTGAACTATTGCCTTTATTTTACTTTGTAACTTCAATTATAAAATTTCTTACATTACATTTTAAAGTATCAATTTTATTTCATATTATTCTAATAGATAACAACTGTCAATTTTTTTAATGGTAAATGTGTATGTGAGTGGTCTGTACTGTCAAAAGTAACTGTTTAATGTACAGGTCAAAAATCAAGAAAAATATTCATTTGTGACTTTACTCTTTTCTAAGCTCTAAATTTTTTTTCTTAAGCCAATTTTTATTCCTAGCTGATGGGTCAAGCCCAAATAGCCCAATTTATGTGAGAAGTCCAACCCCAATTGAGGAGCCTAACTTCATGAAAAATCCACCAAGGCCAATATAGTCTAAGACCAGTTAGACTTTTTGCTTAGTCAAGTCATCAAGGGGGAGAGCATGGGAAGCTTTATCTGCACCATCGAAGGAAACGGTCCATCTTTGACCGCATCTAACGGAGAGCTCCTCAACCATCTCGCTCGTTGAGAAGAGATCAGGAGCTTCACCGAAATAGTTGCTTAGTCGCTGGAAAGTAGCTCCAACCTGTTAGGGAGCCACTATAAATTGCACGCCCCATCAACACTTGAAAGGACACTGATTGCCTGGCACCACACCTTCCTTGATTCTCTATTCTCCCTCGAAGCTTGTATTCTCTATCTCTATACCCTTAAATTAATAAAGTACTCGACAACGAAAGTCATTCAAGAGTGGACGTAGGTCGAGTTGACCGAACCACTATAAATCTTCTCTTCTCCAATTCTCTCTTTACTTTTACTGTATTTATTATTTACACTTGACAGGTGGTGTTCAAAACCATTTTTGTGCATCATCAGTTTGACGCCGTCTGTGGGAAACGACAAAATTATCACTCTTGAACATTACATCCACTGAACTAATGGCGATCACTACCCGATCCATGAACCAACCTGAAGACAATCCTCCACGAGATGAGGAGGTTACTCCTCTGCCTACCAACTCTGTCCCAAATACTCCAGCTCCGAATTCCCAGCAAATGTTGGAGACCATGCAGCAGCTGGTGGCCCAAAACCAACAGTTAGTGCAACTCATGCTTGCTGGACAAAGAGGAGCACAACTCGGAGGTGTACAACATGGAGGACCCCAAGGAGGAGCACAACTCGGAGGTGCACAACTTGGAGGACCCCAAGGAGGAGCGCAATTCAAAGGTGCACAACATGGAGGACCTCAAAGAGCTCCACGCCCTGCTGCTCCACGCCTAGGCGACCCACTTGGGGGAGCCCAACATGAGGGAGTTCCACCTCCCCCTCCTCTTGCTTCCCATGGAGAAGACTCTTATCTCAAAAAGGATGAGGGCGAAAACCAAAGCATCGAGCATGGATGTCATTTCTATGATCATTCCAGAGGAGTCCCCAATCATTGGGACGAGAAAATCAATGAAGTACAAAATCAACTGGGTGATGTCTTCAATGCCATGAAGGCACAGGGACCCGAAACTATAAACCACCTGGTAAGGCGTACGGAATACTCCTTTCAAGCCTGATGTAGCAAACTACCCCCTCCCTCAGAAGTTCAAAATGTCATCTGTGGAGACCTTTGATGGAACTAAGGATCCACTGGACCACCTCGACACTTACAAGACTTTGATGCAACTGCACAACGTACCAGAAAAAATCATGTGCAGGGCATTCCCAACCACGTTAAAGGGGTCTACCCGACAGTGGTTTGCTAAGCTCTCTCCCGCCTTCATTGCCTCATTCGCTGAGCTTAGCAGATCATTCGTCTCACATTTCATTGGAGGGCGTCGTCACCAGAAGCCCGTTACGCACATGCTTAGTATAAAGCAGGACCGCGAGAAGAGCCTGAGGAGTTACCTCACTCGTTTTAACGAGGAGGTACTCCAAGTTGACGAACCCGACGACAAGGTGACGATGACCGCCTTCTTGGGTGGCCTCCGTTCATCAAGCTTCTTTTTCTCAGTTTTGAAGCGCCCACCGAAGAGCATGCTAGAGCTGCTAGCCAAGGCCCAAAAGTACATGAATGCGGAAGACATCACAAGGGCCAGGCGAGGTGAGTCCTCCAGAGCAGGGAAAAAAAGGAAGGAAAGGGAGAGGGACGATAAGAAGGAGACTAGCAACAAGCATGGCAGAACAGAGAAAGTCCCTCTCAAGGACCGGCTAGGTCCTACTCCTCAGAGGGACCGTCAACCCTTCACTCCCCTCAATGCTGTCGTGGGGCACATCCTATTCCAGATCCAGGATGACCCCGCGATAAAGTGGCCTGAGAAAATGAAGTCTCCTCAAAATCGCAGAAACCCTAACAAGTATTGCCGCTTCCATCGTGACCACGGGCATGACACAGATGATTGCTATGACCTCAAAAGGCAAATTGAGGAGCTCATCCAGCGTGGTCACCTACGCCAGTATGTTGCTGGAAGGGAACGAGCACCACAACCTCACAATTAGGAAGGTCAGTAGCCCGTGGGGGAGATTCACACCATATCAGGAGGACTAGCAGGAGGGGGAAAATCACTTTCTGTAATAAAGGCCCACACCAGGAAGGCAAGACATGTCAACAAGATGCGCCCATCTAAAGTGCTGAAACAGGACGACGACGAGGTCATATCTTTCTTAGATAAGGACCTGGAGGGAATCCAGCACCCCCATGACGACCCCTTGGTGCTCACCATGACAATGACTAATTTTCATGTGCACAGAATCCTGGTGGATAGTGGCAGCTCTGCAGATATCCTATTCACAGAGACTTATGACAAGCTTAACCTGGGCAGGGAGAGGCTACAGCCTATCAAGTCACCTCTCATTGGATTCTCAGGAGAAAAGGTGTATCCCCTTGGGTTTATCACACTTCCTGTCACCGTCGGAGTAGCACCCCGAAGCTCCACACTTATGGTCAATTTCCTGTTAATAGAGTGTCCGTCAGCCTACAACATCATATTAGGGCGGTCAGCTCTTAACACATTGAGAGTTGTGCCCTCCACCTACTATCTCGTTATCTATTTTCCAACCTCAAATAGAGTCGGAGAGGTCAGAGGAGACCAGGTAACAGCCAGAGAGTGTTATGTACCCTCTATGAAGGCTAGGAAGCCCCAAGAAGCATTGTAGGTTGAGGTCTTTGACCTAAGGGATGACTCCACTACAGAAAGAGGAGAACTAATCGAGGAACTTACCCTTGTGGTCTTAGAAGAGGAACATCCAGATAGAAGAATTTACATTGGCTCTTCCCTTTCTAAAGATCTAGCTCGCCTGCTAATTGATTTTTTGAAGCGTAACATGGACGTCTTTGCTTGGTCGCATGAAGACCTTGAGGGCATCGACCCAGAAGTAGCCACACACCGTCTCAATATTGATCTGCTTTACAAGCCTGTTCGCCAAAAGTTAAAGGGAACCTCCACTAAAAGGGCTCAAGCCATGGACAAGGAGGTTAGAAAGCTAATAGATAACGGGGCAGTCAGAGAAGTGGCATATCCTGTGTGGCTCTCCAACGTGGTAATAGTCACTAAGGCTAATGGGAAGTGGCGCCTCTACGTCGACTTCACAGAACTCAGCAAGGCGTGCCCAAAAGATAGTTATCTACTGTCGCGAATTGACCTCCTTATCGACGCCACCGTTGGACATGAGTTGCTCACTTTCCTGGATGCATACTCTAGGTACAACCAGATTAGTATGCATCCCCCAGACCAAGAGAAGACGTCATTCATCACGCCAAATGAGACATACTGCTACAAGGTCATGCCATTTGGACTAAAGAACGCAGGAGTAACATACCAACGGCTGGTGAACAAGATGTTCCAATCTCAGATCGGGTAAACAATGGAGGTATACGTGGATGACATGCTAGTGAAGAGTCCCTGCAGCAGTAGACCACATTGATCACCTCCAACAAACTTTCAACGTCCTGAGGTCCTATCACATGAAGCTCAATCCTGAGAAATGTGCTTTTGGTGTGGGGTCTGGCAAATTCTTGGGCTTTATGGTCGACCAGAGAGGAATTGAGGCGAATCCTGACAAGATCAAGGCCATCCTCGACATGATGTCACCCTCCTCAACCAAGGAGCTCCAGCGCCTTAATGGAAGAATCGCAACACTAAATAGGTTTGTCTCCAAGTCTGTAGACAAATGCCTCTTTTTTTTCAAGACTCTCCGAAAGGCCTTTGAGTGAAAACTTGAGGCAGAGAAGGCTTTTCAAAGGCTCAAAGCTTACCTGGCAGCACCTCCCCTCCTGTCACATGCCACTCCTGGAGAAGCTCTCCATCTATACCTTTTGTTTCCTCATCAGCAGTAAGTTCAGTACTCGTCAAAAATGACAATGGAGTGCAGAAAACCAATTTATTACGTGAGCAGGGCATACCGGGGGGCAGAGGTCAGATATTCGACACTAGAAAAATTGGCACTCGCTCTTGCCATGACAGCGAGATGACTGCAACACTACTTCCAGGGCCACCGTATAGTGGTCATCATAGACCAACCTCTTAAAAGAATCTTGGAAAATCCGAACGTATCTGGCAGACTTCTTAAATGGACAGTAGAACTCGGGGAGTTCGACATTCAGTACCAACCCAAGACGGCCATCAAAGCACAAGCCCTAGTAGATTTCGTTGCCGAACTCACACCAACAAAAGATGGGAACGACGAGGATCCCCAGATGTCCAACGGGGACACCAAGAAGCCTAGCAAAGACCCTCAAGCAGGCGCTCAGATCAATTCAGGCGCCCAGGTCTCCTCTCCAGGAGCTTAAACAACTTTTCCTGATGCCCAAGCATCCTGAGCTGCACCTCCAGCTCCTGCATCCCAGGCTACACCTCTAGTCCCTGATGCCCAGATGGCTTCACCGGATGACCGATCTTCCATTTCAAATTCCAAACCCCCCACTCCTCTACTTTGAAAACTGTACATAGATGGCTCCTCAACCAGCGAAGAAGGAGGAGCGGGCCTAATCTTGATTAGCCCAGATGGCACCACTCTCAGGTATACGGTGAAGCTCCACTTTAATGCTTCTAACAATGAGGTGGAGTACGAAGCCCTCCTTTCTGGATTGAGATTAGCGATGGAAATGAAAGTTCAACACCTTGTCACCTACAACGACTCTCAGCTGATAGTTAATCAAGTGAGGAACGAGTTCGAAGCCAAAGAAGCCAAAATGCAAGAATATCTCAGCATAGCGAGAAACATGATCGCAATGTTCCACTACTTCGAGATAAACCACATCTCTAGAGAAGATAATATGGCTGCCGATGCACTCGCAAAGCTCGTTTCATCTATGGAAGCCTCATCAGGGGAACCAACATTAGTTGGTCACTAGTGCGAGCTGAGCAGGATGGACATGGAGCCCACAAATATTAACTGTGTATCTACTGAGTCAAATTGGATGACCCCAATCAGGGCATACCTCCAAGAAGGTGTGCTGCTGGATGATCCCCTTGAGGCTAGGAGGCTAAGGATAAGAGCCTCCAAGTTTGCCATCTTGCAGGACACTCTGTACAAGAAAGGCTATTCCTTGTCATTGTTGCGATGCCTTTCACCTGAAGAAGCTCACTATGCTTTGCGAGAAATCCACAAAGGGATCTGTGGAAACCACTCTGGAGGGCGTTCCTTTGCCCACAAGGCGCTCAGACAGGGCTACTTCTGGCCTACCATGGTAAGGGACGCCCAGGAGTTCTCCAAGAAGTACAACAAGTGTCAATGCTTTGCGACTGTGTCAAGGCAACCACCTGAGGAGCTAACAACCATCTCAAGTCCATGGCCTTTCTCCAAATGAGGCATCGACATCCTAGGCCCCTTGTCCTTCAGCAAAGGGCAGTGCAAGTTCGTGGTGGTAGCAGTCGACTATTTCACCAAGTGGTCAGAGGCGGAACCCTTAGCAAAAATCACAGACGCAAAGGTGAAAGATTTTATCTGGAAAAGCTTAGTCTGTCGCTTCAGGATTCCCCATGCCATTGTCAGCGACAACACCAAGTAGTTCGACAACAAGCTGCTGAACTCCTTCTGTTTTGACCTTCAAATAAAACAACCTCACTCCAGCCCGGCACACCCGCAAACAAATGGACAAGCAGAGGTCATGGTAAGAACGGTGCTACGCAATTTAAAGACAAGGCTTGAAAAAACAAAGGGCCTTTGGGTAGAAAAGCTGCCAGACGTACTGTGGGCCTATTGAATCACGCCAAGAACCCCTATTGGGGAGACCCCCTTTTCCCTCGTCTTTGGAACTGAGGCGGTCATTCTTGTGGAGATAGGGATACACTCTCTAAGGGTCCAGCACCACGACCCCATCACCAACGAGGAAGGACTCCGTATCAACCTCGACTTGGTGGAGGAAGCGAGGGAGATGGCTATAGTCTACAACGCGGAGTACAAACGATGCATGGCAAGGTACTATAATTCGAGGGTGAAGCCTCGTTCCTTCCAACCAGGGGATTTGGTCCTCAAGAAAGTAATCATTGCCACAAAGGATGCACACGAAGGGAAGCTGAGACCAAGTTGGGAAGGACCCTACCGCGTAACAGAAGTAGTGAGATCAGACACCTATAAGATCCAGAATTCTGAGAAAAAAGTCTTACTCCATCCATGAAATGCAGAGCATTTAAAAAGGTATTATCAATGACACCTTGAGAGCATCAAAATAGTAGAAGTTGGGACTTGATTTGATTTTTAGGAGCGTTACCCAATATTCAATGTACCTTTTTGGGAATTATTACCCAATATTGCTTTTTATAAGCAATAAATCAATAAAAAATTTTACGTCATTTACTCCAAAAAGATCTTTTGCATTTCATTTCAAAGGAGTATCAAAACAAAAATAAGGTCAAATACTGCCTTTTTGAAAAAAAAATAAAAAATAAAAAGTCCTAAACACTTTAACTGCTCTTACGCTCGTCCCCCACCTCCTCCTCATCATCATCAACATCATCAGATCCCCCCTCATCACTGTCATCAGTGGGTACGAAACGTGAGAAGTCAATGTTAAGAAAAACGACAGAAACCTTCCCTCGGAGATCCTCGAAATCATCAATGAAAGCATCTGCGAGACCATTTTTCAAGTTTTCCTCAGCACGAGAAACTCTCTCCCAAGCAGCCTTCAACTTTGCCTCTGCAACAGTAGTCTCTCTGAGCATGGCCCCCCCATGGGCCTCTGCAAGCTCAACCTTCCTGAGCGCATTCCTCTCGCGGACCGCTAGAAGCTCAGCTTCAAGCTTAATTGTCTTATCATAGGCCGCAGTAAGCTCACCATCCCTGAGCGCGTCCCTCGCACGGGTCGCCAAAAGCTCAGATTCAAAATTGGAAGTCCTTTCATGAGTCGCCACAAAAGCCCACTCTCCCAAAGCGCGTCCCTCTCACGGGTCGCCAAAAGTAAAAAATCAAGCTCAACAATCCTTTCCTGAACAGTAAGAAAGCTCCCTTTACACAAGGCTTAGATCCAGCTTCAACTTATCCTGATTATAGACCCTCGAAAGCAAACAGATAGAGGAAGTCGAAACCTAAAAAAAAAAAAAAGAGACAAGAGATTGAGAAAAGTCAAAAACACAAGAAACGACTGGAGAAAGGGAAATAGCAGACCCTTACCTGAGCCAGACCTTCCAAATACGTGTTGACGATACTATCGGTACCCGAAGTGCTAAGCTGAGAAACTTCAGACCCAAACACAAACCTCCCAAGCCTTGCCCTGATAGCTGGCAGTTTTCCCATCATAGGACCAGCCCAAATCGGCACTCGGGTAGAAGTTTCCGCACAAGGAAGGGACAAAGGAGGGGCAGCACAAGGAGGGGATGAAGGTGGAGCAGATGTGCCTGGCAAGGAAGATTCTGGAGTAGCAACTGGAGAAGTTGTCAGCTGAGGAGGAACCACCGTGGGAGTCACTAGGGGGGCATCATTCGTCCTTGCCACTTTGGAAGAGGGAGGACTCCTACTAGAAAAACGGGACACCACCACCCTTTTACTTGCTGCAAGAGCAGAGAAGTGTTAGGTAAATGGAAAATACCGAGAAAAAAAAAAAAAAGGAAACTAGCTCACCCCTTTTCTTCGAAGAGGAACCACCAGATTTCTGAGATGGAGCAACGACCTTAGTATACTTGGGCAAAAGAGCTCCCAAATCTTTGCAAGGGCAAGCCTTGATAGCCTCCAACTTCCACTCCTAGTCTTGAGAAAGCACAGACGTGTCTGCATGGAAAAGGTGAGCACACATGCATACACATAAAAAAAAAAATGTGCAGCGTGCCGAATTTTCTAGCAGCACCCCAATGTGTTGGCACCAAAGCTCTGTCGGCTTCTGAAGCCCACTCTCCACCAATAAAAAAGAAACAAGATTTTCAGCCGCCACAATTGGAACGTGTTCCTGTAAGCACTGTACCACTTCGTTTGGTAAAGTAGTACCACTTCGTTTGGTAAAGTAGTACCACCCCTTATTTGGTGCAGGGGTTACGCTCAAATTGTATGCTACATGGAACTCCATAGGAGAAACATCCTCATGGTACACTTTTCTCCACAATGCAAGAAAATCCAATAGAACTCTCTAACCATTGGGTGCTAGTCGCCCCGGAATCAAGGAAAAGTAGTGCAAAACACGACAGATAGGAGAGGACATGGGAAATCTTAATCCAACCTCAAGCATCTCCTCGTAAACAACAAAATCACCAGAAGAGTCATCGCAAGCAAGCTTGCCCAACTCAGCACGACGGTACAGCACGGTCGGAGGAATGCGATAAGTAAAAACAAGCCTCAAGATATTTTCATCTAAACGGAACAGACTGGAAAGGGTACTCACCTTCGACCCGTCATCATCGAGTCCCACTTTGCCTTTAGGTTTTTTCTTCCGGGGCTGTAAGGAGTAATCTAAATCACCCTTCGGGAAGTCTTGCAGAACTTGAATCGGAGGAGTCACAGTAGGGTCTTAATCATCAAAAGCTGCACCCAAAGCTTCCTTACCGCTTGCAATGTCTAGCCCAACACTTGGAAGGGTGTCTGACTACCTTTGCTCGCCAAAACGGAGTTGCCCAGTAGCTGGAAGGGTGCCTGACCCTTCAAAATTGCACAAAACCAAATTTTTGGCACCCAAATCAGCGCCTACGGTGCCCAAATCAGCACCTGGAGTGGTGCTCAGATCTGTCCGTGCTCCCATGCCGCTGCCCAGCTCTCTACTGTACCTTGGACTGATTTCCAGTACTTTTTGCTGAAGAAATGTTGCTGCCCAACACTCGAACGCTGCCCAGAACAGCAGAATTTGTGCTACCCAGCACGGTTGAGCTGTCCAGGACAGCAGAAACAGTAGAATTTGTGTTACCCAGCGCGGTTGAGCTGTCCAGGACAGCAAAACTAGCGCCCAGGCAGCTGCCCAACGTGTCTGGGCTGTCCAGGACAGAAAAATCAGCGCTCAGGCAGCTGCCCAGCGCGCCAGAACTGCCTAGTCCGCCAGACTGCGCGCGCACGATACCCAGTCACGGGTTTGCGCTATCCAGACCTCCTTGCGCGCTGCCCAGCCTTCCTGCACTGCCCAGACCGTCTCCCTGCTCGCTGATTCGCACGAAAGTGCTACCCAGCTTGCTTATTTGCACGCCCAAGTTGTCCAGGACAACATTTTCGGTACCACAGCTGTCCAGGACAACACCTCCAGCAACACCGGCGCCCAAAGGCGGGAGCTCCGTTGCCTGAGGCCTTGAATCACCAACAGGAACCATGGGCTCCCCTATTTTCGGCATCCCAAGCTCGGACAACCCATTGGGTGCATGAATAACGGTGGCAAATGGATGCCTGAGACACCTCCATGTCGTTACTTACATCCTCTTCAATAGCAATGTTGGTTTTTCTCTTCATTGATGCTCCAACTCAAGAGTCTCAAGCTTTGGGCCTCCAAGGATTTCAAACAAAAAAAAGGCAAGTTGGAAGGAGTGGGTAGAATGAAGAATAAAGTTATATTTATAGCCTAGGGTTTTTAAAGAGGGAAAAAACCAAATTAAAAATTATGGGCTCTCTTAAAAATCCTAGCAAAAGTGGAAAAAATTTGAGATGTGTACCAAAGCGAAAATACATCATGCAGAGAAAGAGTCATCTAGGATAGAAAGTTTCCACCATATGAAACTCAAGATGTAAGTTAATGCACCCTTCTGCAGGTATCCTTGGACACGGGGCATTGGGAGGCAAATGATGGGTCAAGCCCAAATAGCCTAATTTATGTGAGAAGTCTAACTCCAATTAAGGAGCCCAACCTTATGAAAAATCCACCAAGCCCAATATAGTCCAAGACGAGTTAGACTCTTTGCTTAGCCACGTCATCAAGGGGGAGAGCATGAGAAGCTTTATCTGCACCACCGAAAGAAACGGTTCATCTTTGACCGCATCTCATGGAGAGCTCTTCAACCTCCTCGCTCGTTGAGAAGAGATCGGGAGCTCCACCGAAATATTTGCTTAGTCGCTGGAAAATAGCTCTAACCTGTTAGGGGGCCACTATAAATTGCACGCTCCATTAACACTTGAAAGGACACTGATTGCCTGGCACCACACTTTCCTTGATTCTCTATTCTCTCTCGAAGCTTGTATTATCTATCTCCATACTCTTAAATTAATAAAGTACTCGACAACGAAACTCATTCAAGAGTGGACGTAGGTCGAGTTGACCGAACCACTATAAATCTTGTCTCCTCCAATTCTCTCTTTACTTTTACTGCATTTATTATTTACACTTGACAGGTGGTGTTCAAAATCATTTTTGTGCATCATCACTAGCAACCATTTGATTGCAAAGAAAGGTAAAATAAAGTGATTGTAGGCACTTGTGGGAAAGTTCTTTGGGATTTTCTTCCCTCCTTTGATAGTTTTTCAAGTTTGCGTTAATCAATTGGAGTAATGTGAAATAAAATTGATATTTTGGGTATAAAGAAAATATTTTTATAATTAAAGGTATAAAATAGAATAAAGATAATAATTCAGGGGAAAAAATGTAATTTACTCGTTACTAAAACATGACGGATTGGCAAAAGGTTGCTTTCCAGTTGCCGGTTAAAATCCACAAACTCAAAACGAATGTCAAATCTCAACCGTTGGTTACCAGATGCCACTATCAAAACCAATCTCGTCCGTCAATCCAGCTCCAGTTTTAGAATTCCGCCCAGTGTCTCTGACAGTCCCATCCGACATGGCATTTAACTGCTTTTAAAATCCGGATTTGAAGTCCGGACTATAATACAATTTCACTCCCCCGACTCTGCCCCCTTCACTTCGAGGTTCTTCAGTGTGAAGACGTTGAAACTCATCAGAGTAAGAGAGAGAGAGGGAGAGAGACTCTTGAGAGCAGACCTCTGAGGGAGCTTTGAATCACCAAATTAAGCACTCAAATCTCTGTGAGTTTCAATTCTCTGCCTCTTATCTCATCTGTCAACTCTCAATTTCTGGTTTTTAGCTGTAATTTTGTTCTTTTTCCTTCTTTACTCGAGTAAAGATTGCGTTTTTTTGCAGCTTAGGGTTGTGTTATTTTCCCTTAAGAATCCCTAATCTTTCTATCTGTTTTTTTGTTTTCGTTATTAGTTTGTGCTTTATTTGTCATTTGTTTGCTATAATTGATACTCTCTCAGCTACCAAGTGTGTTCGTGCTACTGCAGATCTTGTTAGGGGTTGTAGGTCTTTCTTGTGTGTATCAACTTGCACTTTTTCCCCATATATATTTTTTTAAAACTTTTAAGGTCGACTAAATTCGGTTGGGACAGGTTTGTAGAAGAGTGTGATTTGATAGCTCTCTATGGTAATGTAATGCAGGGAATTATGGGAGAACAACATTAACTAGTAAAAATAATATAATAATTTTCGGTTTAACAGGAAAAAAAAAAAGGGCCTTGATGTAGAACAAGGGCGGGCACCAGATTTATGAAGCTGACCCAAGTGGGTCCAAGTATGTGGGAGGAGGTTTTCTTGAGCTGCTATGAGTTGAAAGCTTCGGGAAAAATGTTTACCCTTTCAAGTCTGGATGAACAGTGTTTTTACTGACTTTTGCTTGAGTTGTATGCCGCATTTTTCCTGTTAATCATGATAACATTTTTTTTTAATTTCTATGTTTGTGCCTATTTATTTTTCTTCCCTTAGAATTTTGTAGTGCTATCTGCTAAGAGACTTTTTTTTCCTTTCATTTCTGTTGTCTGATGTTAATTTCTATATATTTTTTTTTTAATGAAATGGTGTCTTATTAGTCTAAGGCTCTAAGCCTGCAAACAAAGAAAATACATTGGTTGGTGAGGGGGGGTTACTTATTTTGTCAGATATGGGTGAGGGAGATGCTGTGACAGAAGTAGCCGAGGCAGTGGCAAATGGGACTGCAGCAATTGAAGAAGATACGGTGACTGAAGCAGCCGAGGCAGTGATAAATGGGTGTGCAGCACCCGAGGAAAAGGGTGAAGCTGTGATTGAGAAGAAAGAGGACGAAGAGAATGGAGTAAAAGAAATGGAAGAAGACAGTAAAGATGATGAGAAAGTTGAGACCCAGAAAATGGACATGGACAAAGAAAAGTTCCAGGAAAGCAACGAAGCAAAAGAAGAAGGAGGAAAAGAAGAAAATGAAAGGAAAACAGAAGAAGAAAAGGAAGAACCCAAGAGTGAGCCAATGGAAGAGGAGGAAACTGGGCCTGAAGCAGATGAGGAAAGTGAGGAGAAGGTTGAGGGAT
Source organism: Ilex paraguariensis (assembly GCA_963454935.2). Lineage (NCBI taxonomy): Eukaryota > Viridiplantae > Streptophyta > Magnoliopsida > Aquifoliales > Aquifoliaceae > Ilex > Ilex paraguariensis. Next base: position 227,897 of record CAUOFW020001814.1, read on the forward strand.
TAAAGGACAAAAAGGAAAAAACTGAAGAGGTTAAAGAGGAAAAAGGGCTGAAGAAGCGTGGAAAAGCAAAGACTGCTGGAGAAAAAAATAAGAATAAGAAAAGTGAGGTAAAAGAGTCAAAAAAGCAGGAGCCAAAAACTCCCGCGGCTCCTGCAATTGATCGTCCCGTACGTGAGCGGAAATCTGTAGAAAGGCTTGTTGCATCTATTGAGAAAGAAACTTCCAAGGAATTCCATATCGAAAAGGTTCTTTTTGGTCTTCCTTTTATCTAATGCTTTTGTAGAATAAAATTCCAATGTTTGTAGAATAAAGTTTGATGTCCCTGTTTTAGTTGATGATTTAGTTCATTGTTTTACTTGGAAATTGCAGGGTCAAGGTACCGCTCTGAAAGATATCCCTAATGGTACAGTTCTTAACCTTTTCATTTGCATCAGTATTAGATATATTTTCATATGTAATACATTCTTTTTAATTTGCTTTGTACTTTATATATTTGTTAGACCACTATGATTCTGATGTCCCATCCTTTTTCGATTAAGTTATTCCTCTTCTCTTGTTGTGTTACTATTTTGTGTCTGGGCACCACTTTCTATTAGTGTCTTTTGCAGGAACAAACTTTCTTGTCTTTTATGCTTGGTGAAATAATCATGCAAATATTTTTTGGTCTATGTTTTAAATTGTATGATCTTTTCTCTCTTTTGAGCAAGCTGGTCATTCTGGACAAGAAGGAACAGGATGAAGCTTAGAATCGCAGATTACAGATTAGAAGCTTATTTCATTTGATACTTTATTTGAGAGTTATTTCGTTTGTATATTAATTTTTGTGGTGGTTAGAGTTCGGCCTAATGACCTTAAGGTTGTGGGTTTGAACTTGAGAGCTGCCACTTTTTGCAAATAACCCCAAATGTTAGCTATGTACCGAATATTGTCCTCCCTGACCCACATTAATGGGGACTAAATTAGGTATTATTCTTTATCTTTAGTTTTTATAGTATAGTTATGCTAGGTATCTCTAGTTTTAGGGGTTCTGGGTCCCCTATTTAAGTTATTGATGTGAGGATTATGTGGAGACTTTTGATTATCTGTTGATTGAAGTAGTGAGCATTGATTTTAATCCCTAATTTCTTCTGATTCATCAACTCATGCTTCTCTATTATCCGTTTCTTATAATATTCTCTTCACATCCCCAACGTTTTCCTGGTTTACATTAGAGTCTGCTTGCACGTGGTGTTATGTCTAATGGTTGGTTACTTCCTACTTGTTTGAATCATCTCGATTTTCAGAAAGCTAGGGCATGCCAACGTATAGTTGTCAAAACATCTCATTTTGTGCATTGACGATATTTGATTTTAGATACTTGGAGAATTGAATCATGTGAGCACTTAAAAAACTTAGACAACTAACATCTGGGTAGTAAATGCTAAGGCCAAGAAATAGAGCTGAGACGTAGTATTTTTCTCAGAGGGAAATCGTTTATTATAAGAAAGACAATAGATAGCACGATTGAAATGTTTAGTATATATTCTTTGAATATATTTCATATTCAGATTGAATTTGAAGGATCCATATTTGGTGTTGTATTATGTCTGTTCATGCCGCTGAACAAATGAATTTAGCACCAGTGCCTGAGGTCAGAAGTCTGAACCATATTTTCTGTTTCAGTGGCATACAAGTTATCAAGGAGGAAGAGTGACGACACTTTTAAGTTGCTTCATACAATTCTCTTTGGGAGGAGGGGAAAGGTAATTTAACTAGATTTGTGGTTTCTTCTTTCTTCCGTCCTTTTTTTCTGCTGTCCATCTGCTTGGTTGCGAAAATATATGCAAGGGACATACTCAAAATATGGTCTGGTTCTTTGTGCTTTTCTGTGATTGGAAGAGCATTTGTATTCTCACTTATTCAGTTGTGATATTTCTGTCAAATAAAATGCATCAGCAATGATGTCTCGTTAGCGTAAGTTTCTGCCAAATGGTTGGCTGATTTCAGATGTCTAATTCTACTAGCTTGGCTTGCTACTGAAGCCTGCTTGTTTAACTGCTTTATGTGTGAAATACGCTCTCGTCTTTTTTTTTTTATTATTTTGTGGTACTGCTACAAATATCTCTCCCATGTTGTGTCCTAAAGTTTTGGCAGGAGTGCAGCATCTCGTTTCAGTAGACTAATAATTGATCATTCTTTATTCTCATGCGATCCTAGAACCTGCCTTTTTTTTCTCTATTGGCAATTTTTTTTACCTAGTACAATATAATTTCTGGTTTGCTCCTGTTAATGACTTTTGTTGATTATTAATACTTCCCTTCTATTTGACTGAAATTATTGACTTCTGCAGGCAGTTCAGGTCAAGAATAACATTTCTCGGTTTTCTGGCTTTGTGTGGCATGAAAATGAGGTGAAAACACATACCAAGGAAGGAAATGGTGTTATTAAGTATTGAGGTTTTTCTTGTTATTTCTTTCTTGGGGCATTAGAAATAATATGGATTTTGGAGACCAACTTGTTTGCGAAAATTTGATTGGACTGGTAGTGTCGTTAATTAGAAAACTTGTGAGTTTCTGGAATTTAATATTTTTGTGGTTGCAGGAAAAGCAAAAGATAAAAGTAAGAGAAAAATTGGACAAGTGTGTTAAAGAAAAATTGTTGGACTTCTGCGATGTGTTTGATATACCAATTGCCAAGACCACTACGAGGAAGGTTTGTTCATATCTTATTGCTGCATGTTAGCCTGGAAAAATCTAGTTATTTTATTGACAACTCAAACTTCCAATCTGCACTATTAACCCTGCAAATTGATAATGACCTCCTTTCTCCTGGACGTGAAGTATCACTGTTACTGTTGCAATTTCCTCGATGTTGGATATTCTCAAGTCAATTCAAGTCTGGAGTAGGTGGTCGACATACACACTTTGTCACGTCCACTTTGACCATGATTAGATCATCTCGTCAATCTATTTGAATGAATATTTCTCTTTGTAGCCTGTGTGGTATTGTTTCAAGTATAAAAAATGTATTATACCTCTTCTTAGTAGCAGAAATGCATATTTCGATGCAGCACTGTGATGCAAGTTTAGATCTCTTTAAAGGTGATCAATTCTGGTCATTGTAACGTGCTTGGTTTAACTGTGCAGGAAGATATTGTCGTAAAGTTGATAGACTTTATGGTTGCTCCTCATGCTACAACTACTGAATTGCTTGCTGAAAAAGAGCAGGTCAGTTTACCTTGACTGCAATATTGTTACTTGAGTGTAATTTTGATTTCAACTAGGAAATTTGCTATGTTACTTTAGTTCTTTATGTTTGTACGCCTACTGTATGTGTGCCAGTCAAGTAGGGGCAAAAAGCGAAAGAGGGTGAGTAAAGGAAGTCCATCGAATTCTGCGAGTACACATTCAAAAAGCTCAGCTAAGGTACCCTTTCCTTGTTAATGCCAGAAATAGATATGTATATATAGCAGTATTGGTTGATAGTTGATAAATTTCTTCCTAGCATAGGATGCCTTGTGCATAGCATGTAATCGATTGAAAAACCTTAGCTCCTGTCTGTTTCCCCATAAGATAGAATTAGGTCCTAGTTTTGCATGGTTCATGTTTTTTTTTTGGGCGTTGTCACCCCACTGTTTGCTTGCACATGGTTCTCGGAATGATGGTGATGCATTTAAGGATATACTTTCGAAGTTAATAGTGAATTGCTGCCTCCATTTTTTGTTCTTTGTGTCGACCTGTTTGAAAAATGTAAAGGAATGCCAATCTCTGCACTGCACAGCCTGGAGGCTGCTTTAGTCTGGGTGGGTTTTTGATAGGCTGTGGGATGCTTCATATTGCTGCTAACTTCTTTTCTTATGTTGTTTTTAAATGTGACTTATTTTTTTTATCATCCTTGATTAATCATACCTGAAGGAAACACAATGTGCTTTTTGATTTTTTCTTCTGATGAAATCTGGGGAAGAGGAAACCATCAAACACGCACAAAAGGAGAAGCATGGGAGCCTGTATAATATTTCGTTTTTTACCTATTTTCTTTTAGATGGCTTAATTTCTCATTGTTTTTTTTATCTCTGCATGGTATATTTTTCTGGATCAGAAAAGGACTGCAAGTGAGTCTAAACGTGAGGAGAAAAAGTATACACCCGAGTCGGAAGATGATGATGATGAAGAAGAAGAAGAAGAAGAAGAAGAAGAGAGGGAGATCTTCAAGAACAAGAAAATGTGAATGGGGCTCCTGAAGTATCTGACGATGAGATGCCTGAACATAGTGAAAGTGAGGAGAAAGAAGATGAATCTGAAGATGAGTCTGAGGAGGAGACAGGAAAACGCAAACGTGGTTCAAAGAAATCATCTACAAAGAAGGAATCTGCTGGAAAAGCTAGAAGCAAGAAAGTGTCTACTCCTAAGAAATCTAGTCCAATACCACCAAAGAAAGCACCTACCAAATCACCAGCTAGTCGCTCTAAGGTGGATGATGATATTGATACAAGTCCAAAACGGTTCTCAAGGAAAAAGAAAAATCAAGAAATTGCTAAGGAGAAATCTTCAACTCCAAAGAAGTCTGCTTCTAAGGAGACAGCAGGTGTGTATTCTTTTCCTTTTTTTGTTCCTAAATTGAAAATTCATGAGGAGAACTTTCAGTTGTTACTGATGTAACATGTCAAACTTGGCTCTTTTCTGTAGATGGGCAAAAATGGAGTTTCTGTAAGAATTTTTTCATCTGAAATCGATGTTATTAATTTTTTTTTTGGGTTTTATTAAGGGAAAAAAGTTGGGAAAGGGAAGGACAAGCCTAAAGAGGATAAAGTAAGGCTAAGTGACGAAGAACTCAGAAATTCAATATGTGAAATCCTTAAAGTTGTTGACTTCAACACGGTGAGGATCTGATATCTATCATGTTTTGGGTTCTATTTGTGTTTTTAATTTTTGAGACAATTTCTTTGAGACAAAGTTAGACTATACCAATGTGTATAATGGACCTACAAAATGTTACTGCATGTGCTACTATATTTCTTTAGCATGTCTGTGATTGTTTACATATGCTATCACAAACTCCTTTTGTTAAACACATGCATGATGCTCATGTTTTTGTTACAAAACTGAGCATACAAGGAACATATTTTGCAACTCAACTAAGCTGAGCTTTTTTCCAATTGTTTTGAGGTTGAATATATGAATTCTGTTCCGTCATTGTGCTTCATCACGGCTATATTTTCTGTCAACTCCTAAGTTAGTATATCCTTATTTATTAACCCATTCAAATTTAATCTAAATCTACCTTTACCCCTCACATTAGCATTAGTTGATATCACATTACAGTTTCTCATGGGTGCAGTATACGTGACTCTACTTCATTTCAAGGGAGAAATTACATTAGTTGATGTCAGTTGGATTTGAAACTTATAACTTGATGGGATTGTGGTGGTTGAATTGGAGGTTTCTAATTAGGAGTGTATAGTTCAACTGACATCTGAAATCATTATATTTCATGGTAATTGGTGATTTTTTATCTAGTAACATAACTACCCTTGTTTCCTTTGCAGGCTACCTTCACCGACATTCTGAAGCAACTTGGTATGCTCGTCATTTGTAGTTTGCATGACCATAAGTCTCATGTTTTTGACCTCCTATTTTTTTCTTCAGAAAGTGACCTTATGAATTTTATGTCTATAAATAATATGGAGTGGTGAATGATATTAGTAGTACTGTTAGTGAGTGGGCCAACATCATGTCGTAGTGATGCCCAAAAATGATCATCCAATACTTCTGTCATCTGATTGGTGATACTGTTCCTTTGAGTGAAATTTTACATAAGCTAAGGTGTTATATGTCGATGGTAATAAAGAACATATGAGAGACACCATGTGGTTTTTCATGATAGATTATCAAATGATATGATAAAATTTTGGCAAAATCCAAGATTTGCCTGTTGTTGATGTTTTTTCTTTTCCCATGGGTTGGGGTGTTTAAATCTCCATCAAAATTTTTTCTTTATTGTGCATAATACCACTTGTTCTTCTTTCAGCCAAACGATACAATACAGATCTTACTCCCAGGAAATCATCGATAAAGCTTATGATCCAGGATGAGCTTACCAAACTTGCCGATGAGGCAGATGATGAGGAAGATGAAGATGAAGGTGATGCTGAAAAAGATGAAAAGCAACCTTCTGGCCAAGGTGTGGAGGCGTGACCACCTGGATGGTACATGATTACATGGGAATGGTACAGCTAATGTCTTGTCAGTTTCTTCACAAACACTTTTTTCCCCCTTATTTATTCATATTTCTGCTATGCTACTGTCTAGTGTTTTGTCTGTATCCGAGTAAACCCAGCTGTAATTTGCTCTTAGTCGTTCATTACCTGGCAAACTCATGTTTCCTAGGAAGCAGTAGAGGTAGAAGTGCTTAATCTATACTGCAAGATTGCAGCTTGTTATGTACACAAAGATAAGTTTGTAGGGAAATTTTTAACTTAACTGACCTACCTCTGAGGACATAAATGAGATGGATTTCCAGTTGTGTTTCGAAATTATTTGGGACTAATGGCTGCCTAGGCACGAATGAGGTTTCTCCCAATTAGGTTCTGTTGTCTGATATTGCTATTGGGAAAACCTCATTCGGCCCAATTAGGATCTTACCTATCACACGCCCGGTGAGAAAGCATGTGGTAGGTAAGATCCACAGTTTGTCCAGGAAGTGAGCTGGATCGGCTCATGACTCGATGGTTTTTCAGGCTGATGGGCCCTGGTCGTGAGCCTTTTTGGAGTCTTAACACATGGCACATCACCTTCATAACATCTGGTGTGCAAAATTTGACTTTGCATTGCAAACCCATTGATGCAAATGCGTAGCTATATACTTTGTGTTAGCTGTAGCATTAAAGATGAGGTAGCAGGATGGCTTTAAAATTAGATTATATCATCATCAAGTGGTGATGTTTCTTTATCATGTAATTTGGGTTCTTTTAATAATTATCGATTACTAGTCTATGGCGGTTGTTTATATTTCTGTCAACTTTTACTGCCTGGAGTAATCAGAAGCATGTTTTATTAATAATATGCTTTGGAAGTGTGGCCTATGTAGCATAAAATGTTATTTATTGGTTCTCTAAGTAACTGAAACTTGACCTTGACTGTCCCTGCATTAGGCTAATCAGCTGTGGATTGTATGTATATGTCTGCTTGATTTCCTTTACTGTTCCCAGTTTTCTTTGTGGTGTTCGTTCCCATCCCACCCTTTCCCAGGCACTCATCCTTGCAGTTAAGATCATCGTTAATTCTGTGCACTTCTGCATCCGTGTTGAAGTTGAAAAGCTGATGGTGGAGCTAATAATTGAGCTGAGCTACTCGGGCTCGGAAAAGATTTGACTCGAGCTTGACTCGTGTTCTAAATAAGTCGAGATTAAACATTTATTTAGAAACGAGTCTAAAAGGGTCGGGTTGAGCTCATAAAGTTGAGCTTATTTGTATGTAAAATAGTTAAGTTATTTGAGTTTGACTTGATTTGGGTTCAGTTCATTTTTAAAGTTCGTAGAGTTTGAAATTTTTTTTTAAATTTGTTTAGAAAAGTGAGCTCGACTTGAGCTCATAAAGCTCGGTGCTATTAACAGCATTAGCTGATGGATCTTGCATTCTCCGTGGGGGAAATGCACACTAATATTTATAATCTAATAATTATATCTATTCGTGAGCTGTTTAAATGTCATAATCTTAATTGCTAGAGGCAAGTTACTCCACTTAATGTAGTGGAGCAGTCACTAAACCACTAATCTGATCATGATATAAAGTCTGGACAAGAGAATATTACAGTCTATGTCGGTATGAATGTGCATCTAATGCATTATAATATTTAGATAGAATAAAATATTTATATAAAAAAGTCAAATTATTGTACAATCTCGTGTAGTGCATTGTTTTGATTGCATAATCAACTTGGGCATCATTTGCAGTTGCTTTCATACTGATTTTCGTTTGAACCACCAAGAAACCAGAGTCTGCCAAGAGTTTATACCCAGGATAATGCTATACTGACCAAAGACTACAGGCTAAAGATTGGTGTTTGTAGTCATGTTTTTACTCGTTTAAGATTCGAATTTTAGTCGCTATGTCATTGTCGCATTATAGGTTTTTGGACAAACTTTATTTTATTTTCATATGGTATACCCTAACTACACTTTATCTCCTTACGTTTTATAAATATCACATAATTTTCACAAGTTTTGTGGACTAATTTGCATCATTGACTTTGTTAACGAAACAATAAAATGACCTTAATACCTTTTTGTAACTTTTTCTCTTCTCTTCTTCTTATTCTTCTTCTCAGTCGCCTTAAATCTTCTTTGTCGCCATGACTGACCACAAATAACTTTGCCAAAGTAGAATGAAATCAAATTCTTAATTCTCAAAAATTGAGGCAGCCATTGATTTTCAATTTCTCTTGCCACTATAGCGTTCTTTTATCATTTTTTATCAGAAGCATAGACATGCATTGGGACCAACGTGGAAAGCCGTCGGAATAAAGGTGGTCTTTGGAATCTTCCTTCCCTTTTTCCCTATTCAATTATAGATGGTTCTAGCAATGGAGAGAAATAGAGAAATTGAAGGTGGATGTGAGGGTAATTTTGTCATTTTAACATATATTTCAACACCAACTTTTTTTTGTTTTTTTAGCCCGTGGCTCACAAAATCTGTTAAATTAGACGAAAAATCTAATTTTACAGTTTAGTTCACTAATCACATAAGGGTTGTTATGTGGAAGTTTTGTTTTGGTTTTTTTTTTTTTTTTATGTTTTTTTGCAGCTTAAGAGGCAAAACATTTATAGGTGGCGGTGTTTGGAGAATCCAGTTGTTTAATGACTGTAGATGCACATAAGCAGAAATTTAAGACTATATATAGCCGGGAATTGTCTATGCCTAAACCCACAATAGCACTAACCCATTCCATATCGTAGGATTTTCAAGTCAGCACACACAAGCAATCGGGTATCCGATTTTGCTACTACTATAAAAAAAACAAATCACCATTGTCATGTGATCATTACCTGGGTCTTCCAGTAGGAGACCCGGATCCAAGATAACCAGATCCGACCTTTCCAATTCCAGGTCCACTAACAGCCATCTGGGAATAACCCGTGGACCCGTACACGTGTCCTTGCTGATGAGGAGGATGCCCCATCATCATCATATTTGAAGCCATGCCACCATACATGCCACTCTCACCAAATCCACCCCCACTATTCCCTGTATTTACAGCAGTGCCATTCGCACCACCACTAACTCCTCCTTCCTTCTCTTGCCGACCAGCCATCGCTGTTTTCTCACCTTCCAAATCCCTAAACCTCTGCAAATAAACCTTCAATGGCTCCACGTACTCTTCGAACCCTAATGTCGTCATGCCCCACAGTAAATCGTCGCCGTTGATCGTCTTTCGCTTCTCTCTCTGACACTTATCGGAGGCCTCCCCTGTGATGAAGCTTATGAACTCCGAAACGCACTCTTGTACCGTCTCTTTCGCGTCCTTGGAGATCTTCGCGTTCGCCGGCAAAGCTTTCTTCATGATCCGACTCACGTTTGCGATTGGAAGAAAACGGTCTTGCTCTTTTAGAGAAAGCTCGCTGTTGTCATTTCTGTGTCCTCCGGACTCGTTATCTGAATCCGCCATCGACTTTCGATCAAGCAAGATGGAAGTTTTTGTGGATATCTAGAGTTTCCTGATGTCAAAACAGCCAGAAATTGGACTTCTTATGGAGAGTACAGCGAAATTGATGGCTATGATGTGAGAGTTGGAGTTCTGGACATTCACTCACCCAAAGAGCTCGGGTTTTGTAGGATATGGATCGAAATCAAGAAATTGGTGATTACAGTTTTTTTCGAATGTTCAAGAAATCAAATTAGATGTTCAATTCAGAGTAAGAAGTCAGAATTATTTCAGAAGTCTGAGAACGAAATCCACGAGAGGATGAAGTGTCGCGATTTTCAATCGTACCGGTTAGGAGATAAAAGTTGAAGGTCAATACACAAAATTCAGCAAATAGAAAGGAAGATGAACTGGCTGATGTTAGTTAGGGTTTTTGAGTTTTGACTTCTACAACTACCAAGTTATCAAAAGAATCTTCCGTCTCCACTCTAATTAGAGAGATTTAACGCTTAGGAGTGAGGGAGACTCAGGAAAACAGAAGTAGATAAGCTCTCCGGCAAATTTCTCGGTGCCGGGAAAAAACGACTTGGGAAGGAGACTTTGAGGAAGGAAAGAGGAGAGAGAGAGAAGGTTGTTTGCCGAGTGAATGTGTGATCTCCGTTGGATCAAAGTCTATAAGAACGCGCTTGGTGTGTATACGTGGAAGTTTTTGGACCGTTGTTTGTCGATAATGATGCGTGCCCACTGACGAATTTTCGGCCTTTGGATTCGTCATTAATGAGCGATCTGAACCGTCCATATCGTCAACTCAGTGAAGTGAACGGGATACTTTTAAGAGAGAGGGAAAGAGAGACTGCACCACTGAAATGGATTTCATCACTGCTGACGTGGGTCTTCTCTCTCAGACATAGATCATAAACAACGATTTATAATTTTTTTTCGGGTGAATTACAATTTGTATTCTGAAAGATAATTTTTTTTTTATATTTTGCTTTTGATGTATATATTATAATATGATTATTTTGTATTGTATTTGTGTTAAGACTTACGAAAAAAAAATATGTAATATATTTTAAATGTCAAACATTAATATAAATTATTTATTATATATATTTAATAATTATGTCAATTTTAAAATTATGTCGTATTGAATTCGTTTCGGTGAATCAAAATGAGACTCCGACACCCATAGGTCCCGCCACGTGTTTGAAGTCAATAACCTACTTATAACCTTCTCAACCTTTCTAATGCTTTGATGGACCATCGTCAAACAAGAGTCTTAACATTACTATGAAAAAAATAAAAAATAGAATATGGGCAAGCTTAGTTGCTTAGTCGTGGTGGTGAGAAGTGTAGGGCAAAACCCTCCGAGTTGAAATACGATTGAGAGTCAAATTATAATTAGCGGTGCAAAATCCTCGTATTTGATGGTAGTTCAAATACACCATATGAACAAACGAAAAAGAATATTATATTCTTTGTATTAGGGGAAGTTTTATAGTAAGTTGGATAATACTATCTTTAATAAGAAATCTAATACATGATTTTTTGGATAACGGGGAAAATTTTTAATTGTCCTTGATGAATAGAAGCGTGTTTATGTTATTTAGATTCTTGAGTTTGAGTAAAATCGAAAATAAATCCCAAATACGTGAACTGATCTAGTCTCTCAATTCATACAATTGTATTTTGGTGGAGATTGAAGCTACATCAGAGATTTGGATATGATTTGTACAAATAATTTAATTATGTTCTACCAATCAATCACGTTTTCATAGTCCAAAAAATTTAAACCTTAACCTTAAAAAGATAAAATTTTAAAAGATTAAGTAGTACCATCGACCGAAGGCCGTTGGTACAAGAAACTGTGTTAACAGTGTGAAGGTGGGTTTCTTTTTCCAACTCACCAATGTCCACAGTGAATAGGCCTTATTGTTCAGTCAAACCCAACAGTTTCTTCATGGTCTTATTAATATTGGCGACAGCATGATAACTTGGAAAAAATACCAACTTCAATTTTGAGCTCATAACCATCCATCCAACCCCACTCCCCCTTTGTTTCTGTCTTTTCTAGCTAGTGGTGGTGGGAGAGGGATGCTCCAATATGAGTGATGGAACTGCAATGGGAACAGTCCTCTCTTTTCCAGTAAGCCCTCTGTCCTAAATTTAAGTTTTTTTTTTTTTTTTTTTTTTTTTTTTTGGGGGGGGGGTTGGTTTTGGTTTATTCCCTCCTGTTTAGAAATGTTAATTTAAATAAGAACACATAATTCATTTTATTTCTTTCTTCCATGATATAAAGGCATGCACTTTTATTCTTTATTGTTTCTGTGAGGCATAAAGGGACCCCACGATGGTCGGCACCTACCTAGGAAGACCCATGCCGGACGGAATATGCCTGGGCAGCCTTCTGCCGTTCGGCATTCGCCTCAAGGAACTCCTCGCTCGTTCACACTTGTTACCAGATCAACTACAGATCAATTACTTTATCTTCGTTAAAGTTACTACAATCCCTCGTGCGTGTAAGCTTCCTCTAAACAAGTCATGTTTAGTGAAAGATCAACCTATGACCCAGAGTCTTACTCTAATACTGGCGGGATTTTAAGTGGTTTTACAGTCCCATGGAATAATGAAGTTATTGTGATATCCAAAAGGAGCCGAGGAGATACACCAAGATATGGTGATCCGGAAGAGCCGAGTACGACAACTAACATCGTATTTAATACGATATGACCCCTCATTTATTACGAAAATCAATGATAGTGACAAGGCTAATAAATGTGCGCCTGCGAGCACCTACACTCTAGGAGTCTAGGTCTACTATCATGATAGTTAGGCATTAATGGCTGGTACGTCGAGAAGATACGATCGGCTCTCTCCAAAGAACTGTTCCCTCGAGTATTCAATGCTCAGTTGCTAATGTCAAATGCCGATCTGAAGGATGTGGATACTCGGGGAAGGGCACAAATGCTCGGCTCTTAGCCGAGCACTCGTTTAGTAGTAGGAGATGTGAACGGAGAACACTCATTACGCAAGGAGTGGCGTGTCAGACATTAAATGTCCAGATGGGACTAGAGATCTTTGGCAATCATTGCTAATTTAAGTATAATTACTCCTCAAAAAAATGAACAAAGGTATGCAAACTGAAACCAGAAAAAGATTATTTATTGAGCTCAAACCTCGAATCTTAATACTGACTTAAGCTTCGAAGGGGATAAGCCGGGTGTTCACCTAGCCCCTTTTTTTTCTGAGCCTGTTATTTCAGGTTCGCTAGGTTAGAGATCACTATCTCGAACTATTGCAGGAATTATCTCGTGTAAATATCACTCCAAATGCCTAAGAGATTGTGATGAGGCACTAAGGACCTAGAGTCCTAGTCTAACTTTACCTCGAGTATTTTGGACTTGGTGATAAGGTTGAACCAATCAACCTAGAATTTGGGTTCCTTTGAAACATAACTTCTTATTACTATAAATAAAGGTCTCTGGGTACTAAGTAGGTGTAAGAATTTACGAAATAGGATTTGATAATTTTGATCAATGAATTTTTTTTTTTTTATTTATTGATGAATGATGAACTAGCCTTTGAGAGTTAAAAATTATCTTTGATATCAATGCAGTAAAGTGAGGATGTATCAATTAGCAATTCAACTTGCCCTTGTCACTCACTTGATTAGTTTTCATATCCACCAATATTTTTTCAACTCCACCAATATTTTTTTTAACTCCCTACAGTCAAAAAAAGCTAAAAATACTCTAAGTATGATTAACTATGTTAGATTAGTCTTTCACTACTTGATAGGTCTTTCTAGCCAAGTTACTCATGCTGACTAAAAAAGATCTAACCCAAATATCCAATTATATCAATGCAATTATTGTAAAAATAAGGGAATTATATAGACTACAAAGAGAATATAATATATATATATATGTTAGAAAAAGAATTTATCAACTTGTATATTTCTCAATGTGGTGAAGACCTATTTTTATAAGTCTCAGATCATAATAGTCATCAAATACAAAGGTAGAGGTTATATAGTCAAATACTAATACCTATTAAATTAGTAGGTTAGAATTCATTCATATCTATATACAATATATTTACAACACTCATGACTACTATGTTAAGATAATATATTCCATTAAAACCTTATCAGGAAAACCCTATGGGAAAAAACATAGCAAAGAAAAATAATACATATTCAAATGCATTTTAGAATAGTGTTGTACGCACTAATATTGTATCATTAAAACCTTGTTAGAAAAATCCAATGGGACAAACCTAAACGAAGGAAAAAGAATACATTGTGCATATGTCCTGTATCTTGATGTGGATATTCTCCTTGATGACAATCTCTCCTTGATCATAAATCAATTGGATTGGTCACAAACTTGACCCATTCTAATGCCATATACCAATTTTTTGAACGTTGATGATGATAAAGCACGAGGCATGCTTGGAGGAGAACTAGCAGGAGTGGAGCAACTTGTTTTTCGTTTGGATGCCATCAAAGATCAAGGAGAGGCCTAAAATTGAGAACAATCCAAGAAAGAGCATTAAAAGTGCGGTAAAGAGGAACAATACGGATAACGACTTCTATAGTGGTCAAACTCTTTAAATAGGTGTGCTGAGGGTTTTTTAGCGATTATCGAATGTTCATTTGCTTACTTGAAATGAAAAGATTAACTATAAAAAAAAGTCTTAAGTAGACAATGAAAAAAACAACGGCCGTGATAGTTCATTTACTTGGCTTGATTAAGGAATAAACTCCATTAAATGAGGGAGTATTGTTTGGACTTAAAATACAATTATAAAACATTCGATGTTGTTGGCAAGCTTAAAATCATTAAAGGATGGCCACGTATCAAGATCTAAAGAAAAAGGAAAAACGACCCGTCACAACTTTAGTTTGAAAGAAGGAATAACTACTTGGAAGTCAAAAAGTCAATCAATCGTTGATAAAGGAAAACTATGAAGGAAGTGACTATAAAAAAGAGAAAGAGAAGAAAGATGGAAAATAACTCAAACCCCCACAAGATCTACGATCAGGGCATTTAAGAGTAGTGCTAAAATTAGTTTTTAGAAATTAGTTAGTGTTATAATCAAAGGCTATTAAATCAGTGTAACCAAAACCCATTCGATTGATTTAATAAAAGAATCTATTTTTATTGATTCATAATTCTGTGTGTCCATCACTTTAAGAATTCATCCAAGAAAGTTTTGAAATAAGATATTTGAATACATTCACAAACAATCGCTTGAGAATTGTTTGTTGATTGACGGATTTCTATCAATTTCAATAGATTTATGGAGCAAAGAGAGCTAGTCTTTGAGAGTTAAAACTCTTTTTGATATGACTGCAATAAAGTTAAAATTTTTCCTCTAATGAGTTTTCTCTCAATTAGGTGTTTCTCACTGATAGTTCTCTCTGTATTCAGAGAGTCTTATTTATACTGGAGGATGTATCAATTGGTTGTTCAACTAGCCGTTATCACTCACCTGATTCATCTCCATGTCTACCAATATTTACTCAACTTCTTATTGTCAAAAAAGGCTAAAACATTTCAAGTATGATTAATTATCTTGACTAGTTTTTCACTACTTGATGGGTTCTTTTAGTCAAGTCACTCATGCTAACTAGAAAAATATCAACTATATATGTATGCACCATTATAAAATAATAATAACATGAATAATGCAATATTTAACCAATGAATTTAGATTTTATATATTTCAGATTTGACTACTAATCATAGCTTAATTATCATCACTGGATTTTAGCCACATATATTTCAATTGTAGGGCATTCAATCATAGTATATTCATTTCATACTCTTCTTCGACTTACGATTTGACTTAAGTGCCAGAGTACGTTTGACTGGCCACGACCATCAGTTTACCTAAGTATTTTCTTATCTTGTAAGTTACTCAAAACTTCTTCACTGTTCTCTCTGTCCATGCGAAATGGAGACTCATAATGTGAAATTATTCTAGCATAGTTTTCAATGTAAGAAGATTACATTGAAGGGTAAAGCTCGTTACGTCCCCATGTTACACCTAATTTTCTTTTAATTTAATAAAATTATACCCTCATACTGCGGCCAAGGTTCAACCCAAAAACCAAAAAAAAAAAACAAAGAAAGAGATAAAAAAGAAATGTTAATCAACAAATTTGACTATGCATTAGCTTTGTTATGATTGCCCTTTGTATTAGTTGCCTATCCGAAGCCTAGGGATGCCATTAGGCAGCTCCATCCCAAACAGATAAGAGTCATTATTCCATCTTCACTCGGGCGGCGACTACATGAATCTTATTTTGCCAAAATATTCTTATGAAGCCTATACTTTTTATTAAATCAAAAGCTATGAAAGAGGTATTGTGCCCATATCATAAGTTTCTTAAATATTTTATTAATTTTAGTCGTAGAACATGATTCTTCACGATAGAATTTTGTCATAAAGTTTGATATTGGAGTGGGTACGGGTACATCCAGTCTAATTCTCATGACAAAAACGCATCCACAGGCTGAAAAAACAGTCTTTTTGAGTAAATAATTTGGAAACCTGGCCTCATTATCACTTTTATGACGTAGATCTATCATCAATTCTGACAATAAAGCAATTTTTTTTTTTTTGTTTCGATGGTTAGCCGTGTTTAAGTTAACTTATGCACAACTCAATCAATTTTTTTTTGATTCTATCAAAAATAAATTATTTATATCAAAACTTAGATAGTCATGAAAGATAATCTCTTGTTTTCAAACCTCAAGAGTTATATAATAATCTATTGTAAGTAAGTAGCCCCTCCATCATGCTTCTGCATGGTATTTAAACAGATATAGATTTTTAGGACTAAATTCGAGTTTAAAAAAATAATCGACACAAATTTAAATATTTTTATAAAAAATACAAATTATTTTTGTACATTATTACCCAAAGTTGATAATCAAATCTGGACCACTGAGCGTTAGATTAGTTGGTGATGAATTATTCTAACTTAACCAAGATTTTAAGTTCGCGTTTTAGAAATGCAACTACGTTTAATAGGAAAAATTTTACCACCCTTGTAATTTTATCCAATTCGAATCCGGATTAGTTAAAGTGATTTTCAATATCGGATGGTCCGACAAAAAAACATAATAATAATAATCAAACTTGGCAGAGTCTGTGCACTAAAACCGAACCCACCTGTCATGTACGTTCAAAAAAACGGCTAGTTCACCACCTTTAACCGGCACAAAACGACACCACCACCCCTAACGGTCACTCTAACCTTCGAAATTCTAACGACGTTTAGTTTCAAAACTCTCCGGCTATATATCTCTCTCTCTCCTTCAATCCTTCTCCATGTTCTCCGGTCCACTAAAATCGAAACTTCAATAGCATCTATTAGACGTTTCCATTTTCCGGCCGCCGGAACATTCTCCATTCGCTCACATTTCCCAATTTTCAGAATGTGTAGAGCAATTTTGATTTCTTTGTTGTTATTGTTTGTGGTTGATTTCGGTAGAGCACAGAGCAACAATGCGCCTGCAGGAGCGCCCATTAATTCACAAGCGCCGGAGAGTTCCTCGACGCCGGCAGTTTCTCCGGCGCATACTCCGTCCAGTCCTCATGCATCCCCTGCGAAGTCTCCGACTTCTTCGCCGCCTACCGCCTCCACTCCGAAAATTTCTCCTTCAATGCCGACTTCTCCGAAAACCAGCCCATCTTCTTCTCCTTCCCAAACTCCGACAACAAGTCCACCGCCAAGTAAACTATCTCCGGCGCCCGTTCCGTCGTCCAGTGGGACTGCTCCGGTTCCATCTCCGACGATTCTTCCGCCTTCGTCTGAAACTCCAGTGAGCACCCCGGAAATTTCTCCACCTACGGCTGAAACTCCGATGACCGCTCCGGTATCATCTCCTCCCGCATTAAGTCCGACCGTGGCAGATGTTCCGGCAACATCTGCAACTCCGTCTACATTGCCAAGTGTTCCTTCGAGTTCAGCAACACCTTCGGATGCACCAGAGGCGTTCCCATCAAGTGTCAGTCCACCTAGTCCAACACCGGCCAGTTCATCGCCGGAGACTGCAGAGGGTCCGGTTGGTGATTCTTCGGGTTCAAATGCCCATCATGGGGAATGCATCGTTTTTAGTGGGCTGGCTATTTGGGCCGCTCTGGCTATTTAAGTAAAGGATTATTTTTTCCACCAACTTCTATTTATTTATTAATTGTTATTGTTGTCGTGTGCTTATATTCACTAATAAACCCTCTGTACTGAAATTTATGAGTTTTTCCCCTGTATTGATAATTACTTTCATGCTGGACTTGTAAAAACCTATTTCCATTTGACAAATTTATAATTTTATTTAGATTTAATTTATAAACCAAATTAAATTATTGTCATCGGATTGATTGACAATGAATCTCGATTATTTTCAATCATAGGGCCCCACTTTCAATTGTTTCCCTATTGTTTATCAAAAACACCATTCTTCCCAAGATCATAAGATCTTGTATTAGGGTTAACGCATGCCCAATGTCGAGAGGTCAAGAAAGTTAATAACCTGATAAAAGGAGAGCCAGCGACCATAGTTACAACGGTCCTAGAGTTGGATTTTAAGTAGTACTAGAATCCATTGTCAATTTAATGATAATAATTAATTTAGTTAGCAAATAAGGTTCAAGTAGTATTACTTATTGGTACAAAGATTAAATTAGAAATAGGTGGATCGGATCCTTTATGGGCTTGAAGTTGTCTCCATGTGGACTTTGGGAGCTCTGGAGCCCATATTATGGGGCCTGATTTGGCCCAAAAGTGAACACAATTTGGTCGACATCACCCAATGATCCAATCCTGGCGGATGAAGGAGTCTGTAATTCTCTCTCTCTTTCCTTGGTTCTCTTCATCTCCATTCACCAGAATGGCCATGACCAATCTTCTATCCAACGCAACACCTCTCACTTTCTCCTACAAGCTACCCCCATATAAATCCTCACTCTTCTCTCTCAGTCTCAGACACCCACCATCACTTCTCTCTCTAACAAACCCCACAAGAACACCCACAACCTCAGACAGACCGAGAAAGTCCATCACAGTCCAATCTAAAGGCAGTGACTCAGCAGACGCCCCGGACCGCATAATATCAGCCGTCTGTTACTTTTACCCCTTCTTCGATGGTATACAGTATGGAAAATACGTCATCACACAGTTCACGCCCATTCAAGCCCTAATTCAACCCTTAGTTCCAGCTATTAAGGTCTTCAAGAGCTTCCCATTTAATGGGTTCTTGGTGTTTTTGACCCTTTATTTTGTTGTCGTCAGAAACCCCAATTTCAGTAGATATGTGAGGTTCAACACCATGCAGGCTATAGTTCTTGATGTGTTGCTGATTTTCCCTGATCTATTGGAGAGGAGTTACAATCCAAGAGATGGGGTGGGCTTGGATTTGATGATGAGTTTGGATAGCACTGTGTTTTTGTTCCTTTTGGTGTGCTTGATTTATGGGTCATCTTCTTGCTTGTTGGGTCAGCTTCCCAGATTGCCCATTGTTGCGGAGGCCGCAGATAGGCAAGTTCGATGAACTACTGGAAATACCCATTTGGTTTGTTTTTTCGGTTCTGTGATCAATGCCTCTGTATTTGAATATTGATGTTAATTGATTGTGTTTTATTTATTGAGAAAAATGAAAAATTGCATGATTTCGGATGGATGTTTTGGGTGTTCGATTAAAATATTGTTGTGTTGAGCATAATCTTTTTGGTGATGCTGTGAGAAGCAAACTAACCGGAGTTGCTGAGCTTTGATACCTATCTACCAAAAAAAACTTTTGGGTTGTTTATGCTTCAAAATTTTCATTTGTGCTGAAGTAATTTAGTATGATTGCTCTGGCCCAAACATTTTTTGTTATGCTTTCTTTGTTATGAACGAAATATTTGGCTCTCTTTCTGACGCAGTTACCCTTTTGCGATATATATTGGTTCAACAGAGACAAAGATGTATATGATTTGCTGCAAACTAAATGGATATGGATTGAGGTTTACAAATATTCCTAAACTCTCAATTGAGTAGAACTTCTAGTCATGAAACCTCTGGTTGCTTTCTTGTCACTCGGAATTCAATTTTTTCACCACATTAGAAATGCTTGCTTAGTTGGACATTTCTGAACTTTGTTGCATGAAAGCATACCTGTTGCTCATTTGTATTTTCCAAAGTTTCTCTAATGTCATGGTCCTTGCAATGAAGTTGGCTTGTACTTGGGGTTCCTGTGGTATTAATAGCACTGGTAGGTGGTAATGTTTCATCTCCCTTCTTCCTCCAAGCTTCTGTGCTGTCAGAGTTAAGGTTATGGTGTGGCTGCATAAATTAGTCACATGGTTTTGCATAGACATGTTTCTAGGTTTTTTGTGCTGGACTAAAAGCCATGGACCAAAGCTTCCTTCATGGTTGTTGTGGAGTTTTTGATTTTGCCCCTGCTCCTTTTGTATCTCTTGTTGAGGATTTGTGAGAGTATCTTCTTTCATACTGCAATCTTCAGTACGGTGACCAAGATGACTGCATGCGAAACAAATCTTCATACATAACACGTTGTTTATGCTGACCAATGAAAACATGTGAGACCAGCGTTGTTGAGGTATTAATTTGAACACATAGCCTTGCAAATCTTTAGATATTCCCTCAGTTCTAGCATCTATCTTAATTAACTTGTCGATTTTGAGCCCAATTTTTTCAAGATAAGGGAATCATAATATTCAATTGGCAAATCACCCAGGCGAACCCAAAGTACCATAGCGTTGGCCTCTACAACAAAAGGATGGAATTCAGGCTCCCATTGTTTCACACCTACAAAGCGTTGTCCAATGAACCATGAACCTCCGCTTAGTATCCTTCTGGAATCTCCTTCTGAAAAAAAACCAGCAATGTAGTATCATCCAGCTAGAGCCATACATTCCATTCTCTCAATTTCTCAATCACGTAGTGGTAGCTATGCGTTCACGCTTAGGTTTTGAAGATGATAGCATTAGCCCAAGGGCGTCAAATTCTTGATTTATCTTCATTGATAGATTGATTGTAGGGCTTTTTGAATCAATGTTACTTGGATCGTGGTTTGCTTTGGTATTGGTACGGGTACATGGTACGACACTTTTTTAGGTACGTAATACGATAGGGGTATGTTTAGCTGGTATGGTATTTTGAGTTGCAATTCGTTTTAGAACTCTATTTAAATCGTTTTCACTACTATACAACATTATATATTACAAAACATTCATAAACATCTAGTTAATTATCATTTATAGTCGTGCTTGATTTTCTATTATTTAAAACAATATATAATTATAAATCTATATACATGTAGTCAATTAATATGTATTTTGTATTTGTGCTACATGTTCTAAAGTGAATTAATTTAAGGTTAGTATTACAATTTGGGATCGTCCATTTTGGTGATCTGGATCGCAAACCCACCTCGTTTGGGATCGATGTACCCAGATTGTGGGTCGTTAAGGGTTTAGTGAATTGCGGTAACCATATCTTGAATCATCTTTGAGTTCTCTTTACGAACTGGAGACTTCGTCCTGCAATGAAGTGGCATAAACCTTCCCAATAGTCTTTGTGGCCAAGGCATCTGTCTAAGAGAATGTATGTTGATGTGATTGTCTCAGAATGGTCTGTGAGGGGGATTTCTGGGGTGGTGTGTTGTTAGTTGTTGGGATTTTGACAGGGTGTTAAAGGCATTGGTGGAGCGGAAAAATGTGTGGTTATGGAGTTCTAGGTGCAGGGAGAGAGGGTGGGAGAATGTGAAGGTTTTGGTAAAGGGTTGAGGCGTGGGGGTGGAAATGGTTTGGCAGTTTTGTCTGGCACACCAGCAGCCATGATTGAGAAGTTTCTGTCTAACTTGACATGGGCTTTTTTAATCAAAGAGTTGGTGTGCTCTTGGAGCTACAGGTATATCACAAGCAAAGGGAAGAGCAAAAATAAAACAGGAAAATGTCAAGGAAAAGAAAGGGAGGACAGAGAGATTTTCTTGGGTGGTTGTAGATGATGGTTACTGGATTCTAGGGCCTGCTTGAGTTGTTGAAGGTGGCATTTGGTTTATTGCAAGTGTGTGCAGTAGGAGATGAGAGGGAGGGAAAGTAATCTGGGAGGAAGGATGAATTTGTCACCGGAGGGTTGTGAGCCCTTTTATGCTTCTTCAGGCATAGTCTTGTACAGAAATTGCATAGGGTAATCTGTAACAGTTTTAATGATACTAGTCATGGGGTCTTCTAAACTTGGGGGAGTGAAGGAGTTTTGCTTTGATGATACGGAAAACTAGAAGCATCAGGGCCATTGGTGAATTGGCCATAACATTAATTGAAACCAAAGGCATGGTAGGGTTTAGGTACCATGCTAGAGGTGATTATTGAGACTAGGGATTTCAATCAGATAGAACTAGTATGGCTTATAAATCGGGGAGAACAGTATCTCTGGTATAGATTTATCTATGGCTGCCACGGCAACCTAAGGAGCAATCTCCCAAGGGGGAACTCCTTTGGATGAATGTTAACTGGATCTCCTCTGCACAGTTTCTCTCCATATTTTTTTTGATTCTAGACAAGATCAAATGACCATGTAAGGTGGAGTATGCTTGTGTCCTAAAACAAATTGCTTGTTAAGTATGGAACCCGGTTTGATTTTGGAAGTCATGTCCAAAGCTAAGGATGAACGTACAAGGAGACGGAGGAGAGGGAAGATCTGGAAGGAGAATAGGAAGATAAGGTGTGTTGCTTATGCATAAGCAACGCCACATTTCGTGTCCCTTGTGACATCTAGTGGGGCAAATATTATACCCAACGCGTTCATGAGTAATACTATATCATTCAAATGAAATCCAAAAAAGATATAACCTAGGTGAATATCATCTATTGGATGGGTGGGTTTTATCAATTTTTTTAGTAAAATCCACTCATTCAACATTCAACATTCAACTAAGAGATGATACGTATTTGAATTATAGTTTTTATGTTTCATTTGAGTTGTATAATATTTTCCTAAATTTATAGTCAGGGATTTTTTTTTTGGTAGCATATTAAAAAATATAATTTTTAGAAGACAGTTATAATTTTTTGAAATCTCAAATACTTCAAAAAGTTATAACTGATCCTTTTTAAGGGTATAATTTAATCAATCCTAAAAATTATAGTTTTGGAATTGATCTTAAAATGCAAGAACCAATTTTAGATTTATTATAGTTGTTTCATAAAATTATACTTTAATTCACAAAAATCATGGAGTATAGGTTCTTGTATACTCAATACATCCAAACATCATCTTTTTGGATATTAAAAAACTACTTCATTCTGCAAGACAAATTTGTCTTTGAAAATAAAATGACGTCTCTTCAACACGTCTATCACCATTTAGATGTTTCTAAATTTATTCATAAAAAAAAAAACTCAAAAAATCTGCAAAAAAAATTGAAAATTTAAAAATCCGAGATCAACAATTATAGCCGTTACACACAATTAGGTTATTGAAAAAAAAATATAAATTAATGAGCTCAAGTTTTGAGGTTTTTTCATTAGAAAAGAGATTCACGCAAGTGGAACTTGTGATTTTAGACAGAAATGATTAATCAAAGAGTTAGTGGTGTTAATCAATATGGGAGACTCGGAGTCTCGGACTTGACCAACGAGTTTAATTTGTGTTTTAAATGAGATGAAATTGAACATTTTTTATTTTCGTTTTATTTTTAAGACTTGTTTAAAAAAAATAAGACAAAAAAATTAAATTCAAGTTGAAAACTTGACTCTTTTATATAAAAATAATCAAATTATTTAAGTTTAACTTATTTTCTAAACAAATTAAGCTTAAATATTTTTTCAAATTTATTTAAAAAATAAGCTTCGCAAACATAAATTGTAACTCAAAAAAGTTTGACCGGAGGAAGACCCCTAAACGTGAGCCAGAGTTTTGAGGTTTTTTTTTTTTCTTTAAACATGGCTCGAGCCCTAGCTCGAGTTTTAAGCCTGTTTGATTCCTGATTAGAAAAAATCGTAACCGTCAAACTTGGAAACAAAAGAACCTCGTAGAAGCAAACGAAAGCAAACGAACGCAGCTCTCGTCGGCGGAGCCATCTTTCTCACACTTCACAGACTGTACTGTCCATGAGATTCCGTATACGTGGTACCATCTCATTGGTTGATGCCAGCTGGCAAAACTTTGTGGGGTTACATGCAGCTTCGAGCTGTGTTGGGTCCCACACCCTTCACCCTGACTACAGACAACTTACCTGTGCTCACATGCTTTAGCCGCTAAAGTGGGCCTCGCTTTTCCCAGAAACTACGAAAATACCTCCACGCAGTTTTATTTTACAGCTATTTTTGAAGTCCAGATTTAATCTAATAGGTTTTTTTTTATTGTCTTACGAATAAATCATCTATCAAATATTGAATTGGAAAAAAAAAAAAAAAATTAGAGGAAATTTGAATCCCCAAACCCAATCAACATTTTTTTTGTTTAATGGTTAGGGTGTCTAGACTTGAATCCTAATGGCTTTGTTTTTTATATAATAAAAAATGATTTGTATGAGGAAGAATTTTCAGTTAAATGATTGGGTGGGTGGTAATTTGTAAAACTTCCCTAAATGTATATAAACAGCAAATGTGTCCTTCTAGAAGCTGCCCCTGGACCCGATCAAAACTATGATTAGCCCAATAATATATAGAGAGAGGGTTATTATATTATTATTTTTCTTAAACTTATTTTCCTAACAAATTTCACTTCATATTTTTTAGAAATTCACACATATAATGAATTTTATTCAAATATGAGGACACGTTGATGATCATATCATCGTGGTTTGTTGATTTTATTCCAATCCAATGTATAAGCGTGTAATCCACTGGAAAGCAAAGAGTGCGGTGTACTGTTGGCATATTCTATACTTGTGTGGCGGTCTTTGGCAGTACATACACCTTTTATTGTTGTCTCGCCTTAATTTCTGCTCAACTTGGATACCTAATCCACGTGATCTGTTCTCTCTCTCTCTCTCTCTCTCTCTCTACTTTTCAATCTTACAGCTAGTTGCTAATCTGTTGCACTTTTCACTCTCACAGCTAGTTGCTAATCTGTGATCTTCTCATGAAAGGAGGCGGCATGGTGGAGTTAAAAGACGAAACTATCCTTTGAAAACTACCACTAACTTTTTTGTCAACTTAATCATGAGAGGCTCTAATAATATCAAAGTAAAATAAATGATAAATTATATATAGATTCCAATATATGTTATACGTGCATATATTTTAATGGTTTTTAATGTAATTTGTCAAATATAAAGAGATCTATTTAATTAAGTGACAAACATTAAAGAATCTAAGTGTAATTATCTTTTTAAATAAATAGTCAAGACGTATGAATAGAACAACTCAAACTTGCACACAAAAGATGATAATGACAATAAATCTAATTACACATTTTTTTTATACAAGCTAATAAACTTTGAGCTTGAAGATTTAATGGTTTATTTCTGGAAAAACTATAAGACTTGTCCTTATAATTTTTTTCATTGAGTTTTGAGCATATCTGAGACAACAAAATCAAATTAATGGGAAAAACTTTTTGAGACTGACTTAGCATAATTTGTTACTTTTATGTTGACGTCATAATGATTGTAATTATAATATTTACAACACTATACTTATTTTTATGAAAATAGGAGTCCAACAGTAAGAGCAGATTCAATAGCAAAAGATTCTAATCCTTTCCTTCTACTAATTCCCACTTTGCTTCCTTTTCTCCACATATGGTTGATTCAAGGGAGCTTTAGAAAGATTATATCCCGACATCAAGCATATTATTGAACTTCCTAAATACTTTTAATATTAAGAGAGCATCTAATCAGTCCGTTATTAGAAATAGAAGGAAGTTCAATTATTAGAAATCCTTGAAAAGAGGTGTGTAGCTTCATGTTCCCCCTTTCCAATTTCATCAGTTTGACGTGTCAAGACTTCTTGTGTCCCCATTAATCCCACAATCCTAACCAACCCCGCATTAAAACTCAGTCATTTTCATCACCAAATCGAGTTAAATAATTACATTAAGGCCCCACTGCTATGCAATGGCCCTCCGCGTAAATTACTCAAAATCCTTGGTCATTTTTACCACCACTCCAAATCTCCTTTTACTTATTACAGTCTTATCTCCACTTCAGTCCATTCCCACTCGTCCATTCTCTGTGTGCCTCTGGAGAAAAAGCCAAAACCTTCATGCTCTATTACTCTGTCTCTCTCTTTTTTCACTCTCTCTCTACAGGGCACAATGCAGCTCCGCTTGACGGCCACTGTGTCGGTAGTGGTGGTCCTCCTCTCAGTCATGGTTTTCCTGTTACCCAACTCCGCTGAGGCCCACAACATCACTCGCATCCTTGCCAAGTACCCAGAGTTCTCAACCTTCAACCACTTATTAACGGTGACACACCTCGCCGACGACATTAATCGTCGAACAACCATCACTGTATGCGTCGTCAGCAACGCCGGAATGTCAGAGCTCCTCGCCAAACACCTCCCCATCAACTCCATCAAGAACGTCCTCTCTTTCCATATCCTCTTGGATTATTTCGGAGCCAAGAAGCTACACCAGATCACCAATGGCACAGCCCTCGCCGCCACCATGTTCCAAGCCACCGGAGACGCTCCTGGATCCTCTGGCTTCGTCAATATCACAGATCTTCGCGGTGGCAAAGTCGGCTTCGGAACCAAAGATGATGGCACCGTCGACGCCACATTTGTCAAGTCAGTGGATGAAATTCCGTACAACATTTCCGTGATCCAAATCAGCTCGATCTTGCCGTCTTCCGAAGCCGAAGCTCCGACTCCGGGACCGAGCCAGACGAATCTGACCGATCTCATGTCCGCTCATGGCTGCAAAGTCTTCGCCGAAACATTGCTTGGCTCCGATGCTGAAAAGACATTTGACGACAATATTGAAAGTGGGTTAACGATATTTTGTCCCGGCGACGATGCTTTCAAGAACTTCTTGCCGAAATACAAGAATTTATCAGCTGCGGGACAGCAATCGGTGTTGGAATATCACGGCGTTCCGGTGTATCAGTCACTCTCAACGTTGAAATCCAATAACGGGGTTATGAACACTTTGGCTACTGATGGAGCGAACAAGTATGATTTTACTGTTCAGAATGACGGCGAGGACGTGACGTTGAAGACGACGCGAGTGACGGCGAAGATAACGGGGACGCTGATCGATGAACAACCGTTGGCTATTTTCACGATCGACAAGGTTTTGCTGCCGAAGGAGTTGTTTAAGGCTACTCTAACCCCAGCTCCGGCGCCGGCACCAGTGGCGGACGCTCCGAAGCCTTCCAAGAAGCATAACTCGCCACCTGCACCAGCTTCTCCGGCGGATTCGCCCGCGGATTCTCCTGATGGAGATCCAGCGGATCAGACGGCGGACAATAACGGCGCCGTTGGATTTAACGGAGAGAGATTTGTTGCTTTGGGATTGAGTCTGTGTTTGGCTTTCTTCTTTTCGTGAGTTAATTATTAGGTTTTTTTTTTTTTTGAACCTGTGAAATAAGTAAGGCCTTTGTGGCTATTAACTTATTAGTTTTTTTTTTCTATTTTGGGGGGTTTTATGTGTGTTTTTTTAATATTTTTTTCTTTAATTAATTTCGTTTTTATGATTGAGAGAGTGTCAGTATGGTTGTGATTCGCCTTTGTCCCTGTAAGTTTCTAAATGTTTGTTAGTCACAGATGATGTAGATTTTCAATTATATAATCATCGGTCTGTTTATTTTTCTATGGGTAGAATTGAAGTGACAGGTGATGATGTACAAAATAATTTTTGTACATTATCTATCAGAACAATAAATGGAAGAGTAAAATAAAGAGATGAAGAGATACGAATAATTTATAGTGGTTCGGTCAATGTGACCTACACTCATTCTTGAATGGCTCTGATCATCGGATATTTTTATTAGCTCAAGGGTATGGAGAGCAAAGAGTACAAGTTTTGAGAAAGAGAGGAGAGTCGTGTTTAGGTAGGAGTGTGATCTTGCTCATCCTCCTCCTTCTAAGTGTTGATGGGACTTACAATTTATAATTGCCTTTTTAACAAATTTGGGCAAGGTATTAACATCTGCATAACTATTCTGGTAGAACTCACGACTTTTCCTCAACGGGTTAGACAATTGTGGTGCTCTCTATGAGATTCTGTCAAATGATAATGTGGATGTTGACTCTTTTTCAGGGGAAGAGGATAAGGTTCTTGGATGACCCTTACTCCAAGGTGGTAGAGGAGGAAAGTTGAGCGCCTACAGAGGAGAGCTAGGCGCCTGCAGAAGAGACCTGAGCGCCTGAGGATGGCCTTGCATGCTGCTCTACTGATATAACTCATGGAACCTGATGAACTTGACCAGGGGTGCAAACTCCTTTGGACTTGGCTAGCTGGACCTCTTAGAGTTGAGCCATTGGGCTTGTAACATGAGTTAGGCCTTTGGGCTTGACCCATCCTTTGCCCCCTAATGTTCTGCGTCCAACGGAGCTTGAAAAGGAAGATATTCGTTTGCATCTTGAGTTTTGGGTGGTGGAGACTTCCTTTGCTAAATGACTCTTCCCTTGCATGATGCATTTTTGCTTTTGGTGCACACTTAATGTTGTTTAGAGGAGCTGGAGTGAAAAACTCCATTGGTGCCATGGAGGGTGGCGAAGTTGGAGCTAAATCCAACGGTCATGGTGCTCTTGGAGCTGCAAGGATTGAAGGAGGAGGAGGAGAGAAGTCCCCGCTAGCCGCCGCTGCCATGGGTGCGCACCAACAGCTCACGAGGGGGGCTGTAGGTGCTGGTCTGGGCGTTCTAGGTGCGGGTTTGGGTAGTTTTGGCAAAATCTCCAACCCAAGTAAGCATGCAGGGAATGTGATGGACAACATGGGCGAGATAGGCAGCAACCTGGGTGCCAATATGGACTGCCTAGGCGCTGATAATGTTGTCTTGGACAACTCTGGTGCGATGGATAGCTGCCTGGGTGCTGATAATGCTGTCTTGGATAGCTCTGGTGCGATGGGCAGCTGCTTAGGTGCTAATAATGTTGTCGTGGGCAACTTAAGCGCGCTGGGTAGCAGCCTTTTTCCAGTTTGAGGTGCAGAAAATCGGGCCAGGGAGCAGCGGAGAGAGCTAGGCAGCAGTCTGTAGGGGGCAGATCTGGATGCCACTCCAAGAGCTGATCTGGGCGCCATAGGCGTTGATTTGAGCACCAGAGATGATGTTTTGCCCAATTTTGAAGGGCCAGGCAATGCTGGGCTTCCCTGTTTGGGGTAACAGAGGGAGTCAGACACCTCTCCAGGTGCTGGGCTGCCTCGTTTGGGCGAGCATTAAGCGTCAGACACCTCTGCTTGGCTGCCTCGTTTGGGCGAGCTTAGAGCTGCCTCAGGCGTTTTGGGGGGAATGCCATGGGCGAGCCTAGGACTGCCTTGTTTAAGAACAATGCAGAGGTCAAGCTTTTTGCGACCCGCGAGAGAGTCGCTAAGCTGGATATTGCGACTGCCTGTTTAAAAACAGTGCATAAGTCAAACTTTTGGCGACCCGTGAAGGAGTTGCTAAGTTGGATATTTAGACTGCCTATTTGAGAACAGTGTAGAGGCAGACCAAACTTTTAGAGACCCGTGAGAGAGTCGCTAAGCTGAATATTGAGGCTGCCTGTTTGAGAACAGTGCAGAGGTCAAACTTTTGGCGACCCGTGAGAGGGTCACTAAGCTAGATATTGAGGCTGCCTGTTTGAGAACAATGCAGAGACCAATCTTTTGGCGACCCGTGAGAGGGTCGCTAAGCTAGATATTGAGGCTACCTGTTTGAGAACAATGCAGAGACCAAACTTTTGGTGTTCTGTGAGAGTAGTTAAGCTAGATATTAAGGTTGCCTGTTTGAGAATAGTGCAGAGGTCAAGCTTTTGGCGACCCGCGAGAAAGTAGCTAAGCTAGATATTGAGGTTGCCTGTTTAAGAACAATGCAGAGGCAGGCCAAGGTTTTGGAGATCCCCGAGATGATTTACCTCGCCTGGACCTGTTAATTTCCTCAGCATTCATATATTTTTGAGTTTTTATCAATAGTTCTAGCATGCTCTTTGGTGGTCGCTATATTACTAAAAAAAGAAATTTGGATGAGTGGAGGTCTCCCAGAAAGGTGGCCATAGTGACTTTGTCATTGGACTCCTCGATTTGGAGGACCTTCTCGTTAAAACGAGTGAGATAACTCTTCAGACTCTCGTCTCGATCCTGTTTTATGTTGAGCAGATGGGTGGTAGCCTGGGCATCAGGAGCTAGAGGGGCAGCTTGGGCGCCTACAGAGGCTGCCTGGGCATCAGGAGTTGGAGGTGCAGCTTGGGCGCCTGCAAGGGCTACCTGGGTACCCAGTTTGGGCGCTTAAAAGTCTTTGCTGGGCTTCTTAGTGTCCCCGTTGGGCATTTGGGCATCCTTGCAGTTCCTTACTTTTGTTGGCGGCATCCACCAATGAACTGTGCCACAAATAATCTATTTAATTCGGCGAAGGATCCTATGGAACCCGGGGTGAGTTTGGTGAACTATTGTTGCACTGATCCCTTCAAGGTAGTTAGGAATGCCCTACACATAATTTCATCGGGGGACGTTGTGCAGTTGCATTAAGGTCTTGTAGGTTTTGAGGTGATCAAGTGGATCCTTTGTTCCGTCAAAGGTCTCCACAGATGACATTTTAAACTTTTGAGGGAGGGGGTAGTTCGCCACGTCAGGTTTGAAAGGCGTGTTTGTCCTCTTTACAAGGTAGTCCATTGTCTCGGGTCCCTGCGCCTTCATGGCGTTGAAGACGTCACCTAATTGATTTTGCACTTCCTTAATTTTCTTGTCCCAATGATTACTGTCTCCTCTGGAATGATCATGAAAATGACTCTCATGCTCCATGCTTTGGTTTTAGTCATCATCTTCTTGGAGATGAGGGTCTTCACCATGGGAAGTAAGAGGACCTGGAGGTCTCTCAGGATGGGCTCCCTTGTGTGGGGCACCTAGACCTACATAGGAGCCCAAATGGGGAGCAGTAGGGCGTGAGGCTCCTTGATGTCCAGGGCGTGGAGCTCCTTGAGGTCCAGGATATGGAGCTCTTTGATGTCCAGGGAGTTATGCTCTTCTTTGTCTGGCGCATAAGTTACAGGATCTGTTGGTTTTGGGCCACCATCTGCTGCATGGTCTCCAACATTTGTTGAGGATTTGGAACTGGAGCATTTGGGACAGGGTTGATAGGTGGAGGAACAACCTCCTCCTCTCGTTGTGGATTATCCTTAGGTTGATTCATGGATCTAATGGTGATCGTCATAGGTTCAACTGAGAGAGTGTTTAAAAGTGGGAATTTAGTCAATTTCCACAGACGGTGTCAAACTGATGATGCACAAAATAATTTTTGCACACCACCTATCAAGTGTGAATAATAAATGCAAGAGTAAAATAAGGAGATGGAGAGACACAAACAATTTATAGTGGTTTGGTCAATGTGACCTACGTCTACTCTTGAATGGCTCTGGTCGCCGGGTACTTTTATTAGCTCAAGGGTATGAGAAACAAATAGTACAAGCTTTGAGAGAGAGGAGAGTCGTGCTTAAGTAGGAGTGTGATCTTGCTCATCCTCCTCCTCCCAAGTGTTAGTGGGGCTTACAATTTATAGTCGTCCTCCTAACAAATTTGGGCGAGGTATTAGCAACTATATAACTATTCTGGTGGAGCTCACGATTTCTCCTCAACAGGCTAGGCAGTTGTGGTGCTCTCCATGGGATTCGGTCAAATGATGACGTGATGTTGACTCTTTCCAAGGGGAAGAGGATAAGACTCTTGGATGACCCTTACTCTAAGGTGATAGAGGAGGAAAGTTTGGCGCCTACAAAGGAGAGCTAGGCGCCTGCAGAGGAGATCTAAGCGCCTATGGATGGCCTTGCATGTTGCTCTACTGATATAACTCGTGGAATCTGATGAACTTGACCGGGGTGCAGACTCCTTTGGACTTGGCTAGTTGGACCTCTTGGAGTTGGGTCATTGGGCTTGTAACATAAGTTGGGCCATTGGATTTAGCCCATCATCAGAGATATTTTTTTAAGGGAGCAATACTCATGGATTTAAAAAATAGATTTGATAATTACAACTGCTATTGATTTTATTGTAGATTCCAGTATTTATTGGGACGTACTAATTATTCAATAATTGTGATTATTAAATCTATTTTTTAAGTCTAATTTTTAAGTGTGCATTTGGTAACATTTTTATTTTTATGTTTTTTTTTTATAAAAAAAATAGAATTACATTTTGTTTTTTTTTTTTTTGTGATAAAAATTAAAAATATAAAACATGTTTGATAGTCATTTATATTTTAAAAATTAGGAAATCAAAAATAAAAAACTTGTTTGATATTAGTCCAAAGATTTATCACCCAAATCCCACCACCTAACCCCACCATGAAAGCCCACCCACTCAACCCCACTAGCCACCCCCCACCACTAAAACCAACCGAAACACACTCCCAATCCATCCCCACCTCCACCAAAACCCACAACTCACCCCCACCATTGAAACCCACCCCCAATCCACCCTTATCATTGAAACCAATCGAAACTCACCCTCAATCCACCACCACCTCCACCGAAACCCCACCCCCTAACCCATCCTCACCACTGAAACCAACCGAAAACCACCCCCACCACTGAAACCAACCGAAACCCACAATCCACCCCACCACTAAAATCTATTGAAACCCACCCCTAATCCACACACTGAAACCCACCCCCCACCCACCCACACACAAAACTCAACCACTTAACTCCCCAGTAGAACCCATTAGAGAAGAGAGGGAGAGAGAGAGAGTATGTGTGTGCTGGCTCTTTTGTTGCTGCCTCGTGAGAGAGATGAACGAGGGAAGAGGAAAAAGGGGTAAGAAATGCTTTTATTGTGGGAATGAAAAAAACCCTTTTTTTTTGTTGCTAATGGAGTTCGAAGGCTAGACCTCATTAAATGTGTTAAAGGGACGCACCTGTTTTCCTTTTTTTGTGTTTTCAAAAACACCTCTTTTGATTTTTTAAATTTTGGGGTTGTTTACAAAACAGACTAACCAAAAAAAAAAAAACACTCTCCAAATACGTTAGTGTTTTTTTTAGCAAAAAGACAAAAAAAAAAAACAAACAAACAAACACATAGCTATCGGATTTGGATCCCCTCCATTACCCATTCCCTTCAATACAGTGTTAAATGAGTGACACGTGTAAAATTTTGAATTTTAATGGATAAGATGTTTCTTCGTTCATTTTTGTTGTTGGTGGAGTGCTAACCATTATTAATGAATTTTTTTACAAGAACAAAATCTTATCCGTTGAAGTTCAAAATTTTACACGTGTCACTCATCTAGCATTGTATTGAGGGGAATTGAAGGGAAGGGATAATGGAGGGGATCTGACTCCATGGTTACTAAACACTACCTAAATTCATGTAATATTACTCTTTTTAACGTGAGATTCAACACACTCCAATACTAATTTCTTGTATTTTCACACCGGCTTCATAATTCATCAGATATACACACGGTTGGCTCGTGTCACGGTGTCAGTCATGTAAACATTGAATTCGAAAGAGTATTCGGTACAATCTATACACAAAAAGTATAAACACCAATGCTTAATTATTACCCCATACCACCAAAACAACTAAAAATTGCAACTTTGTTAGGTCTTGATTCTATGCAGTCAAGAACATAACATTGCAAGAGTATTGAGTCCTGGAACAAATAGCAGAGGAGAGCAGCAAAATCTTAGCAGAAAAAGAAACAATAGCAAAAAACACCATCGCTTGCTTAATTATTATACTATTTTTACTAAAAACAACCAAAAAATGTAAAGCAATGATTCTATGCACCCATGACATAAAACAAAACATTGCAAGATGTGCGGGTTTGATCCTGCACGATATATATAAAATATTGGGAACAGATCTCTCCCCTGGTGAACTTTGGGTGAGCCGATTGAGTGGCCAAACACACTGCTCGAAACAGCTTACGATCCTGGGAAAGGAGGAACGATCCTGTACGTGCGAAAGGTATTTCCTGGGACAAAAGAGAACAAGTTAGAAGGGCGCCGGAGTGTTTTCCGGCGTATCCCCTCCGACGGTCTAGTCAGTCTTTGAATGAGAGAGAGGAAGGAGAAAACACTGAGGAGGATATTTCGTAGTAGAGAGTTTTAGATTTCATACATGTTTGCCTTTTTGGGAGGGGTATTTATACCTTAGAAGCTCATGATTGCTGTCAGTGTGGTCAGTAGGTGATCATCAGGCACTGGTAGCGTGTGTATTGATTTGACGAGGAATGTCCTCTCTAATTGACTGCTCGGGGTCCCGAGCAATCAATGTTGAGTCGTCGGGACGCCGACGGTACAATATGCTCCTTTCGGGAAGGATGTAATAAATGCTCCGTAATAGGAGCATTTATTGCCTTTCATATCCGAACTTTACCGCATTGAATGCGGTCTCGTCAACAGAAGGGTGTAATTATTTGTTTGCTTCCCAAAGCGCATGTCAGCAACAGCGTGCGGTTTGCCTGTTTTTGATGTGATATCATATGCCACGCGTCCGTCACGTATTGGCTATGACTTCTGTATTCCAGCATGTTCTGACATTACGTGTGTAAGACGAGGTCATGATGAATAGTCTAGACTGGCATAGGCTGATGTCCCGTACGTCAGTAACTTTATCCGGGAGTAGAGGAAGCGTCCAGGATGGAGTGACCCTCGGCGCCGAGGAAAGGCTCACCTCGGGGGACCAAGGGGTGGTGTGTCCCAAGGTACATGGTGACCGAGGACACATGTCATTGTATAATGTACCGAATATGTGATCCTATATGAGAGGTACCTCGGGGGAGAGGACGTTTTTGCCGATGGTGCTTGAACCCGAGCAACATTGTTCTAGAAACCCCCGAGGACACGTGTCTTCATCATAGGCTTTTTCAGAAGAGTCCCATCACAAGACTATGAAGCCTAGAACAAAAGAGCAAAGGAAAGCACTAAAACCTTAGAAGAAACAAAAGGAAAGTGCAAAGGGGAAGTTGCAGAACAGCCGAAAGGCACATAACCATTAGGAGTTGGAGGGTAATGGTAGCAGGGAACACATGGAGTTGGTGGGTAATTGCCTTGACCCAGTTGTGGTGATGGTGGTGGCTGCACTCCATATATAGGTCCAGAAGGTGGCTGCGGTGGCACTCCATAAAAAGGACCAAAAGGTGGTGATGGGTTTCCTTCGGGTGGTTGCGGTGGCACTTCGTAGAAAGGGCCAGAAGGTGGTGGTGGTGGAGGGAGAGAGTGGCAGGGATATTGGCAGAATGTGCAGTTCATACAAGCAATTGGAGAAGGCATGACATTGCCAGACCCGTCTCCTAGCTCTGCATACCCAATGCTTAAAAACAACAGCCCAACTGCTGTAAGGAAAGGGAGTTTTTCCACAGACATACGGTCTTTCTTGGTAGCAGAAAGCAGGCTTTCACGAAGACACAGCAGATAATTAAGGATGTCATACCTAAGGGAGTGAAAAACTTGATGGTGGTTTTGCATATTACGGGTACTAATGCCACATGGCAAACACATTGTCACCTATGTACAAGTAGCATGAAAGTTTGACTTATTTGAATGAATCTACACACAAAAACAAAAGAATCTACATCAGCAATTTGCTCAATTCTCCAATTTCTAAACCCTGATGAAAAAAACTACAAAGAGTCACACTCAAAAAGGCCGACACTATAGGGAAATGAGTACAGCAAAATGAAAGATTTACAATCAATGCATTCAAGGGGTTTTGTTACATCTACAACCAACCAATATTTCTGAGAGTTCAATTGCCATCGTCGTGTTCTCTTGAAAAGTCTCCTAAAAAAATCGCAGATGGATCTTGTTTTTGAAGATTTCAATCTCTGTACCATATGTTTATCTATAAATGTACTGAACTTTGTGTCACAAGTCGACATAACAATAGGATTCCTAAGAGCTATGAGTTCTTAAAAGCTCAATTACCTCTTTAAAATCTATGCCCTTTTGGAAGTGTCCATGGATTTATCTTCAATTTTGCTTTTTAAGTCTTGGGATACTGCCCATTGAACTTGAAAAACAAAGGGTTGTTAATAAAATTTTCAGATCAAACTAGATTGAATTAGAAAGTAAAAACATCCAAAACTCTCTTTGTTTTTAAAGTATATGTTTCGGCAGTCAACAGCAGATTTACTTGTGCATAAACTTTTCCCCCTTTCCCTCTAAATATCTACCAGAAACATTTCATTACACCTTATTTAGTTCAACTTATTTTTTAAATGCAGTTATAAGCCGATTATTGATTTGCAAAAAAAAAGACACCTACTGAGTCAATGGATCTTTGTTCTTCATATTGCTACACAGGAAAAAACAGTCACAAAATGATGTTTTATGTAGTTCCATAAGTACAGGGGACATCAATGTTGGAGTTGGTTAGCACAAGGGTTGACTGGTCTTTTGGCAGTATAGCGTGATTGATTGCCATTGTGTTTCTTGTTAAGAAGCCAGCAATTGGCCTTTGTGCTATAATGTCTAAATGTAATCATTGTTATAGAAGGGCAATTTGAAAATTAAATAGACATCTACAGTCCAATCTAATCATATTATTAAATGCTTCTATATTCTGATTTTTGTCATGGTGATTAAACTTGATAAAATTTAAATAAGAAAGATACAGAGAGAAAGTACTTGAGCAACAACACAAGGAATTTTAACGTGGGTCGGTTTATTAAACATTCATCTACAGACCAAATACGCTGATGAGTTATATATCTTACTATTGATACTTGGTACATACAGAAAACTGAATTACACCCCCTATGTAGGGTGAAGATACAGCCGCATTCAATTGAGATAAACAAGAATCCGAAAATCAATTTGGTTGATTCCACCATATGGTATGATCTTATCTTCAACAAAACCATTCTCTCCATATTCCTCAAAGCAGTCTCAATTACTGCACTTCCATGACAAACAGAGACTGGTTAGAATTTGGATTATGGAGTGGTGAGTTGTACACAAAGGGAATTTAGACAGAAATGTAAGGTAAATTGACTATTTTTCGACTTTAATAAGCTTAACAGGGAATGAATAAGAACTGAGATGGATTCATGGTTTGAGTTCTGTGGGATTGTATAACAAGAGCCTTTATTCTTCTGAAAGAAAGAAGATGGTCCTTGGACCATCTCTGTTTACTGTTGAAATTGGGCAAGGGGCATCACATTTACATCACTTCTCAAGATTGCAATGGCACTGGACACAGTAGATATGACCCCCTTCCGAGGCCACTGCAATGACAATGGATAAGCTCCATGGTCCTCCCAAACCCATGTTTCACAGGTTCTGCGACAAAACGCTAGAGGTTTTACAAATAGCTCTTTTTATGAAGCTGCATACAGGTTGTGTTATGTGATGGGCTTTCTGAATCAGGACTCCTTGTGTATTGCAGTGCTTCCTAGCTAATTTATGTTGATGAAACTATCCGAAACTCATGGTCACCGCAATGCCTATAATTTTAAATTAGGGTTGATTTTTTTTGGGTGAGAATTGACCCAAATCAATTACGCGCCTTTTGAACCGATGGCTATATCGATATAATAGTAAGTCTCGACTTGATTCAATCATTGGCAATATGCACAACATTGATATTGTCTAAAACATGAATCTTGGGCAACATGGGGTTATTAAGTCAAGGGCAATACTAGCAAAGTCATACAGTACTCTCCAGTAAAATATGGGCATTGAAGTAATTTCAACCGAAAATTCTTTCCAGTTATGCAGGGGAATGCCTATATTGGCTTTTGGGGTCTCCTATAAAGAACCAAATTACTTCTACTAGTAACACTGCAAAAGAAAAAGCAAGACTCCTTGCCCCCCTTCATTTTTTGATCAACTTTTAGAGAGAGAGAGTGACAGAGGTTTTTTCCCAAAGCAAAACCGCCATGTCTCTGGGTTATGCAGAGAAGCTTTCGTACATAGAAGATGTGGGCAAAGTTGGAATGTCAGAGATTTTCGACCCACCTGACGTTTTGCAAGAGAAAGTATGATTTTTTTTGCCCCTCATTCCTTCTGCTTTGTTGACATTTTCATTTTTATAATATGATTTGCTTGTTCTTGTTTCTTCTCACATTAGTTGACTAGTTGTTGATCAATTCTTAAAGAGAGCTATTTAAGTCTGTTTTCAATCTCTAATCGGTGTAGTGCAATGGTTTACTGTGTAACTCTGTTTAGGGCGTTAAAACCGTGTTGTTTAGTTCTTTGATGAGGTCTGGCATCTGGGTATTGACGTTTATATACACTACTATTGAATTCCGTTTGTGCTGAAATAGTTGAATGCGTGAAGTTTTGTTTGTATTGAAATCAAGCACTGGGAGCCCTTTGCGTAATGCAGGCAAATTTATTGCATTGTTATCAATCGCCAATGTGGTTTATGTGAATCTAGAAAGTTCTTTCATTGATAATCATGAAAAATAAGATGAGATAGAGGAATATGCGAATTTTCAAGGGTTTGATTGACAGTATCCTAACTGGGAACTTCAAGATTTAGACAAAAAGGCACGCATTCGATTTGTTTCATCTGCAATAGATATCATACTCTCAGAGAATATATTGACAATTGAAGAACCCCCTAAGTTGGTTGTTACCTTGATAGGGCCAGTTTCTTGTTATCCTTACTTGCTGCTTGTTTGGAGTTCTGCCTTACATTTCACTCGGTCGATGCATTTTGTGTTGTGTAAAATGTATTACATGACTATTTGGCTAGATGTACGAAAGTTTATCCCTGCTTGCAGAGAGATTGTTTCACAACTAGAACCTGTGCCCCATCACAATGAAGCAATCTTATGATTGCGCCAAGACTCACCCTCCTGTATGAAAAACATCCTGGAAAACTGTTTATCTGTTTTTTTTGGTGCTAATTTCTCCTAATTTTGGGATATCGAGTGGTTATATCTTGTAATATAATTGCTTCAGGTGTGCTAATTTCTCATAATTTAGGGGGATCAAGCGGTTATATCTTCTGATATAATTGCTTTAGGTAGTCATTCATAGTCAGCATCATTGCAATACTAACACTATAGATCGATGATTGGACTCACACTGCTTGAATGGTGCAGTTCCATTCTAAAATATTCCGTTTTTTGATAAATATTTTTAAAACATCAAAAATGTGAAATTTGAATCTTGCTCCCCTTTTTCCCCAGAAAGTATCTACAAAATGAGTAAAAGCATAATGAGACGAATGAATGTGTTCTGCTTTACCATTTCATAGTAAGAAAGACAATCGATTTTTTACAATGAAGCCAAACATACCATATTAACCTTTATGTTTAAGAAATGCACACAAGTAATGCAGGTCTCCACCTATTGTACCACCTGCAAGGGTAAGTTATGTACTGCATTCCTCTTTCCATTTTCACCACAGTGATTCGTGTTCCAACTTGATCCCTGTTCCAAAGGATGTTAGTTATTGTTATACTTTATAGGAGAATATTGGTTTAATAACCATATCTTCCTTGGAATTGGGCATAGCTTTGATAGTGGTATCTCGGACACCACCAAGAACCGTATGCAGATGATGAGCTCCGAAGCAGAATAGTGTTGCTGTTGTTGTAGGAGAAAAAAACTTGTGAGTCGACATTTAATCATTCTTAGACAACATGGATGTCTGGATATGTTTATGAGACATAGGATGGAATAAGTTGGTTTGTAAATAGACAAGGATATCCCGTGATTGGGTGAGGGGATAGTATGTTTCTACGAGTTGATATATAACTCACAAAAGTTAGTCACAACTTGTGTCCATCCATAGATCATCTACTATTTTATACTTCATTTCTTCTCGTGTATACTTGAAATTTCTAGGTTTGGAAATTGTCAGTCAGTAGGGTATGCTCAGCACTTGAAGTAAGTCATGGAAAAATGCCCTTACTTGACTTTGGTTGACGAGAAAGAAATGAACTTCCCAATGTTTTTGGTTACTTGTGAAGAAAATTTGCCTGAGTAAAATGACGGCTACAAAACACGTGGCTTTGGAATTGTTAGCACAGAGAGTGTGTATACTGGTCCTTTTCTAAAATCCTCCCAGACTAACATTTTCTTGAATTGATACAATAGTTTTATTTAATTTTTTCAATTAGTATAAATATAAATGCTTGTATTTATCTGAGAGGAAAATATATAACATAGCCCAAATTACTATTTGAAAATAGAGATCGTGCTCAATTCTTCTATGAGTAACTTAACGTGTTTTGCCATCTTAGCCACTTTTTCTCTTGTTAGATATTATTTAATGTTTTTTTTTATATTATGTTTGATGCACTGATAATACACTACGTTTCCATATGTTTTCTTGTTTTGCCATCTTAGCCACTTTTTCTCTTGTTAGATATTATTTAACATTTTTTTTTATATTATGTTTGATGCACTGATAATACACTACGTTTCCATATGTTTTCTTTTTATGCTTTCCTCCACTGGGTTTTGGATTTTGCAATGGCAGATTGAACGACTTGCCATGATGATACAGAAGGTCAGACCTGCCAATGAATCACTCCTCTGATTCATAATTTATGGGCTGTCATGTTGAGTCTCCATCATCAACTTTTATTCCTTTTTTCTTTACTTGCAGAGTAAGCATCTAGTGGTGTTTACGGGAGCAGGAATTTCTACTTCTTGTGGTATACCTGACTTTCGTGGTCCTAAAGGCATTTGGACTCTTCAGGTAAGTAGTATACATTTACTCATGACCAGGGATCACCATGTTTTTGTTTGGTAGCAACTGTATTATGCTCGCACCCCTAATTCAATCATTTGATGTGGTTTAATCGATG
Organism: Ilex paraguariensis; assembly: GCA_963454935.2. Classification (NCBI taxonomy): domain Eukaryota; kingdom Viridiplantae; phylum Streptophyta; class Magnoliopsida; order Aquifoliales; family Aquifoliaceae; genus Ilex; species Ilex paraguariensis. The sequence continues at coordinate 268,387 of CAUOFW020001814.1, forward strand.
TAATGAACATGTATGTCCGGGGTTTTGCCCACCAGATAAATGGTTGAATATTGTATTGTTGCTCAACCCATTTAATTTTTTCTTGGAGCCTTATCTGTTAGTTCATAGTTGGTGATCTGCCCAAGTTCGAAAAATGCATTAGATGAATATTCTTTAACATTCGCGTACAAACAGCATCCTTCAAAGAAAATTTATGCAGGGGAAATTCAACCGCTTTAAAACATTAGCAGAAGATTCTTCCCTAATGGAAGCAATAAAGTGATATGACTATGAGTGCTGGCATATTTTGTAACGAGAAATTTATGTCACTTTATTGCAGAAAACTTTGAATTACTTGAAAGCATAGTAATGGAATTGGGAAGTCTTTCAGGTTATTACTATATATCTGATCTATTTTGATAAGTACTTCAACGATAGAGTATAAGGGCACAAACAACAAGGGATACATCATAAGGTAAACAAAAGAAAGTAAAAGATTCCCGTTCAAAATACATCCAGAGGACCTGCAAAGTCTTTCTAACTAACATAGCTTGAGTCTTTTCAAACTCATATAATGGGGGCATAAACCTTGGTGTTGGTGTCTGACTTGGTGGCCTAAAAGGAAGTGTAATGCCATATAATAATGGATATGGACAGGATGCAGTTGTCACTACTTGCATTATAAGGCAGAATGAAGGTGGGACATATAAAATAAAAGGCATTTAGTAGTCTGGTACCCATTGATTTTAGAGATCGAGTGGGTTAGCCAATTTTTCCATTCTTTTTATATGCTACGTATTGATTGTAGTAGGTACATCATTCGATCATTTGTATTGTGTCAAGTTGGTTTTTTATATCAATTTAATATTCACATTGCCTTACCTGTAAATAAATTGATCATACTTAGACGGGGCTTGATCCTTTCTTACTGACTTGTAGCGGGAAGGCAAAGCGCTGCCAGAAGCATCACTGCCATTTCATCGTGCAATGCCAAGCATGACCCACATGGCTTTGGTTGAACTAGAGAAAGCTGGTCTTCTAAAGTTTGTTATCAGCCAGGTAAAACTTTGCTTTTAATTGTCCAGCTATATATATGCCTTAATCTATTTTCCAAAATAAATTGCTTATGATATTGGTCATTTTTTGTTCTTTTTCTAGAGAGCCTTCCCACTACTTTAGGCAAGTTTATAAAATGGTTCTTTTAAGTTCTAATCTATTGCAATTTACAACACTCGTTTTATCATGCTTTTTAGTTTCTAATCTATTGCGATATACAATCCCTACTTTATCAACCTATGATTGAGGTTAGAAGTCTGTCTTATTCTTATGCTAAAATTTGAAGAAAGATGATGTCCTTTGGATATATAATTTTGCAAATAGCCTAACAAGGGAGTGACACTGTAACATAACCACTCTTACTCATCATTTACTGAATTTGCGGAAGAACTTCTTTGTTTAAGGGAGAACCCCTAACCCCCGTGCCGGGGGGGGGGGGAGTTTTTACTTTATAAAGCACAGTTCAAAGGCATAATGCATTCCTCGAAAATCTGGACAATGCAAACATATTGGAGTTAGTATTCAAAATTTTGTGACCATGGCTTTCTGTGCTTCTCAACCACCCGGCATTTATTTAAATTAGTAGTTATGTGTACCCATATATGATTGAGTTTCTGACTCCCTTGGTTGATGCTTACTATTCTATTGCTAGAATATTGATGGCCTGCATCTTCGTTCTGGAATACCAAGAAAGAAACTTGCCGAATTGCACGGGAACTCCTTCATGGAAATTTGTCCTTCTTGTGGATTTGAGTAAGATTATCTCAATCTCCAACCTGTCTTTTCAAAGTACACATGACCCTTCTTGGACATTCGACCTTCTTTTATGGCTTTCAACAATAGTGTGCTTAATATTTCAGGTCGGCAATTGAGTCTCGTTTAGTAACATATGCTATCATGGCTTCTTTTAAAAAGATTCTGTAACAAAGAATTGATTCGACAAATTTATCTTGTGAAGGTATTTGCGAGATTTTGAGGTGGAAACTATTGGATTGAAAGAGACACCACGATGTTGTTCCAATGCAGCTTGTGGCTCAAAACTTAAGGACACGGTTCTCGATTGGGAGGTACAAGTTCCTTGTGTTGATGGTCTCATTATAGTTAAACCTCTTAGTTTATGTATAATACATCAACAACCATCTTGTTGACGGGTCAATAATTGCCTCAACAGCAGTCATATGGTCCAATTCTAGAGTTACCAAAAATAATTTCATATCCAAATATCTAGAGTGGGAGTATAGATCTGACTATTCCATCAGCATTTCTGTAATTTTTTGTTAGGAGAGCTCAGACTCTTGTATGATGTAAGTGAGCTAAATTCTTTTGACACCTGTTCTTCCAATATGTGTCAGTTTTCACGCATGCATACACGCATACAAAAATAAACATCTGTTTTGTGAAAATTGTCTGCCAGGGACATTTTAACTTTGTGGTTACTAAGCCTCTGGTTATTAACCCAGGGGCCATTACCAAAAGTAATGATCCTGAAATAGTTTATATGATTCAACTATGTCCAAAATATTGTGACTTTATTCATTTCTAAAATTGAGGAATTTTGCACACATCACATAGACAAATGCATAAGCATATTGACCGTCTGGAGTGGAGTTATATTGGCGCTTTGGTTGTAGTAAATAGGACCAATTTGGGGTTTAATTGGTGACCTTACTGTATTACGCATGATTGCCGTTGAAAATTATGATTTAGCTGCATTACGCATGATTGATGTTGAAAATTATGGTTTACAAAGTAAGATGTACGGCACAAAACAATCGCTTATATGGAATTCAATTTGCAGTTTTAAACCTAAACTGGAACTGTTGAAAGAGAACATTTGTGATGAGTAGTGCTCATTTATAGCAGCCTTGCATTTGGGCTGCTCAAAAGCCCAAGGTTTATGAATGAGATTGCAGCTTATAGGAGAACTTAGGACTGGACTGGACTGCCCTGGACCATGCCTTCCTAACAGCAGTCATGGAGGGAAGGGAAAGCAAACTCACTTAGCGAGCTAGTCCGGATGAACTCCTCATTTCATGAACACACATTGTCAATTAACTCCTTGTATCTCTCAATGTCTGTGGGTGAGTACAGGATGCTTTGCCCCAAAAGGAGATCAATCCAGCAGAGAGGCAATGCAGAATGGCTGATGTCGTATTATGCTTAGGGACAAGGTAATGACACCATGGTAATTATAGGATTAGGCACTTGACATGGCCATATTTACCATTTTTGGAATGCAGTCCTTTTAATCGGCATATTGATTTAAAGTTGCTTTAGTCTAGAGTTCTGGATTATGGTTCAAACAATTCATAAACAAAGCTGGGGTTGCACTAACAATAATACACACCTTATCTAATGACTTACTTCTTTGCCTTCAGTTGATTCACTGGCAGGGCAAGGTTTAGACTGTTAATACCAGTTAAAACTTCATAACAACCCCCTTTACTTCCTTCCAGCTGCTTGATCAGGAGGGTTGGCTGTACCCAGAGGAAACTCGTTACTTTTACTCTTAACGAATATGGAGATAGGTCTATTAAACCATATCCTCCTATCTTTTCCCTGATCACTCTCCCCAACTTCATTCTTTTATTATATTTTACATCCAACCAGCTATTGCCAAACTACTACATACTTTATAGCTTTCATAGTTCAGTTCACATTTAAGACGGAGCTTAAGGACCTTTTATAAGGTGCTGTTTTGGCAGATTCTTTCAATTGTGGAGCATGAGAAGAGCCACTCGTTGGTCTTGTTTATCAGAGTAAAGATATGCTGAGCCAAACCCAAACTCAGCAATCTGCTTAAAATAGTGAAGAAGTCAATTGTGATTTGAGCTCATGTTTATGCTAGTTTTAATGCAAAATCTACATGCCTAAAGGAAGGACTTAGATGTGTATGTGAACTTTTAGCAAACTGTTATCTAAAAGTAAGTAATTATATTGATGAGTGGCAGGAATATGAATCAGAAAAACAGAACCAATAGTAACCTCAATGGGCGATAAAGTGAGTTGTAAATCTCAGCTATCTTAGTTGTACATTTTGTCTTCACACTAAATGCTTACTACTCATTTAGTACATGTTTTATATTTCTTTTAGTGAATAGAATTTGTGCTTCTCCAAAAAGATTGGAAAAATGGGCATAAGCTATGAAGCATGGATATGGATACGGATACGGCGATAAGGCAAAACTTAAAACAATAAGATACAAGTACGGCTAGGATACGTCCATAAAATATATTTTTTAAAAAATTTTTATTATTATATTTAATGTAATAATTATGATTTGTAAAGTGAATCACACATCTATTAAAGATATATAATAATAACTAACCATTCTATCATTCAGAAAACATATATTCATAATTTTATTTTACTTTTTTGTGAAAATAAGGGTCAAACATATTTGCTCCGATGCCCCTATTCTTTTTAAAAAATTCAAGTAATATCCCGTTGTATCTCTGACGTATCCCCAGTATCCTAACATAGCCCGGCTTATCCTGAAGTATCCAAAATTTAAATTTATTTTTTTTAATTCTAGGATACTTCCCAGCCTTATCGGATACGTATTCAGCTGTATCAAACACGTATCCATATCCGGGAAGTATTCGTGCTTCATAGGGCATAAGCTAGTAGTTGTTGATTATGAGAATTGGGGTTATACTTCTGTAACAAAAATGTTAAAGAAGTAATCTATAAAAGTTGAATCCACAACTACCTTTCTTTTATTCATTGCTTGGGTCCACAGAAACGGGGCATCAAGGGTCCTGTGGTGGGCCTAACATAACATGTCTATGCTGCATATTTAATTCAATCATAAATGTTGCTATTCTGTGCAGTTTGCAGATCACTCCTGCATGCAATTTGCCACTCAAATCACTTCGTGGTGGAGGGAGGATTGTAATTGTGAATCTTCAGGTATTTCTTTCTATGTTCGAAGTGTTTAGAGCACATCTAGCCAAAAGAACTGGATTTGGCTTTCCATTTCCTTTCAAAGAAAAAGTCTGACACATGAATGCATGACTTCTACGGATTGAATTTTAACTGAAAGTTTTTCTAACAATGGACAAGTGCAAGACCTAATCTCATTCCTATTCATTACAGAATAAAAGTGTATATCGTGTCTATATGAAACTAATTAAGCTTCACCTAATATTCAGATCACTTGTGTCCAAAGGCCACTAGAGACTTTTTCCATGCTTCCAATTTTAAGGTTGCATTGATATCATCATAATCATGGAAAAATCAATCACGATTTAACAATATTTTGCACCAGCTGAAAAAAAAACTTGCTTGAACGGGTATTACTTTTGCTTACAACAATACAAAGTGTAGCAAAATTCTGGTGTTATGGAAATGGCCAAGGGAATGGATTTTTAGGCTTGATGGATATTCAAAACCAAGACTTGTAGTCTGACAAATCAGAGTGGTGAGAGGCAAAAGTAATAAACTATGCATCTACTCACATGTCAAAGAAATGTAATTTTTTACAGCTTTAGAAGTTAACAAATTTCTCTTTTAGAGTTCCACATAGTTGAGTGAGAATATTCCTAAATAGCATCGCTCCTCTAACCCTGGACTACCAGTTCCTGACAAGGCTGTCAACAACTGGTCATATTTAAGTATACCATACCTAAAAAGGAGATGAGAGCAATAGGACAATATAAAAGCTTTAGTCTGTGCATTATTTGCCTTAAATCTTCATCATCTCCAAGATGTGTTCTCATATAATGCAAACTGTTTGTTGTATAGACACAGTATACTTGAAAAATTCTCTGATAATTGAGGATGTACAAACAGGGTGGAAGTTTGCATGTCACCCAATGTTTTCTCCACTCCTGGGACAATGTTTGCAGTGCTGGCTTTTATGTTTTCAACAATTTGTGGATATTCAAGCTGCCATTTTTTTATTTGCTTAATTTGCAGAAAACTCCAAAGGACAAGAAAGCTAGTTTGGTGATCCATGGCCCAGTAGATAAGGTATTATACATATATGAATAATATATATACATATATTATATATAGAATCTTCGGATGCAGTATGCAGTATGCTGTAGTATTAGTAATTGCATAATAATCATAGCTTTTTTAGAAACTACACATTCATTTTATCCTATTGTATCTCTTTCACCATAGCACAAGTCCATTCTTGCCCACTATGTCTACATCCATATCATATGTCCTGTCTGAGGGTGGAATTGCATAAAAAATTTTCTTTATTGGGACTTAAGTAGTCATGTTTGCATTATTTTTAGTCAGATCTTGTATTTCTAATTATCAGACCTATGATCTATACGGTTTGGACTCTTTCTAGATCTGTTCATAATTTGACTATTAACAGGTTGTTGCAGGAGTCATGGACCTACTTAATTTGGGGATTCCTCCATTCATTAGACTTGATCTTCTCCAAACAATTTTCACACAGGCCTTAAGTTTAGGTAAGTTCTCCTGGATAAGTTCTATCCTTTGATTATTTTGCTCTCCATTTCAGTTTACACGAATGTTATGTATGTAAACAGTATGATATTATCTTTATAAATGGCTCGTCGTTTAAATTACTGACTCATCGTGACAAATATCAGTTGCGCAGGTGAACCTCACATGCATCTTTCTTTCCTTCTGGAGTCTAGATTAAAACTGCACTTCTTGGTTTTTCCAATAAGGCTGTATTGAATTTGTGTTTGAACTGTGAACTTGACGGTTACGTTCTTAATTTTTAGAGCAGACGCTTAGCTTTACCTCAGAAATATAGATTAGTTCTCATCTTTTTATTTGGTTTTTTTTTTGGTGCACAAAATGAAGGACAGTGACTTCCTATTAAAACATGTGCCTGGGTATATGCTGGCCCTAAACACTTCACACATCTCTGTATTTGTGGCATACCAATCATTAATACATGCATGATCTGACACATCTACCAGCTGCTGTTAATTATGTTTATTGATTGAAGCAAAACTTAAATAAACCCGTTTATATTAATTATGGGATGTATAAGAACTAGATTAAACTGACTGACTGCTTTCTCATGGGTGTATTCACTTGTTTTGCAGATAAAAGATATGTGAACTGGACACTGAGGATAACAAGTGTGCATGGAAATAGAGCTCCACTGCCATTCATCAAATCAGTTGAGGTGGGTTTCTCTCTAAAAATTTGTTTTCGTTAGAGCTTGTTCCAGAGCAGAAAAATTGATGTTTCTAAACTATTATATGATCCTTGCGAGCAGAATGCATATCAACTCATTGCTAATTGGTTGAGTTAGATGCTTTAAAATGGTGTAAGAGCTAGGCTTCAGGAGGTTATAAGAAGCCTATTGAATTGATCTAGTATTTGGTTCCCTTCACCCTTTGTATGTGCTATTGGTGCACCTAGTTATGTCCTTGATTCGGGGGTCACAGGTGAGGGGGCATGCCAAAGGCCAACCTCCCTCCTCAACCGAAAGAAAATGAGCTTCTTAAATTAGTTTAGTTATAAGCCTACTGGCCCTTCCACTCATTGTCAATTAGTTAAAGTTAGATGCTTTATCAGTTTTGACCATTTCCCTTGACTAATGGTATACAAAGTGCTATTCTATGTCAATGGATGCTATAAGGATGGTCACATCATGTTGTAGCAAAATTGTGCTGTGGTACACTGTCACATGCAACTGAATAGACTGAAACCACTGGAAGGTGGGGTTGATTTTTGCTCTTTTGGAGTGCACAAAATTATACTACTTCAGAATACTACATGAAGAAGTTCTCCTCCTTGGAAAATCAATCACAAATGCAGGTTAATTTGAACCGTGACTGTTTACTGACACGGCTGATTCATTTTTTATGGTGGTGGTTGTAAGATCCCTCTTATATGCCCGAGTTGTTTATTTGCCGAATCTTTATGAGTGTCTCTATATTTACATATTAATTTGTATTGTCACTTTAAAAGAAAAACACTCTCAGACATCATATATGCTTTATGTGGATTAGTATTTAGGTTCCATACCTGTTAACAGTAATTCTATATCTCATGTCCTTGCAAGCACCTGTTGATTCGGGGTTAATCTCTCTGCTTTTTTTGCAATGCATCCTAGGTTTCCTTCTCAGAAAGTCAAAACATGAAAGCAGCTGTCCTACAGGATCAACCACTTCTGTTGAAAAGGTAGCACTAGCCATTTTCCATGCTGCAAATTGTAATACAACAATGCTTAAGGCTCATGCTCTCGTAGGAGTGCCAGTAGTCCTATAGTGAATGGGGATGTGTTACTTGGAAATGTCTCATAGTAATCATGAATTTCAGTCGATGGGGCTCCACCTATGGGAGGCACCAAGATTTAATCCAACTATTAGTTTTTTTGTTCAAAATTTTAATGTTATCTTCAGTGTCAGAAAATAGTATCAAACGCCAGTCGAATCCTGACAGAAACTTGTTTTTGAGACTTCGGCATGTTTCTATTAGTAAATAACATGGATGAAATGAATTACCTTGTGGCCATAATAGTTCAAAGCTTGAGCCTAAGAAACCACGCTCATCGGAGTAATAAATATGTATGATCCACATGTAATAAGCAGATTGTGTGTACATTTTGGTTGACATGTTATTCTTGTAAAGAAAGCTTGTATCCCACATCAAATAATTAAGACTACCCAAAGTTGCTTTATATATTTGAGGGGCCACTCCACGCATTGGCAATTAATTTTGGGGTGAATTATCTAACATGGTACAAAAGGTGAGCCTTAGGTGGTGTCTGTTACCCGTATGACTTTCGAGGTTTGCATCGTTGTTTGTTTGTTCGCCCGACTGGCGAGTCCAGGTTTCATGTAAAGAGAGCATGGATCTCATATCGAATAATTAGGACAACCCAAGGTTAGTTTATATATTTGTGGGGTCACTCCACCCATTACCAATTGATTTTGGATTGAATGCTCTAACAATTCTACCCCTATTAAAGTAAGCAACTACGTTGAATGGCAGGAGAACAGTGAGGACGGCAAATCCTTTTGATATTCTGTTGAAACTGAACTTCAGCAATGGTTGTAAGTGCTCATGCACCCAGATCAAGATTCCAGTTGATTTTCAGGTGTGATTTTCTAATTATTTTTTTATTCCTCCTTTTAATTTTAATCCCTCTGAATAGTCTGAAAGACTGAGGTTGTCAGCTGGTGTTGACATGTGGAAAGCAGTGTACATGAATGTGTCTTCCACAGACCTGAGGACTGTCTAAAGTGCTAGCCTTGTGCTTCAATGTTGCCTGCTGCTAACAGGAGGATCAAGGCCTAGGGCCTATTGATAAGATCTGGAGTAGAAACCTTAGGTCTGGTTTTCTTAACCCACCCCACCCCAAAATGCTTTCTCAACTCAACACGGCTTGGCACGGCCTGCCTTCCTCAAGTCCCCAAGGTTTCGATGATGTAGAAACCTTGCTGGCATAATCAATAAAGAGAAGCCTTAGACCTCACTCAGCAGGATCATTGGTTTTCAGTGTTTCATACATATTCTAGGAACTGGATGTTCATGAGGGTATTGGGTTGCAGAGGTGATGTGGCTGATTTTCTGTTCGCACGATTACAGGAAGCTGTAGTGATCAAAGCGCCAGAATGACAACTTAGGCAAGGTGACTGGAGAAGAAGGAATATAGAGAAATGGAGTTCTAATTAGTCATCAAGAAAGAGTCTGAGCACCACTCACTTATAGGAAATGGTACTTAGGGTGTCATGAAATCACACTTGAGATAACTTATAAAGTTGATTATATAATTGGGTGAAGCACAGCCAGGGCACCTATTTCCGATGACTCCCCAATCAGGTCGCCCCTTTCTACCCACGAGGCCCCATTATTGTGAATTAGAATCCCCCTCCCCTTCACAGAGAGACACACAAAACAACTTTCTCCCTATAGAGCGGGAAAATTATTGAGAATGAATATGCATGTTAATTACATATGTTTCATAGCCAAAAACTATCCGCTAATCTTGCCTGTGATTCTCTAGTTATTCGTGAAAACTAGAGTTTAACATCTTCATTTATCATTAAACATGCTCACTTGCCTTTGGTAGAAAAAGTTCATATTTAGCATTACTTGGAGCAGTCAGAGTAATGGCCCGAGGAAGAAGAATATGCATCATCCTCACTGTGAATTTTCAAATTAGTCTCCTAATTTGTGTATCCTTACATTAGCAGCTTATACCTTGTTAAAATGTTTTTACAACCAATTCCAAATTCCATTACATTTTCATTCAATGGTGTTTCGTTCATGTTTCACTTGGACTTTTGCTATGTGGTGATCTACATGAATTTGTCTGTGCAAATGTGCATTACATATTGTTTGAGGAAAGCTGACAATGTCTCGCTCATCTACTGTGCAGGCTTCAGCGGACTTTTTGAAACACGATAAGGATTCCATATTTCAAAAGCTGAAAGATGAAGCCATCCAAGATCCATGCTGTGGGCAAAATGCAGTTGTTGAGAGAAAGGCCACTCTAGTTCCCAAAAGCGAGGTCATTGTCCATGCAATTGTAACCAACATTGTTGGGTATGAAAGACCTCCTAAAGCCACGACTTTAAGTAATGGCACCTTGAAAAGAAAAAATGAAGACGTGAGTGACATTGAAACATCTCAGAAGCGATCAAAGGGACAGCGATCAAAACGTCGGCGTAAGCACAGGATGACAGAAGTAGACAGTAGTTGGTGATGATATGGTGGTTGATAGAGCTGTGTAGATATGCTATACTATTAGATAGAACTATGGGTACATGCAAATATGCAGGGGCAGCAGGGGCTGAGTGAATTTTGGTAGATAATACCCTCAGTCTCACAGATAATAGGAAGATGGAACTTTGGTTGACCTGAGCCAGTTTTGTAGGTTAAAAATTCTGGAATTCATGCATTTCATGGTGAGCATGGTTTAAAGTTTCTTGGTTAATTGTTGCATTTCCTATTGAAATATAATTGTTTGTTTTTGGTTCGTTTTATTTCACGTCTGTCGATATTCTAGTTGTACTCTACATGTTCATTTGCTAGTATGATGAATTAACTACTTGATGTTCTAGGTTGGTCTGTGCAATCAACTCTAAGCCAATCCTGCTAAAATCATTAGGATATGGGGTTTCCATGGGTCGGGTTGGCCTATGGGACCCATTACTTAGCCCAAAAAAATAGGTCAAAAACTTGATAAGCCTAATAATTGGCCCATCCGAATTCGAACCTAATAAAGAGATGGCTTGCGGGTTTGTCCCAAGCTTGTTACTCAGGCCCAAACTTGGCCTATTTGCCTGCCCACAAAAACTTGGTCCAATAACCCACCCGTACCTTTCCGTCCACGCACTTTAATCAAAAAAAAATTTGTCCAGATTCAAAAAATGACAATTTTTGAAATGAATATTTATATATATATATAAAGGTTCGTTCAGTGACGGGATGAGTTATGAGTAATTTACTCTTACTCAAATTCTAATCTGACCCGTTCATATGAGATTGACCACCTTATCAATTGAATTTCTGCAGTTTCCAACTCTTCAAACTGAGGTACTTCCCATCTTGTTTGCTGTTAATTACAACTGACATATAATTCTTTCAAGTCTTGATCCAAACTGGTTTCTGATTAGACATTTATTGATGCGATCAATCAGGTTATCTCTTTTTTTCATCAATTGGTAAACTCATAAATGTAAGCTGTGAACAAATTTACAAAGGTCTAACTGCACTTACTATCATAATGGTCATATCCCTAATTACTCTAATCCTATCATGAGATTTGAGCTCGTAATACAAAAACAAGTTAAACCAAATCTAAGCATACAATCTAGTAGAGTCAAGAGTGAGCATAGCGAAGTTCGAAAGGATCAGCTCGATAAACATTGTTGCCTACAGTACTGTGACACCATAAATTTTTAGAACTACAATTAGTCTCAACAAATTGGAGGACACGGTAAGTTTGTTCTATTATGACTTGAAGGTCACGGGTTCGAGTTTATAAAAATAATTTATCTACTTGCAAGGGTAAGACTGTGTACATCTAACCCTCTCCAAACCTCAAAATGACGGGAGTCTCGTGCACCGAGTACACCCTAAATTAGTCTCAACAAACTGAGGTCTTAATTACTGAAACCCATTTCAGATCTGTTAAGAGTTTGAAATTGGTTTTTGTTAATATTGGGTACAAATAAAGACAGAACAGACTATTATGACAACTTGGTGCCTGGCAAATGCCATTCAATGAGCTCATCCCATTCCATTTCACTGTATGCTGCCATTAATGGTGTCCACCCACTTCTAATTTCTACAGTTTGGTGCATTACAGACAAATGGAAAATTAGTGACAATTTGTCATTTATGATTATTACAAAAGCCAAAATTAATGAGCTTACATGAAGAGTATCTGTTCAAATCTTTGGAGGAGGTGCTCCCCACCCCAAAGAAGAAGAAGAAGAAGAAAGCATCATTTTGCTGTAAGCTCATGCAATTGTGGATTTGAAACTCCCTCCATGGAGTGGTCCAAGTCAAACAGCTTTATGCTATGCAGTGATTCTTTTAACTTATTTAATATGTTACTAAAAGCTTTTAGCTAAAAATATCAGATAGTCTAACACAGCAAGCATAAATACACACACACACACATGTATTTATTTATCTTCTCATTTTTTCTTGTAAAGGAGTTCATTACACTATTAATTATTTATTTCTTCCCATAGTAAAAAATAAAAATAACCAGTGACAACAATTTTTGCCCATGGTAATTTTGGTCAATTTTACCTACCATTTAGACATTGTTTGGCCGTATTACATTTATCTGCATAATAATGAGTAACGAACATAATGAAAACAAAAAAAAATCTTTCCATACTTCCGGAGATTCGATATTGATGACTTAACAACTCAGTTACGCGAATCTCGGAGATTTAAATTGAAATTAATGTAACATCGGTGAATGAAAATATTAAAATATCAAACTAGATATTTTTTAGATGTCAAACATATTATCTAATAAACAAAACACCAATAAAAGAGTCCTTTAACTTTGTCATTCAACTTTTTTATTCACTTTTATTAAGTTCATAAATTATGAAATTTGAAAAAAAAAAATAACAAGTAGAATTTGAGCAAGCAAATGTATTTGTGTGTGTCATTCCTTTATATATTTATTCTACTAATAAAAAGAAGAAGGGATCATAATTAATTGAGAATAATTGGGTAATATGGCCATTTGCCATTAATTATTGGTACTGTCTATATATGGTGAGTTCTTAATCTTTTTCTTTTCTTTTTTTTTTTGAATCAAGCTTACTTTGCTGAGTTGTTGTGTTAAATTGTTTTCTATTTGTCTTATTAATAAGTTTGTTGTCTCATTATTATTCTAGACAAAAATATAATATAAGAACTACAAAACCTGTTGGTAATAAATTCCAAGTGGACACACAGCATCTCTATTAACTTCCCTTGGGCACATAGGAAGATGAGATAAATCTTCTAATTAGGCAAATAATTATTTGGTTCTTTTTTCTTAGGTTTAACTCCTTTCATTCACCAAATGGTCAATAGAACCATATATATCTGGCTAGGTTTCTCACAAATGACCTATTGGGGAGTAAATAGTGAGCGTAACGGTGACGTCACATTATTGTGTTAATAACACGTAGTATCATTATTTAATAATAGATTGACACATGAACAAAATAAATTTTATTTGGATAGTTATTAAATGACATGACATGATGGTTATTATAAGGAAATGCTATTTGGACCTAAAAATTTGACATAATTTGTTGATCTAATGACGTGATTTCATTGGAACCATTTGATTAACACTAAGTTCTAATATTTGATAGAGCTCACAGTCAATCCAAAGGTTATAGTGAATTAGGTCTTAATAACATTGCTCTTATTATAATATGTGAGATCCACTTACTTATTTGTTATATTTTTATTAGATGGTGACACCATATGACAATGATGATGTAGAGACTTCAACCACTTTTTTTGTTTTTTTTTTCTAATCAATCGTCAAGAGTACTCGAGCCAGCTTCAATTAATCTTCTCTCCGATCCGATAAAAAACAGGTCATTTACAGTAAAACTAAAATATTCACGAGATAAAAATTTCTCATAATTTAACCATAAAATATTATCAAAATTTAAAATTAAGATATTTAAATTTGTTCGTGCATCTTATCATTTAAACTGGTCCTTGGGTTTACTTCAACTACCTTTTATTGCAAGTGTCCAATAAGTGGCTGTTTTTACTTACGGGCGATAGCTGTGTGGAGTGGGGACTGCCTATCAAGTACTATAAATCCCCTCAAATGGCTCCACGCCCAACAGGGTAGCACACACAGTGGATGTTTGAATAGAGAGAGAGAGAGAGAGTTCAGAAGATGGAACGTGGGGAAAGCTCTGAGCAAAACACAAAGACCAACACAAGATCAAGCCTTGGTAATCCACGTTGAAATAACTTTTGATCTCTGTTGCTTAGTTCATGTCATTCTCTTGTTATATATATATATATATATATGTACACACACAGAGACATATATATATATATACGTAGAGGGTACTTTTGGATTCTTTGCTTCTATGTGATGATGTCTTGCATGCAGGAGCCATCTTTAGATCTCATCTGATATATTCTTTCATGGATGCTGATTATCAGTGAAATCTTTGTGAATTGATTCAATTTTTATTCTGCAAGTTTATTCATTTGCATGTGTGTGTATACATCCTTAACTTTCTTTCTCAGCTTTGTATAAGAAGCTCACACCAGGTGATTCAGTTGAAACCAGACGCTTTCGTATCTGGATCCTTTTCTATGCGTATATCTGAAATTTTAAACCCTCTTCTGATTGTAGCATGAAGGGTCTTGATCTTATGATCTTATCTCGTTCTTTTTTTTTTTTTTTGTTTGCTCATATTCTCTCTCTAGCTAGATATATATATGTTTCTCTTCCTCTCTGCATATGCATATACTATATGAAGAAGTGTGTGTGAACTGAGCATTTGTCTCTCTCTCTCTCTCTTTCTTCTGGTTATGATCATCTTTCATACTCCATCTGCATATGTCTAGTTGATTGTATATATTCCCGATAAAATTTTCTGTTTGCCTTTCAAAGGGTTTGTTTGCTATTTAATGCTAGTTAATATCTTTATCTCTATATATGCGTGTCAGCAAATGCTTATGTGAACTTTGGTACTTCTCTAAGAAAAAGTTTTAGTATTTTTTCCACTTTTCTTTTGCACCCATTTTTGTATGGCATCTCACAAGAGGTTTTAAGTTCTCACGTTGAACATATTCACTTTTTTTTTTTTTAAAAGAATATTCACTTTGAATTAAAGAGACAAGTCTGTGTCTACTCCTAGGATAGAATAATTACTTAATAATATGACAATGACATGAATAGTGAAATTTTAATTTTATACAAGTTAAAAAAAACGATGAGAAGCATAGACAACGGAATGAATAATACGGGTATTGGCCCAACCACCACACTAAACGTATAAATGCGAACCTCTCTCGTTATCGTACATGCGATGCTCACTACACAAGGTTTGCACAAAATCTCCAACTTATTTTATACTATTAAATTATAATCACAAGTCAAACTGACAATTTATAGATGGGGGTATACGTAACATTAGTCTTGGTTAATGCATGGTTTCCTTTTCTTTTGGATTTAGCCATGACGATTGAGGAGGAGACTGAAAACTCCAAAGGAAACAATGGCGACACCTCCTCTAGGCGTCCCATGAATGAACAAGACCAATTCATGCCCATTGCCAACGTCATTCGAATCATGCGCCGCCTCCTTCCGCCACATGCCAAGATCGCCGACGACGCCAAAGAAACCATCCAGCAATGCGTCTCCGAGTACATCTCCTTCATCACCGCCGAGGCCAATGACCGGTGCCGCCGTGAGCAGCGCAAGACAATCACCGCTGAGGACGTGCTATGGGCAATGAGCAAGCTTGGGTTCGACAATTACATGCAGCCTCTCACTCTCTACCTGAACAGGTACCGGCAATATGAGTCCGAGCGCACGTCAGTTCGTGGTGAGCCTTTTGTCAAACGGACAGTGGACTATGCTCAGGGATCATCGTTTCCGGTGCCGTCTCCGGCATATGCTCCGGTGCTTCCTCATGGGCCTGGGCCTGGCCATGGCCATCCACAAGGTTTGTTTAACCCAGCTGCAATGGTGAATGAGTTCTATAGGAATGCTCAGCGGGGTCTACCAGGTGGGAGCTCCTCAAATGTGCATGGTTTGCCGAGCTTCGATCCTTATGGGCAGTTCAAGTGATGGTGTTGAGTGTTGTGATGAAAAATAATTGCAGACTTTAGCAAATTTTATGTATGAATGAGGACTTATTTGAATTGTAATGTGTTGTTGCTCATTAAATTTTTTTTCCCTTTTTTTAGTAAGTAAACAAAATATTATTTCTGAAAAATAAAGATATTGCACAAAAATAATTAATGTGTTTTATTTTTTTACAATGGGCTTGTTTAGAGCTCATTTTTTTTAGGTGAAAAGATACTGTTCAAAAAGCTTCGTAAAAGAATCGAAGTTTAAAAAACTTTCAAAATCCTTTGGGTGTACTTTAAATAGTTGAAAAAAAAAATTTGGAATGACATTCTAAATTTTTTGGGTTTTATGTTAAATAAAAAAGTAATTATATATATGTATAAATTATGCATAATAGTTCCCAAAAATAAATTTCAAAATTTTTTACGTTATTACTAATATTTTATGAATATAATAGACTAAAAAGTTATGTGAGATCCACAATAAAACTCTAAAAAGTCGAAAAAAATTTTCATAAAATCAATTTTTTGAACCAGCCTAAATAAGTCTTTTTGAGTTCAAAAAACTACTGCATAAATTGGTAAAAAAAACTAAAGTCCAAATGAACTTGATTTATTTTACTTTTTTTTTTGTCGCAATTTATTTTACTTCAAAGCCCTTAAAAACTGCCAATTTAAACTAGCTTCCAATAGGACCATTGTTATATTGCTTCAACAATCTATAATTATAAATAATATAATTTAAGTTTTACAGTTTGGATTCATCTATCTAATGTTAGAGTTAATAAGTTGAATTCTGAACTTATAAAAGTATAACAATGATCAAAATTTATTTAATTTTTTATCTACTTTAATTCCGAGGTATAAATTTAATCTCAAATTTTTTTTTCCGCTCAAAAGCATTATTTTCACTGCATGAATTTCAATTTCAGACAATTTAATCAACATATTTTCCAATACCAACCAACTACAATAAAATACTTCTACCTCTCTCCTCTCTCTTCCCTACCTCTCTTTTATTTTCTGTCTCTTCACTTTAATTTTAAATTATGTAATTAAAGAAAATAAAAAAAAATTGCTTCATAAAATCTAATTATTGTACGATCAATGCTTTATTTTTTATATTGCATAGTGATTTCAGACACGAGATTATTGCTAGTTTTTTAATATGATATCGAAAACTTAATTTTTGATACTATTTTTATTTTTTCTTCACCTTAAAAGGAGGTTAAAAAAAGTGATGTGTCTCTAAAACCAGAAAATTTGAATTTAACAGTCTGTGTTTTAATATTTTGAAATTTTTTTATTTGATCAAGTAATATTTTCAATTGAGATTCGGATTCGAATTATCGCTAAAAAAATATGGATTTATATCCGACTAATCGGATTCGGATTAAAATAGGCTATATACACAGGCTTAAAGCTCACAGTACTTCGAAATCCGTCTCAGTAGGCCCATATTGCATTCAGGTCCAGCCCATTTGACGTTGCTCGTCAACTTTGGCAATTACACCATAGCCGAATGACCCTTTCCCCGAAATTTGAAATCCCATCTCCCCGCTAATGGTAGTGTGATTGCCACCGTTCATCTCCCTCACACACACACACACACACACACACAAACTGCTTCACCATTTCTCTTTCTATCTCGAAATGTTACAGCAGAGTACGTTCATGGATAGTGGTTTGTGAAGATGACGACGATAGAAAATCTGTTCTTTCAGATTTTCGAGAGGAAGAACTGGATTATTCAACAAGTCAAGCAACAGACAGACTTGTACAATCAACACCTTGCTTCGAAATGCCTTATTGATGGAATTGCACCTCCTTCGTGGCTTTGGAACCCTAATTCTTACTCTCAATCCTCGGATCTCAAAGGTAAGCTCTTACACTTATATACAGTTTCATGTTGTTACATCGCGTTCAAAGTACTTAGGGCACTGTTTTCTTGCCTGATAGTTGTTGGAAAATTATTGAAATTGAGGATTTATATTTCAAACCACTCATTGTTTTTGACCTGACAATACTTTTTTCTTTTTTTTGGGGGTGGGGGGGGGGGGGGGGGGGTTTAATTGGAAATTATATACACAGAAACTGAAAATTTCATCTTCTATTTCCTACTCTCTCTCTCTCTCTCTAAGCAATCAAACTATATCAAATTAATAGTAGTCAGAAGGGACTAACTCGCAGCAAGTTATGCATATATCGTTTTTCTTTTAGAATTTCAGTGTCATTCTCTAATTGGATCTTCTCATTTCTATCTAGAAATGGGCTACTCATTTCAAGATTTCTTCAGCACAATAGAGGTGGATTTATAAAACTTAAACTTATGGTGCTTTGATATTTTTCAAAATAACTAATTTTACTTCTAGTTTATCATAAGTTTGTTGTTAGCATTTATCTGTTTTGGTAATTGATCATACCAGTTTTGTCACAGTATTTCCGTAGATGAATTCTTGCTGCTGGAATATGCTTAGCTATGTTAGAAGCATTCCAACAATTTGGTTTGAAATTTAGTATCTCTTGGATTTTCAAACACTCTGATACTAGTGCTTGCAGTTGCAGGGAATTCAGATATTATCATCATCACTTTATATGTAATGACAATCAGAGTGAAAACTACAAAGTTTGCCATCCAGGTGTTTGAAAATTGACATTGATAGCTTGTTTGGGAGGCAGAGTTACAGTCCCACGTCAATTCCACAGTGCACATCCCGCCTATATGTTATTGGTAAAAATCTAACTCTCCAATTTTTGTCTATGCAGAACTAAAGAAAGAAGAGCTGATTTCCAAACTACTACTTCCACATCTACAACCCACAGCCTCTTACTTTAGTAGCCACTACTGTCCATATGACAAGCCAGTTGTTACAAGTGATAATGAAGAGCTATCAGATGGATTACAAATGGACACCCAGGCTGTCAACCATGGTCTCAATATAGGAGATGGGCCAACCAATATCTCTGAATGCCATGACAATAACATGGAACGTTCCTTCAATTTTGTTCAGGAGCAGGATGTTAGTGTTACCTCTCCCCTGGATCAGGTGGAAGTAAGAGTTTCAAACATTTATAATGTATCAGATCAGTCACTAGCTAGAATTCAAAGGTCCAAATCAAGGCAAACGGATTTAGAGCTTCGTTATAGTGAAAAAGCAGTAGCTAAAAGTAATTTAAGCTGTGAAAATAACGCCAAGGTTGATTTTGGAGGGGTTGCATTTTCTGTTACTGCTTCCCCGCATGTTGATGAGTTGAAGCGATTGGCCAGATATTTGGATGTTGGTAGCGGAAGTTGTGCTGTGAAAGAAGTGAAAGAAAGAGATTGCCAGAACAATGACAGGGACATCAGCATGTATCGTAGTAAAATTACAAGATCTAGAAGCTCTTCTAAACAACTCAGTAGTGAAAATGTTACTTTGAAATTGGGTATCTCTTCTGGTATTGAAAATAAAGATAGTGGTGCTCTAGCACAACCTACGGTCAATTCCCTGCATCACCCTTACCATGTTAATGATTTATTGAAAGGAACTGGTGAAACTGTTGTAGGGACAGAGCTTGCTTCAGATGCACTAGCTGAAGATTGGTCCATTGGTCCCAGGAATAACATGGATGGTGCTAGCCCAAGAACAGGATTGGAAGGCTTAGTCAGAAGGGCTGCTTCGGATTATTGTACGTTTGTGAAGCCCAAGCATTTTAATTTTGATGAAATGGCAGAATGTAGTGAGAACAGAATGTTGGACACATCATCAGAGAAGATGCGTTGTACTTTGGCAGAGACTGCATCATCATTGGATAAAGAAACATCTCATAACCTCCATGGGAAAACTTTGGTGAAGGAATCACTGGTGGAGCAGGCCGTCTCAAAAAAATTGGAGGATGTTTGGAGGGGTTCTTTTGGAGCTGATGCCGAGGAGTGTGTTGGAGCAGTGATAAAGAAATCTGGATCTGCTATAAATGAGAATGCTATGCCAGAGACTATCAAAGAGTATTATGAGGCCGTCCAACATAATCAAAACTCTCTAGCTTCTCATGAGGCAGATATTGTACGATCGTATGTTAGTAAGAGCTTTGATGTAGAAAAATGTCAGTTGAAACATCATTGGATAGAAGGGTGTGAATCTTCACCGGAGCTGCTAGTTGACGAGGTACATATTTCATGAGCATCAAAGTTACGTCCTTACTTCCATTCTTAACTCTGTTTGGCTGTTAATCTGCTATCCCATTTGAAACATTGGGGGTTCAGATATGCATGTGTGATTGAATTGATTCTATCAAAGAATAATGAAAGGTGATTGTGAAATGCCATGCAACTTCTAGGGCCCCAACGAGCACTGCCAACCCCTCGTGCAAAGCTAAAAAGTATCAAAATTTAATTTTTGTTCATTCTAAGAGCTTTAGTTTTTGCAGAGGCAGCTCTCTCTCTCTCTCTCTCTCCATATCTGATATATAATTTTGAATAGGTAGCTTTTGTGCCTCTATCAGAGCTTATCTGAAGCAGGAGCTCTGTTTTCTGTCACGTGTCTGCAGGTTGTGCTGGACTCTGAGGAGAGAAATAAGAAAGCAGGGACCCCTTTGTCATTCATCTATCAACCGATAGGGGTATCACTAGTCTCAAGCTTGACTGAAGAGGCAACTCGAGATTGCCAAGGTTGCTTCATTGAGGAAGTCGGAAGATCAGATCCTATTAGCTCTGATTCTGATGAAAGACAACACTCCAACGAGCATGATTACCAGCACTTGTTGCATCTTGAGAATGAAGCTAATTTGATAAATACAGAGGATTTGACTTGTACTGAGAGAACCCTGCAAGAAAGTAACTTTCCTCTTGGGGAGGATGGCCGACTGTCATCATCATGTTCAGTTCGATCTCCAAAAAAGACAGACCTGAATTTAATTGGTGGTGATCAAACTATGCCCATGTCTGAGGGTTTCATCATAGATATGCAAAAAGGGGATGGAGAACCAGGTACTGCCGGAGATGGGATCAACTTTGGCAAAATAGAACTTCCAAGAAACACAATACAACAGGCTAGCATTTTGGAGCATATTTACAATTCTTCCAGCAGGCATACACCATTGCACCTTTTCTCATCTACATTTAAGTTGCAAAGAAACCAAGATTTGTACCAGTCTGTACCAAATGGACTTCTTGAGCACATGGAATCAAGGAGCTCTTTATATCTGAATGATAGTGTTGGCAGACAGCTTTGGGCCAGTTACAGTGGTGAGGATGAAGCCAACTGTGTTCTTCAGGGGGTATCATATTCTGATTTTCTACCTTATTCTGGTACTCGAATTGGTTGGAATTCGAGAAGCCTGTATACATCTCCTGTTGGAAAGCTCTGGGAAAGTAATTTGTCAAACTTGGAAAGTTCAGAGAGCCTTTTCAACTCAAATCCAGAGTTCACTTGCTTCCCCATTGAGGAATATCCCAGTATTAGTGAAGAAAATGAGATTGCAGATGAGGTGGACAATAATATCCAAGAAGGCATAAATTCAAAAGTTATGAACAGCTACATCAAAAGAAAAACCCTTGCTGATACTACAGAAGCACGCTCAAATCCTCCTACATTGGTTTCTGAAGCAAAGAATTTTTCTGGTAGAGGTAGTGTGGGTTCTGTTAACACAGAAGTCAGCATCACGGGTGCTCGTAATAAGATCAACGAGATGTTTGGAAATTGTTGCAGCAAAAAGAGAAATTGCACGATTCAGGCAAAGGAGAACAAGGCCTTATCTATGGGCATAAATGGTGTTAAGAAACCTAAAGTATCACTCCAAAACAGGTTCAGCAATCCAAAATTATCAGGTAAAAGTTGTTTGAAGAAAAGTGTGCAAAGGAATATTCTCAGGGAAGGAATATAAGCATAACCACAGTTGTTTCAAATATAACCTCCTTATTACACAAGTTCAACAAAAACAATCAGATGCAGTTTGTACGTGTAACTTTATATTTTGGGTTCTTAGTATAAAAAAATGTTGAACTTGGTGCACATGGTTCCTTTAAAAAAAAGCGAAAACCAAATAGAAGGTTAAGGCATTGTGGATAACAAGAAATTAAGTAGAAGAGGAAGCTTCTTTTTTTTGTTTGGTTTTCTTTTCTTCGAGTCATTACAGTCCAGTTTCTCTGGTGAAGCACTAATTACAAGCTTTTAATGTTTTTTTCGTTCTTTCTCTCTTTTCTTTTGGTTTGTGTGGATAGGTGGCTGGGGTTTTCCTTTATTTCTTGTTTTTATTTATTTTTGGCTGGATTTGGGGGAGGTTGACATTCATAATTAGGTCTTAACATGCTACAAGAATGCTACTTGTTTGTTGTGAAATAGTACATCATAGATGGATATTCAGGAGGTCCCTTCTTGCTATGGTAGTTTAAAACTTCTGGTATTGTCTTGCAGGGAAGAGAGACATCAAAGTGAAGGCCCTGGAGGCTGCTGAGGCCCCAAAACGCCTTGAAGAAAGAATACAGAATGAACATAAGCTGAAGAAAGAAGCACTGAAGCTTGAGCAAGCAAGAGGGCAAGAAGAGAATTTGAGGCAGCTGGATTTAAATAAGAAAAAGAAAAAAGGGCCTAATATGAAGAGATTGAGAGATGAAAAATACAGGATGGGGAAGGAAAGGAAAAGAAAGCAGATTGAAGCAACACGGAGACATCAGAGAGATCAAGAGGAAAAATTGCATGCTGGAAAAGTGGAGAATGAAAAACAGGGTGGCACCGCAGTAAGTTCCCATGTTTAGTATTAGTAAACATTAATCTTTTCTGCTTGCTGTTGTTCATGAGCTCCTTATGTTGTGATGTCTAGGATGAGAAAATGAACAGCAGAAAGGATTTTAACAATGAATCGAAAAAAGATCGGAAAATGGAAAAAGAAAGAAGAGATGACTTTACTTTGAAAAAGTCTGAAACTGAAGCAAGGACGGCTGGGATTTTGACAAGTGATGTGCAACAGAGTGGCATTGCCTTTAATCATCGCGTTGTATCTAGCAATTGTGGTGATAATGGGAAGGTGGAAGGGTTTATTATGGCAGTTTTTTAAGTATTATGCCTAATTTATCAGCTATATGCTGTCCAGTAAAGACCAATCCATAGCATAACCCTCCTGGGAAAAAAAAAAGACAGAAAAGAAAAGGATGATATATGTTAGTGTTCATGCTGAGAGCCTTCACCCAAAGTTCCTTCGAAAGCTTTTATAATGGAAAATGATCATAACTTTATTAGTTATTATACTTAGAAGAGATTAAATGAAAGCTTGACATCATTGAACTATCAGTGTACTTGTCATGTTCGGATTTAGCAATTTCACTCTCATGTTCATACTTACTAATTTGCATGCCCAGCCTCAAGCTGATATATTTGTTTTGTTTCTCCTAGGCAATAAGCATGTTGGATAAATCAACAAAGAATTACTTGGTTACCAAGACAAGTCTAGAAAAATCTTATGAGATTTCTCCTTATCAGTGCTCAGATGATGAAGAGGATGACTTGCCCACTAAATTTATTCCTTCATGGGCAAGGTGATTAACTCAACATAAAAACCCCTTTGACTTCTTTTTAGCGCAATTAGAACTTCTGTTGAATTTATGCTTGTTTTCTGCAGTAAAAACTGGGTGCCTCTGGTACTGTCCTCGCAGCAAAAAATTAACCCTGATGTAATATTCCCGGTAGGAAGTTTTTGCAGTATAGATGAAGGTAAAGTTACTTTCTTTCTATGTCAGGGACCTGAATTAGATATTTTCTTGAACTAATGACAACTTACTGCATGTAGTTCTCCAGCCCCGAAAACGACAGCAGATTTTAATTTGCAATGCGAGTTTGATTGGTTCTGCGTTGCGTCATTGAATCTGTGAACTTCAGGCAAATATTAATGGATTGGGGGTTACTCCTCAAAGATAATGTTCTCCTTCCCCCATTGAAGTTATTAAAATTTGGATTTGGATGTGCACATGAGGATGAGGATAACTAAGTTATTGGAGTTGAGGTGGTTGAAGCTTTGTCCATAAAAAGTGAGCTTAGAATTTTCAGGATGTATATACTTCTTCATCTGCAGAGTTAGATGAGATGATTCCCAAACTACGTGTACTTCATGAGTCCTCCTGTTAATTGGATGGGCGACATGAGATTTCAGTATTTTTTTTTTTGGGTACATTGGAAAGTTCACATAACAAACTAAATAGGTTTCCTAGAATACAAAGTGCTAGTTAAGTCCGCATTCAGCAGTCTCCCCAGTTCTGGTGGTGGGTCTTCCAGTGGAATCAAGACCTCTTGTTGTTGGACTCCAAGGTTGGCTAACAAGTCTGCACACTGATTTCCTTCTCTTAGAGTATCCAAAATGTAGATTCCACTCACATCCATCAGCTGCTTACACTTAGCGATAAGAGCTCTGTTAGGATGGGTTTCATGAAGATCTGGGGAATCAGTTTCAACCACCGATGGACCTATCCCTCTTCTTTGTATAAGTTCGAGCCCTTTGAGTATAGCCCAAAGTTCTGCTTGGGTGCTCGTAGTATCCTCCAGTCTTCCATAAAAGCCAAGCATCCAAAGGCCTTGCTGAATCACATCCGGTAATGGTTCTTCCTTCAACACTTTCTATTTTCAATTCCTACTACCCAACAACATTGGAAGTGTCTGATCTTTTAATGCCTTGTTTGTTGTTGTTATTGCTTTCAACAATGTGTCAAACAGAAAATATTGTTATTGAATATTATTGAGCATATACCAAGGAGTGGAGCAGAGGAGCATATGGGGGAGTACGTATTGTCATTTTCATTGCGACGTTGATATTATGTAAATTATCATATGGATTATGACCCACATGTATATTGATAGGGCGGTTATTATTTTATTAAAGATATGTCTTTGATATTTTATTATTTAATACTGAAATCCCATGTCAATCGTTACTGTGATAATATCATTTAACCGATGTTTACTGGTTATTTTGGGAGTTATTGTAGATGATGTGGGGTCAAACAAGAAAAGGAATCTAGAAAAATGAAAAAACACACACATGCACACAGAGCAGTGGGCATTGTAGATTCTCTTGTAACGGCTATGTGACGTGTGCTTCGATTATTTTTGAGGTTGAAAAAAACAGTGGGAGTTTGAACCCACGATCACATGATGTTCAGTGTAACTACTGAATTCTCCAGGCCCAGGCCCAGTCGCAGTAGTATTCTTTCACGGGAGTTGTGTACTGTACCCAAAAAAATAATAATAATAATTCGATAATGAATAAATATTTGTAATTTTTTGAGTATTTCTATCACTGTTGTAAATATTTTTATAATCAATTGCAGTCGAGTCCTCCTTTCTGACCCAATTTCCATTTCCAAAGCTCGTCCCAGGACTTTTTTATGCATTCAGAATTCAATATTTGAGGATTAAACGTCTAACGTTTGTTTAATCCATCCAGATTCGAGTTTGCTTCAATTTTGTTTCCCTACAAGACTGAATCAGATTTCTTTAGGCGGAGAAAAAATTCGGTGCTCATCGGTCATCACATAAGACTCTCAATAAAATACTTTACTTCCCAATCCACTGCTACTTGTAAAATTGTCGGGAATTTTTTTGAAAAAAATTAATTTGAGCGTCCGACAAACAAATGTTGTAATAATTTTTCATTAAATATAGACATCAACTGGATCCTAATTGGAAAAACAAAACAATGAAACTCGTGCACATGATTGGAGATGAGGCATATGTCATAGCTTCAGATCCATACGCTATCATCTCCTCTCCCATTTGTGTTTTTGACTAATGTTATTGACACTTGAAAATTTAACATAATTTAATGACTTAATTATGTAATGTTACTATAATTGTTAAATTAATATTAAATTTTATTATTTAATGGGGTCACAATCAATCAAATAAATGACTTGTCTAAAACATGAACCTTTTGAGCTTTGGACTCATCCCGACAATCTCAATGATTTATTGTCTCGTGTACTCTCCATACAAGAGGTTCTGTAGTAAATTAAATTAATAAATTAAATTTTAATAATATTATTCTTATTTTTTATCTTTTTGTTTTATTTAACGATCAGAAATGTTCGAACTAACTTACTTGTATCTTGATTAATTTCCTCTTCAATCTGATGAAAGACAAATTATTTATACTGATACTAAGATATTCATAATCGATAATTCTATTACTCAAAGACGTCAGGATTTAAACTAATCCCGTGTTAAAGTTTGTTTTTTTATCTTTTTCAACGAACCTACCCACGCGCCCATTTTCTAACCGTTTAAACCCCATTTTCCCACGTCTCTCTCTCTCTCTCTCTCTCTTTCTCTCTCAACTTCATGTGATGAAATGAACTCAAGAACAGCCACCAAGAACTCCATACACTTCCATTGCTCATAGTCACTCATGACTCGCCATTCTGTTCTTGACAGACCCACACATTCGGCCTCAAAATGCACCGAAGCAAGCTTCTGTTTTTCTTGCTTTCGTTCATCTTCTCCAATTTCTCACACCTACTACCCCTGGTATCAGCAGAGAACATGAGCTTCGACTTCCCATCTTTCACTCTCCGAAACCTCACTCTTCTTGGCGATTCCTACCTTCGAAATGGTGTCATTGGACTCACAAGAGATCTGGGAGTCCCATCTTCAACCTCTGGCAGCGTAATCTACAACTACCCAATTCCCTTTTTTGATCAAGAATTGAATATTACTGCTTCTTTCTCTACAACATTCTCTTTCTCCATCAACAACATCAATCCCACATCGTTTGGGGACGGGTTAGCCTTCTTTCTCTCTCCTGATCAGAGCTTGGGGAGTCCAGGAGGTTACCTTGGTCTCGTTAATTCATCCCAATTGACCAAGAACAAGTTTGTGGCAGTTGAATTTGATACAAAACTCGATTTGGATTTCGATGACCCGAACGAGAACCACGTTGGTTTGGACATTGGCAGCCTTGTCTCGATGAAGACTGCTGATCCAATGTTGCAGGGAGGTATTAGTCTCAAGAGTGGCAATTTGATCACTGCTTGGATTGATTACAAGAATGAGGAAGCCAAATTGGAAGTTTTCTTGAGTTACTCAAGTTTCAAGCCTGAAGATCCACTGTTAATGGTTGATATTGATCTCTCTCATCATCTCAAGCAGTTCATGTTTGTGGGTTTTTCAGCATCAACAGAGGGAAGCACTGAGCTACACTTGATTGAGAATTGGAGGTTTCAAACTTTCGGGTTCCGCCCCGTGAGGCCAAGCATTCATCCTCATAATGAGTCTGATACTGTGGATTTAAAGCCTCCTATTCCAGTATCTGATAATACAAATAAGCATCACAAGAGGGTTGGCTTAGGTTTTGGGATTGGCGGTCCAGCCTTCTTTTGTGTTGTTCTTGTGGTTTTTGGTTGGATTTCTGTGAAGAAGTGGATGGGTGTTAGAACAGAGAAGAGCCTAAAAGCAGAGCTTGTGACAGGCCCAAGAGCTTTCAGCTACAAAGAGCTCAAGTCAGCCACAAAAGGGTTTCATTCCAGCAGGATTATAGGCGACGGAGCATTTGGGACAGTTTACAAAGCCTTTTTCATAGAATCAGGAACTGTTTCTGCAGTGAAAAGATCCAAGCATTCTCATGAAGGTAAAACTGAATTCTTATCTGAATTGTCCATTATTGCTCGTTTGAGGCACAAAAATTTAGTTCAGCTCCAAGGTTGGTGTGTTGAGAAGGGTGAATTGCTACTTGTGTATGAGTTTATGTCCAATGGGAGTCTTGATAAGATACTATACCAAGAATCTGAATTGGGTAACCCATTGAAATGGCCATACAGATACAACATTGCAATTGGGTTGGCCTCTGTTCTGACTTACCTCCATCAAGAATGTGAACAGCAAGTAATCCACAGAGACATAAAGACCAGTAACATTATGCTTGATCCAAACTTTAATCCAAGGCTCGGAGATTTTGGATTGGCAAGGCTCATGGATCATGACAAGTCTCCAGTGTCCACTCTAACAGCCGGAACAATGGGTTATCTTGCTCCTGAGTATCTTCAGTATGGCAAAGCAACCGACAAAACGGATGTTTTTAGTTATGGTGTGGTTGTACTTGAAGTGACTTGTGGGAGAAGGCCAATTGAGAGAGAAACAGTAGGTCAGAGAATGGTGAATTTGGTTGATTGGGTTTGGGGATTGTATGGTCAAGGAAGGATTGTTGAAGCAGCAGATAAAAGGTTGAATAGTGATTTTAAAGAGGAAGAGATGAGGAAGCTGTTGCTTGTGGGTTTGAGCTGTGTTCACCCAGATAGCACAGAGAGGCCTACAATGAGCAGAGTGTTGCAGATTCTTAATAACGAGGCTGAGACTATTAGAGTACCAAAGTTGAAACCTACCCTCAGTTTCTCTAGTGGTTTTTTGCCTTTGAGCATTGAAGATATTGTTTCAGATGGCGATGAATTTGAGACTCCTGAGCCATTGTCTATGATCAAAGTTGGTTGAGGTCTCCTTTTTATGTTTCTCCTGTGTTGAGCAAGTTAATTTGTGAATTATTTTATTTTGTTGATTAGTTGCTTCAGTCGCAGTCTATGGAAAACGGACATTTCATTCAGGTCAAAGTATCTATACTTGTTACGTATTGAATGTAAGACACCATGACTCACCCGGCAGTACAAATTTCTTCGCTTTCCTATTCTCGATTTAATTGTAAGGGAAAAAAAGAAACAGAAGATTGTAGACAAGGGAGAAATCTGCATTATTTTGATATGTGCAGCAATATATATTGCAAAATCTGTATTTGACAAGAGTGTGTTAGTTGCTTCATGATCACAAAATTTACACCTACAAATGCTCCCACCCAGAGAAGAAGTAATATAATTGTCCAAAAATCCATTACAGATTAGTCTAAGCCTCATCTAAGGAACTTAAAGGTTCTCAATGTAGTGCTACAGTCTGTTCAACACATCTGTTTAGGTTCGAATCGTTTCACCTTGGTGAGCTTTTAGTGCTTTCAAGACTATTTTTTCCAACCACCTTTTTCTACAGGGAAACAAAGATTTGGGAGAAGATAAAAATAGTTGAGAAATGACAAGAAGAAGATGAAAAACTGAATTGCATATCATAATACAGTACAGAATGACATCAACATGAACCCAATTAATGCTTATCCCTATTGAACCCACCCCCCCCCCCCCAACCAAAAAAAAACAAAAACCCCACCACCCACGCCGCAAACTCTGTGCATCTTTTGTAGTACTTCAAACGTGATCTTGAACATTCATCTCATCTTGTGATGGTCGACCTGAAACACATGATTTATAGGTGATTCCGCGCATTTTAAATTTACGCTACAAATAACATACATAAGTCAAAATGATACATAGTTGAAATAGCCTTGGATTGGGTTATCAAAAGAACAAATAAAAAATAATCAATAATGCTACACTGACCAAATTAAGAACTCAAATAACATGACAATTGACTTAAACTTCTTCATTTAGTGTCATGTCATTTAAATCCTAATAAAAAGTCAATTTTTACTAAAAAATAAATGCCCAAGTGGAGGGAGAGGTCTCATCATAAGCTCGCAAATAACGACTAAAGGCACTCTCATTTGACCATTCATATCATGAAAAGTCATATAAAAATACTATTTGTACATATCTTCAATGCTGATCCAAAGGAATAAACGATTTGGATAACTCTTGAACTCTAGGTTTCTTCCACCAAAAGGGGATTATGCTGATCTGTATGTTTCAAAAATAGTCCATCAGAAAATGTGCAAACCCCAGAAAGATGAAAAAGCAAGTTAAGACACCAACACACGCCCTGCAATGCACAAAACTTATAACCCGTCTACTTTGCTCCTAACTGTATTTTCATCGTCTCTTTTCCCCTCTCTCAGTTTATCATTTTCGAAAATAAGAAAGAGAATTATACAAAGTTATAAGGTGACAAAAACTGATTTTTCGAAAGAAAAATTAGTTAAGTATGCTAATTATCTTGTAAATTGAGAAAAGCAGGAGAAAAGGCTCTACAAAGTCATCTCTATCCCAAAAAAATAATTATTTTGTGTATAAATTAGCAGCGCTCCTGTGCATGCCCATGATAAACGAAGGTGTAGAAAAGCAAAAGCAGTTTAAGCCTTCTTCTTATATGATAAATCTCAATAACCTCACAGTTCACACATATTGACTATTGTGACAAAGCACCTCCACTAGAGGTGATGGAAGTCATATTCAGTGTTCCAGAGTTGATTAGTTCTTTCTGGTTGGCTTAACATAGTCATCATATATGGTGTCAAGCCTATTCATGAATGTCCCAACAAAAA
This sequence comes from Ilex paraguariensis, assembly GCA_963454935.2. Lineage (NCBI taxonomy): Eukaryota > Viridiplantae > Streptophyta > Magnoliopsida > Aquifoliales > Aquifoliaceae > Ilex > Ilex paraguariensis. Next base: position 298,949 of record CAUOFW020001814.1, read on the forward strand.
AGTCAAGTAAAATATATCCATTATCACAATGGGACGACTGCCTTGCCAATAATGACAATAATAGGATGAGAACGAGTTAGGGACCTTTCGTATCATTTGCGTATCTAAGCTTGCTTCCCCATTACTGGTTTGCACTCAAAAAATCTCCACGATAACCGGATGAAAAAGAAGGCATTGAAACCCCACCATGCCTATTCCAAAAAAAAACACACACCATGAATTCAGTAGGCATCACAAAAAGGAAAAAAAAAAAAGGGAATTAAAATTGATGAAGTTGGGAATTTAACTAAGATATTCTAGCTACTAGCATTATGCAACAGTGCAAGTATATTGTTTGGTCTGTTAACTTGGCATCTAAAATTTTTAATTTGATCTTATTTCTAAGAAACTCTAACCTTATTTATAGGAAACTCTTAAAAAGAAAAGTAAATAAGGATTTTTTTCTTTAATTTTTATGGGTTGAAACAGTTAAATTCATGGAAATGCTAGGGACAAAAATTAGATTAAGAGACATTTCAAACCCCAAGAAAATACAATATTATTGAAAAAATCAACCCAAAATCTGGCATCTAAAAACCCTTATATCAATGGTAATGGATGATACCTCTTTACCAAATAAGTCATTAAACTTATGTTTGATTCTCAAAAGCCAGCTATTTCTTTAAATTCTACAGATTTGTGTTCCACTAATCTCCATTTCTCCTCTTTTGCTTCATGATCTTACCATCTAGTATTAGAAAAGTACACTCCCCAACCACCCCCAACCCCCATTGAAAAACCCTAATGAAGTACTGAAGTAGATAGAGAAAGAAGGAAAACCAAATAAGGACTGAGGAAATGAGAAAGAGTGATGCTATTAAGTACTTGGCTATGGTTGATCAGGATCAATGGTGATAGCTAGTCACATTGAAGCAAGGTGGGTGATGATGACAGAAGAAGAAAGAGCACACTCCCACAAAAGGCAAAGACTTTCTTTAGCTAATGGCGGGTTGTGCTCTCTCTCTTCTGTCAACAACTCTCATCCACCATCATCAGCGTCGCTGCACAGCCAAAACTGCTTTCGTTTTTCCATCTCGATCTGCAGTAGAAGACCATGAGATCAGTGCATCAGAAAGATAAAAAAAACACACACAAAAAAAAGCATGCATGCTTCATCCAATCAAATAAGTATATCACTATCACCATAGACATGCACCACAAGTGTTCATGAATTAGGGTAACCTTTACTCTTTATTTACTTAACATATGTCATGCAAATTTATTCTCTTCCATGGATAGTTAGAAGCAATAAAGTGATTTGCACGACCGAGAGGCAATTAGGGTAGGAGAAGATGAAGCGGAGAGAGAAAAAGAGAGACCTAGAGAGAGGAGAGAGAGAGAGAGAGACGTATTAGCAAGTAACTCTATCGATGCAGTGGAATCGTGAGATCATGAAGGTTCAAGGCTTGCCAATTTATAAGCCAGCCTTGAGGACAGGCCAAGGCCAGTAGCGCAAGATCTGTGACAGGCCATAAGTGGTAAAAATTGGAGTGAAATTGCTTCAATACCATCTATTCAAATAAAACTTATCATATAGATGCGGATTCTTCACTTATTAATGATAAATAATCCATTATAAAATAATTGAAGGGAAAAAATGTGAGACAAGATTCGGATATCTAAAACTAATAGTCTATACTCTCGTTTATTTTTGACAATTTAATTGTAAGAGATAGTTTAAGTGGTAATAAAGACGAACTGTAAACGTAGACGTTCTGAGTTCGAATTTTAACAATTTTTTAGAGTTAAATTATCAGAGATTTATCCTTCATGAATATTCTAGTATCGACATAAATAACCTATTTTTAACCGTACCAAAAAATTTAACAATTTCTTTCTATATATTTAGAGAATCTGTTAAATTTGATCGGAGATTTCTCAGTCAAAGTATTGAAGACTCCTTGCTGGTTCTACCAGGCAGAAAAAATGTGCATTAACTCTATGGCCTTTGTCAGGTGGTAGAGAACTCTTTTGTTTTAATTTGAGTTTGGGTATATAGAAGAATTTAAGAACTACTAAATGTCATGTCAGTTTAGCTAAATGTAGTGAGATGGTGACCGGTTGTTGCTGGCATCCAAGAAGGGTCTGTGTCTACTGTAATTGCATGGTTTGGGACCCAAGTCTTGAAGACTGAAGTAGGGTTATCTATGGGCTGGGCCAGCTGCTGAAGGTCCCAGCCCAGAGGCCGAAGTCCTTACTTAGGGGTGCTCGCGGGCTGGGTCAGCTGCTAATGATGGAGTGTGGAGGTGGGACCAGATGGTATAGATGGATGAGACTGGAGGCCAGCCTAGCCTTCAGGCCGGGATTTCCTGGCCCAAGTGTCACTACTTTCTAAAAAATGTATATCTTTAACCCAAAAAATAATATACATGAAATTAAAAAAGAGTAATGTTATTTGGGTTTAAAAATTTGACATAATTTATTAATATAATGATGTGAATTTAGTAAAACCATTGGATCAACACCAAGTTCTAATACTTGATAGGGCTCACAATCAATTCAAAAATCATAATAAATTAGGTCAATAAATTAAGTTTTAATAGCATTGTTCATTAAAAAACTTAAAATGGTGATGATCATGTAATAGAATTTACATTAATACTATTGGAACATAATATATTGTAACACTATAGTATATTTAATGCAGAGACCTATTGATAACATAATAATTACAATTATTATGGAGAATTGGTGATTAGATCGGTGAATCCAAATCAAATCAAAAAGGTCTTGCAAGGCAAAGAGAAGTAAGAAATTTTGGTTATGGTGGACACTTTAATAAGGTATTTTAATTTTTTTTCTCATAACCAATCACACTATATAATAGATTTATATTTATTATATCATATTTGATACATGAAGTCCATTTAACATAAAAAAAAATGCCAAAAATAATGTATATTATATATGTATAAAAAATGACCAATTATCACAATTATAAAAAGTCGATCTAATTGTTATTTTTTTAATTAAAAAAATTAGTTATTCACTAACAACCCATTAAATTTATTTAATTAACGATGTTCCAAACATAGTAAAAAAATCAAAACATTGAAAATCGATTGACACATAATAAAGTCTATAATCAATACTTAAATAAAAATAATAATGATTTCTCATAGAAAAAAAAAATTAAATGAATGTCAATTGTAAGGTGGGTACAAGTAAAAAATATATGTATAATTTTTAAAATATATCATTATGAATATACATATAATATTAAAAAAAATTGTGTAGCTTCGCCCGTGTTGCGAGATGAGGTGATGTTATAACTTTATGTGTTGCATCCCACATTGATTTGGGAGGAGGAGGAGTGACTGAGTTACATAGATTTAAGTCCTCAAGATAATAAAATGAACTTGGGGTTGATTTGATATAACTCAACAACGTAGCGTGACACAAATTTTTCAATCATATTACTATCTTTTACGTTTAGTAAATTTTGATTCCATCAACTCCCCCCCCCCCCCAAAAAAAAAAAAAAAAAAAAACACATCAGATTGGTGGTTTTGGCCAATTGTACCACTATTTAACCGTCATTTTCTCGCCAAAACATAAAGGGCCCCTTCATGTCTTTTTTTTCTTTTTTTAGGATTAATTACAAATTGTACCTTGAAAGATCGTTCGAATCTCAATTTGCATCCTCAAAAATCTTAATTTGCACCTTCAAAAATAGAAATTTGTATCAATGTGTACCCCTAAAGATCAAAAATCTCAATTTGCACCCTCAAACATAGAAATTTATATCAATGTGCACCCCTAAAGATAAAAAAATCTTAATTTGCACCTTCAAAAATAGAAATTTGTATCAATATGAACCTAAAACTAAATTGATAAATTATACCTAGATCCTCTTATACTTGTCACTTAATTATTTGGACCCCTTCACATTTAAAATATTACTCTTACATCTCATGACGTTTGTGCATGTGTAACACGTAACCCATTTTCGTTGATATCTATTAATATAACCGTTAAAAAATATGATTTTATTCTAATAAAAAATTATAATTTTATATTACCTTTTATTTTATGGGTCCAATAAACTCTAAAGTTCAAAATAAAACTTACCATTTGAATGTCTAATAGAATAAAGGGTAGTACATTGAATAATATATTGCATTGTATATAAAAAATATTATATAAATATCTACATTCTATTAGACATTCAAATGATAAACTTGATTTTGAATTTTAGATTATATCAGACCCACAAAATAAAGAGTAATATGAAATTATAATTTTTTATTATGATAAAATCATATTTTTTAACAGTTATACTAACCGATATCAACGAAAGGGGTTACGTGTTACATGTGCATAAACATCATAAGATGTAGGAATAATATTCTAAATGTGAAATGGTCTAAATGATTAAGTGACAAGCATGAGAAAATCTAAGTATAATTTATCAAATTTAGTTTTAAGTGCACCTTGATACAAATTTCTATTTTTGAGAGTGCAAATTAAAAATTTTAATCTTTAGGGGTGTACATTGATACCAATTTCTATTTTTGAGGGTACAAATTAAAATTTTTGATCTTTAAAAATTTAACTTAAGATTCAAACTATCTTTCGAGGTGCAACTTGCAATTAACCCTTTTTTTTAACAGTTCTTCGTGTTCACTGATCTAAACAAGAAGTCCTCTAAGCTTAACTGCCCACACCCACTTCCCCACCTTCGTGTCCACCCAAAGTGAAAAATAACAGTCTTAACTGCCATGACAGCCCACTCTTCTCCCTTCCCCTCTTATAAATCTCAAAATGCAACTATCTTTTCTTCTTCCCCTCTGCTTCTACTTTGTTTTGCTCCGTCGGCTGACTCAAAACACATATCTCTAATGGCTTCTTTTCCTGCAACCTCTAATAATGCCTTCAACTTGGTTTTACTTTCCCCTCTTCTCTTGATCTCCATCTCCACAGTCTTGGTGTCTTCCTTCCAGTTCCAAGTTGGAGGTGAGAGAGGTTGGGAAAAACCGACCACCAACGAGACTGAGACGTACAATCACTGGGCTTCCAAGAATAGATTCCATGTTGGAGATACAATTTGTAAGTTTACAAAGTCACCTTGGATCATTTTATGGACTGACTTGAACGATTTTTCTTAGGATTTTTGTTGGTGTTTTGCTTGTTTTGTGGTTTCAGATTTCAAGTACCAACGAGACTCGGTGCTGGTAGTGAATTCCACAGGCTACAGATACTGCATTTCATCGAACCCAATCTTCAAATTTGAAGATGGAAATACAGTTTTTCAACTTGATCACTCGGGATTCTTCTATTTCATCAGTGGGCAGTCTGGTCACTGCAAAGCTGGTCAAAAACTAATTATCGATGTAATCCACGACACTGAGACTAGCCCATCAGAACCCGCACCTGAGCCACCAGAATCTGCACCCTCACCTATTGCCTGTGGTGGGAATGGAGGCGGAGGGGATGGCTGGGATTCGGATGACTGGGGACCCCCTGGGCTGGGACTGAATTCCACCACCAAGCTCTCTGTTGCATCTTACTTCATGACTGCTTTTGGAGCCGTTTTTGTCATTCTCTATTTGTTTATGAACTAGTGTTGATGATTCCTCTAGTCCTCCTTTTCGGATGGACTTTGCTTTCACAGTTGTTTAATTTGATCTTTCCTGTAGTACTGTAATTGATTGACGATTGCCTTCATAGGCTTCAATGGCATTGGAGAACTTACTGTGTTTTGGTTGTCGTAAGCATAACTTCTCGACCAAAATTACGTCCTTTACTTCACATCGAACAAGCAATATAGGTTGCTAGGAACAAACAAATTAAACACGTTAATAGGTTCATAAGGAGAACAACTGTGCATCTTCCAGATTTAAAACTAATAAACCACTCACCTGATTGACTTGATACATTACATGCTGTCAATCCATCAGGCTATAGCTTTTTACCTGCCAAAGCTCAGATACAAGTCAAAGAATCAGTAACATCACAATTAAATTATCTACCAGGCAAAAAAAAAAATTCAGCATGAAATTGCAAGTGTCAGCTAGCCCAAACCTGTCCTCATCCAGGTAAAGAGGAGTTTATGCAGGAGGGGGCTACCCTGGTGCTAAAATTGACCACAGTACCCAAAAAAAAAAAAACAAAATCAGAAATGCTTTGGGCTAAAGATTCGATGTAAAGAAATCCAAACAATTTTTTTTTTTTTTTTACAACAAAGAAAAAATTTTATTTCAAAGAATTAAAAAAAATTACATGAAACAAATATTGCAAACATCCTATCATCAAACCCTACTGGCTTTAATCCTTCAAAATGCCAAATTACCAATAGCATAACACCAATAGCCTCCCAAAATCAACAACTATACAGGAAAACATAGAAAAGAAAATCAAAGAAATTTCCTTTTTTTCCTCAGCACCTTCAGACTTTGCTGGTCACGCAACATCAGTAGCTTTGCTTGCATAGGAACATGAAGATCCTGTAAAAAATCAGAGGAGAAGCCATTCATCACAGCCAGATTAGCGAAAAAATCTGCCAGACAATTAGATTCCCTGTATACATGCAGCAAACTGAAATCCATCTTCTCCCAATGGCCCAAAATTTGTCCCAATAAACCCCAAAACGTCCAAGCCCTATGATGCCCTTTTAAAACCATATGAATCAACACCTCAGAATCCGATTCAATCTGGAACTGATAACCTGAAAGACCATACCTATCAATTAACACCAAACCATCCCTCAAGGCCCTCAATTCTGCCTCCATATTTGAGCAAACCCCATAGCAAAAGGAGGCAACAAGAACCAGGTGACCCCAATGAACCAAAATCAGAAATGCTTTGGGCTAAAGATTCAAACATTGCTTCTAAGAATGACACCTGTATTGTTGTGCATGTTTGGAGGTACCTTTTGTTACGATCCTTGCATTAATACATTAGAGATTTTACTTGTACAGAACATTCTTCAATGGATGTTATTGTTGACAAAAAAAAGCAAATGACATAATGATATATCTGTATATAATCAAGATCTACAGCCTAGGCCTGGAGAATCAAAAATTCGAACATTTAATCTATTTGCCAAGCTGAGCTTCAGCAGGATACAAAGAATCTATGAGTTCATCACCGGGGAAACGGGCACATGATGGAGCATCCATCACATTGTTTGTCTGCTGTGCCTCGGTTCTGTCAGGTAAATCAAGAACAGTATCTATGCCATTGCTACAATTTCCATCTTCTTGAGCTTCCAATTCTACCTTAGATTCTAACAATTTGGTTTTCCATTTAATACCAATTGCCTCAGCCTGATTCGCAAACAACACTTCTGATATGGGTGAACTGCAAATCTCTTTATAAATCTCGTAACTGGAAGCACGAGTACCTCCGCCTTCCAAAAGTTTTGAGAGGGGATGCAAAACCGAGATTGGATCGTTGGTTCTTTCTAAGGTTTCCTTCAATTCCAGAAAATCAGAGACCAGTTCCGCCTTGTTAAACTGAACAAACACTGCAGTGTCGTCCAAGTGGTAGACAGAAGTAACAGAGGTTGGGCCAAAAGCTTTAGTCATGCATTCTCTTATCTCCCTTGCCTTGAGCTTGGATGGGAATCCCCAAACTAGAGCAATGTTAGAGAATAAAATATTTGGAGACCGGTATTTGAGATAGTTAGAACTTGAAGAATCCGCTGTCCGTCTACCGGTCCTTAAATTGACAATGTCTCCGTTAGTCCAGCTGAGATAGAGAAGATTAATGTGCTTCTGAAGCTTCTCATGGTCGGCCAAATTTGTTGATGGTGAGTTTAGATTGAAATCAACACCAAGATGAGTGCATGCCTGGGCAAAAACACACCCTGTCATAAAAGCATCATAACCAGCCTCATGTTTTGCTCCAGAATTCCAGTTTGAGGACCTGCAAATGTAGTTCCATTCTTAGTGACAGGAGGGATAACTCTTGGCTAATCACTCAATCAGGTTCAAAAAGAATCAAAACGAAGGGTTCCTCCTGGGGAAATGGTTTATTATATCATCTGTCATAATTCTCATTATTCGCATCCTATATCAATGGAGATGCACAATAAATGCATTTGTATCTACCATATACATTTCACCAGATGCCAATTGCATGTAAGAAGACGGGCATGTGTTCATATTCTAGTACTGTCTGCATTGTGCATTGAGTTTTAGATTATGATCATTAACAACATAAAAAAAAAAAAAAAAAAAAGGTATTCATTCCAACATGAAGCTCAGGTCATGTCTACAATTCATAAGAAACTTGCTCAAGTGCATGACATTCTTTCATTTTATTTTTTTTTGGTGCTGATAAATTGCTAAGCTCAATTTATTCATCTATGACTCATATGAATCGAACTCCTTGTCTTAACATTCCTTCTTTTGTTCTAGAAAAGGTATCTTTGTGTTCCCTGAACTTCTCTCAAAACATTCATTGGAGCTTAAACATGTGGTAGTTTCACATTATTTAATTTTTATCGCATCATCTGCAACTCCCATCAAATAAGAACAACATTGTAAAGAAAGCTCTTGCTGACTGAAAGAAGTCAAGAACGCACAGACACACACGAAAAAATGGGAAAAAGGAAAAAAAAAAGTGGGGTAGGGAGAAGTCCATCATGCAAGCCATTGTTCGAGTACATATAGATATAGTCCAGAGTTTAATATCAAACTAAGGGATATGAATCTATTCTAAAAAACAGGCAGAATACATTAAACTGAAAGGCAACTTCATTTTATCTTCCAAAAAATGAGTAAGAGGCCTTGCATGTGGATAGTTAAAAGAAACAGTTCCGCCAGCTTGTGGCAGCACATGAACAAATCAAAACAAAACATAATGGAATATTAACAGAGTAAGTTGAAGTGCTTTAAGACTACAGTACATATACAGGAGGAAGCTAACCTCATATTGTCCACTTGAACCTCCACCTTAATACATGGCTTATGAGACAAACCAGAAGCAATTTGTGGACACAATAAGGTAAATGCTTTGGATAACGAGGTGCCACTCTTCCTCATCATTTGTTGAAATATAATGTTTGCATTCAAAAGTATTTTTGTGTCAACTAAGAATGGGAAATATGCATGAACAGAGGAGACATATTCTTCAGCCGTCAATGGAAGAGGACCTAAGAATTTACTGTATACGTGTGCAATATCTGTATCATATGGACAAAGCATTTGAGTGATAAGAACAATGAAAATATTAACTCTTGACAAAACTAGGAAAGCTATTTGTACCAAGAAAGCAATTGTGACCAACAATCAACTTCTGTTCTGAGGAAAGAAGGTCAATAACATGCCGAAATCCAACTGCAGCTTTGATCTTCATCTCTGCTTCTATGCGAAGGCTATCCTTCACCTCTGTCTGCAAAAGATGCAATTTGTAAGGATAAGTTGCAGATAAAATTACACAATGCACTGAAATCATTATCGCTCGTTATTACTGCTGTCATTTACTAATGATCTCCCTGCTTCTGAGTTATAACTTTACATTGAATATCCAATAAGCATATCCATGAAGAACATCAGACTCTAGAGGCCTCTCAGAAACATAAGATACCGCTAGAGAGAGCAGAATAAATATAAAAAGCACATGGAAGAATCACTAAACATTGATAAAGACATTAAAAAGCCAACATATTTCACATTATTCCAATAAAGAGAAGTGGGGACATATTCAAATGCAAATGAACTTAGGAATAGCTCTTCTTTTCCAAGGCTTTGAATTAGCATCATACCATGAGCAAGTCCTTGTCATTTTTGGAGTCTGTGTAGACAATCAATGGCTGTAAACAGGAATCTTCACCATTCAAACGGACATAAGCAAGATCTTTGAAATGCTTTTTGGTGACCTGCTATTCCCAGTTCTACACATTAGTAATCATAACTATCATGAATTCATGATTCTCAACCAATACATGAACTCTAGATAGAACATTTGAAGGAAAATAGAAAACATTACCAACTGAATTAACCTTAGCTGGTGACAAGTAAACCCATTCAGAGTAAGAGCTGGATGCATCTTGAAGAAAATGGTTTGAAATTGCTGATTTAAGCCATTTGAGGTCTTTTGGAAATCAGAACCTCCAAGTTTACCCCTTAATAAGCCATCACGCCAGTTACTGATTTTGTTCTTCATTCTCTCAGTGAATAGGACATCTGCCATTCTAACAAACGGTGTCTCTCTAACTTCTCTTGAAGTGCAGAATGACTCTGACAACTCATTCTCATATGCCGATTTTAAGCATTTCAGTGCTTCATCTTCTTGCCCTCTGGATAAATAAGATACTCCTGAGATTATCCAAGTATGTAAAATCTCAAGGTAAAAGCAATAGGAGAATCATAACGGGGTATCATGACAGAATTCAGCTTAGTATATATAATTCTCAAAAGCAGGATTGCCTCTACCAGTGGCAAAATCCACCTAATTAAAAGCCACTCAAAGATTACCCAACACAAGAATAAACAAGACTGTGTATACTGTCCCCATAAGTGATGGTTTATTACAATGCGCATCTCTCAAGGTTCCATTGTCTCATATTAAGGGTACACAAATATAGGTATTTGAAACCAAGAGTTGAAGGTCGGATGCCATTATTTTGCTCATGTAATCATCTTTTTAGGTACTACAGATCATCCTATCCTTAATGCAGGTCCACACCAAACCAAGAACTGGAATCAGAAACTAGCTGTTAATACTAAAGTGTGTGCATCAAACACTGATTCATGATCCTCATTTGGCACACCACTGCAGCCAAATCAAGCACAGAGTAGGTAGCAAAATGAATTACCTTCTTGTATACATGCATTGAAATCAAACTGGTATCTTGCCAAGAAATCGATTGACGTGGTCTGGCACAGAAACTCGTAAGGTGGGCCACCAACCGGAATTTCTTGTCGTGGAAATATATAAAAATTGTGCCTGTCAAGAGACATCACATAGTCAAACTTATGATATTAAATTTAGCACACATTTGTCTAAGTTAGTATTTTCCATCAAGCAATAAAGCATCTTTGTAGCATACAAAACTCAGTAAACTGAAGAATAAAGAAAGAGAATTTTCCTTTTCTGTTCATTTCAAAGGTCTTGTACTCTCAGCAACCCAACACAACAGAAGAGAATTAAGTAAGAATTAAGTAAAAAACAAGCGAAAGGGATACCTCGGTTTTCTCAGCAATAAACAGAGTAAAAACACAATGTGATGAAAACTAGGATAAAACACAACCTTTTAAAGTATTTCCTTCCGTTCCATAACCAAAACAAATAACCAATACAAACTACGAGCAAAATGAGAAGAAGAACTGACGGGTGAGCAATGAAAGACTGCTTGGAATGGTCCCAGCGGAAGGGACAGACGCCGAACTGAACGACAGCGAACTTCTCGGCGGAGTCTTTGACTTTGAGATACCGAATATCGAACCGGTCGAACTCGAACGACTCCCTCCACGGAGCGCTGGTGACCCCGGTCATCTCCAGGTCGATCGAAACGAAGTCGGCATCTCGGACAAGGCCTTTAAGGTCGTTGAGAGCTGATTCGAAGTTGGATTTCGTGACATTCTTCAAGGCGAAGGACGATGTTGTTGTTGAAGAAGAAGAAGCGAGTGAGCGAGTCAAGGTACGGGACGAAAGGGTTGGGGTTAGGGTTTTGGAGAGTGCCCTAACCAGCAAATGCTTCTTCATTCTCTGATAGTAACCATGTCCACGCGGTTCGGTGAAATTGCCGTTATGTATTTTAGCTGGTGGTACTGTCTGAGCTTTGAAGATGAGGCCAATGGCGAACTATGGCGCATTATATATACTAACCCGCTGGTGGTACTGTCTGAACTTTGAAGATGAGGCCAATGGCGAACTAGGGCACATTATATATAGTAACCCCTGGTAGGGCTGTCTGTAGATGTGTGTGGCACACAGATTTGGTGAAGCTATCGGTCACATTAATGAAAGCTAAATAAATGCGGCGTCGTATTGGTTAAGTTTTTCATATTACTGTTTTTTTTGCTGGACGTACAGCATACTTCGCCCCATATACGGTCCTGGATTTTGCTGCGGATATGGGCCGCTGCCATCCTGAACTGGAAAAGGCCTACGAGGCATAGCAAAGTTGCAACACCACGAAGAGATGGCCCAGCCCATCAATCAAAGGGTCCCTTCTTCTTTTGGGCTGGACTGTGGAATGGTCAGTTACCGAAGACGATGGAAGAGCGGACCTTGGACTGTTCGTAACTCAAGACTTGATGGGCCTTTAGCAGTCTTAATCCATGGTTTATCTTTTTGCTCTTTCTCGTTCTTCTTATTCTTCTTGTTATTAATCTATATTTTTATCTCATCATATGAAAAAGAAGCAAGAGATTAAAAGGGGAGAGAGAGAGAGAGAATCATTAAGTCTTTGGACTTTGGGGCTTAACTTTGGGCTGGGTAACCGAATGTTTAGGCTTGGGAAACACCAGTAAAGTTTGCTAATAGCACTGATGATGCACAAAATTGTCTTGTGTAAGATCAACAGTCAAGGATATTAACGAGTGTGATTAATGAGCAATCAATGGATAAAAACAGTAAATAAGCAATCAACACAAAGATTTATAGTGATTCGATCTGGGTGACCTACTCCACTCTTGAGAATGGCAGCGATGACCTGGATTTTTTATTAATAAATGAAGTCATCGGAGTGAGTATTTTCCAGGAGTATTACAATGCTTTGGAGAGAGAGAGAAAAAAAAAAAAGAGAAATGCATGTAGGAATGTGTAGTGTGTGTAGGGATATAAGAATCTGCTCTCTATATGGAGAGGGCTAACATTATATAGGTGTGATGAGGCGGTGACGTGAAGAGAAAAACTACTATTGTTTTAGTAAATACAACTATGGTAGGAGATCTTCGTACTTATTCCGATATTTTCTCCCTCGTACTCCTATTTCTTCAGAAGAGGGTCTTGAACTGGACTGAGCTCGTACTTGACTTTGGGCTTAAACTCAGAGTGATCTTGGACTTGCATTGGAGTGAAGTGAGGAGGGGAGGATGGGCAAGGCATGGACGGCGCCCACTTGAGGCCACATGGTGTGGTCTCTGTTTTGGACTCCCACTTGACTCTTTGGTCGATCCATCTGTTCTTGGACTTTTCTCTGGGCTTTCTTGACTTATTTTTATTGGGCCTGACCCAGTCAAATTCGAACTCATCATTTAACCTCTATGCCCCGAGCCTCTGCATTTTTCAAGAGGAAGGTGCCGCATGCATGTGCTTCGTCTTCATTGGAGTGAGTCGAAATCTTCTTTGTCTTCAGGACTCCGCTGTATTGATCGGTATCGAACAAATTTTTTATTTTTTTATTTTTTTCTTGGATGGGCTGATCGGGCGCCTCCCACTTTATTTGACTTTTCAACATTTTTTTTCTTGCTGGCTCTTTTCTTTCTTTTCTTTTTTTTTTGGTCTTTTTCCTTTCTTGGTTATCCTTGCTTGTTGGGCTGGCGTTCTCCAGACTGTTTCTCTAGGTCTGGCTCGTCTGCGGTTGGGAGTTTACCGCATATTATGCGATTAAGTGAAACGGTAGCGTTTCACTGGCTTTTGCAATTTATTTTTTTTATTGACCTCACCAAAACGACGTCGTTTTGGTCCAGCTAAAAATCTAATTTGAAGTCCTTCTTCTTCGTTATATCTGTATATATCTATAGCTGCTGTCATGACTTCTCAACAAAGTTAAACAACACAGAAGAATTACATGAAATTATACAGAAAGAGAAACTAGCAATAACCAAAGAGCAAGAAAGAGATCTGAAAAAAGAGGACCTAAAAACAACATGTTTCTTGTACCAAAACTAAAGAACAAGTGTATTAGAAAAAGCAATTTTTTACACAGAAAATAAACTTGCACAAGCTTAAGAAAACCAAATACCAACCTGAGGGGCAGAAAAACAAACCCTCTTGGTTGTTTTGAAGAAATTAAATCAAAAAAAAATACATAAAAAACTTGGATCTCTATTTTGAATCAGCTAGTTTTCAAAAACACCCTTATGGGTTTTCTTGTTTTGTGTTCAAATATGTTTAAGATCAGCTAAAACAAACCCCCAAAATTGTAAGTTTGAAAGACAGAAGATGACAGAAAGGGATCTCAGAAGCGGGGTTTTTAGAAAGGGGAAGAAGGGGGTCTAATATACATGTTCTTTAGTTTTGGCACAAGAAACAGGTTGTTTTTAGGTCCTCTTTTTTCAGATCTCTTTCTTGTTCTTTGGTTCTTGCTAGTTTCTCTTTCTGTATAATTTAGTGTAATTTTTCTGTGTTGTTTAACTTCGTTGAGAAGTCATGGCAGCAGCTATAGATATATACAGATATAACAAAGAAGAAGGACTGCAGATAAGGTTTTTAGCTAGACCAAAACGACGTCATTTTGGTGAGGTCAATAAAAAAAAATTGCAAAAGCCAGTGAAACGCTGCCATTTCACTTAACCGCATAATATGTGGTAAGCTCCCAACCGCAGACGAGCCAGACCCCTGTTTCTCTCCTCTTTTTTTTTTTTTTGTCTTTTCTTCTTAGCCTTCCTAGGCGCTGACCTGCTTCTTCTTCTTCTTCTTTCTTCTTTTTTTTTTTCTTTCTTTCTTCATCTTGGGCGCCGCCTCCTTCACACACTTTTTTTTTTCCTTTCTTTGGCTTAGGCTTCCTGGTTGGGCGCCACCTCTTGGGTTTCTTCAAATATATATATATATATATATATATTTTTTTTTTTTTTCCTTTGGTCTGGCCTGGGCGCTGCTCCTTCTTTCTCTTTTTTTTTTCCTTCTCCATGGCTGCTTGGGCGTCGCCCTTTACTTCCCCTCTTTTTTTTTTCTTTTCTTTCTTCCTCTTGGGCGCCGCCTCCTTCTCATTTTTTTTTTTGCTTGGGCGCCGCCTCTTTTTCATGGGCATCCCTTTCTCTCTTTTTTTTTTCTTCTTCTTTCTTGGTTTGGTTAGGCGCCGCCTCCTTATTCTTTTTTTTTTTTGCGCGCTGGCCTTTTCCTAAATATTTTTTTTTTATTGTCTTGGGCGATGGTGGAAGCTGCTGTGGACGCCAATGGAGGTTGACAGGCGTCTTGGGCGACGCCAAGAGGTTGGTAGGGCGTCGTAGGCAATTCCAGGAGGCTAGGCAGCGTATTGAGAGATGCCCGAGGTTGGACAGGCTCCTTGGGTGATGCCAAGATGTTGGCAGGGCGCCTTGAGCGACGCTAGGAGGTCTTGGGCACTGCTGTGTTTGGAGGACGCCTTGAGTCTTGCTATGGGCGGCGCCTCCCTGGTGCTTGGTCACTAACTGACCTTGTCTCTAAATGTTGATCTGAGGACTCTCTTTGCTTTTAGGGTGGCGTCTTTCCCTCATCTCCTCTCAAGAGGGCAATGTTTGATGTCCCCAATGCCCCTCGGTCGAGGTCTGATGGCTAGGTTGCTTCGCAGGAGTAAGATCAGGTGGTGCCCATACTCCTTCCCAGATTGTGTACCAGAACTAGCCCTTTGTACCGCTACATGAGTTAAGACTCTATTGCAATTTCTACGGGGATTGTGGCTTCACCCTGCTTCTAATAGTGGCTCAGTTTTAGATGACCTAAGCTTCAACAATGTGTCTGGCAAAGACAATGTTATCTCAACATTAAAAAATTTAACATGATTACCTGGAGAGAAGGGTATGCTGTTTGCGTGAAAGTAAAGTTAGAGTTGTGGGCATCTCGTGGGAGGGACGCATGAGCTGAGGCCAAGCTATGTATAGTATCGAGGATGGTAGGTGACTTATGCCAGAGTAGAGTCATAGGCTGAGCTACGTATAGTCTTAGGAGGTGGCTGCTGTGGCAGAGACTTGCGCAAAAACAGAGTCATAGGCCGAGCTACGTATAGTCTAGGGAGGTGGCTCTCATGGCAGAGGCTTAGTAGGTGACTTGCACGAGAGCAGAGTTATACGCCGAGCTACGTATAGTCTCGAAAAGTAGTTATCGTGGCAGAGGCTTACTAGGTGACTTGCACGAGAACCGAGTCATAGGCTGAGCTTCTTTGTAACTAATGAGAGAGTGCGAATGTGGAGATATAGGATATTGAAGAGCAGTTGGTACTTGAGTGGCAGACACGAGAGGATGCCACTGAACTTGCACGAGAGGATGCTGCGAAGCTGTATAGGGCTTGGGTGGCATACACGAGAGGAAGCCACTGAGAAGTTGAGGCTAGCGCAAAAGAGGGCTGCCCAACTTTGAGGCTGACCTTTGAGTAGCACTTGAGAGAGCTACTAGGGCAGAAGCTCACTTCATAGGGATAGAGGAGATGAGGAGGGCGCCGAGGAGATAAGTAGGGTGTTGAGGAGCTAGATGCCTGAGACTAGGCATCTAGTGCTGGGCGCCTAATGATGAGTGTCTATTGTCGGGCACGGACGCCGAGGGACTATGGGCACCGTTGGGCGCAGACGTATAGGGGTGTTGGGCGCATTTTGGCATGGACGCTGAAGGACGCTGGGCGCCTGGTGATGAGCGCCTTCTGTTGGGCATGAACGCCGAGGGGCCCTAGGCGTCGAGGGGCGCTGGTGTTAGGAGCGAAGAAGTCCTTCTTGGATGGCGTGCAGAAAGTGGGCGACAGCCAGCCTGGGCACTGTCGACCTGGGTAGTGACATCCTGGATGCTAGTCGCCTGCTACTAGGCACTTGATGAGTGGGCAACTGTTGATTTCTCTGGCTTTGTCCCCTATAAGACACCAGTAGTAGTTGGTGATGGAGAGAGTCTTGATTATAGTGATTGTGACTCACGGAGCAATGACTGATCGTTGGGAGTATGAAGACTATTGTCATTTTGTCTACATCTTGTTGTTAAGTCATGTTTTAACTTTTATAAGTTGTTTGTAAATTTTAGGAAAACAAGACAATTATGGACACAATAATCTTCGTAGAATTTTATTTCATAAGATGATAAAATAGCAAAATAAATAAGCTAAAACAATAAAGGATAGATAAATCTTCAGGTGCTCGGTGTCCCATAGGTGGGCCGAGACTTTCTTGACAGAGTTCGAATCACCTTCTCCTCCTAGCCCTCAGGCGATCGTCTAAATTTCTCCAAGAGGTTGTTGGCGTTCTCTATCGTCCTGGTCCTAACCAGGTGGCAGAGTTTGTCCTCTGCCAGCAACGTACTGCCTTAAATGGTCACGTTGTATGAGTTTCTCGATCTGCCTTTTAAGATCAAAGCAGTCGTTTGTATCATAGTCGTGGTCGCGGTGGAAACGACAGCACCTGTTGGGATTTCTGCGGTTTGGGGCGGACTTCATTTTTTCAGGCCAACGGAGCGTAGGATCATCCTGTATTTGGAACAGGATGTGCTCCACGAAAGCATTGAGTGGCGTGAATGCTTGTCGTTCTCTCAGAGGTGGGGGACCAAGGCGGTCCTTGGCAGAGATTTTCTTTGTCTTATTCCTCTTGTTCTCTATTTCTCTCCTATTTTCACGAGTACCCTTCCTCTTTTCGCCTCCCATGGGAAGACTCACCTCGTTTGACCTTGGTGACATCCTCGGCGTTCATATACTTTTGTGCCCTTGACAGCAGCTTGGACATGTTGGAGGGCGGTTTCTTGAGGACTGAGAACAAGAGGTTGGAGGTACAGAGACCGGCCATAAAGGCGGCCAGAGCTACCTTATCATCTGACTCCTCAACCTGGAGGATGTCCTTATTGAAGCGGGAAAGGTAGTCTCTAAGGCTTTCACCCCCTGTCTTGTTTGATAGTGAGCAGGTGGGTCACTGATTTCTGATGTCGGCGTCCTCCAATGAAGTGGGAGACGAAAGACCTACTGAGTTCTACGAAGGAGTGGATGGAGGAGGGTTTGATCTTTGCAAACCATTGGTGTGCGGACCCCTTGAGGGTGGTAGGGAAGGCTTTACACATAATCTCCTCAGGCACGTTGTGTAGTTGCATAAGGGATTTGTAAATGTCCAAGTGGTCAAGGGGGTCTTGGGTACCATCAAAGATCTAGATGACAGGCATCTTAAACTGCGAAGGTAGGGGATAATTGACAAAATCAGCAACAAAGGGTGTTTCGGTACGTCTTACTAGGTAGTCTACTGTCTCGGGCTCCTATGCCCTGATGGCGTTGAGGGCATCACTGAGTTGGTTTTGCACTTCTCTGATCTTCTCATCCCATTGGTTAGGGACGTCCTCAGTTGGGTGGTGGTACTGGTATTCGTGGTCACTATATTGGTTTTCTCTGTCTTCATTCTCCTGTGCAGGTACGTGTGGAGGAAGAACACGTGAGCTCCCTGCGTGCTGAGGAGGGAATGATGGGGGAGGGGCGCCCTGGTGTGGTCTTGGAGTGGTCTGGCGAGGGGCCTTGTGGTGGGGGACTGTCTGGCGCCTCGGAGAGATAGGCAGTTGTTCTTCTCCCAGTGGAGGGAGTGGGACTCCTCTTGCGAGGGGAGGGGGCGACGCCTCCTTGGGAGAACATGAGTTGGATGATTTGTTGGTTTTGGCTCACTAGTAGCTGCATGGTCTGGAGGAGTTGTTGCTGCTGTCCAGCAGCGGGAGTGGTAGTAACGGAAGGTTCCACAGGTGCAGTGGGAGGCAGAGCCTCCTCCTGGTGAACTGGGTTGTTATCTCCCGGTTGCTGGCTCATAGATCGGGTAGTGATTGCCATGGATTGAATGAGAGTAGGAAAGCCTGTCGATTCCCACAGACGGTGCCAAACTGATGATGCACAAAATTGTCTTGTGCAAGATCAACAATCAATGATATTAACGGGTGTGATTAAAAAGCAATTAATAAGCAATCAACGACAATCAATGGATAAAAACAGTAAATAAGCAATCAGTACAAAGATTTATAATGGTTCGATCCGGGTGACCTATTCCACTCTCTGGAACGACAGCGGTGACCTGGATATTTTATTAATGAGTAAAGTCACTAGAGTGAGTATTCTCCAGGAGTATTACAATGATTTGGAGAGAAAGAGAAAGAGAGAGAGTAATGCGTGTAAGAAGGTGTATTATGTATAGGGATATGAGAGTCTGCTTTCTATATGGAGAAGGTTTACATTTTATAGGTGTGATGAGGCAGTGAGACGGTGACGTGAAGAGGAAGACTTCTACTGTTTTAGTAAGTGCAGCTATGGTAGGAGATCTCCGTACCTATCCTGATGTTTTCTACCTCGTGCTTCTATTGTTTCGGAAGAGGCTCTTGAACTGGACTGAGCTCGTACTTGACTTTGGACTTGGACCCGGAGTGATCTTGGACTTATATTGGAGTGAAGTGAGGAGGGGAGGATGGGCAAGGCATGGACGGCCCCCACTTGAGGCCACATGGGCGTGGTCTCTGTTTTGGACTCCTACTTGACTCCTTGGTCAATCTATCATTTCTTGGACCTTTCTCTGGGCTTTATCAGCTTATTTTTATTGGGCCTGACATAGTCAAATTCGGACTCATCAAGTACCACCCTTGGAATTTAGAGACGGGTCTTGACACAAAGATAAGGTTGCTCTATTATGATTTGGAGGTCACAGGTTTGAGTCACAAAAACATTCTCGCATTTTTAAGTGATAAGGTTGTATACATCTAACTCTCCTTAGACCTTACACTAACATGAGCCTCATACACTTAACCCACCCTTGGAATTTCCATTTGTTTCTTTAAAATTACACATGTATGAATGAATCTGTAACACTCCTTTTCGGTTAATGAAATCAAACACATTTATCTCTAAAAAAAAAAAAAAAATTTTAAAAAACTCTAAGTCACAAAGTATATGATAGATACATAGACCCAAAACAATCTAATACAAGTATGTAAAACAAGTACAAGCAAAGAGAGCAAAAGAAACTGATTTGAATGTGACAGAGCTTGGCATCTTGCCATTGTCCTTTCGAAGGAAAATAGCATTGTACAATGGCAAGTTAATGGCAACCAAAACCCCACATAGAAGAATCTGCAAAGCCATAGTCTCATAAACTCTGATTCCCACTTGTGTCATGACCACTTTCTTCACCAGTCCAACAAAACAGAACAGATTGAGCATTGCCAGAGATGATAGAATAGTGACCATGGGAGAAGATGATCCAAACTCCATCATCTCTTGCTCGTATCTCTGGGACACTTCCTGTTCGGACACTTTGGCACTGATTATGAATCCAGTGTCGGAAAATCCCAGTAACCTTAAAATGGTGTCCACAAAGGCAAAGAGGTAGGAGCTTGTTCTTTTGTAAAGCCATATTCTTTGTTCATTCCACCAGCCCAGGGCTGTGCCACCAGACCACAGAAACTCGCCAAAGCTATATATGTACTTGACAGCAACCACATAAACAAATGGCAAGAACCATGGACATGAGACCTGAATTTTCACAGCAAAATTAAGTTTCAGTCAATCGCACTCATTTGTCATCTTAATGTGCACAAAAATCAGTTAGAATCTCTCTATATCTTTTGATCTTTCTTTGAATCTTACAATTCCCAATCAAAGCTTATGACAGCTCCCTATGGAGTGTCCTGGTTGTTTTCCAAAAGAGCAAATTGAAATAAAAAGTGATTGATTGTCAGCAGTTTTATATAAAAAGTTCAAAACTAGAAGATTTGGGATTACTAAGGTGCAAATGAGAATTAAGAGAGTATTACCTGTGGAAACAAGGGCATGCCTCTGAGGAGATAAAGGGAAGGGATGATAGCATAATACAGTGTTGCTAAGCAATTCGGAGCCCAAAGACAGTAAGTAAGATATCCCAATAGAAGGCCAGGATGAATCCTTCCAAGTCCATACCATGCTGGACTATACTTGGAAAGGAGGATTTGTAGATCACCCTCTGACCACCTCTTATGTTGAACTAGCGATTGATCTAGAGTGGTTGCTGCAATGCCTAAGAAACCCATCCTTGGTGGATTGAAATAAACTGATTTCCATCCTTGGCATTGAATTGATAATCCAGTAATCACATCTTCAACTGGACAACCATATTTCAAACCCATCTGCAAATTGAATTTTCATTAATCCCAATATACTGCAAAACACACCCACACTCACATAGACGGAGAGAGGGGGGGGGGGGGGGGGGAGAGACCTCATTTCCCCATTGAGTGTTTTTCTCATATGTACAGCTTGCTAGTCCCTTTAGGCTTTCTTCCAAGTCATCTACAATTTTTGCAGTCTTTCTATCATTCTTGTGTTTCCATTCTATTCTTGCTTTGCTGCTAAACTTTCTTCCACATAGAGTATCTCTTCGATGAAAGCAGCCAGTACCAATGTAAAAAGGACCGCCATGACCATCCAGACCAGGGAATTCCACCTTAATTACCAAGATTTAATAAGCAACAAGTGCAGAAGTAACATAAATATATTTGGAAAAGATATATGAACCAACTTACTGGGATGTTTTTTGAACTCTATGAACTATATATGATATACTCACCTCGCCTATCACTCTTAGCAAGCTACCATACAGATCATTCTTGGTAATGTTATGAAAATTCTGTGGGAACTGCACAAAAGCAACTTCATGGCCCTTTTCATCGTCCATAAAGAAGCAAAGCGCATCTCTGATAGAATCTGAATTGTTTGAGTACATGTCACAATCTACATTTAGAATGATTGGTCCATTACTAATCTCTGAGGACACCCTTATCTGCACATTCAAATATAGATCAAAGTAGATAAATTTGGCACAGAACTGTGCTATTAGGGAAGATAGCATCATCATAAAACCTGAGAATGAGCATATAAAAATCAATTACATTTACCACTTCAGACAACTTGAATATGAGCTATTTCCTAGCCATATACTAATAAAATCCATGCTCATTGATTGATCAACAGGTATAACTATGAGCATGTGTTTAACATACCAATGCATTCATAGCTCCAGCTTTGAAATTATGGTGATGCTGGGGTCTCTTCTCCCGAGCCAAGTATACCAGCGTTGGCAGTGTACACCCTTTAATGTCCTTAGAATTTGGGTCTCTTCCATCAATTAATAGCTGGTTCAGAATAAACATAAAGCATATAGTAATCAAAACAAGATTAGTGTTTGAAAGAAACTTCTAATAAATCAACTGACTTGCATAATAAATTAGACTATGGTTCGGTTATGCCCAAAAAAGACTGATGCTGTCAGGAAACTCATAGCCGATAGAAGAATTATACTAGCATCTGAAGTGTCTGCACAAATGAAATGTGAGTAGTGCAGTACCTGTAGAATGGTATCATGATCTCGTCTGGAGGAATATGAATCCCACTGAGAAAAGCCTTTGTGTTCTAACTTTACTTCCTCGGAGATTCGTCCAAGTTTCATTGCAGTTTCAATTCGACGTTCCATGTCCTCATATAATTTCTACAACATTAACCAAAAAAGAAAACTATAAGAGCTTCATCAAATCTAACAGACAATTGAGATGTTAACAAAATCTAGGAGAAGACTATGCCTAATTGGGAAAAATAACACAGATGACAGACCCTGTCAATTGGTCATGACCATGAGATGATTTTTGAAGTGGACATTGGACAATGACTAGTAATAGATAATCAAGCAATAGATATCTATAGATTCGATTAGTTTTCAATCTTAGATCACCCCTTAGTAGTGGCTGTGCATTGCATGATTAAATTACCCCATTCAAAAAATTCCTTTGGTTGATTGAAACATGGTAGGTGTTCGCTTCCACTCATTCCACAGGTAAAAGAGTGGTACAACAAATATAACCATCCATTACATGTCTAGGTCTACAAAATGAGAAACGTCCCCAAAATTCGTGGGATACCCTGGGTCTTCGAATTTGGGAGTAGTTTTGTGTTATATTATGGCACAAAAAGGCCTCTTTTGATCATTTGGATTCCTTTTGACTGTGCACAAGTCGTTTAGGAACTTGGGATAGGAAGGGACTTGTTTGATGGCATCTAGAATCGATATATTGATTTTTACTTGTTTGAAAAGCTTGTAAATCTGAACATGGTTACTTAGTTTTTGGGGTTTCTTGAGTCTTTTAGAGAAGGGAGCAGGAATAGGGCATGAAGGGTTAGGGCTATGTGGCTGTTGAGGGTGTCAACTTTTCTTTCACCTATTACTCAAAAAGTAAATGTCATTGACAAAAGAGTAAGCATGTGCCGTGCACCAACTTTATGGATGATTTGAATACTTGAACAGCTTCGGTTGGTGGAATCTTCTTAGGGGTGGCTGGCTCACATCATTGACCAACATCATTATTTGTTTATTCATACATTTTGAATTCTTTAAGGTGGTTACATGTGATGTCACTGAGATCCACAGCAGAAATAAAACAGTAATAATTTAGTCGGTCAATTTACAAAAAAACAGATCATTAGGAATTACCTTGATTGATGCCAAATGTTTGGCATGATTTGCATCACATTGATCAGGGTCTGACACGAAATAAGCCGCCGGAGACCGAGGCTCCGCCTTGTATTTCTTGCAGTAAGGTATCCAATGCTTAGAGAAGCGAGAGGCCTCCAGTAGAGCATAGAAGGTAAGATCTGATCCGCCATCGTCGGATAGATAAACACTGAGCTTCTCAGACGGGTATTCGTATGCCATTACTGATAAAACAGTGTTGATCACCACCATTGGTGGCTCAATTATTGGGTCAGCAGTGCACACAAATATGTCAACTCCAGGCAACTCATTCTCGTACCTATGAAAGTTTAGCACATAGCAAAGTAGCTGTGATTAAACTAATGCTCCAAAATGACCAGTGGTCTTTTTTTTTTATTCTTTTAAATCGATAATCGTTTCAATTACGCCACTTGTTGAACTTAAGACAGAGACCCAATAACTAAACCCGTATTTGAGAGGATTCCAACATGTATGAATTTTTGACCTCACACTGTTAATCCAATCCGTTGGTTCGTGATCACCATCTTATCCTATACGGTGGATACTTGTATGATATGCATATTGTATTATTGTGCATCATTGGTGTACCTCATTTGGTGTCAGATAGAGTATAGTGGCGTTGTGGTTCATATCCAACGACAAAATGACTGTGATTGGCATCATGTAATAAGTCAATATTCATGACAATTAAAAATATGACTTTAACGTGGCCTTCCTGTCGGCAAATATTGAATGTAACTTTATCCTTACGTGTATCATCGTCTAATAATAAATTTAGAATAATTCTACATAGACTTAAAAGTAGTAGATTTGATAATTACGATCATTGATTTCACTGTGGATCCCAGCATTTATTGAAACCCATTACCTATTCAATGGTTGAAATTATTAAGTTTAATTTTTAAGTGCACGTAGCATTACTCATAAATTTATAAGTGGGTAAGGTAAATCCCATTCAATAGTTATTTTCAAAAATTTGGTGGTTACCACATTACCTTACCACGTGATATCACGAATTAATAATACTAAAATAAATAAGTAGATGGACCATAAGCCTAAAAGGGATTCACATTTTTCATTTGAAATTTTATTATTAATTAGTGATATCATGTTATCGATGACGATATGGTACCACTAGTACATTCAATATTTACTCAATATATAGGATGTACTTGCCCACTGGCAGTGCATTCAATATTTACTAGTGCATTCAATATTTACTCAATATATAGGATCTACTTGCCCACTTATTTGATCTTATTAGATGGTATAGTGATCACTTTTCACCATACCCACTTTACTCTTTTCACAAAAAAGTTTGGATTAATTACACTGGAAGTCCCCAAAATATAGAATTTATCTTATTTTAATCTCTGATATTTTAATTAGATCATTTTAGCTCTTAAAGTATTAAATATATTTTTATGTGATATTTCAAACAGACAACATTTAAATTGCTAATAATTTTTTATCATAAATTTATCACTTGATACTTAAATATAGATAAAAAATAATTTAGGTAGGTCTTGACCAAAATTTGGGTAGCTCACAATCAAAGTTGTTTAATTTGGATAGCTTTTTGACAAAAATTTGGATAAAAATTTGGTCAAGAGCTATTCAAATTATTTTTTTTTGTCAATATTTAGGTATTAGTTTAAATAAAAAATTATTAATAATTTGGACATTGTCTACGTGAGAAGCTATATAGAAATGAATTAAATACTTGAGAGACTAAAATAATGCAATTGAAATATTGAGGATCAAAATAAATCAAATACCATATTTTAGAGACCTCAAGTGCAATTAATCCAAAAAACGTATATCAAGCAATAATTTCTTTTTTCCGGATATTTAAAAGTTTTTTTTTTTTTTTTTTTTTTTGAGGAGACTTGAACCTAGACCTTCTTTCCTAGATATTTAAAAGCTCTTCATCTTCTCTATCCAAGTTAATGGCACTGCTTCAATAGCCATATCATGGCAGATCTTCTGTGTTTTGGGTCGAAACCTTTGTAGATATAAAACTTGGGATGTCCAAAAATACTAAGAAATCAAATGGTAAAGCACACGGGACAAAGAAGAAGAAGAAGAAGAAAAGGAGAGAGAGAGAGAGAGAGAGGACCTCTGAGAGAGCCTGTCCTTGAAGGTGTAACGATAGATGCGGTTCCACCTCTGAGACTGAGTGAGGACCCAATAAAGGCCGAACCAGAGTTCAGCCCCAAGCATGCCTATCCAGCCCAGTCTACCATCATCTCTTGAACTTGGAATATGACTCGCTCTGTAAACCCAAATCAAAACTATCCCAACAAATATGGATGCCGAAAAAAACCTGTATATGATCCTACCCTTTGCTCTCTTTGTCTCAAACAGTGGAACATACCCATCTCTTCCCATCTCTCTCTCCCTCTCTCTTCCGTCCTAAACATGTATATGGTAATGGCCTTGATCCACCCAATCTTTTAAATAGTGGAGAATTATGGACCGGTGCGTAAGAGATTAAAGTATTTGAAAGAGATCTCAAAGAACTGCCAAAAAATCTACAACTTATATTTATTATCAATTAGACTCTCTTGATTAACATATTCAATTCTGATGTGCCAGCCTTTTGTGGGCTCCTAAGAGGTGAGAATTACGTAAGAGCTTAGAACAGGATGATTAATTGGTTGGTTGGTTTGAATATGTTATTAATTAAAGAAGAAAGACTAATTGGGGAAGAGACAAACAAGCTTGGCTGGAGACCAGTTCAGTCAAAACTAGCTGCAGGTGGTGTACAAGACAAGTTTTATTTAATAAAATATAATGTAAAGAAAGAAACTATAAGAGAATGTATTATCACGTTATCTTAAAAAACCTGTCATTGACTACTGTTCAATAAAACGATGTTATTAATCATGATTTTTTTTTGCCCTTTTTCGGACAAATTGGCGTCAACTCTATCAATGGTTACCTAATCAAGAGGTCTGCATGTATTGAAATGTAGTGTGTTCGTCCTTCACTCTCACATAGTTATAGTTATTAAATAAGATTCAATTTATGAGAGTAATGCGATTTATTGTTTGATTTTGATGGTGTTATAATGACGGATTACCTTTCGATTAGTAGTTATGGCTCAAAGCGAACATTCCGTAATAAAAATACCCTCATAGTCACGTTCAAGTGAGTTATTATCTACTTGTCGTCCTCCTTTTTTTCACAAATAAAATAATAAAAATAAAATTCAAGGGCATAAATAAGGGGATCTAATTTTATTTTTTGAGTCATTTCCAATGTGATTTACTTAGTGAGATGATACTAAATAGGGTAAGACTTTCATGCTGACCAAGTTCATTCTACGATCTCAAATTCATTTAATCAACATTCAATAAATTACTATTTTTTTTTTTTAATATTTCCCTCCACCAACTAGTCAACGATTAGTCGAGGTCACAAATTCATTCATTCAACGGTTAATAAATTACTATTTGTTTTCTTAATATTTTCTCTCATCAACCGGTTAACGATTACGACTAATCTTGAAATACATCGTACGGTCTTAAATTCATTCATCCAACGGTAAAGAAATTATAATTTTTTTTCTTAATACTTTCCCTCCCAACAAGTTAACAATTATTGTTGATCTTTGGAATACATGATTTTCTCTTGACATAATAATTAGATAGGTCAAATTTGTCATTAATATTATTTGTGTAGTGTAACATTTTGTATTTTTATAAGACACAATGATAATATTTTGATTAAAAAAAATAATCAATTTAACAAATAAAAAAAAAGGACGCAATGACGCTGCTTAACACATTTCCATAGAATATAATTAATTTTAATTTTATTTATTGAATAATTATCTCAAACTAATATGTTTTATATATAACTTGAATCAAATGTTCAAGACGAATTTTTTTTTATCTCTTAAGAAAATTTAACGCTAATATATTTTTATAAATTAATAATTTGTACTAATTAAAAAATAATATTTTATAAATGATATTTGTAGATCATTTTTTGATAGAAAATATTTTGGCAATATGCTTTTTGATAAATTAGATTTTTAGTTTATATTAGATTTGACTTGATTTTGATTACATGTATATAAATTAATATTCGATTTTGATTTCGTGTATATAAATTAATATTTTTTTAAGTCAATTCCATCATAATTCGTGGATTTATATATATAATATTTTTAATATAAAACAAGACAGCTGCAATAAACATCATTCGACGATCTTAAATAAATTAATCAAACAGCCATCAACATCTTTCTCAAATTTATTTCGATTAAATTTTATATTCCTCTTCTCATTCTTCACACTCTTTATCTCTCTCATTCTTCACACTCTTTCTCTCTCTGGTAGTGGCGGGGGACGGAGGGAGAGAGGCCTTGGGCCACCCTAAAAAAAATATTTTTTTTAGTTATATATGTTTTATATATTTTCTTGGATTAATTGAGCCACTGTAATAATTATGAAAAACAAACGAGCAATGCAATTGTAATATAATTTGAGAACTTAATGATTGTAGTCATTAGATTATCAATGGATCTTAACACTAAATTATCACTGGGTCGAACACTGTCCAACACTATCAATCCATTGGTTATAATATATTAGGTCCCCAAATTATGTCCCAATAGCATCAGTGGAAACAAAATTACTTTACAGTGAGAGAACATATAATAACTTGGCATTCCTGAACTGTAATTTCTGTTAAACTGGTATGGTTCTATAAGAAGTAAGGACTGAAGAATGCAAAACTACACCAGCCTAGACATATTTGTTGCAATAACACAAGTAGAAAAGGCTGCAATATCTTTGTTCTAGCAAACAGCCAACAAACAAGCTAGTGAGGCAACTGCAATGGACTTGAACATAACCGACGATGGTATGTGGCCCTTGTCACTGCGGAAGAAGAGCGCTTGGTAGACAGGTATATTGATCATTACTATAAGCCAACAAAGAATAATTTGTGGAATCAGATGTTCAACAGCCCTCAAATTCCAATCCAAAAGAGCAATCTTGATACCCCAAGCAAAACTGAAGAGGTTCAGCAATGCTATTGTTGAAGTGATGGTAAACATTATAGATGAGGTTCCGAACTCAATTATCTCTTGCTCGTACCTCTTCAACACAACATCATCCACCACCTTGGCCGTGATGGCAAATGTTGTTTCAGAAAACCCCAATTGCCTAGTAATAGTATCGAAGAATGCAAAAAAATAAGAAGTTGTCCTCCGAATCAACCACATTCTTTGGCTGTTCCACCATGCTTTAAGTGTATCTCCACAGGTCAGAGCTTCGGCTAAGCTACCAGCATTTCTTCCAATAAAAACATATGCAAAAGGCAGGAACCATGGGCACGATGCCTAAGACACATTCAAGAAGCCATCAAGGAATTACACATAAGAAGAAAATAGAATCTAATTCTCTTATATGCTTTCGATAATGAATCCTTTACCTATCTATGAAATAGACAGGATGTATGTCTACAAATCGAGATGGATCAAAAAAGATGTAGTATGATCTAAACTATTGGCGAATAGTATCTTGATTATATCACTTAATTTGTAGAATAAAGACTAATGCCAAGTAATCATGTGCCGGTTACCAGATTTGAACTGGTGCGGTGACACGAGGACTTTCGGTCCTTCACTCTGCCTACTGAGCTGTCCCAATTCCCAGACATTCCCTATGCAGCATCCTCATGACTTGGGTCAATGTATGACAATTTTTTTTAAAAAAAGAGTCCTTCAGGAATGGAAAATAGCCCCATGACCTTAATAAACTGGATAGTTGCTTATGTTCAAACATTGAGCTGTAGCTTTTGTGCACATGTTGACATATAGCAATGCCACATTCATATGTCCTTCAATTTGATGCAGAAGTGAAAGACTTCCTACTCGTATGATTATTGATCTATCAGAAAGAAAAGAGATGGAGATACCTCTGGTACTATAGCAATACCACGGAGCAAGCAAATAGAAGGCATCATTGCATAATACAATGTGGGAATTGAAACAGAAGCCCACAGAAGGTAAACACAATATCCCATTTGGCCACCTAATTTTATCTTCCCATGCCCATATATGAAGGGGCAATACTTGGATAAGAAAATCTGAAAAAAGCCCTCAGACCATCTTTTGTGTTGAACAAGTGCTATATCTAGGGTATTTGGAGCAACACCCAAAAAAGCTGCTTTATCTGGATTGTAGAATACTGGTTTCCAACCCCTGCACTGTATTGTTAAGCCTGTGACGATATCCTCCACTGGACACCCATACACCAGTCCCATCTGCACATCACCGTCCATTATGATTAACCTTCTATGCATAGATTCATATGTGTGTGTATGTGAGAGAGAGAGAGAGAGAGAGACCTCTTTCCCCCACTGAGTACCCTTCTCATAGCTACAAGTTGCAAGAGCTTTTGATGCTTCTTCTAATTCGTTTACATTTCTCTTTTTAGTTTGATCAGTCACAATGTTCCACTCAGCTTTGAGATCCTTAGAGCACTTCCTTCCACAAAGGCTATCTCTCCGGTGGAAGCATCCAGTGCCACAGTAAAAAGCTGTACCATATCCATCTGCGCCAGCAAGCTCAACCTTCGGAACACAACATTAAAGGCACTGACCCATCATTATGCAATCATCCATCAAATATTGCATACGCCAAAGTGACAAGCACCAAGGGTTTGAGATACTTTATACTTCTATTGATTGATCCAAAAATATAGGAAAGAGGAAACCTAAGCATGCTCATACAACGCACCTTATTAAGTACATTGCATGCATTTGAATAAATGTCATTCTTGGTAATATTTTCATAGCGCTGTGGATGTTGCACATATGATATCTCATGTCCTCGCTTTTCATCCATGAAGAAGCATAATGCCTCTCGTACTGCATCTGGATCATTCGAGTACATATCACAGTCCAAGTTGAGGATGATGGGGGCATGGCTTATCATAGAAGACACTCTTATCTGCAGAACCAAAAAGATATCAGCTTCACGACACTACTCAATTAACATAAGTTCAAGTAAAGCTTCATAAAAGAATCCACTCAATGATGAGTCATATAAAGTGTAATTACAGGGCCACCCCGTCTAACATATTGATTACCAATGCATTCATTGAACCAGCCTTAAAATTATGAGGCCACTGTGGTCTCTTCTCTCGTGCCAAGTACACAAGCGTTGGCAATATATGTCCATCAATATCCACTGCACCGGGGTTCCTTCCGTCAATTAAAATCTGAAAACAAAAGCCAAAGGTGGGTTTTTTTCTTCTTTTTAGTATGAGGGAAAAAAGAAAAGAATGAAAACATCCAATACATTTATGGAGATAGATGTTTTGAGAGGATAATGTAGTGGTTACCTTGACGATTGGCTGATGATCTTGTTTTGTCACCTTGGAGTTCCACTCCGAGAATCCTTCATGTAGATCCTTCATATCTTTTGAAATGCTACCTTTTCCGATAGCTGTCTCAATCCGCATTTTCATCTCCTCATGAAGCTTCTTAGGAGCGGAAGGACATGAAAGAAATTAACTCAATCAATATAACCTTTAGGAAAAGAAGCCGCCTTAAAAATATATGAATCATTCTATTCTGTTGTTAGTGAAAGAATATTTAGCATGCGCAAACTGCTTGACAGGTTACTCAATTCTAAACTCTGTGACCAATCTAGTTCAATGCAATATAAGCTGAGGAGCTATAATAACAATCCAACTAGAAAGCAGTTCTTGCTGTGGTTTCAGGGCTACGAGCTATAATTTGAAAATGGTATAGCTGTAATACCTTAACAACCAACCATTCTTGTGCAAATGCAACATCTCGTGAGCCAGAATTCTGTGCAAAGTAGGCCGCGGGGGACCTTGGTTCCACCTTGAATTTCTTGCAAAAGGGTATCCAATATTTAGCGAACTGAGACGCCTCTACAAGAGCATAGAAGGTCAATTCTGATCCACCGTCGTCTGAAAGGTAAATGCTCAATTTTTCAGGTGGGAAATTGCATGACATGACAGACAAAACGGTGTTTATCACCATCGTTGGTGGTTCTAACTTGGGATCCGCTGTGCAAACAAAAATGTCAACCCCAGGCATTTTGTCCTCATATCTGTGATGAATCATGTAAACATGTGGAAGCAAGAGTAAAGTTATCAAAAGAGACAATGAAATTAAGAAATAGCAACAGAATAGATAATTTTATCCTCATATAGAATGAAGATTAGATTCAAAAATTAGGATTTATATTTGGAATCATTGAAACTCTGCTCAATGATTGTCAATCACAACATCGAGGGGAGATTTGATTAATTCAGTAAGGGTATGACTGTCATAATATCTGTGATGGGATTCAAAAAAACATAGGCTTCTGGCAATTTGGCGAAGAAAGGACTACTCGACCCCTTCGTTTCGGAAGTGAGGTTTCTTTCAGTTTCTTAGTAAGAATGGATGACCATATGTTTACTAAAAGAATTCCTCAACCAAGTTTTGAAGATATTAGCCACCTTGTGGATAGATCCTCAACAAACACAATCAAAGATCAAAAGAGTACAAGTGGGAATTTGCATAAGCTTCATTTTTACTCACTTCAACAACAGAATGTTGGTGAGTTAAAGTCAACCCAAAAATATTAGAACAAGACATTGTTGAGTTGAGTTAGACTAATATGTAGAACCTCTGAGAGGTTGCTACACGAACTTAAGGCTAAAACCTTTTCTTTTTTTTGACCCAGAAAGTTGCAGATGATCGAATATCTGACTTTTTATTGATTGATTGTGTGTGTGTGTGTGTGGGAGAGAGAGAGAGAGGACCTGGAAGAGAGTCTGGCTTTGAAAGGGTAACGGTAAACCACGTTCCAACGAACAGATTGAGTGAAAATCCAATAGAAACTAAACCAGAGCTCGGCCATGAAAAAACCAATCCAAGCCCATCTTCCTGGCTCTTCTGGTTGTGGCATGTGTGTTAATCTGTACACCAATATCATACACACACCCACAAACACTGTAAAAGCAAACAATTTATAAGCATCTCTACCCTTCGCTGCTTTTGTCTCAAACAAGGGAAGAGCTTCTTTTCCTCCACCATTCTCACTCATATCTCTCTCTCTCTCTCTCACACACACACTGTCATAAACACTATTATAAGCACCACAAATAAATAATAAAGATGATAGCCTTCTATGTTATCGCTCTTTGCGTTGATTATTCTGCTAGTCTTCCTTGCACATAAATCTTATCTTCAGTTTTCTTTTTGCTGGTTATAAATCTTATCTTCATTGTCTTTTACTAATAATAAGAGTATAAGACTAACTTTTTCTACTTCCCCACCAGTATCTTACTCTTACGTGGGCCCCATGCTTCCCCCATATAAAAGTCGGGGATTTTTGCACTTCACATCTTAAAATTTTTTTTTTTATATATTTATAGAATAAATTTTTTATATTGCACTTTGAATGTATTAATTTTTTTGTTATCTTCCATTATTTTTTTGTCGAAAGATAACCTATTAACACTTAAAAAAAAGTTAACAAAAAATTAATAGAATGACTATATTTGTAATATTTTTAATACATTAAATGTGTAATATGATAAATTTAATTTTTGAGGGTATAAAATAAAAAAATTAAAATTTTATATTTTGATAAAAAAATATTCAAATTAAAAATTAAAAAATTTTAAATTTTATAACTAAAATTCATATTATATTATGTCATTTATTGATATAATATTAAAAATAAAATTTTAATTTTTTTATCTAAAAAAATTATAATTAGTATATAATAATTTTTTAGTTTGACGTTGAGAAATTAAATTTTCCACAGGAATACTATCCTTTCCAAAATGTATCACAACAAGCGTGGGCACTACTTGTCTAATCCTTGTACTCCGGCAAACATAGAAGCAATACTCCTACCATCCCACTTCCAATTTCAAGGGAAGTAACCCCCTGCAACCCCAAAACAGTAGGCATCCTCACACACTCGCACACACTTTCTCTCTGTAAGCACTCTCTGAGGACACTATCAAACACTTGCTATGGCGACCAACAGAGACGAAGCTCTATCCTTCATAAATCCATCAACATCGTTCCCAATCGCGGTCTTGGACGTAGACAACTATCTTCTAGATAATTCCCAGATTGGAAGCTTCCAGAACGAGGGTTTTCTCGGTGGCCTTGACGGCGGGGGTAACTGCAGCGACGCGGAGTTCGGGTTCTCTCTGGCAGATTTCCGGCAAAGCCCTCTGGTTGGGACCGTTGAGTACTACGATCGCCATGTAGATACTGGGGCTTGGGGCGTGGCTTGTGATTGAGAAATCAGTGAAGAAGTTATGTAGATGCTGTACATTGTGATGACAAATGCCGTTTTTTCGTCAAGTTACCATCTTCTAATGTTTGTTTATCAACTAGGAAACACTTATCCATTTATCCATATTATTAATCCACAAAAGTTAAGCACCGGAAACAATGTTGGTAAGGAACAAATGCTGGCTCGATTTAAGCGCGGGCGTGTGTGTGAGTGCATACTGTTGAGGAACAAATGTTGGGGCTTTATGAGTGTCTATGTATACACCTAGAATGTGGTACTCCATGTTTCATTATATTGAGATGCATGGGGGTGATGAGGATAATTATTTCCTGCAGTTCTATGAAATACCTTTTGCTTCATATCCGTAGGTGTAATATTATGTGCATTCACTGATCATCAATCCTCTCAACGGTGTATCATCATATTTACATGAAACTCCTAATCAAGTGTTCGGAAAGCTTATCTAGCTTTTATGAACTTCCATTTTAATTAACTCTGGATAAAGTTCTTAACTCCTATTTCACATAATGGTGGTGGAGCGGTGGGGGTGGTGGTAATGGTGATGGTTGTGGTGGTAGAGGTAGTGGTGGAGCGTTTTCAAACACTATTTATGAGAAATAATTTTTAAAAATACTTTTAAAAAATTAATCAAAATGCACCCTTATGGGCTTATCTTCCGTATTAAATTTGGGGTTTTAATATTAACTGTCAGATTAACTTTAAAGTAAAATTTAAAGAGATCTCGACTACGAATAGCAAAAGTTATTTTGTTTATTTTTTAAAATTTGAATTGTATTGTACTTTATTATGTAGATTTTGACCCAAAAATCTGTAAATCTTGATATCAACTAATTATTTTTTGGTATCATAATTTTATCGTAGGCTCAAAGTTTTTCATGATATATCACAAATTATTTTTCAACTGAAGATATTGGCATTAAAGAAGAACAGTTGAATAATGGTCACCAAGGAAAAACATTGCTGTGAAAAGTTCTTATGTAAACTTCCAATGGTATATTAGTGGGGGACACCCCTTAAGAATTACTTATTAGTAGAGCTAATAATTAAGCATACAGTTATTCGGGTTCGATTCGAATTCGAATCATTTTTGAGTTTGGTTCGTTTAAAAAAATAGGTTAAACGTGAATAAATTTTCTATTTTACATATAAAACAGAACCAAGTTAAGTCGGAGTAACTCACTCCCATTAGAAAAATCTTACTTATTAGGTGAAAAAATTAAGAGGAGAACAGCATATCTGCACCAAGAAAGATTTGGTGTCAAAGTCAGAAGTGACCTCTGACTTCATGGCCAAGCCCTCCCAGTTGACAAGGTTATTAAAGCTGTATTCTGGAGATTTTTCCCCCAGAAATATAGGGGGATAAGGCTGCGGTTCCGATTCTGTAATTCATCTACACCATTAATTTTAGTTTAAATGATTGGAAATAATTAATAAAAAATAAAAAGAAGAAATTTTACATGTCAAGATTTTATTAGATAAAAAGTGAAAGTATTGTATCAAAAAAGTACTTTTCGGAATCATAGTAAGACCTAATGTGGGTGCCAAAGTCAGAACTGGCCTCTACCACCATGGCCAAGCCATCCTAGTTGACAAGGTTACTGCTGACCAGTGGTATGCAGCTGTGTAAGTATTTATATGGCCTTAAGATACCAATTCAAAGTTGTGGTGTTTATATGTGGATTCACAGCTACCCCAAGGGGACAAGATTTTTTTTTTAGTTCAACAGTCAGGAGTGTCTGAGTCAACTATCTTATATGCACGTCGACTAAAAAGAAACAAACTTTAATGAAAGTGTCAACATTTCTTTGAATTTAACCATTAATATCTTCATAATCATAAAGAATGAACAAATATCTTGACTTAGGATTAGCCCTGCAGAATATGGCAGATGCATAAATTGTTTCAAGGCATAAATATTATTACTGACAATTTTCTTCGGGTCTGCTTGAGAGAAAAAAGAAAAAAAAAACTACAATTTGCTTCTGAGAGAGAGAGAGAGACCTCATTTCCCCATTGAGTGCCCTTTTCAAAACTACAATTTGCTTGAACTTTTGAACTAGACCTCTTTTCCACACACCCCACTTTAAAGAACTAGATTAAGAGGCACCAATGGTGAGGAATAGTAAAGAGATCCTTTTGATCATCATGATCATGGAAGGAGTTGGTTGCATTATGAGATTTTGGTGTTGCATTTTGGTGTTGCATGTCGTTAATCATATCAATAAGGTGTCGATGTATAACATTGATGAATGTAGATAGCATATGTTAATATTATTATCAATGCCTTTTGATGCACAAATGTAGAGTTTTAATCGAATACCCAATCCATCATGACATGAAATCCAGTTTGTGAACAAAAATCCCGAGAAAAAAAAACTACAAAATTGAAGGGACTAAGAAAGCAGTGAGAGAACATATAACTTGGCATTCCTGAACTGTAATTTCTGTAAAACTACACCAGGCTAGACATATTTGTTGCAATAACACAAGTAGAAAAGGCTGCAATATGTTAGTTCTAGCAAACAGCCAACAAACAAGCTAGAGAGACACCTACAATGGACTTGAACATAACCGACGATGGTATGTGGCCCTTGTCACTGCGGAAGAAGAGCGCTTGGTAGACAGGTATATTGATCATTACTATAAGCCAACAAAGAATAATTTGTGGAATCAGATGTTCAACAGCCCTTAAATTCCAATCCAAAAGAGCTCTCTTGATACCCCAAGCAAAACTGAAGAGGTTCAGCAATGCTATTGTTGAAGTGATGGTAAACATTATAGATGAGCTTCCGAACTCAATTATCTCTTGCTCGTACCTCTTCAACACATCATCATCCACCACCTTGGCCGTGATGGCAAATGCTGTTTCAGAAAACCCCAATTGCCTAGTAATAGTATCAAAGAATGCAAAAAAATAAGAAGTTGTCCTCCGAATCAACCACATTCTTTGGACGTTCCACCATCCTTTAAGTGTATCTCCACAGGTCAGAGCTTCAGCTAAGCTACCAGCATTTCTTCCAATAAAAACATATGCAAAAGGCAGGAACCATGGGCTCGATACCTGAGACACATTCAAAGAAGCCATTAAGCGATTACACATAAGCAGAAAATAGAATTTAATTCTCTTATATGCTTTCTTTAATGAATCATTTACCCATCTATGAAATAGACGGGATGTATGTCTACAAATTGAGATGGATCAAAAAAGGATGTAGTATGATCTAAACTATTGATGAATAGTATGTTGATTCATATTTCTTAATTTGTAAAGTAAAGAGTAATGCAAAGTAATCATGTGCCAGTAACCAGATTTGAACCGTGCGGTGACATGAGGACTTTCAGTCCACTCAGCCTGCTGAGCTGTCCCAATTCCCAACCATTCCCTATGCAGCATCCTCATGACTTGGGTCAATGTATGACAATTTTAAAAAAAAAAAATAGTCCTTCAGGAATGGAAAATATCCCCATGACCATAGTGAACTGGATAGTTGCTTATGTTCAAATATTGAGCAGTAGCTTTTGTGCACATGTTGACATATAGCAATGCCACATTCATATGTCCTTCAATTTGATGCAGAAGTGAAAGACTTCCTACTCGTATGATTATTGATCTATCAGAAAGAAAAGAGATGGAGATACCTCTGGTACTATAGCAATACCACGGAGCAAGCAAATAGAAGGCATCATTGCATAATACAATGTGGGAATTGAAACAGAAGCCCACAGAAGGTAAACACAATATCCCATTTGGCCACCTAATTTTATCTTCCCATGCCCATATATGAAGGGGCAATACTTGGATAAGAAAATCTGAAACATGCCCTCTGACCATCTTTTCTGTTGAACAAGAGCTATATCAAGGGTATTTGGAGCAACACCCAAAAAAGCTGCTTTATCTGGATTGTAGAATACTGGTTTCCAACCCCTGCACTGTATTGTTAAGCCTGTGACGATATCCTCCACTGGACACCCATACACCAGTCCCATCTGCACATCACCGTCCATTATGATTAACCTTCCATGTATAGATTCATATGTGTGTGTGTGTGTGAGAGAGAGAGAGAGAGAGAGAGAGATAAAGAGAGAGAGACCTCTTTCCCCCACTGAGTACCCTTCTCATAGCTACAAGTTACAAGAGCTTTTGATGCTTCTTCCAGTTCGTTTACATTTCTCTTTTTAGTTTGATCAGTCACAATGCTCCACTCAGCTTTGAGATCCTTAGAGCACTTCTTTCCACAAAGGCTATCTCTCCGGTGGAAGCATCCAGTGCCACAGTACAAAGCTGCACCATATCCATCTACGCCAGCAAGCTCAACCTTCGGAACACAACATTAAAGGCACTGACCCATCATTATCCAATCATCCATCATATATTGCATACATCAAAATGACAAGCACCAAGGGGTTTGAGATACTTTATACTTCTATTGATTAATCCAAAAAAATAGGAAAGAGGAAACCTAAGCATGCTCATACAACGCACCTTATTAACTACATTGCATGCATTTGAATAAATGTCATTCTTGGTAATATTTTCATAGCGCTGTGGATGTTGCACATATGATATCTCATGTCCTCGCTTTTCATCCATGAAGAAGCATAATGCCTCTCGTACTGCATCTGGATCATTCGAGTACATATCACAGTCCAAGTTGAGGATGATGGGGGCATTGCTTATCATAGAAGACACTCTTATCTGCAGAACCAAAAAGATATCAGCTTCACAACGCTACTCAAATTAACATAAGTTCAAGTCAAGCTTCATAAAAGAATCCACTCAATGATGAGTCATATAACTTGTAATTACAGGGCCACACCAACTAACATATTGATTACCAATGCATTCATTGAACCAGCCTTAAAGTTATGAGGCCACTGTGGTCTCTTCTCTCGTGCCAAGTACACAAGTGTTGGCAATATATGTCCATCAATATCCACTGCACTGGGGTTCCTTCCGTCAATTAAAATCTGCAAACAACAGACAAAGGTGCGTTTTTTTTCTTCTTTCTACTATGAGGGGAAAAAGAAAAGAATTAAAACATCCAATACATTTATGGAGATAGATGTTTTGAGAGGATAATGTAGTGGTTACCTTGACAATTGGCTGATGATCTTGTTTTGTCACCTTGGAGTTCCACTCCGAGAACCCTTCATGTAGATCCTTCATATCTTTTGAAATGCTACCTTTTCCAATAGCTGTCTCAATCCGCATTTTCATCTCCTCATGAAGTTTCTTAGGAGCGGAAGGACACGAAAGAAATTAACTCAATCAATATAACCTTTAGGAAAAGAAGCCGCCTTAAAAATATATGAATCATTCTATTCTGTTGTTAGTGAAAGAATATTTAGCATGCACAAACTGCTTGACAGGTTACTCAATTCTAAACTGTGTGACCAATCTAGTTCAATGCAATATAAACTGAGGAGCTATAATAACAATCCAACTAGAAAGCAGTTCTTGCCGTGGTTTCAGGGCTACGAGCAATAATTTGAAAATGGTCTAGCTGTAATACCTTAACAGCCAACCATTCTTGTGCAAAAGCAATATCTCGTGAGCCAGAATTCTGTGCAAAGTAGGCCGCGGGGGACCTTGGTTCCACCTTGAATTTCTTGCAAAAGGGTATCCAATGTTTAGCGAACTGAGACGCCTCTACAAGAGCATAGAAGGTCAATTCTGATCCACCGTCGTCTGAAAGGTAAATGCTCAATTTTTCAGGTGGGAAATTGCATGACATGACAGACAAAACGGTGTTTATCACCATCGTTGGTGGTTCTAACTTGGGATCCGCTGTGCAAACAAAAATGTCAACCCCAGGCATTTTGTCCTCATATCTGTGATGAATCATGTAAACATGTCGAAGCAAGAGTAAAGTTATCAAAAGAGACAATGAAATTAAGAAATAGCAACAGAATAGATAATTTTATCCTCATATAGAATGAAGATTAGATTCAAAAATTAGGATTTATATTTGGAATCATTGAAACTCAGCTCAATGATTGTCAATCACAACATCGAGGGGATATTTGATTAATTCAGTAAGGGTATGACTGACATAATATCTGTGATTGGATTCAAAACATAGGCCTCTAGCAATTTGGCGAAGAAAGGACTACTCGACCCCTTCGTTTCGGAAGTGAGGTTTCTTTCGATTTCTTAGTAAGAATGGGTGACCATATTTTTACTAAAAGAATTCACCAACCAAGTTTTGAAGATATTAGCCACTCTGTGGATAGTTCCTCAACAAACACAATCAAAGATCAAAAGAGTACAAGTGGGAATTTGCATAAGCTTCATTTTTACTCACTTCAACAACAGAATGCTGGTGAGTTAAAGTCAACCCAAAAATATTAGAACAAGACATTGTTGAGTTGAGTTACACTAATATGTAGAACCTCTGAGAGGTTGTTACACGAACTTAAGGCTAAAACCTTTTCTCTTTTTTGACCGAGAAAGTTGCAGATGATCGAATATCTGACTTTTTATTGATTGATTGTGTGTGTGTGTGTGTGGGAGAGAGAGAGAGAGGACCTGGAAGAGAGTCTGGCTTTGAAAGGGTAACGGTAAACCACGTTCCAACGAACAGATTG
This sequence comes from Ilex paraguariensis, assembly GCA_963454935.2. Lineage (NCBI taxonomy): Eukaryota > Viridiplantae > Streptophyta > Magnoliopsida > Aquifoliales > Aquifoliaceae > Ilex > Ilex paraguariensis. Next base: position 339,170 of record CAUOFW020001814.1, read on the forward strand.
AGTGAAAATCCAGTAGAAACTAAACCAGAGCTCGGCCATGAAAAAACCAATCCAAGCCCATCTTCCTGGCTCTTCTGGTTGTGGCATGTGTGTTAATCTGTACACCAATATCATACACACACCCACAAACAATGTAAAAGCAAACAATTTATAAGCATCTCTACCCTTCGCTGCTTTTGTCTCAAACAAGGGAAGAGCTTCTTTTCCTCCACCATTCTCACTCATCTCTCTCTCTCTCTCTCTCTGTACACTCTCTCTCTCTCTTACTCACACACACTGTCATAAACACTATTATAAGCACCACAAATAAACAATAAAGATGCTAGCGTGCTATGTTATCGCTCTTTGCGTTGATTATTGTGCTAGTCTACGCATGCTTATAAATTTTATCTTCTTTTTTTTTTTTGGGTGGTTATAAATCTTATCTTCATTGTCTTGTACTAAAAAGAGTATAAGACTAACTTTTTTTTCTTCCCCACCAGTACCGTACGTGGGACCCCATGCTTCCTCCATGTAAAAGTCGGAAATGTTTGCACTTTACATCATAAAAAATTTTAAGTTTTTTATTTATATATTCAAAAATTAAATATTTTATATTACACTATGTATTAACATTTCTGTTAGTTTTTATTATTTTTTTTGTCAAAAATTTATCTATTGACACTTACAAAAAAATTAACAAAAAATTAATAGAATGACTATATTTGTAATATTTTTGATATATTAAAAAGTGTACTATAATATATTTAATTTTTAAAGATATAAAATTAAAATTTTTTAAGATACAAAATATAATTTACCCTAAAAGTATCGAAGATATCTTGCACACATGTTCAAAAAAAACAAACACAAAAATTTACTGGACAGTGTTTCGTCCCCGGACAAAATGGTCGTTTTCATAGGAAGACTTGGTGGACTTTTTTTAGTCTAATGAATTCGGCTCTCTTCTAACGTTGGAGGCGTTGTTGATCAAAATAATATTATTTTACACCAAAATAATGTTATTCTATTTACCGGAACGAAGTTATTTTGGTGCAAAATAAAGTTGTTTCTATTGTTAATCTTTTAGCAGCAGAGGATCCTCAACTTAGTCTATCATTGACACTATGCATCGCCGTCTTTAGGCAATAATTACATGATGGTATTATCTAATAAAAAATAATGTAATAAATAAAATAAATATCATTTTGACACGAGATTGTTATTGAATTATTGGATAAAAAGGTATTTATTGAATCGTGTGAGGGTAACTTGTCAACGTGTTAATTCTTATTAAATAGTAGTAACACGTCATAAAATGTTACATTATATATTTGAGAAATTATACTAAAGTCTTTTGAGATTTATCGATTAATCACTTAAACTCTTGATATTTAAAATATTATACATATATCCCAAAGGTTTGTATTTTGTACTTGCGTAACACTTAGACTCCTTCCATCCATTAATAAATTATATTTAGACCCCTTAAAATTTTTATGCGCATAATATTTAAATTTCTTAAGTTTAATATGTTATATTTAAATAAAAAAAATATTTCAATCAAAGATAAAATATCAAATATTTTAAATTTTATAACTTAAATTTATATTATATTATGTATACAAATAAAAAAAAAATTTAGTTTGACGTTGAGAAATTAAATTTTTCATGGGAATACTATCCTTTCCAAAATGTGTCACTCACAAGTCACAAGCGTGGGCACTACTTGTCTAATCCTTGTACTCCAACAAACATATATATAGTTTTTTTCCAAAAAAAAAAACATATATAGTAGTAATACCATTACTATTACCATCCCACTTCCAATTTCAAGGGAAGTAACCCCCTGCAACCCCAAAACAGTAGGCATCGTCACACACACACACACTCTCTGTAAGCACTCTCTGAGGACACTATCAAACACTTGCTATGGCGACCAACAGAGACGAAGCTCTATCCTTCATAAATCCATCAACATCGTCCCCAATCGCGGTCTTGGACGTAGACAGCTATCTTCTAGATAATTCCCAGATTGGAAGCGCTTCTGGAAGCTTCCAGAACGAGGGTTTTCTCGGTGGCCTTGACGGGGGTGGTAACGGCAGCGACGCGGAGTTCGGGTTCTCTCGGGCAGATTTCCGGCAAAGCCCTCTGGTTGGGACCGTTGAGTACTACGATCGCCATGTGTTCCTTTGCTACAAGAACCCTCAGGTCTGGCCTCCACGTATTGAAGCTGCTGAGTTTGATCGCTTGCCGAGGCTTTTGTCGGCTGCTTTGACGGCCAGGAAGGGCGATATGAAAAGACAGGTTTGTGGGTTGATTTTATTCGTTTAAAGTATCGGTTAAGCTTTCTATGTTGTGATTTGGACTGTGTTTTTTATGTTGTATTTGTCTGGGGGGTTTTAGGATTTGGATTTTTTGCCAAATGTTTGGACTTGGTTTTATTGCAAAAGCGAGGATTTGGAAGATGTGATGTGTGTCGATGTGCCCTTATGCAATTTGAAGGATTTTGATCTACAGGATTAGGGATTTTGTTGAGCGGAAAGGGGTGTTTGGGGCTTCGGGCGTGGCTTGTGATTGAGAAATCAGTGAAGAACTTATGTAGATACTGTACATTGTGATGATAAATGCCGGTTTTTCGTCAAGATACCATCTTCTAATGTTTGTTTAGCAACTAGGGAACCCTTATCCATATTATTAATCCACATAAGTTAAGCACTGGAAACAATGTTGGTAAGGGTGTGTGTGTGTGAGTGCATACTGTTGAGGAACAAATGTTGGTGCTTTATGAGTGTCTATGTATACACCTAGAATGTGGTACACCATATTTCATTGTATTGAGATGCATGGGTGATGAAGATAATTATTTCCTGCAGTTCTATGAACTACCTTTTGCTTCATATACATAGGTGTAATATTATGTGCATACACTGATCATCAATCCTCTCAACGGTGTATCATCATATTTACATGAAACTCCTATAGTTGATGCTAATCAAGTGTTCGGAAAGCTTATCTAGTTTTTATGAACTTCCATTTTAATTAACTCTGGGTAAAGTTCTTAACTCCTATTTTACATAATGGATTGGAGTCACTTGATCAACGTATCTGTTTTGTTTATCCAAATTATCATTTAAACTAGTGTGATAATTTCAACTGGTAATATCTAGAAATAAGTATGGTTAAAAAATAATGAGTGTCTACATAAAACAGTTTGGCACTACATAAAACTAATCACCTCTATTTATGTCTTTATATGGTACTTGTGCCTGTGCATTTTTCACTTCATTTTCTACTCTAAGTCACATTCATTGTAAAAACTATTTGTGTCTATTATGGTTGTGTGCCATACAAAGATGTGCCTGGGGTGCAGTACACATTTGTTATTACAAGAAGGGGAACTAAATGTAACCCACGAGGAAGTCACTTGGCTAATGAAAAGTGATTTAACACATGGTTTGGTTTCGTTTTGATAGGCCAAGTAGGTTGTTTGGACTTTGATATTGGCTGGATGTATTATTTATGCATGCTTTTTCTTCTTAAGCCATAAATTTAGACATGATTGCCAGTTTATCTTTTCTTCCTTCATTGTGCTGGCTCAGCTATGATATTTTACCTTCAATTTTCCCCTTTTGTATTGAAGACCCGCTTGACAATATGTGAGGGACATGATGGAACTGAGACATCAAATGGGGATGTGTTGATGTTTCCAGACATGATCAGATACAGGTCAAAACACAATTTGTTGTCAACTACTGTTTGATACTTTTCACTTGTCTTTTCCCCAAAGACGCAATATGATGTTGGCGAATAATACAGGAGGTTGACACATTTTGACGTCGACACATTTGTTGAAGAAGTACTTGTGAAGAATGGTGAATGGCTACCTGGAACTCCTGAAGCACTAAGGGGCTCGTACATATTTGTATGTGCTCATGGTAGCAGGGATAGACGGTGTGGTGTTTGTGGACCTCCTGTGCTTAATAGATTCAAAGAAGAGATAGAATTACGTGGTCTTCAATGCAACGTGTCTGTTAGCCCATGCTCACACATTGGGGGGCACAAGTATGCAGGGAATATCATCATATTTGGAGCAAATATCAGAGGAGATATCACTGGACACTGGTAAGGGAATATCTTTTAGTTCATTGATATGTTTTACCCAGTTAATGCTTCATCTTTTTTCCTGATTCTTAGTTTCTCTAAGCTTTTCTTTTTCTTACCTGAATTGCACAGCATAAGTTACTGATCTTTTTGCAATTCTCTTTCAACTCTTCAGGTATGGGTATGTTATGCCAGATGATGTACCTGTTTTACTCGAACACCATATTGAGAAAGGAGAAATTGTAGAGTGGCTATGGAGGTAATTTTACATTCCTTGTGCAAATTTATTTTCTATTTTGGAAGGTGGGACCGATTGGAAGTTTATTTTGCTCCTTCAGCTAGAATTTTGGCAAGACAGTTCTCATTGAAGGAAATGGGAAAATATGAAATGTTTTTGCCATCACAGTTGCGTACGACTCAGAATTTTTTTTTGGGTGCGCGCTAGCAATTAATTCATGAATTTTTCCAGCAACTTAATTTTTTTTTTTATGAGGTGTACTGTGTGCTGAGGTCTTGGGGTCTACTTATATTTGATTTAGAATTTACTGCTTTTGAAGCATTGTTGAATGCAGAGTTGCAGACTGAGGGATCGTCAAATTATTTGGCAGCAATTCATTATACTTAGTCCAGGAAATTCTTTCTTAGGGTTTCTTTCGTTGCTCATCCTTTAGATTTTTCTCTATGAAAGAGTTACCATTGAAGAAAATTATTTTGAGACACCTTGAATTTTCCGGTAGAACCACAAGTGCACTCATTACTTAACCCCGATATATGAAGTAAAAGCAATTTTTCTCCATGGATAAGCACATCCTGCAAGGAGCTCTTATTGTCTTAAGCTGTGAGATGATATGCCATAAAGCCCACTAGACGTCAACAAAATTGGACAATTATTATTTTGTAACCTGGACAATAAGTGCGGATGTTTTGAGGTAACTGCAGTACTTTTTCTATTTTCAAATTGAGCCTCTCTAGTTCTCATTCTTGAGGTTGAGTAGATCCGTCCAGAAAACCAACGTTTTATCAATCAATGAAACTTAAAACCTTTCCTGTGAATATAGTATGGCATCATTTTAATTGGATTTTCTGAAGAGTTTGAGTCCGGATAGTGTGGGGAGAAAGGGGCTAAAAGGTAAAAATGGAAGTTAGGGATCATTTAATTGAAATATACAGTCAAGGGGAAGTGCAAGAAGAATGTACGACAAGGTGAAGAGGGGTAACATCATTGCCATGGAACTTAAGAAAACTCTAGATAGAGCTAAATGGCACCAAGGGGGATCAAAGAACTGTATCCTATGTTGTTGGAATTAAGGCTTTGGGTTGTATACATATTTAGTTGTTCCTATGGTAAAATTGATCAGTGTTTGAAGCTAAATTGTGATTAATTGATAGAATGTATATATGTTGGTGTATATGCAGCTGCTGGCTGTTAAGTCCAGATGCAAAGATGTGAATCGGCTGTTTGTTATACTAATTTGATTGGATTATTTGTACTTTGCTTTTAGGGGACAGATGGGTCTATCCGAAGAAGAGCAGACGAAATCCCAGGAACTAAGGTTTCAACTAAATGCTGGGGCCACCGTGGAAAGAAGCACAAAAAACTCAACCCAAGCAAATGAGATAAGTAATACAACAGGTGGATCTCAAGTCGAGGGTATGAGCTGTTGCCAGACGAATGGAAGCTCCCCATGTTGTCAGAGCCCTCAATTACCAGAAGAGAAACATAATCCTAATCTCAATGAGACATTGGCAAAGTTTACATCTGAAAAGAAGAGCAACAACAAAGAGATTCCTAGAAAGACTAGTGGAAAAGGGGTTTGTACACGAAAGGTGTGCTCTATGCCAACGTGGTTTGAGAGCTGGGAGCGTGACGACACATACGCAGCTCTTGCTGTTATTTGTGCTGCTGTATCAGTTGCCTTTGCCTATAACTGCTATAAACAGTTGAGGTAAATGCTTAGAGAATTCGAACTTTGTGTTGTGTTGATGCTACGGCAGGATGCAGAACTTTGCCCTTCTGTCTCCTATGTGTTCAAGATATGAATATTGCAGCATACTGTAATGCATCACTAGAAATATCTTTCTTCAAATATGAAGGGCAAAAGACAGGAATCCTTAAGAAATCAGAAGAAAAATGTTTGGGAAGGTGAGTTTTGGTGCTTCATTTCTTTGCTGCTTCCCTTGATGCTTGATGTATAGATTTGGATTTTGTAATATGTGTGAATCTCCCCAATATCTCGTAGTTATATGAAGAATGTTTGCATTTTCTCGTACAAGAGAATGCTTCATATTATTCTCTAATCTGAATCAAAATAATGAACAGACTCTCTTGTATGGCCTTAAAAACTCCAAGTACCTACAACTTAGGGAGGTGGAGGAAGTGAGTGTGGAAGGCAACTAAAGACAGGTTGACGCCAATTTGTCCAATGGCTACCCCTGTGAATGCTACAATGGCGATGGACCCCACGATCAAGTGGCAGCTGTGATGGATCCAACCTATATGTCAGGCAGGTCTTGCCTTAAAAAAGGCCTTTGGAAGAGAACCATAAATCATAAATGTAAATCTATAGTGAAAAAGCTGTGTTACAATAAGCCAAAAAATATACGTGTAAAACTTATACTTCCTCTCATTTCAAGGTTAAGATCGTGCACTCATAGGTGGTAATGTCAAGCTAAAACTTGAGCTTTTTCCTACTAAGCATGCATTGAGGCAGCGCGCAAGCCATTGAAATTACATTCCTAATTTAACCGCATGGTTTGCTCAATGGCTGTTATGGAGGTAATTGGCCACCAAGACATTTTCATATCAGCTTCACGTATGTTTATTTCCTTTCATTCTTCTTCAATCAATGCTTATATTAACGTTATCAGGCGAGTTGGAAAGCCCATTCTGAATTCCAAGCCTCTGAAACTCAGATTGTAATGTTTCAGCTATCTTAGCATCGGCTGGGTTTGGCTCAGGGAAATCCACATGGAATGACCCCTGTTTTATTGGTGTAGTGGGTTCCATGAGCTCAGCTTGATGCTTGACATAACTATAGAGCTGTTGATGGAAGGCATGGTCCAATGAGAAACAGTCATCATTTGTTCCATTTCTAGAATGTCGAGATGATCCTGATCCTTCTCTTTTACAAAAATGTGGGAGAGATGAATAATCCATTATCTGCATTGAAGTTACCAGCCAGATTGTCAGAGCTCTTAACCATACAATCAGCAGAAGCAAAGTCGCGGAGATCAGGACTAACACAAGTATTAGTAATTGTAAGCCTTAACTTCATTACCTCCATAAAACTAAAACAATAAAATCCAGGTCACTATTCCAATGTGAGAGGAGAAAATTAGCAAAGGCTGGTACCATCATAAAAGCACAAACTCGAGGCAAAAAAGTTAAAATCAAAGCCTTAATTCTCAACAAATTAGAATATTTATTTGGTCTTGTAGAATTTTTTGCAATTATTTTTGTCCCATGAATGGAGTGCATGCCTCACACTGGCAGTCAAATTGGATGAAAATTGTAGCTATGCATTTTTGGTCCGCAAACCATGAGGGTTTATGTGGTTTTGTTTAAGTGTGAGGGGGTCGAGAGCAATGGGGCATGGCTTTAATGGTATCACACTATCATCAAACAACAATATTGTTATTCTTGGCGAATTAGAGAAGACCATCTACTTAAAAATAGCAGGATTATCGGTCAATGACATTATGTCATCTCAAATTTGTGGATTCCTCAAGTAGAGATCTCTATAAATTTATTTTGTATAGGCGTACAAAATAATGGAAATTCCAAAATGACATTGGGAATGAGAATGATGCACTTGCACAAAGTAAATATCTCATATTTGAAGAAAAACATGTTTATGAACTAAGGAGTATAAAGACCATGATGTGGAAAAGTTTCCCATACCTTTAATAACTCATCCCTTCCAGAACCTGCCAGCACCTGAACTTTCTTCCTTGTCCTTTCTTGCAAAAGAGGCCTCACAACCTGCAACAGTTATGAGTTTCATGCTGTTGCTAGGTTACATTATTTTGACAAAAAGCAGTGACATCTTTTGCACAAGTAAAGATAGATTCAAACCTTCCAGCATGCCGAAAATATGTAAGGGACATTAACAATGTAATATGTATCTGTCTTCTCTGGGTAGTTCAGGTCATCGATGGTAGATATAGCTGTCAATAACTGCAAGCAAAGGGTGAAGGCAAAAAATATGAATTCCCAAACAAAGGATTTAGTGGCATGACCTAAATTGGTTCATAAATGTAATAAACACAAGTATCTGAAGAACATTGAATGGGAAGTTGCATGTTTCAGAATCCGCCCGAGCACATAGAGAGTAAGAGTTTAGCATGTATCAGAAAGGAACTCAGAATTTGTGGATATCCAACTAAATGATGTTGTTCTGTACAGGAAATTATAATGGGGTCTTAGATGTTGATGTGACAGATTGAGCTAGAAAATAGTCGATTCTTGGATATTAATGCAGAAGTTGAACTGAAGGGGGATTCATTTGTAACTTTTATTTCTGCCATATAGGTGAGTAGTATGTGGAAAAACCAAAAAACAAAAGGATGACCAAATTTGAGTCGAAATTCAGGACAACTGAACAGTTTACTACATGGAGTTGGCTACTATGTGTTAATTAACAAGCAATGTTGATAGTACCAGGAAAGTTCATAAGGGAAATTTCTCAAGAAAAAGAGGAATTTCTTCCTCATGGTTTTTAAGTGACTTCGTATCAAAAGAAGGTTGGCAATGCAATAAGTACCTTAATTTGGTTCAGTGCAGAAAGCTTTAGACCAGTCATATCCAGAATCTTCACACAGGTGCTGATATGCCGCCCATACTGCTTTGTTGCAGAAGGCTACAATAGAGCAATGAGTCAGTCCACTAGAAATTCTATGGCTATATATATGATTGAACAATCTGAAGTCTGTGGACACAATACTCACCAATATCACGCGGTCCCTATATTCATTCATCTGGATGTGTGACTGAATATAGTAGTGAATCTGTTATGGAAAGAAAATTTGCAAGTAACTATCACAAAGTAAAACAATAACCCATTAATGCATCTGGTAATAGTGAATTTATCCCTTTCTCTCAACTGGTATTCATGCATCTGTAATGATTTATATGTGTTTACAGTAAGTTTTTCTTGGTGCTAAGAAGTATGGAAAGAGTGGAATATAAGCTTAAATGGAACAGTAGTACTAAATACGGAGTACTGTTAAACCATGGATATAAGATGGATCAGATCAAAATGCAGGCATGCACTCTTTTTCCATAACAGCCGCTGTATTTGATGCATCAAAATTGTTACTCTTCAGGAATAACTGGATGCATAATGCAAATGCCTTAGTCTTAAGAAAAGCAAAGATTAAACATTATGCCCTCGTACAACTCAAACTTCTTCAGACATGCAAGGAAAACATATCCTTGCAGTAACGTCCAAAGTCTTACATGACATCATATGATTGTTTACAACACTTGAGTACTCTTAGTTACACAATGTTAACCAAGACTGAGTGAAGTCAAAACAACAGAACATCCTTACAGATGCTTTGTCATATGTGCTTAGTCCTACTCCAACAGCAATGATAGGAAGACCCTGGAAAAATTAACAAGGAAAAATAGAAATCATGACCTGCAAAACATGTGCGTATCATAATCACTATATAAACAAAATATATCAGGTAATGGATTCCAGGACAACAATAGCATTTATTGACAGCCAAAAGAAGTAACTATCATCAAAGGAATACCTCTTTTGAGTAACCTGACATTCCAACAAGCTGTGAATCCCGCACTGCTCTATACAAATCAGCAGGGATGATTGGTTTCTGCATAGAAAAGCAATTAAAATAGTCGATTAAGTAATTTATAAGAAGGACCACATCAAAAAAGTGATATTGTATACAGGGCATGGCCTACAGTGACAATTCATACTCTTCCAAAATTAAGTTGACATTTTAACTCCTAAATCTTCTATAAGTTTATTTGATGTTGCAGTTTTTCATATCCCATGGGAGACATCAAATTTCTGCCAATGATTCCATTTCAGGAATTCAATGTGTCCTTTTCAAGAATCTTGGGGTGAATATAATTGGGCAGAATATGACACTAAATATCCTTGAGTTCAAGTGAACATCATAGATAATCAACTTAGAGTCAAAAAATACGATTGGAAAAGAAATAAAAACTGAACTACTGCTCACAAGCAGGTAATTTTAGGAGAACAAAAAGCACTGTACTTAAACTTCATGCATGCTACAAGCCATAGTCCTTATGATAGACCCTCATTCTTCCACATCCATTGCCAAAGCTGATTACTATTTAATCACACTAATAGTCAAAACATATTAGACAAAACTATTTGTTTCACTTCCACTTACGCAACTTCCTAGATGTAGAACCAGTCGTTAACCTCTTCCAAAATTCTAGTATACGCTAAGCCTAGATAATCGTTCAGTCCAAAGCAGAAGATATGGCATTATGACCTAATCCAGATCGTAATGAATGGACAAGACACCACATCATGTGATCATAGATTACCCAGTAGATGAGAGTCATATTAAGCACAAGCTAAGAACAATACAATTAGCTGGAAAAGAGGACAATATAAACATAATAATGAACCGATGGGCCTTTGGTCTAATTGTACTCCTTGCCTTAGAAAGGTTTTGCTTAAGGGTTCAAGTCCCCCTCCCCAAAAAAATAAATAAATAAACATAATAATGAAGCTTACCGCCAATATTTTGTCGATTCCATTTTGTATTCTCCAGTTCAAAGAATCAACCAGCTGGGAAGTTGCACAATCAGTGAGAAATGAAGATATACCAGTTTGTTCAAATATCTCATCTGAAATCATGGTCTAACCATTTGATGGGCTTTGGCAACATTCCCATCCCTCGCTTTGAGAAACCGCACCAGAGTTTCAGTTGGATATCCTTGATGAATATTCTGGAAACCAAGACAAAAGCTCATACTTGTGGTTAATTGTGTACTAGTCCTCTTGCTCAGTATAATTTTCATTTCCTTCATAACCCTTAAACCTTACAAAATTATGAGCTGAATGTGATGCCGTTCTAACACATAGCATGGAAAAGTAGGATGGTGGGGAAGCAAGGTGAACTATACTGGAAAGTTAGCTTTTCACTTCCAAACTACCTCATGATAATCATTCTTCAAGAGTGACTTGCAGAAAATTTACAACCGATGTGCTTGGTCACTTCAATCACTTTTGAACTGATTTTGTAATTATGGTTTTTGCCCATGCTGGGCTCTAATAATTCAAGATGCTTTAGGTCACTTTATTTTGAACTCCTTTCTGCCGCAAAACCTGTTTGCTTGATCTTGCATCCGATGCTACTTTTTGTTCCATAAATGACAATAAAAACAATTGTTCTGGATATAAGTGTAAAGTACTAACCCAATTAGGCCACAGGGGGCTGGAGCAGTCACATGCATGAGCGGCTATAAACAACTTACCCAAAGAAGGGTACTTCAAATTGCTGAAAGTTCACAGAGTGCCTATAAACTACTGCCCCCAAAGAAGGAGACTTACAAGTTACTGGAACTTTACAGAGTGCTATACACTACTGACCCAAAGAAGGATACTTTGAGTTGCTGGAACTGTGACGAGTGACGAATATAAACTAGAGACTCAAAAAGGGAGTTCAAGTTACAGAAACTCTGGATCTAGATAAACTAAGTCAAAAATATGGGAAAAAAAGTTCAACTAACTGAACTAAGAGAGATCAGTTAGCAACTTCAAACACAATTTCACGAGCCTTCAATTGACAAAAAATTCAGAAGACTCCGGTTATTCAGACTATGAACATCACATTTCAGGATCCACCTAAATTATATCATCAAAACTCAAGATATTGCATCAAAGATTTCAATTTTCAACCCACCAACAAAACATGTCCCAGCTTAAGCCAATTAAAAATTCTAAATCTATTTTCGTTCTTCCTTTGAAAAACCAACACAGAGATCCACAAGCATAGCTTCTGCACTCCAAGAATAAGAATTAAAGCAACTTAGGCTTGATAGGAAACTGATTAACCAGCCCGTTTCCACAATAAATACAAAAAGACTGACTAAATTTTCAGTGCAATTAGATTCCCATAAAATAAGTTGAAGATCAAATCAATACCACAAAACCCATTAAGAATAACTTCGTGGGCCAAGATCAAATTCAACTTTACCAAACATTTATTTTTTTATAATCCAAATGAGACAGATCTAGCATGTAGATTTTCATACATAGATGGCAAGAGAGGCTGACCTTGAAGGTGTTTTTGAGCGGCTCATCGACTTTAAAAACAAAGCAAACAGAGGAATTGTTAGTGTTTTGTAGTTTCAAACAAGAAAAAAGACCAAATCAGATAAATGTGAAGTGAGAGTTCTAAAGAAGCTGACTTTCTTCCATCAAAGTGTGGAACTGCTTGATTATTTCTTGTGTTATGATCACCATTTTCCCCCACACTTACTTTACCAACAGATTCAAACCCAGATTTGAATTTCTGACTTTCTTCTTTTTAGGCCTCACAATTTAAAACCTTTTGGGCATATATATACATATATATTATATATATACACACTGGAGAGAGAGAGAGAGAGAGAGAGAGAGATGGGTGGCCCTTGTGAAAATTTGAGCCTTTTCCCTCTCTCCTCTGGAAATGAAACTACTGCTTTCTTCATTTATGAATGACTGAAAAACGAAAACACCAAAGCATTGAAATCACAAATATCCTATAGATGAGAATATGCTGCAATTATACAATTTAATTACTTAAATACTTTTTCCGTTCTTAAATATCTGTCGTTAAAAATTTTTACACATGAATTAACAAAACTATTAAATAACTCTAATATGAGTAAAAAATAATTACATAAGATTAAAATATTTGTATTCAATAAGTATTACGAAGGAAATAAATATAAAAGACATTTAACCTCCACCTAATCTAATATATTGAAAAATTAAGGATAAATTTGGAAGAAAAAAATATTATTTATACTTTGATTTTATTAAACGACAAATATTGTGGAACAAAAAAAATTATATAAAACAACAGATATTTAAGAACGAAGAAAGTAATAAAAATGATATATCACTATTTAATATTCTTTATTTTGGATAAAATATATTTTTGATCTTTAAAGTTCCTAATTTGTATCTATGTTGTCTAATCTCAAACATTTGTCAAAAAATTGTTAACGGTTCTAGTCACGCACTAATCACTTTGGATCAAATAAACACAAATTAAGAATTTTAAAGACCAAATAGACGCAAATTAACAAATTTGGAGACCAAATAAACACAAAATTAAGAATCACGTGATTGATGCGTAAATAAACGATTTTTTTAACGAACGTTTGGATTGAACAACATAGATACAAATTAGGAACTTTATGAACTAAGTAGACACAACTAAAAGACTAGAGATTAAATAGACACTAAACGTATATTGTGGGGATCAAAAATATATTTTACCTTTCTTTAGATTAAATTTTTGATATGTTGGTTTTTCAATAATGTATTTTACCTATTTTACCTTTCTTTAAATGATACTCTTTATTTACATCACGCGAATCATTATTGTAATGAATATATGCTCAATTATGAATTTAAAAGTTTTTGATTATTCGATAAGGATAAGTCTCTGTTTGGTACGATGAAAAAATAGAAAAATAAAAAGTTGAAATGATAAATAAAACATTATGTTTGGTAAGGAAGGAAAATATAAAGGATTGGAAAAATGGATGGATGATTTTTTTTGCAACTCATAAAAATCAATCACTCTAAAATCGAAAGAAAAGTACGAGCATGGATTCAATTAAGTGAAAATAAAATATTAACGATAAATTTTTTTATTCAAAGTTTATGTGAGTCAACACGAATACGACACGAAAATAAATTAATCAACTCGAAACGACACGATTAATTAAATGAGTTGAGTCAGATTTGATTAATGGTCAACACGAATCTGCAATGACTCGATACTAACTTGACACGACACAACACGATTCGATTGTCACCCCTAATCTTAGCAAGCACAAAAAAAAAATTAATCATTTTTATTTTTCATCTATTCTACAAAACACAAATAAAGGAAAATGTATCATTTTTACTATTTTTCCTTAAAAGATAGAAAGTGTACCATTTATACTTTTTATCATTCTTATCAAACAGAGTATAAGTGTCTTGTTGAATCGTGTATAAATTTAGTGAGATTTGATTAATGTTATCACTCAAAAAGTGATAAGTTTTTTTGTAAAAAAAATTAAAGGTGCTAAGGAAAATTTGAATGCAAATCCAACATACATGTAAGAGCATGTTCAACTCACTCTCCATTTTCTCTCTTTGAATTATTTTAGCTAGTTAAATACAAAAAAAATAATCTCCAACGATCCAACCTACTCTATATCCTACTCTTTATTTCTCATTTCACCAAAATAACTCTCTAAACGTGAAGAGTCATTTAGTCTCTTTAAATTATCTCTCTCTCTATATATATATTGTGCGTGCGAGATCCTGTACAATATAAAAAACGAGAACAGATCTCTCCCTTGGTGAACTTCGAGTGAGTCCGTTGAGTGACCAAACACGCTGCTTGGGACAGTCTGCAAAGTACGGTGGTAACCTAGAACGGTAATGGGAGATCCTGGGAACGGAAGAATGATCCAGTAAGACTGAAGGAGGTTCCTGGAACAAAGAAGAATAAGTTAGAAGGGCGCCGGAGTGTTTTCCGGCGTATCCCCTCCGACGATCTAGTCAGTCTTTGAGAAAGAGAGAGGAAGGAGAAAACACTGAGAATGTATTGTAGTAGAGAATTTATTGTTGCCTACCCGCTTTGCCTTTTGCAAGGAGCATTTATACCTTAAAAACTCATGATTGCTGTCAGTGTGGTCAGTAGGTGATCATTAGGCACAGGTAGCGTGTGCATTGATTCTGATGAGGAATGTCTTCTCTAATTAACTGCTCGGGGTCCCGAGCAATCAATACTGGGTCGTCGGGATGCCGACGGTACAATGTGCTCCTCTCGGGGAGGATGCAATAAATGCTCTGTAATAGGAGCATTTATTGCCTTTCATTTCCGAGCCTTACCGCATTGAATGCGGTCTCATCAAGGGAATGATGCAATTAATTGTTTGTTTTCCTAAGTCGCGTGTCAGCAACGGCATGCGGTTTGTCTGTCTTTGATGTGATATCATATGCCACGCGTCCATCCCCTATTGGCTGTGACCTCTGTATTCCAGTACGTTCTGACATTACTTGTGTAAGACGAGGTCATGATGAATGGCCTAGACTAGCCTAGGCTAATGACCTGTACGTCAATAGCTTATCCTGGAGTAGAGGAAGCGTCCAGGACGGGGGTACCTCTCGACACCGAGGGAGGTATGCCGACCGAGGTACATATCTGACCGAGGACACGTGTCGGTTGTAAAATATACTGAATGTATGATCCTATATGACGGTACCTCGGGGGCGAGGACATTCGTGCGCCGATGGTGCTTGATCTTAGCAACAGTGTTTTAGTAAAACCGAGGACACGTGTCTTCATCATAGGGTATTTCAGAAAAGTTCCATCAACTGCCCCCCAGTCTTCGATCTTCTGACACCGAGGACACGCGTTGTAAGGAGACGAAGGGTTTCCCAACTACCACCCGTCCTTCATCATTGCCTCGAGCCGCTTTCCCCGGCTTTGGGATGTCGTGCGCATTTAATGCGTCGTTTCGTTTCTCGTGTCTAATGATGAAAATTGCCTCTATATAAAGGGGGCTCCTCTTCCGTTTTTCTCGTTTTGCCATTTCGACTTCCTCAAGAGAGCCTCTTCTTAATCTTCGTCGGAGTTTTGTTTCTTCTTCCATCGTCGACTGCCTGTTCTTCCTTAAAATCTTAAAGCCAGCAGACCCATCGTTGATTCTGAACTTTCTGGAGGGAGTCGCTTTAAGGTTTTCCAGAAAAAACTCCGTTTTGACATTCGGGTGAGTTTCAGAATCCTTTTTCTTTTCTTCCTCCTAGCCTTTTGTTTTTCGATTGACTGGAGGTGTCATCCGGTTGATACACAACGATTTAACCTTCGGGAAACTTCCTCAGGGATTTTCAAGAACAAATACCCTCTTCTTTCTTACTTTTTTAGAGATGCCTCGTCGTCGCCCTGCTCCCGAGAATCCTCAGGCTGGTCCTTCGGGGTCGGGGAAATATAAGGTAAAGGCGATGAGCAGATCAATAGGTTTAGGGCCAAGTACGGCATTCCTCCGTGCGTAGACGTAGAGGATTATGACCCGGTGGTGCACTCTTCTACCCTCGGGGCCGAGGATGCCATGCCCTTCTATACTAAGGCCATAATAGAGGGAGGAATTAGGTTTCCTTTACCCCCCTTACTTCTTCAGTTCCTTTCTCATTTCCGCCTCTTCCCCGGGCAATGTTGCCTTAATTTTTTCCGAATAATTATGGGGGTCTTAGAGCTCAATAGGCGCCTCGGGGTAAATATTGGGCTCAACGATATCCTTTTTTGTATTCCCTCCTGAGAGTCATGCCTCACCAACACTTCTACCTCAAAGCCATGGACCCCTCCATGTACCTTGTAACTCATCTTCCGGACTCGGACAAGGGGTACAAGGATGATATTCTTATCTTCAAGGGATCTTGGCAGAGAGGTGTTGGTCCCGAGTACAATGACTTACTATGCCCTCTGGAATGGAGAACGACAAGTACGTCGGTTCCTTTGGGTTTATTTTTTCTTTCTCCCGACTTCCCATGTTCATGACTATTTTGTTTGTGCAGATATTCCTGCTCGGGAAACAGCTCCTCCCCCTCGGTCGCTGGTGAACTTTGCCGACCTAATCACGGTTTGGAGATTCACGGGTGACAACGGGTTTGGCCGTGCTGCTCACATCCTGCTGAATTATACCCCCGGTATAAGAAATTTTCACAGCTTCCTCAGCCTTTTGAGCCTTCGCGGTGGTCTGAACTCTTCGATCAGGCGGCGAGGTTAGAGGTTGAGGAAAACTTGGAGGAAGACCCGGATCGGGCTTCGGAGGCAGAGGTAGAGGGAGTTGCTGAAGAGCTCGGGGTCAGAGAGGACGCTGTTCCTTTAGACGCTGAGGTGGGGACTTCGGGAGGAGACTTGTGGCCAGACTTCCAAATTCTTCAATCCTTAGACGCCGAGGACGCTCTCGAGGTAGCGATGTCCAGCACCCCTCGCATTGATTTGGGGTTTCCTCAGGCAGAGGCAAGCCCTCGCAGCCGGGAGGGGTCGAGGAACGACCGGCGGCACCCCCTCTGCAGGGACCAGTTCCACCCCATCCTCAAGGGTCCTTGGTCGGGGTCAGGTGCGAGACCGGGATCCTCAAGTGGAGGAGGAGAGAAGGGTCAAACATCGGCATGATGGCCTCGGCCGAGGATCCAGGGCACCTCCCGCTCAGCAGCAAAGCGGGAGAGGCCGTGGGTTACCCCCTGCTCCTCCACAACAGCAGCAGCAGCAACAGCCTCGACAACAGCAACAACAGCAGCAGCAGACTTCCCCATCCCTTCCGCCTACAGTGGAGGCCGCGGAGTGGAATCCCCGAGCCACTGATCACATGAACCGAGTGATCAGGGTCGATGATTCCATTTTGCTGGATCCTCATGTCGCCAATGCAGTGAGTGAGACACTGCATTTCGAGGCTGACATGACGGCTCACAGGGGGCGTTCAACGAACGTGTTGTTCCGCTCCATCATCCAGAATTCCCTGGTGGTAAGTTTATTTTTGCTTTGGTTTCTTCTCTCTTGCTTTCTATTTTTGTGACACACTTTTTTCCCTCCTTTGCAGGCTACCCAGCAGATATCCATAATAGCTGCTCGGTACCATGGGTCTAGGATGGACCTCCAGCGGGCCCGAGATCAGAAGGAGGAGGCGGAAGCGCCCTCGCCCGAGCAATGGAGGATGTAGCTGCCAGGGATTCTACCCTGGCGGGGCAGGCTGCTCAAATCGAGCAACTCCTCAAGGACGCCGAGTCGGCTAAGGTTGGCGCTGAAAAGCTAAGTGCTGCCCTTGCCGATGCTGAGGGGAGGTAACCGAGCAGACGCGGCGGCTTTCTGCTGCGGAGGAGAGGGCGGTAGGCTCAGAGGAAAGCTGTCTGGCTCTTACCCAGGAGCTGGACCGGATCAGAGCCGAGGCACTGAACAGAAAATCGGAGGAGCAACTTCGGGAAGAGTTTGCCGATGACTGCTCCCTGCTCTTGAAGAAAACAGCAAGGAGTTCTTCAAGAAAGGGTGGGACGAGGCGCTCCAGTCTGCTGGAATCCCCTCAGACTCCCCGCTCTTCCAAATGCACAAGTATGTGCCCTCGGCAGAGATGGCACGGGCCGAAGCAGAGGTTGCTGCCGAGGATGAGGTCCCAACGCCGGTGCAAGTGTCGGCGGATCCTCCCGAGGCAGTGATCGTGGATTTGTCCGAGGACGCCCCGTCGGACCATGCTCCTGGTCCTCAAGTTGCCCAAGTTCTCCCTGTTGCCGAAGTACCTCTCCTGCCTGCTCCAGAAGCTTCTCAACCATTTTTTGCCGACTCGCCCTCGGCTGATGTTCTGGAGATGCTTGGAGCCAGATGAAAGTCTCTTCCTTTTTGATTGTACCCCTTTTATTTTCTTTTGTAGCCTTTGGGACGCAAAGCCCCTATTTCTTGAAATAAATGAGTATTTCTTTCCTTTTTCTGTGTACAGTAATGTTTTGCTCTCTTCTTTTTTTTTTTTTTTGTCTGCTTCGGGGACTAGAGTCCTTGTACTTTGTCCCCAGGGTCTTGGCCTTCCTGGAGGCTTGCTCCTGTCTTTGCTTCGGGGACAAGAGTCCTTGAACTCTGTCCCTAGGGCCTTGCCCTTGCAGGAGGCTTGCTCCTGTGTTTGCTTCGGGGGCAGGAGTCCTTGAACTCTGTCCCCAGGGCTTTACCCTTGCAGGAGGCTTGCTCCTGTTTTTGCTTCGGGGGCAGGAGTCCTTGAACTCTGTCCCCAGGGCCTTACCCTTGCAGGAGGCTTGCTCCTGTGTTTGCTTCGGGGACAGGAGTCCTTGAACTCTGTCCCCAGGGCCTTACCCTTGCAGGAGGCTTGCTCCTGTGTTTGCTTCGGGGACAGGAGTCCTTGAACTCTGTCCCCAGGGCCTTACCCTTGCAGGAGGCTTGCTCCTGTGTTTGCTTCGGGGACAAGAGTCCTTGAACTCTGTCCCCAGGGCCTTACCCTTTGCAGGAGGCTTGCTCCTGTGTTTGCTTCGGGGACAGGAGTCCTTGAACTCTGTCCCCAGGGCCTTACCCTTGCAGGAGGCTTGCTCCTGTGTTTGCTTCGGGGACAAGAGTCCTTGAACTCTGTCCCCAGGGCCTTGCCCTTTATCTTTGTCGTTGGCAAGCATTTGAGGGAGAGAATACTTCAAAAGTAATACTTCTTTAGATTCATAACATTCCATGGTCGTATTACAAGTTTTCCATCCATGTCTTCTAATCTGTACGACCCGGCGCCCCCGATTGATATCACTTTGTAAGGCCCTTCCCAGTTAGGTCCCATTTTTCCCTCTGTTGGATCGCGGGTATTGGCCGTTACCCTTCTGAGGACCAGATCGCCTATTCGGAATTCTCGAGCCTTGACCCTTCTGTTGTATAGTTGGGAGATCTTCTCTTGATACTTAGTTATCCTCAAGGCGGCTTCCTCCCTTCTTTCTTCCACTAGGTCCAGATCCAATCCCAGTTGACGGTCATTCCCCCCTTCGTCGAAAGCTTGGGTCCTTATGGTCGGGAGCCCTACTTCGAGGGGTATGATCGCCTCCATCCCGTATGCCAGGGAGTAAGGGGTTTCCCCTGTCGAGGACCGAGGGGTGGTCCTGTACACCCACAAAATGTTTAATAGTTCTTCTGCCCATTTTCCCTTGGCTTTCTCCAACCTCTTCTTGATCCCATTGATAATTGTCTTGTTGGAGGCCTCTGCCTGCCCGTTGGCTTGAGGGTAGGCAGGGGTGGAGTAGAAGTTACGGATCCCGAGTTGCTCACAGAAAGACTTGAAGCGCCCGCCGGTGAATTGAGTCCCGTTATCCGACACCAGTGCCCGGGGAATCCCAAACCTGATGATTATGTTCTCCCAGACGAACTTTTTGGCATCGATGTCGCGGATATGACTCAACGGCTCCGCCTCTACCCACTTGGTGAAGTAATCTGTGGCCACAATGAGGAACTTCCTATTTCCCGGAGCCTTAGGCAGGGGTCCAACCAAATCGAGCCCCCACTGAGCGAATGGCCAAGGGCTGGTCAGGGGGTGTAAGTCCCCCGCGGGTTGCCTGATTGCAGGGGAGAACTTCTGACACTGGTCGCACTTTTGGACGTATGCGCGCGCATCCTTTTGCATTTGCGGCCACCAATACCCCTGAGACATGATGCGGTGTGCCATAGATCGCCCCCCAGAGTGCCCCCCGCATATTCCTTCATGTACCTCATACAGGAGGTCTTGTACTTGATCCTCTTGGACGCATAGCAAGTAAGGCCCTGAGAAAGACCTCCGGTACAGCTTCTGATCCGGAGAGACCCAAAATCTTGGAGCTTTGAGTCTTATCTTCCTAGCTTCCTTTGAACACTCCGGGAGATCTCCTGTTGTTAGGAACCTGACAAAGGGATCAATCCAACTGGGCGGCTTGTGTGCGTCCTGGATGACCATCGCCTCGGGAGTATGGTCTATGCAGGATGTGGGAAGATATTCAATGGTGATCCTGCGCGACTGGGAGGAGTCCACCGCCGAGGCTAGACAAGCCAGGGCGTCGGCATGTGTGTTCTTGTCGCGGGACACTTGCTTGATTTCAAACCGGCCGAACCTTTGGATCATGGTCGTCGCCTGGTGATGGTACGCCTTCATCCTAGGGTCCCTCGTTTCGAACTCTCCGTTGACTTGATTGACCACCAGCATAGAATCGCAATGCACGATCAAATCGGTAACTCCAGTCGCCTCAGCTAACCGAAGTCCTGAGATGAGTGCCTCGTATTCAGCTTCATTATTCGAAGCCTTGAATCCCAGCCGAATGGCCTGCCTCCGCAATAATCCCATCTGGAGAGGTCAGCAAGACACCGATTCCGGACCCCTTACTATTTGACGAACCGTCCACACACAAAAGCCATGGCGATCCTTCATAATTCGTTGGAGACGCTAAGTCGGGAGGAGGCGGTCCTTCTAGAACGGGATGCTCCCCCGAAAACTCAGCTATGAAGTCTGCCAATATTTGACCTTTTATCGCAGTTCGGGGTTTGAAATGAATGTCGTGCTCCCCCAACTCCACTGCCCACTTGGAAATCCTTCCGGAGAGTTCCGCCTTTCTCAAGATTGCTTTCAAGGGCTGATCGGTCAGGACAGTGATTGGGTGCGCCTGGAAATAATGCCGCAGTTTCCTTGCAGTGGTGACCAAGGACAGAGCCAGTTTCTCCAGGGGTAGATATCTTGTCTCGGCATCCAGGAGTGCCTTGCTTATATAGTAAATTGGCTTCTGGCGGTGCTCATGCTCACGGATAAGTACCCCGCTTACCGCAAACTCAGAAACTGCCAGTACAGGAACAACATCTCCCCCTGGATGGGGACGGACAGGGTTGGAAGAGTCCTTAGGTATTCTTTGATCCCAGCCAGGGCGTCCTCGCACCCCTGGCTCCACATATTCTTCCCAGCACTCTTGATTGCTCCAAAGAAGGGTTTGCATTTATCCGAGGAGCGTGAGACGAAACGGTTAAGTGCAGCCAGCATCCCTGTGAGTTTCTGGACTTCTCGGACAGTGCGAGGGCTTCGGATGTCCAGGATTGCTTAATCTGATCCGGGTTGGCTTCGATTCCTCGTTGACTAACCAGATATCCGAGAAATTTACCGGACTCCACTCCGAAAACGCACTTTGCCGCATTCAGCTTCAGCCCATACTCCCTGAGGGTGGAGAAGGTATCCGCCAAATCTGTCAGATGATCACAACTCCGTTTGCTCTTCACCAGCATATCGTCTATGTAGACCTCCATGGTGTTGCCGATCTGCCTTTTGAACATCCGATTCATCAGCCTTTGGTATGTTGCCCCGGCGTTCTTCAGTCCAAACGACATCACTTTATAACAATAAACTCCCTTCGGAGTGATAAATGCCGTCTTTTCTTGATCCGGGGGATAAAGAGGGATCTGATGATATCCTGCTCGGGCATCCAGGAAGTCCATTCGTTCATATCCGGCTGTGGCATCTACAGCTGGTCCACCTTTGGCAGGGGGTAGTCATCCTTGGGACATGCCTTGTTCAGATCTGTAAAGTCTACGCAGACACGCCATTTCCCCCCTTTCTTCTTTGCGCAGACCGTATTGGACAGCCATTCTGGGAACTGTATCTCTCGAATGGCATCGGCTTTCAGGAGTTTGTCGATTTCCTCTTTGACCGCGTTGGTGTGATGCGGGGCCATGCGTCGTGGCCTCTACTTTACTGGCTTGTGCGACGGGTCAACATCCAGCCTATGAGTGATTATCTCGGGGTCTACCCCTGTCATTTCCATTTCATTCCAGGCGAACACGTCTGTATTCCCCCTTAGGAACTTGATCATCTCCACTTGTTCGGGTGTGGGCATCGAGGTTCCAACTAGGAAATACCTCTCTTCTTCTCCTTCTATCAAGGGCACCTTCCGGAGGTCTTCCACTGACCGCTCAGTCGGGTCTATCCGGGGGTCATCCATTCCTGGACGCCCGGACTGTAATTGCTATTTTTCCATAATCTCTTCCGGCGCTCGCCCCTTCTCCTGGCTGGATGCCCCAGCTCGAACGGCCGAATAAAAACAGTTTTTCGCGGACGCTTGGTCCCCCGGATTTCCATGATACCTTCTGGTGGCGAATTTTAATTTCTGGTGGAAAGTGGAATGTACCGCACCCAACGCATGCAGCCATGTTCGCCCCATAATCACGTTGTAGGGAGAGTCCGTATCGATCACAACAAACTCTGTGTCGATGATAAAGGGACCAGTGGCAACCGGCAATGTGATTTTCCCCACGGGCAAGGCGAATGAGCCGTTGAACCCGATGAGGGTGTCCTGACTTTGGTGAGGTCTTTGGGGCCAAAGCCCATCCGTTTCAAAGTTTCGAAGTACATCACCTCCGAGGAGCTTCCAGAGTCTATCAAAATTCTCTTGACATCGAATTTCCCTATTCTTAGGGTCAAGACAAGGGCGTCGTTATGGGGGGTCACTACGCCTGTCAAATCCGCGTCGGAGAATGTAATGGCAAGCTCACCCGTCCTGGCCCTTTTACTCGATGGCCCTACATCACCCTCGGCTACCTTCCTCGTAAAGGCTACCCTCTTGAGGTCGGACTCGAGTTCCTTGGACGTGGGGCGATCTAGGGGACATATATGGATGACGTCTATGATGTTGTCCGGTTCCTCGGTCGGGGCAAGGACTCGTCTCTCTTCTGGCCTGGGCTCTATGTACTCTTTCAAATGTCCGTCTCGGACCAAGCTTTTCAAGAACGACTTGAACACCCTGCAGCTTTCGGTGCGATGCCCGAAATCCCGGTGATATAAACACCTAACCTTTTGATCACGGGTGGAGGGGTCGCCTTGCATCCTGGGCGGCCATTTGAAGAACGGCTCGTGCTTGATTTTATGGAGCAACTTGAAGATGGGTTCCTTGAAAACAGTGTGAACTCCTCTGGACGAACCCCCTGGATGGGGTAGCAATCCCTTTCGGGGATATCTTCGCGCTCCTTCTCCTTTCTCTTAGATTGGAGGGCTCGGCCTTTGTTGCTTCCCATCTCATTCTCAACCCTCGAGTACTTGTTGATCCGGGCCATCAGTTCCCCCATATCCGAGGGAGTCTTCTTGGTCAGGGATCGGTACAGGTCCGTGTCCCTCGCCAAGCCGAGCCGAAAGATGCCGCTGCCACTGACCTCCGAGCAGCCTTCTACCTCATTGACCTCTTCCTAGTATCGGATGGCGTACTGGCGAAGAGTCTCGGATTCCCTCCGTCTGAGGGTCAGCAATGATCCAATGTCTTTGGGGCGCTTACTCCCCGTAATGAATCGAGCCAGGAACTGCCTAGTCAATTCCTTCCAGGATCCAATACTGTTTGGGGGAAGCGTCTCGAACCATTTCATCGCAGAGTCCCCCAAGCTCATAGGGAATACTCGGCAGAGAAACCGTTGGTCCGAATGATAGAGGGACATCATCTGCTTGTATTGCCTGATATGGGCTTCGGGGTCGGATCGCCCGTCATAGATTTTGAACCGCGGCACGACAAACTTTCTTGAGACCTCCATTTCACTGATCTCCCTCGTAAAGGGTGTCTGTATGACTCTTCCTCAGTCTCATTCTGGACAGCCTTACCCTTCCTCCTGGGATCCAATCGGGTTCTGAGATCAACTTCTTCCCTGACGGGATGCCTTCTAAAGTCCTTGGGTTCATTGGTAAGCCCATCGTTTCCCGAGCGTCGTGTGGATTGGGTTGAGTCCTCCTCGGATTCATCTCCCTTCCTCCGTCTAGACAAACCTCGTCGGAGGTCGTCCAGGGCCAATAGCCTTGCTTTCCTTGAAAGGTTGTCATGATGATGTTCGCCGGCTCTAGGTCGCTTTGGGGCCCTAGAGCTTTCTGCTTTGTTGTTTAGATGGTTTCTTAGGTCCTTCGTTTCCTCCTCCCGGGCGGGAAGCCCACGGGAAAGGAATGAATCCCTAGACCCCCCGCCAGAGGCGGCAAACTCGTCGAGCCGGCTCAGGACGTTTACATTGTCCTTTTCCACTGACGTAACCTATCACCAAATTTTTCTTCAATCACCTCCGCCAGCTGACGAGCCAAGGGGGCTGATCCCCCTGACCTGATCCCCATACTGGTTTGAGGGGTAACCCCTCTTGACCGGTAGAGGCACTTTTATTCGTGTTGGTGTGATCCCTCCCTCCGTGATGACAGGGAGCTTGTAACTCGAGACTCCTTTGGTGGGGTCCTTTCCCTTTCTGTCGAATGTTCACCATGGTCACTGTTCTTTAGAGAGAAAAGACTAGGAAAATTAGTCGTTTCCCACAGACGGCGCCAGATTGTGCGTGCGAGATCCTGCACAATATAAAAAACGAGAACAGATCTCTCCCTTGGTGAACTTCGAGTGAGTCCGTTGAGTGACCAAACACGCTGCTTGGGACAGCCTGCAAAGTACGGTGGTAACCTGGAACGGCAATGGGAGATCCTGAGAACGGAAGAATGATCCAGTAAGGCTGAAGGAGGTTCCTGGAACAAAGAAGAATAAGTTAGAAGGGCGCCGGAGTATTTTTCGGCGTATCCCCTCCGACGATCTAGTCAGTCTTTGAGAAAGAGAGAGGAAGGAGAAAACACTGAGAATGTATTGTAGTAGAGAATTTGTTGTTGCCTACCCGCTTTGCCTTTTGCAAGGAGCATTTATACCTTAAAAGCTCATGATTGCTGTCAGTGTGGTCAGTAGGTGATCATTAGGCACAGGTAGCGTGTGCATTGATTCTGATGAGGAATGTCTTATCTAATTAACTGTTCGGGGTCCAGAGCAATCAATGTTGGGTCGTCGGGATGCCGACGGTACAATGTGCTCCTCTCGGAGAGGATCTGTAATAGGAGCATTTATTGTCTTTCATTTCCGAGCCTTACTGCATTGAATGCAGTCTCATCAAGGGAATGGTGCAATTAATTGTTTGTTTTCCTAAGTCGCGTGTCAGCAACGGCATGCGGTTTGTCTGTCTTTGATGTGATATCATATGCCACGCGTCCATCCCCTATTGGCTGTGACCTCTGTATTCCAGTACGTTCTGACATTATTTGTGTAAGACGAGGTCATGATGAATGGCCTAGACTAGCCTAGGCTAATGACCTGCACGTCAATAGCTTATCCTGGAGTAGAGGAAGCGTCCAGGACGGGGGTACCTCTCGGCACCGAGGGAGGTATGCCGACCGAGGTACATATCTGACCGAGGACACGTGTTGGTTGTAAAATATACTGAATGTATGATCCTATATGACGGTACCTTGGGGGCGAGGACATTCGTGCGCCGATGGTGCTTGATCTTAGCAACAGTGTTTTAGTAAAACCGAGAACACGTGTCTTCATCATAGGGTATTTCAGAAAAGTCTCATCATATATATTTATATGTTTTATTATCTTTAAATTATTGAAAGTTAATGAAAATTAGGTGAAATAGTCAACTAAAATAGAAAATATTATTCAAGTGAATTTATAAAAGTGATTATCTAAAATAGAGAATATAATATTTAAATATATTTTAATTAATTATTTTTAAGAGTTAAATTAGAGATGCTCTGAGATCAACTTTTACGATAGAGAATGCTTTTAGTCGGAAGCAATAGTGCCCATTTAGTGCTATTAAATTATTCTTATTATTGTTATTGAGTGCAATAAGTCAACTTTATTGGATGTTTAATATAATTCCTATTATTTCTTTCTTTCTTTTTTTACTTTTTTGCCCCTTCCTTTTTGTCAACTCAATCATAGTATAGTACATCACTTTTACACCTGTAATGCTAAGAAATTCCATGAAAAAGTAGATGATAAAAGTTTGAATTTGAACTAGATTTAAATCTAAGGTTATTTTTGAGGATTAATTATAATTTGTTCTTTTAAATTATGTCTCTTATTGCAATCAGCTCTTTATAATTTTTAATACTAAAATTTGTTTCCTCTAAGTTTCAAGCAGACTAAATTGACCGAAAACCGTGGTTGAACACATAAAAATACTATTATACCCCCGTCTTGTACATTATTTTTTATATATTTTTGTAAGATACCAATTATATCCCTAAAAAAATAAAAGAATAAAAAAATCAAGAAAAAATATATCTGTTCAACCCAAAATCAACACAATGTTCATCTCCGCCTCCACCCAACACTAACACACATGCATACGCATACACACTCTTTTTAGGAGTAATTGTATCTTTTCAACAAACACAGAAATCACATGAATTGCTCACATTTACCCTCGGCCATCTATGCTAATAAGTTTAAAGTAGCCTTAAGCATCATTTCAATATTAATTAAATTAAATTAAATTAAATACTAATTGGATTAAATAGAATGCTTTCTATAAAAAAATGTATCAAACCAAATGTTAATAAAAAAAATAATATTAATTTGATAAAACTAAATATTAAATTCAAAAAAATTGAATGTTAATTTTATAAAATTGAATGATCATTTGATATTGATTTGATGAAATTAAATGTTAATTTAAAATTTAATCAAAAAAATGATGTTAATTTGATAAATTGGATATTACATTGATGAAATTAAATGTTAATTTGGAGTTAATTTGATAAAATTGAATATTGATTTGGTGTTAATTTTATAAGATTGAATATCGATTTGATGAGATTGAATATTAGTTTCCTGAAATAAAATGATAATTTTATAAAATTTAAGTTCAATTTCATGTTAATTTGGTAAAACAATTGTATTACTTTGATAAAATTTATAGTTAATTTGTGTTAAATAGATCAAATTGAATTCGATGACGTTTAATGGAATTTTAATAAAATTGAATGCTAATTTGGTGTTAATTTCATGAAATTGAATATTAATTTAATAAAATTTAATGTTAATTAGCTGAATTGAATGCTAATTTGATGAATGTGAATGTTAATTTAGCAAAACTTAATGTTAATTAGATGCTAATTTGATGACATTAAATATTGATTTAGTGTCAAATTAAATATTAAAAGGTCAATTTAATGTTAATTTGATAAAACTATAGATTATTTTTGACTTATTTTGAGTAAGGGGAATTAAGTAAAATAGAAGTTCTAGGAAGAGTAATTTAATAAAATTACGTATTCTATTAGGGAACAAAAACTAACAGGAGTATATAGTAATATTTTAAAAACTAAAAAGAATATCAATAAAATATGACTTAAAATCCAGATATATTCACTAAAATTTACATTTATAAGTGCATTTTGATTAGTGTCAACGTGGCCATGTCCAAATTTTATAAGTACAAAATAAAAATAAAAATAAAAAATTGATGATAAATAAGGTATTAAATATGGGTCCTTTAATAACAAAAAAGATGTCACAACACGTGGTTGGTCGGTCATGTGTGTCATTTGTCAAGTAGCCAACAGACAACACTTGTAATTTGGTAGCAACCCAACTAAATTCTAACCTCAGCAATCAAAGGCTTCAATCTGTACTGGTGGCTGGCATGCTTGGGTTCAAAGGCTAGCTAGCAGCTTTGGGGTTCAGCATAAGCATGTGCATGATTAGATCATTTCGCTTTCGTGAGGGGCATGTGACATGTGAACAAGTACTGGTGTTAGCCTACTAGATTTGGAACCCTCCCTACCAAACCTTATGGTTGGTAAAGCTCCCGAACAGTTGGTGTAAACCAAGCAAGCAAGCAAGCAAAAGGAAAACAGAATCAGTATCTGAATGGGGCTCTGGTTCCACAATTCAAGGGATAAGGACTAGGTTCACACGAGCAGAAGATAACTAGGTTATCATGAATAACTTAAAAGGTGGTCATGAGCAACCAATAAGGAAATTATCTGTTTTTAATATGCATATTATAAACATGTGATTGAAAAAATCGACTAATGAGAAAGAAAACCAAAAGAGGTTCAATCATAGATTTAGGAAGATATAGTCAAAATAGATGTGCTACTCTATTTCAACGAGAAGTGGGAACACACTCTTATAAAAATATCGGATGAACTTAAAGTGTCAAAATACTAAAAAAACTCCTGCTACGCCCAGGTAAAGTCCAAAATCTCTCTCTCTCTCTCTCTCTCTCTCTCTCTCTCTCTCTCTCTCTCTCTCTCATTCACACACCCATAGCCAAAAGACAGCATAATAAAAAAGCAAGAATCTTAAGTTATGGGGTAGAGTATAGGGATAAAATTCTGGTACCAACTGCAGATGAAGGGACATGTGTATCGAAGTCCACAAAGCCCACTTTATTGCAGTCACTTTGATTCTCCATCAGAAATTATTTCGAACTTCAGGTTTGAAGACACATACACAATTGCTTATACATGGAATAAAGCAAGTGTAGAAAGCATATATGCAAAAGAGTTCTTTACTCTTAGTCATTGTTTTCAGCCAACACACAAACGATTTCCATCTTTCTATGGTGCTGCTGAATATAATGTTTGCCCAATCTCTGACTCCAACTACAAACTGTTACTCCTTGTCCATATCATATTATTAATTATATGTAGTTATCGATAAGTTCTGTATTTTAATTTTTTCTATATGTTACGATGCTATATATATACACGCTTCATCAATATAAGACCTTCTCGTTCCAAGTTTTAAACACTACTGATTACTCCCTCTCTATCACTCTTGTTTTGGCATGTTACCATCACTTGCCATTCTCATGTGATCATGCTTATAGAAATTGTTTCATTTTGATTGTTAATGTGGTTGATCATGTAAGCCAATAGGGTAAATTATCATAGTGGATTCTGGCAAGTATACAACAAGGGTCAAAGATGCTTTACGACCGCCTGGGAAAAAAGAAAAAGTTTGAGCAAATCGAAAAAAACCAAAGTATCTTGCAATATAAAATGCCGGTTTGAATCTTTGTAAGCCTGTAATCAATGCTACTTAACGCCTTGAATTCCTGTTCAAGATGTGTTAAGATGAAGAAATTGCCAAACTTTTTCTCACTCCCCTCGGATGATCATTTATAGGAGGGAGATGGTACGTAGTTTTTGTTCTTTTACGAAGGAGTTTTTGTTACTTCTACAAATGCCTCTTACGAGACTAGAACACCTGATTTTTAGTTTAAAAGGTAAGAAGCGAAGAATCGAGACCCAAGATGGATAATACATTTTGTGTAGTTGATGTTCCTATACTTGCACTTGCAATAAAATCAAACACAGGATAAAGACTTCAAATATGAAGCATTAACATAAAAAAAAAATTGAATATTATTATGTTTTTAACCTAGAACATAAAGGGTTAGGACTAGGGAGTCTTGGGATCGATCTACCAGTGTCATTCTCACTAAAGGTCAAGTTTGGATGAAAGTAATCTTAATTTGTAATCGACATCTCATTTTCCGGTAAAAAAATATCTGGGTATATTAAATACTATTGTTATCGTATATTAATTGTTTGGTTATTGTCGATAATCTTCTATGAAATCAAAATTCATTCCCAATAATGTAATTGGTACCAAATTAAGATTCATATTAAAATTATTATCCAAAATTACTGTCATCTAAACATAGCTTAAGGGCCTACCCATGAATTTGAGGGAGCAAAAAAAAAAAAGAAAATAGTATTCTTTTGTCACATTAAATTCCTAAATTATTCTCAAAACATATTTGTGTAATATATAGGAAAGCATGACATCAGACAATGCCATTCTGACAGCAAAAGTTATACCATTTAACATCACACACTGCAAAAGTGTGCTTTCCTTTCTGTGACGCATTCAACTTTCTTTCTACAACAACAACAACACCTGTCCTTCCACTTCAAAAGTTTTACACCGTTTAGCCCTTTTGATAGACCACCTGGCCCTCCCATGGAGATGGCTAAGGTACTGATTCGGCGCCGTACTGAAATCCATCTGCATCTATCAATTTTAATTTGGATGATTTTCAACTACTAATTGAAAAGATGATAAATTAATAAATAATAATAAACTTAAAAAACTTTACAGTAACATATTTTTATTTGATGAAAAATATAAAAAAGGTACTCCAAAATTATTTTTCAATACCATAATTAAACCCTCCAACCATAATGAATAAGATGCACAAAACTTTTTCGGACTAGACTACGGTATCGAAAAAAAAAAATCAGTACCTTACCTCTAAATTTCACTACTTCAATGGGTGTTTTTATAATTTTTATGGGTTATTTTATAACCAAAAAATTTATCATTTTTATGGGTAATTTACCACATTTTTTAGTATTTTTGTCACTTTTGTAATATTTTTATCACTATTGTGGTAACTATTTTTACCACTTTTCTTCGTACAAAAAAAATTATCACTTTTATGGGTGATCTAATCACATTTGAGGGTGTTTTACTACTATTGTGATTATTATTTTTATTATTTTTTAAGTAATATAACAATAATAAAAATATTCATAAATATTTTTTTTTGATCATTGATGTCATCTCATTGGATGTCACTCCTCTCAGGCATATTAGAATTGGCATAGATTGATCAAGGGGACAGAATATATTAAAAAAAAAAAAAAAAGCATAATGCCAAAGAAAACATGATGTTTAGCATGCCGCCACACTTGAAAGATGCTCAAATAATTCACCATTATTTTGTTCAATTGCTCTCAATCAACTCCATAATTGAGAACCAAAGTTCATCACGCTAGAGAGAATCTTGTGCTAAACTAAGATCTTTGTTTCTTACATTCTCATTTTGGGCTATTTTAGATCTATCTCGATATAGAGAAAAAAACACACACATGCACACACAAATGTGAGTATAGGAATGTGCCTTCAAAAATATCACATCATTAATTTTTATCACATGTTTAATCATTTAATATTTGATTAATTTATAGTTCAACATTATTTTTATTTCAGAGATTATCCATACACAATAATCTACACGTGTTGTGAAAGTTTTGTCAAATTACATATTTTGAGAAAATTTTGTCAATATTTTTAAGAAAATAATATATAAAAATAAATTTTAAATAATGTAATTAAAGAAATGAAAGGAAGAAAAAATTGTTATTTAATATAGTGAGATTGATTTTTTGAACGCTCGAATTTTATATTTTATCGTGCCTTCAGACACGGATTATGACTAGTACTAATAAGGGAAATGCTATGCATACCAAAATTTTTACCAAATTTTTTTTTTTACCAAATGAGTTGACAATTCCAGATCACTCTTACACCCACCAAATGCTGATCAAAATGTTTTTAATTGGATACGGAAATGTCAACTCGTTTGTTAAAAATATTTTTTGGTAAAAGTTTTGATAAGTATAGTATCATTCTTTTGGAAATAGGAGAGATCTAAAAAAGAGGGTGAAATACTGGCCTAA
This sequence comes from Ilex paraguariensis, assembly GCA_963454935.2. NCBI lineage: Eukaryota > Viridiplantae > Streptophyta > Magnoliopsida > Aquifoliales > Aquifoliaceae > Ilex > Ilex paraguariensis. The sequence continues at coordinate 371,271 of CAUOFW020001814.1, forward strand.
TGTACATATCATTCACCACCACCACCTTTTGGTCCTTTTCTATATGTATATGATATTGATGAACTGACAAATGGAATGTAAACATTCATCATATAATCCAAGGTTTTTAAGTGTGGAGACAGACATGGTGGTGGTGGTGGTGGATCTGATCATACTAGAGCATTGGGTTGGGAATATCCTGATGCCAACTAATAATATGCTTTTATACGACCTTCTCAAACCTTCACTTCTGCAACAAAAGTCTTACCATGAGTTTATTATTATGGAAGGAAAAAAAAATACAAGATAAATTAAATTGTTACTTGTCATAGGGACATCTGCGGGGATAGCTCAGTTGGGAGAGCGTCAGACTGAAGATCTGAAGGTCGCGTGTTCGATCCACGCTCACCGCATTTTTGCTACCCAATTGCCTGGTCTATGGAAATTCCTTCACAGCGTCAATTCCACAAACACATGAGGGTTGGCAGGCCTGTCTGAACAAGTTCCGCCCCCCCCCCCCTCTCTCTCTCTCTCTCTCTCACACACACACACACACACACAAACCCAAGTTTTCAGACTACAGATCATCATTATCAAAATCTTCTTCTTTGTTTTGGGTCCTCAGCCTTTTTGCTAAATTTCGGAATTCCTCGCTTAATGTTTAAGTTAAAATTTTTATAATTACAGCAATTTGTTGGAGCTAAACTTTATTCTTCAACGTCCAAATCACGCAATAAGACCTTAATTTTGGTCCCGATATAGGTGCGGTAAAATACCTTGCAAATAGCCGTGTGATGGTGGTGATGATCAATGTTCTTGATGAATATGTGAAGGGCCTATCTGCATATTCATTCCATGTGCCAAAAATAAAAAATTAAAAAAAAAATACTTAATCATCCTCCAAATCCATGATATGGCCGAGTTTGAATCTTGACCTATCTCGGCGATTCATTCATGCAACGGCTGTTTACATATCTCATCTACATGGAAATCAAAACCAGAACATATCGAACAGTTGAAGAATAGGAAGGGTTAAGCATGTACCCTGAGAATCAAACTAATGTCGCCTATTCATCTCGATATGGTGTCCATGAAACATTCCCTGCTAACAGAAAAAACACCGAAAGGTATACTCTTTGATCATTGCGTTAAATGACCAATGGTCAGAATTCAGATTATGCATTGACAGCATCAAACACATCAGCTTTTGCAATACAACAAATTTGGAGCTGTTTAAAACAACAACAAACAACAATATGCCCATCAACTACTGGTACAAGAACCCTGAATTCCGTCGGTTTAGGAATTTTCAGGAACCCTATATTTCTTCTTGAATGAAAACAATAATAGCAAATCACATTATGGAAATAGCTAAAAGAAATCGAATTCGAGATAATTATCAGAGCTTTTCTGATTGGGGGTGGCTCCAATAGTAGCTTTCTCACTACTAGATGCTGGTGGGGCTGGAATGCGCTCAACCTCAACTGGCTTTGGGATCTCTGGAGGACTTGCACAACGAATCAATGCCCAGTTTACACCATCAAAGAAGGGATGTTGTTTTATCTCTGTTGCACCTCGCTTGTATGCCAACCTGTGCTGTGGCTCTTTTACTAACAAGCCTCTTATAAGATCCCTCGCTGAAAACCCGACAACAGGTGATTCTGGGAATCGAAGTGGCTGACCCACAACGTTGAAAAGGGTGGCCCGGTTCCCAGATCCCTTGAAGGGAGTCTTGCCGAACAATAATTCATACAAAAAGATTCCAAAAGTCCACCAGTCCACAGCACTGCCATGCCCCTCACCTTTGATGATTTCAGGGGCCAAGTACTCGTGGGTCCCAACAAAGGACATTGACCGTGCCCCTGTTGGCTCTGCAATAAGCTCTGGCAATGGGCTAACTTGGTTTCTAATTTCATTTTTTGGTTTCCGATCTTTCTTGGATTTACTTGAAAAGAGGCGAGGGCCAAAACATGTTGTAGGAGCCACACAGGATGGCTGAATACAAGAGGGCTCAATGCAAGCAGGTTGGACACAATATACAGGGTTCTTCCGTAGGGGTTCAGTCTCAAAGGAGGACGACTTGACTAGTGTTGGGCTCACAGCACAGCGGAGGGAAAGGTCAAAGTCAGAGAGCATTATGTGTCCATCTTCCCTCACAAGGACGTTTTCTGGCTTGAGGTCACGGTACACAATCCCGAGCATGTGGAGGTATTCCAAAGCAAGGAGGACCTCTGCCACATAGAACCTGCATTTTGACATTAGAAAGAAATCACAATGGAATGTCCAACCCTGGAAGAACTAGAAATATTGTCGTACGAGGGGAAAAGATGCAATTCACAACTTAGCAAGAAAAGTGTCAAGTAAAAATTATAACTAAACTAACTCATGTGCACTCCACTCCAATTAACTAACAAACTGACCTAAACTAGAAATGTCAAATGAATTCACTGAACATTAATACCAAAAAGGATTGCATTCAGTAATTTTAACCAATTGATGCATCAAACCGCCGCCCAAATGTGTTTTTATATATGTATTGCTTCCATGGAAGTTCCTATCCACCTTCTGATTCAGATGTCCTGTATTGGTGTAAACATTTTAGGCATTACTCTACTCAATAAAGCACTCACGCCAACAAGCTTTTCAAATCTCAAAACGCCAGCATTCCACCACAAAAACCAAACGTCTCCTTGGTTAGAAAGCCATAAGACAGGTCAAAATATGGCAAGTAACAATCTAACACCGGCAAAAAGTATTGCCTAGGGAGAAATGAATTGGTCTTCATTACAACCTGGAGGATACTAATGCTATACAGTAAATGGAAGGAGGAAATGTAGACAAGGCCACACCCAAAGGTCCAGGGAAGTATATGGAAAGTGGAAAACAGATCTCTGGTATGCTTTTGTTTGGAGGAATGGTCATCCCATGTACCTACTCCAGAAAGATAAACAAAATAAGGGAAACCTAACAGGCAATCTAACAGACAGTGGAACTTCAACAATACAGTTAGATAACAACAAATTTCTAAAGCAGGATGACCAGAGGAACATAACATTCTTGATTATCCTTTAGGAATTAACACAATTTTTGGCAGATCTTAGCAACTTTAACATTATCAGCAGGGACAAGAGTCATACTTCACAGCTTGTTCAGAAAAATGCTTTCCCGGTTGCCTTTGCCTAAGCATATGTAAGTCACCTCCTGGGCAGAACTCCATCACCAAGCATGAGAATTTGTCTGTCTCAAAATGGGAATATAAAGTCGGAAGGAAGGGATGGTCCAATGACTGCAGTATCTCTCTTTCTGTCTGAGCGCGGAGCAACTTCTTACGGCCTGCTAGTGATGCTTTGTCCATGACCTTCATGGCAAAATAACACTTCGTACCACTCAACTCTGAAAGATAGACACTACCAATGTCCCCACAGCCCAACCTCTTCAGCAATCGGAAATGGCTCAAACCTAGGATCCCCTCTTTTGCTCTGACAGCTTGGATGGCCTCCCATCTTGAGTCATTTGCTTTATGAGGTCTGTTAATACTGCTACTTAAGCTGCTACAAGTACTCTCATCACTTACATCACTACTTGTGCTACCCCTACACATGCTGCTCTTGCCACTCTCAACGAAATCAGCCCGATCACTAACCTTGGCACTTCTGCTGGTTTTTGCAAAGCTGCTGGTTCCATCACTAACCTTAGCAGAGACTGAGCTATCCTTGACAGTTCTAGGCTCTGCCGTTTTCTTGTCCTGATCAGCTATACCTTCAAGTGTGCCCTTTGTTTCACTTATTGCAGGATTTATACCTATTGGCACTGCTTTTGAATCACCCAAAGACAAGCTTAAATCTAATTGATCAGCTAAATAATTGGCAGATCCATTCTGTCGAGAATCCTGTGACTTCTTGTTTACAATTGCTTCCACGGTAACCTGCTTAGAAGGAACTTCTTGAACACTGCAGGGTAATTTTTTGGGGTGGCAGGCTCGGATACACTAGTCTTGAACACCTGCAAAGGTGAAGGCCTTCGAGAATTTCCTTCTAATGTTTGACTACCAATTGTTTTGCTCTGCTTTTCCAGAGAACCTTTAATAACAGATTTGGAGGCCATTGGAAGGAATGCAAACTTGTTAAATTAATCGGATTGGATAAACCCATCAGTCAGCTCCCAGGTTCAGTACACGACCCCCTTCACTGGCTGTCCCAAATGTTATCATCTCCAACTCCAACAAGGTATCTACAATAGTCAGAGCCTTGAATATATAAGAATCACTATCAAGTGGTCTATGCCAAGATGAAAATTGAGGGGACAAAAAGGATGAAATGTCTTGAAAGCAGCACTGAAACTGGTTATACATATCATGTGACAAGATTTAAGCAAAACAAGGGGGTTAAATTCTTATCAACACTAAAATCTACCAAATTAGGGATAAGGTCATAGAGCCAGACCAAATAGTTACATAAGAGCTCAAAAACCTAAAGATCAAAGTACTGAAGACTCTGGTCAGTTGATCAAAATTCCATAATTAAAAGTATAACTTTCAAAACCCAATAGAAAAAAACAAATCTTTCAAGAAAACCTAGAAGTTGCAATCATAGAATTACAAGCACGTCCAGATCAAATGTTATATACATGAAAAAGAATCTAGATACTCAACAAGAGCGAGCATCGCAGCCACTACCTCAACGCGAATCGATCTTCCCAGGAAAAGCAATCGTAGAACAGAAAGTGCGAATTCTTGAAGGAATCAATCAGATCACCCCAATCAATGTAGTCTCACTGCAACTGTCAATAGCGTTCAAACACCACATAGCAAAAGATAAGACCAAAACCTGCGAAGATAAACAAGAAAAAAAAATGACGAGTCAATGAAAAGCACACAGATCTTGAGCACAGGCCCACCCTTTTCGATGGAAACCCTACCAAGGGATCCAAAATCCACAAAGACCCAGAGGCTAAAAGACAAAGTTCGAGGATATAGAGAAGAAAACCCAGCGAACCAATCAGAGGACCACTTCAAAAGTATTGAAAAAGAAGGTCGAAAAGAGTACCTGAGGTTCCAAAGACCAGAACTTTGGGGGTTTGCTTTAGCCGCTGAGAGAAAGAGCACTGCGGTAGAGAGAGATAAAGAGAGTGACCCTCCTCCTAAAATGGGTGGAGAGAGAGAGAGAGAGAGAGAGAGAGAGAGAGAGAGATAGAGAAGAGAAAAGGAAGCAAAATTTTGGTGGTAGAGTTGGGGCGTCTGTGGGCTACCATGTAGTGGTAATGGAGAGAGAGAGAGAGAGAGAATAGGGGTCAAAGCGTTTCTTCACGTTCGATTATTTGATTGATTTTAGTTTGTCCGAAGCACAAGGTCTGACTCAGCATGTGGGCCTCTCGGGGCTCCAACCTGTCTGTCATGCTTAGAACTATTTAGTTTTCCATTTAAGCCTCCAACTACTTGGAAATGACCTCTGGTGTCCTTTTTGCCACCCTTGTGGTGGTCCAAAATGAAAAGGTTAAACAGCTTTCGTATATCGATATTTTTATATTTTATTATTGTTATTTATGTCGTATTTATATTTATGTTAAGACTCGTAACAAAAATTATTTAATATATTTTATGAGTTAAATATTAATTTAAATTATTTATTATATATATATATTTAATAATTATATCAATTCTAAAAATATTATCGTGTTAGATTTATATCAAATTCATATCGATACGTTAAAGTTGACACCCGTAGGCTCTGTTTTGATGGGATAGACAAATGCTTCACATTTATGTTTCTTTGTTATGCAATGATCTTATGGAGTGGATGCAATCTATCCTTGTGTTGCCCAAAGTTAGACTTGTGGATAGATAGGGTTGTTAACCAATTTTGGACCATCAAGACCTATATTTTTGTCAGCTATATTACGTCTAATTGAATTTTTTTTATGGGTACAAAAAATAATTAATCAAGTTTACAACTTACCTCTTGTTTAACCATGACATGCAATTACCCACAAATTAGACATACCAATTAAATCGAGTTTTATGTGCTTAAGTCATTTAAATGAGAATGTACACATTTGGATGTCGTCCTTCGTTTGACTACTAAACCAATCCGTACTTAAGTTGAATGAATATGGATATCACAATAGTTTCAATCATATAAAAACACGGTAGGGTTAAGCCTAATAGATGTGCATCAAGCAAGATATCAAATTCATTGGTTTTTGGATTAGAAGTTTGAATGCATACATTTTTATATTGTCCTTGATTTGACTATTAAATGAATCTGTCCTTCAATTGAATGAATACAGATATTACATTGGTTCCAACCATACGAAAATACGGTCGCGTTCAATCCAATAAATGTGCCTCAAGCAAAATGTTCCTCACTATTCACCAAATTCATTTATTTTCAGACTAGAAACATGAAGTGAGATGTTTGAACGTAGTTTATATGTTGAGCTTGGTTTGACTATTGAACAAATCCGTACTTAAATTGAAAGAATACATATTCCACATTAGGTTCAATCATATGATGTTCCTCTCATTGTTCACCAATTTTTTTTTTTTGTCGACTAGAAAAATCAAGTGAGAAGTCTAATGTTTCATAAAAAGCCCAACAAATGAGGCAGGTTATACAGAACACAAGCTTAATTGAATAAGATTAACGCAATCTTAAAATATCAAAGGTCAGGAATAAAAGGTATCAATCACAACCACAATTTACAGCAGTGTGCTCTCAACACACGCAACCATGCTACAGTCTATTTAGCAAAGAAGCAACAAAAGTCAGACCTTATGTTCTGCTAACAAGCAACAATTGTCAGACCTTATGATCTGCTAAGAAGTAACAATTGTCAGACCTTATTATCTGCTAAGAAGCAACAACAAAATTGGAAGCAAACCCCCACATTGTTTTTCAGCAATCCGTTAACTTACTTGCAAGCATCTCACACTCAAACTTCCTCAGGTTCATTTAATTAATTTAAATTATATTTCAAGACGATAAAGACGGTCGAAACATTTTTATTTTTATAAAATTCGAAACGAATTATTGATTGAATAACAAAATTCCTATATTTTGAACTATTTCTAAGGTATTTCGATAAGTTTTGAGATTTCGGCATAATTCGACTTATATATGGATATATTTTGACAAGTGTTTCGAAAATAAATTTTAAAATTTCCATCTTATTTCCAAAATATTTTAAAAACATTACCAAAACATTTTCGTTTTAAAATACACCGAAACAAAATTTTGAACCTTACTCACTAATCATCCGTTTGCACTTCTCTTCTAAAATCTTCACATCTTCAGTGAATAGCACTTCGGGAGGTAATGCTACGGTGGCCTCGGTGGTAACTAGATTGAATTACCAAAAGAAAAGAAGAAAAAGGAAATTAGATTCATCCAAGAAAAAAAAGGAAATTAGATTCATCCGATAACTATCAGAACACATAAAATCTTCTTTCAAGGTCCAACAACATAAATCTCTCATTCATTACCTACCACATTTCAGCATAGAAACAGTTTCTCCTCGTTACACTGGTCCAAAATAGGTCAGCACAAAGATTGTACTTTTGATCATTTTGTTGAACTAGCATTTCAAGTATTGGCATTGAAACCAGTCAAGGTATGCCTAATTTGCTGCTGAATATAAATGATCAACTTCCAGACATTCAAGTGCATCACCAGGCCATTTGTGAAGCTCCACTACTACGTAAATGTCAAGCAGTTCCACACCCCTTCCTCATTGTAGAGCAAAAGGTAAAACAGGTGTGCCAATGTTTTTTACACCCCATCCGGAGGCGATTCTTACAAGAAGTTGCAAATGCAACCACAAGGTTGACCATCATCACATAACTTTCATCCTTAGAATGGCGTTGACCAATAACACAAACTGTCATCACACAATTAATGTTCATTTGAGTTATTCTGTGTCCAATTCAACAGCAGAAGAGACGGTGCAAAACATTCAGACAGAGTAGTTTATCAATCCACCACAGATCCTGGAAACTTCAAGGTTCAACATAGAAAATTCCAAGTTCCTATCCAAATAAATTGTCATACCTAGGGGAAACATCATTTAAATGATACAATACCTAAAGTCACCCCAAAATTACAATCTCAAGATCACATGATTAATCTTGGTTACATTTTAGCTTTGTCTGTGGGCAGTTGGTCATCAAGAATCTCAGCATTAGCAACTGAGAAAAGAATAAGCAGGTACCACCACTTGTTAACAGCACCAAAATTGCTTACAACCGTGAATAATATCACTTGAAGAGTTCTGAGTTTAGCCAGTCCCTGTCAAGAGAAAAGTAAATTGCAAAATAGTATCCATCAAGCTTTATGAACAACAGCACGATTGCCAATGGTAATACTTTTGAAATTATTGGATGGAGAGGCAAAAGATTGATGTATGCCTCTTACTTGCTAATGTCATCAAGGTGGTTATCAAAATCTGCAATATCCTGCCATTTCTCGGATGAAATGTAATCCAATAGGAGAATATTAGCTGATGGCTCCTTGATGCTCAGCTGGTTGCCCCCACCTGATCCAACAAGCTTCCAACTTCTAGTTGCATCCTTCGTGTAAAGCTGGTTAACAAAGAGAAAAACAAATAAAGTTTCAATCTTTATTTGAAGGACAGCCAACTTTAAGCAACAGTGAAAACATGTTTGGTCTACTACATAACCAAGACAGACAACAGTGGACAAAGAGATGAAATCTAATAAGAGCGTTTCTTACATGCATGAGATCAATGTGAAGCAAGAAATGACTTGGACTCGGTGAAAGGTACACACATAAGATGAAAATACACAATTTGCTTGTTTCAAGCATCTTGCTTGATACATCAAATAAGGAAACAGAATCTGCATAGCCAACACCATTTTGATTAGGTGGAGTTCCGTAGTTCAAATAAAACACATGGTAATAACAACGCATACCATTCAGCAAATCCAACAAACCAATAATAAATACACCATGTCTTAACCAAAAGACACCAGATATGTGAACTTTGTCCCAAGGTTCCTACCCTAATAGGTCAGTACAAGTACAATTTCAAAAGGATGGCTTTCTAAATGGTGCTGCTAAAATTGCCACAAAATTATCCGGAATGAACAGATTGTGGGACAAAACTAGAATATCAAAACGAAGTTACTCTTCCAATTAATTCAGTTTACCAAATCAATTTCTGCTATTATCAAAACAGCCTCCTACGGGGTAGACTCTGTAATGGCGGGTCTGGGGTACGAAATAGAACAGTAACCATAGTAAAAAGGGTAAAAACTCACCTGCATCACGGGATTCCGATCCTTCCCCTTTGCCAAAGCCTCCAGCTTTTTGTTATCTAACTGAAATTAAACAGTTCAACACCAATAAAAGAAATTGTCAACTACAATTTACAGAAATTAAAATCAATACAAAAGAAACTGATTTTAAGCATCAAATCAACCAAAAAACGTACCAAAAGAAGAGCAGCTTGGGGGAAATATCGATTAATGTGATCACCAATATTCTTAGCGACATTACCAAGCTCGAAATCATCGAATCTCTCATTGGCGTGAAAATAACCAACAATACTCAAACCTTGAGAAGCATAATACTCCTCTATCTATCACAATTAAACACCCAATAAATACAGTAAGTTGAAAACCCTGAGATCGAATCTAAACTTATAGGAGTTACAGAGAGTGTAGATTTGAGAACTGACCATAATTAGGGCAATTTCAAGAGGAGGAAGAAGGCCGATCTGGGAGTGGAACAGAGGGACGGAGTCGACAACTTCGACGACCGGGTTGGATGTGTCCTCGCCGGAGAAGCGGCCGAGGAGGACGCCATTGACGGCGGAGGTCTTGTGCTTCAGAGCATGGAGGACCAGCTTGATGTACGCGTTTTGCTCGATCTCGTAACGCAACTCGCCTCCCATTTGACTCAGTGAGTCCCGGAGAAGTAAACTCAGGTGGTTTTGGTGTGCCGGCGTGAGATTCAACACGGAGGCAGTTGGAATTGGAGATACCGAGATAACTGCGAACGTTTGCAAGGAGTGTGTTTGTGTGCGTTCCGACTTCGCATTAGTATAAAAGGTCCGGCCCGAAAATCAGCGGATGTAGCCTGATCACTAGGCTCCTAAAATTCACGACATAATTAGTTAACAGATCTATTAAACCCGTTTAAATAAATAAATTATTTTCAGGTGAAATATGTCAATTTATTTATAACTATTAATAAATTAATGATTATTCAAGAAAAATTGTCATAATAATATATATAATTATTAATTAAATTAATTTTAAATAAATGTTTAATTAATATTTATGTAAACAGATGACAAGTTAAAAGAGTTATCGTATTAACTCAACTCTACTCAATCTGATTCGTTTATTAAACGGGTTAAACAATTCATATCATATAACCCACTTAATAAACAAATTATGTTTAATTGGAAGATTTTCACTCCCTTAAACAAGACATCTACCAATTTACTCATTTTTCACACAATCCAATTAGATCTAACTCCTAACCAATTTACCCGACACATTTGACACTGTTATTGATCACAGATCCAAATGGGTCAACCAAACCAGCCTAAATCCACGGGTTGCTCCTTGGGCGAAGTGGGCCTAGTTAATTCTTTTTTTTTTTTTGACAAAGTATACAACCTATTATCAACTGTTTTTTCCATTATTCAACCTAATTATTGACTTATTTTTCTACAAAAAATTTAGTGAAAATTGGAAATGAGTCCTAGATGTACTTATTTGGAGATAAATCTTGTAAAGAAACTTATAAGGGGCTAAGTTCATATTTAAAATTATATGTAATGACTTAAGTCTACTTTTTTTTTCTATCTCAAAAATACCCTTTTTTGAAAGGAATATAATTTTTTCTCTCATATCTATCTATATCTATATCCATATATAGAGTAACATTAAAAAAAAATGGTAACATTCAAATACAAAAAAAAAAATTACTATGAATTTGAATAGTAAAATTTAAATTTATGTTACTATTTTTTTTATTATGTTACTGTTCACGTTACTGTTTTTGTTGAATATGTTACTTCACTATTATTTTTGAGCATGTTATTGTTTTTGTTGACCATGTTACTACTATTATTTTCTTAAATATAAATATTCAATGTTACTATTTTTTGTATTTGAATGGTACTATTTTTTGTATTTAAATGGTAATATTTTTTGCGTTTGAATTTAAGAGAAATAATTATTGTTAAGTATATTACAGTTTTGTTAAGTATGTTACTATTTTTGTTGAATATGTTACCGTTGTTATATTTTAAAAATATTAATATTGAATGTTTCAATTTTTTTTATGTTTAAATGTTACTATTTTTTTGTGTTTAAATGTATTATTTATTGTGTCCAAATGATAACTTTTTTTGTATTTGAATGTTAATATTTTTTGTATTTGAATGTTACTATATATATATGAAAGAAAATTTTTTAATGTTAGTCAAACTCTTAATCTATATATGGATATAGATAGATATAAGAGAGAAAAAATTGTAATGTTAGTCAAACTACTAAGATTTAAGAGTTTTTATTTTTTAATTTTATTTCACTTCTAAAGGGAAGAGATAGTATAGTGAAATTGACAAAAAAATGACTTCATAACCAATAAGTTTCCATGACGGACTTAAGTCAAAACAAGTTCATATATGGGGACCGGCCTCCAAATTTATCAAGTCGAAAGGATTATTTTGCGAGCTTACCTATTGGGCCACATTGATGTACTTTAATGAGAAATTTAGAAGTCGGTACAATTTTTAGACTTTTTTTTTCGTTGGTACAATTTTTTAGACTTATTTGGACAAAAGTACACCTCAAAAACTTATTTGGGATAAGTGCATACCAATATTGTCATTCAGTAAACAATGGAAATGTAGAACCCATTTATATTCCTCCATATATTATGGCTAGAATCAGTTAATGAGAGGTAAAAAAGGGGATTTAATTATCAAAACCCTTATTCTTCGGCATCTTGATTCCATGGCAATGGGATATCCATAGAATGACATAACTGTTCATTTTTTTTTATTTTAACCATTGAATATTCCACAAAAAAGAGTACTATGATAGTTCCAAAATCTAACTGTGTATCGTCACTGATATCGTGCAGAACCAATTCAGCGTCTCCGGCCACTTTTTTACCAGAAATTTGAGGTAACATTCTATTTTTTTTTTCATTCATTGATTATTTGGTTTTTTTTTCAAAAACCTGTGTAAGTTGATTTAAAAATAAAACCAAATCATAAAACCCTAATTTTGTGAAATTATATTAAGAATTTGCAAATCTATTATAACATATGTATATGCAAAAAAAATAATTTGAAACATGATTTTTTTGATTAAAAATAGTTATATAACTGTTTTAAGTAACTATTTGGGATTCAAATATATATTTTTTTTTATTCAAAATTTGATGGGTTTAACTGTGTTGCATAACTATTCTTCTGATTTTAAGGATTCAATTTTTATAAGTCTGTTACTAGCAACTTTATGGTTCATGATTTTTTTGACTAAAAATAGTTCAGTAACTGTTTTAAGTAACTATTTGAGATTCAAATATAGACTTTTTTTTATTCAAAATTTAATGGGTTTAACTGTGTTACGTAACTATTCTTCTGATTTTAAGGATTCAATTCTTATAAGTATGTTATTGACAACTTTATGATTCATGATTTTTTTGATTAAAAATAATTATGTAACTGTTTTAAGTAATTATTTGGAATTCAAATATAAACAGTTCTTATTCAAAATTTAATAGGTTTAATTGTGTTGCTTAACTATTTTTATGATTTTAAGGATTCATTTATATTTGTTATTAGTAACTTTATTGATTAACTGATTAATAGCTATATTTTATTTGTCTTGTAACTGTCTTAAATATCTGTTACTGAATCAAGCATAATGTTTATAGTCTTTTTGCCTCTGTGGATTAATTGTTGTTTACATTCTTAATGGAGGTAAGTCAGAACAGAAGCCAAACCAACTACAATGTGGTATTTGTATGGTCATTTCAATGGGTTACCCAATTCAGATTTTGGGTATAGTATCTTATCAAGACTCCCATTGGACATAAACTCATACACAAGTATCAATTCACCTTTCTCAACACACCAACATTGGAGCTCAAATAAATATTTGTGCCTCAAACAAGCAATAATGGACAATTTATCTAAGAATTCAGTTTTACCTTTCATGAGAATGATTTGATCTTTTCATTGCAATAACAGTTCCTGATTATATGAAAAAGGTTTAGTAAACAATGTCAAATGATCCATAAACAGTGTCAAATGCCTTTTGTGGCTGACTTGAGCTCTATGCATCTGCAAGCTCTTGGGGCTGTAACAAGCTTTGCTTTTAACAACTAATTGTGTTCCTAAAATTAGTTACTATGTGCAGTTGAGTTACAATGGTCATAAAAAATTTGAATGAATCCCACTTTGATGAATTAAACAGTTACCAATGTGTGAACTAATGCTTAGATTAATATAAATACACCATATATTAGTGTAGTTTGTAACTCCAAAAATATGATTGACATTTATCAAATGCATTATATTAAACATATTACACAAGTCCTCATCATTTTGCAAACAACATTTTGGGTGACCTGGTATAAAATATGACATGACAACAGACAAATTCTCTAAGTCCTCCCACTTTTTGCAAAGTCTACCACAAATGAAATCGAATGTTACACGAACAGAACATCTGATAATAAAAGTTTCAACATCATATTTGCATACAAACAACATTATTCCTTTCATTCCTGATTAAGACATTAAAAAAATGAATGACATTGTATCAATTCAAATGGAAAAGAAAAATAGTTATGTAAAAACATTAATACAAATCAATTAATTAATTATCTAAGTATTGGGAGAAAAACATAAAACAAAAAAAAATTACAAATATGCAGGATCTTCCAAAATAGATATTGCCCAGAAAATTGCACACAATAGCATTTACATTAAAACAAAACTCTAACTGAAAAATAGTTACACCAACTAAAAAACAAAACAATATTTTTCCCCGTTCATCCCAAAAAATGAACAACATATAACAATTTTTGATTAATAATCTGAGAATAAAATAAAACAATTAACAAACAATGACATATTAACAATTTTTTTGAAAACATACATTAATGTCAATATGAAAAAATAGTTACATATTGGGGCCTTGCCTTCTCTGATTGTAATCTAAATTTTCCTACTTAATATATCTTGAGGCCTTGCCTTGTTCTGTTTAAAAAAAAAAAAATAGTTACACCAATTTTAAAAACAGTTACACTCATTAAACCCAAAGCAGTTTTTTTTTTTCTCATTCATTCCAGCAACGACCAAACATACACAAAATCGAACATACGAATTTTCCAAAAAAAATGATCGAATTGTAGAAGAAATATAAATATTTTGTTTATACTAAAAATAATTACACCCATAAGAAATAGTTACATCAATTAGGATCAAAACAGTTTTTTTTTCTTCCATTCCAACAAGAAACAAACATAAAACAAAAATCAAACATAGAAATTTTCCCAAAAAAAATGACCAAAAAAAAAAGAAATATAATTATTAACAACTCAACTTCAATCTGATGACGATGATTAGTATTTGCAATACTTTTTTGAAAGAAAACCACTACCGGAGAAATAAATCGCCGTCGAAGAAGACTTATCAATTGAACACGTTGAAGAAGACTTATCAGTTGAACACATACATTTGATTTGAAAAAATATAGATAACAAATATGTAAAGATTACATATTGTTTCCTAAAATAATTGTCAATAAATGCATAAATCTCTTCCAAAACTGCTCATTCAAAATTCAAGAATTAAAAGATAACAAATATGTAATCTTTACATATTCGTTTCCTAAAATAACTATCAATCATAACTGCAAAAAATAAGGAAGAATGTTTAAATAAAAATGATTTTAATTCATTTGAATTTTGTACATAAACATAAAATTTTTTATAAAAATTGTACTTAATAGAATAAACCATTTACCCATAAATTTTTGCTCAAATAAGTATTGAAAATTGTACTCATACCTAAAAAATCCTACTTTAATTTTAGGAGAAATTGAAAGGGGTACACCAAATTAGACTTAATTGTAAAAAAATATACAGAAAAAATATAGAGTAAATAAATCCTTAATTTTAATACTTATTTGTATCAAAGTACATTATTTGAAATTTACAGATTTTCTTGTGACATTTCCTTCCTTGATACATATGCATTTTTTTTTTGGAAAGTGGTTATATTTTCAAATTATGTTTATGCATTAAATATCTCCTAGTTTTCTGGGAGAACTTTAATATTCCGTACATTTATGTCATTCCTTGATTCACGCATTTTTTTTTTTAGAAAATAGTTTTGTTTTCAAATTATATTTATGCATTAAATATCTCATAATTTTAGGGCAAAACTTTAATACTTTGTTTATTTTAGGATATATCACTTTGTTTAAATTTCAAATTTTATTAATATGCAAACACTATAACAATGTAACAATAACAGTGTAACAAAACATTTACACAAAAAATTGTTTGTCAACCATATATTTTCATATAATTTTATTCAAACAGTTCATTTCTGTTTTGAATTTATTACTATATGGACAAAACTACTGAACACTATCTTTATTACAGTATATTGTTACACTATCTTTGTTATACTACGAGAGAAACACAGTCAGCAGTTATGAGATACACACAATTTATTAACACGCAATGAATTCATTTTTTGAACATAAAAGAAACATTGTATTTCACACAGGCCAATGCTCAATTTTCAACAACTAGTTTTTGTCTTCGAATGTCCAAGTTCGTACATATCTTCAAATGACAAACAAATCTTCAAAAAATATATGATGTTGATGAACTTTACATCAAATGGGCTAAACAGTAGGATTTTTCCTTGTGATTTTTGGAGAAGAAGAAAAAACCCAAACATTTTTCGAAGATGAAGCACTTCACAAATAAATTTCAACGTATCAAATTCATTAATTAAGATATATTCTTAAAACCGTTTTAAAAAAGTAAATTTCAAGATGAAGAGATTTCAAATTAAATGACCCTAAATTTCAACACCTAAGATAAATGTCTTATTACAGATTTTAAGAAATAAAATTTTACAAAATGAACATTTACGTATTTGTATCTCAATAATATACTTTTTTTCAAACATTTTTTTCTTTATATTTTTTTACAATTATGTCTAATTTGATGTACCGACTTCTAAATGACCATTCAGCTAACCAGTAGGGCCTCGTAGACAATATCATGGCCCATGGCCTTACCATTTGGCTATTGAGCCGCCGACAGACCACCGGGCCAAACCATGGTCAGGTAAACTGTCAAGCTAACGGGCCAGCCTGTAGGCCACAGACGAGTTCGGGTCCTGGTCTTGATCCTGGGCAGGTACAGGGGTGGTAAACAAACCAAACGAATGAGCACATACCCAAACTTGACTAGCTTATTTTTAAAACGAGTTTTAAAATATGGTTAACTCATTTTCTATAGAATGAGGTTGAGCCAATTTTAAAACGAGCCAAACTCGAATAACTCAACTATTATATATATAAACGAGCCAAACTTTACAAGTTCCATTCGAGATTAAAACAAACCTAAAATGTTATTTAAATTCAATTCATTTTCTAAACAAACGTGCTCAAATCGAACTCAACAAACCAAATCCAAATTAAACCCGAATAACTCGTATCGTTTACCACCCCTCCCACTCCCACAAAAGATACTCAAAAAGGGAGGTCAATCAAGTCGGCAAAAGGACAAGTAGGCATTATATGTGAATATCCACTGTTCTTTGGTTGTCTCAGGTTAAAATTGATAAGTTTGATTTGTAGAAAAACAAGACATTGGATTGTGATATTGCAAGACATAACCGTGATGGGAGAGTGTTCTGGGAAAATCTTATTCCTTCTAGGATAGAGCAATAGGCTTACTTTTACAATGACAGTTAACAAAGCACAAGGTCAAACTCTTACAAAGATAGCCCCAATGTACAAGACTTCCACCATTAAATTACGGGTTCTAAAGAAGATCATATATACACAACTGCAGTCTTACCTATGTAAACATATCATTTCCAAGACTTAAAATATCAGAGCAAGCATTTTTATACAGACAATTATACGCAGCTTTATCAATGGCAAAATTTGCAGTAGGATTATAAGTTAAGCCCACAAGTCCAAATGATAGAATAAAACCACCAGAATTGTTTGTCTATCACCAACCATTAGAATTAGCTTATCTATCAGGTCATATAAATATGTCACAAGAAAGCTTATTAATCTTAATGTTCGTAACAAATTTCTTATTATACACTTGCACGAATGGAAACATTAATCATATAACATAAACCAGAATTGGTTCTCAAATATTTATAGAAAAATGGAGATTGATGACTCCGAAAATAATATAAGGGTCACCTATCCTACAAACCTTAGAAAAATTACAGCACATTTAGAAAGAAAAAAAAACTGTTCCACTTGCCATTATTAATGCTATTTCTGATATAGCACTCACTCATCAATGCCCAAAACTACGTGGTGAAAGTAATGTCAAGCACTATTTCATGCTAAACAATGGCAGAAGCCATTTTTGTTCTTAACAAGGGGAAGCAGCAAAATCCTTGTCTATCATACCACAAAGAGAGTCAATACTATGAGCTCTTAAACACAAAGCACGTATGCATACCCCTGTCACCAATAGCATTAAGACCAGAAGTCCTGCCACATTTTAACCAAGACATCTCTCTAGAACACTTCCAAACCTGCTAGCCAGTGCATAGCTAATGTGGACGCCTTGACTATAGCAATCCTGAAATGTCAAACTAACCATAACAGAAGAACTTCCTATCTAAGATCAACTAAACATTTAAGTAATGAGATTCAAGTGAAAATGCTAAAGAAAACATAACAGCTAACCATAGTTCTTACACGATAAATATCTAAAGATCAAACTAGGGAAGAGTCAGACAACCAAAAGAACGCGCTAAAGGACAATCATTTCTAGAAGAACACAACCAGACGCCAAACAAGTAACAAAACACATCTATAAGGTTTCTAAATTACAATAGAGAAAGCAGTCTTCTAAATTCCTCTGGTCTTGTAAGCTTCCTCATTTGACATGGCAGAAAACACCTTAGGGCTGAGAAAGTAGCTATCAATGCATGAGTCAAAACACAATAGACTAGACAAACCTCTGAGAGACTTCTAAGAGCAACTGCCTTATAGTGCCTCTTTTTCTACCTTGAATAAGGATGGTAGCGACTACTGCCACTATAGCCTCCCCGCCCATAAAGCCCACCTGTTCCACCATAACTAGCACCTGGACCAGAGTCATAACCACCACCATAGTCTGAACCTCCATAACTGCCATAGCCTTCGGTTGGGCCATAACCACCTAGTCCACTACCACCATAACCCCCACTAAACCCACCACCATAAGGTCCAAAGCGGCTAGAATAACCAAGGGAAGATTCACCTCGGTAACCTCCTAGGCTACTGCTGCCAAAACCTCCATAGCCGCCATAGTCACTAACAGCACTACCATACCCACCATATCCACCAAGCCTACTGCCAAAACCTCCAGGCGTCCTATAAGGACCAGGGCCAAACCCACCATCAAAACCCCTGTATGATTCGCCAAAGCCATCACCAAAAGAACGATTCCTAGAGTTGCTACCATATCCAGGAGCTGGGGGTGGTTTTGAGGATTTCTTTGGTTCTGCTTTCTTGATCTCCACCTACAACAAAGAAACTAGTTAACCTATATTCTTCTACTGCATGAAACTAGTATGAGAGCCTTTTCCCAGAAAACCTCTACCTGTAACAATCTCAACCTACCATTAGACATATAACTACCAAAGTAATTGCTTAATGGGAAAGATTTTTTCCTTTGGGCTGGGGGGAGGGGAGACACTAATAACCCATTATTTACACCCATTAAAAATGAAGTTTTTCAAGCTGTTATAAATGTGTGCCTGTTTTACATGCTGGAATTTTGAGGACCATGAAACTAAGCTCACCTCGGTACCAGACATATCTATCATATTACCATGTGACAACAAGTCGTCAACAACTTCCTCATTGTCAAATATTATAAATCCAAAACCCCGAGAACGGTTGGTCTCGTGATCTCGTATAATCTCGTGTTCAACCACCTTCCCGTACTTGGAGAAGAAATTCTTGAAGTCGTCTGAACAATTCAACATGCCCATAAAACAAGGATACATAAGTACACAAAACAAAATGCACAAAATACACAATTCTAATATTTTAGCATCATGAACAAGGTACCTTCACTGACACTTGATGGTATACCACCAACAAATATCTTCTTTGTTTTGAAGTCTTTTGATTGTCCAGAGCCTTTTGGAATGGTCCTTTTGATCTCAACCTACCCCAATTTTACAAGGTTAGTTCCCAGATGAAAAATAGAGATAGAAATATGCTATGTAGTAACATAACAATACAAGACCATGAATCCCTTTACAAAAATTACACCTCAAACCAATCATAAAATCAACCAGATTTTTTAAATAATTTTTTACCTGTTTTCCATTAATGACATGGGTGTCCTCGATAACCTTGTCAACAACTGAAGGGTCAGCATAGGTGATAAATCCAAAACCCCTTGGTTGCCCAGTGTACCGATCTTTCATTATCACTGAGTCTGTAATCTCGCCATATTCTCCAAAGTGCTTATTAAATGTATCTATGGATTATCAAGAAAACAACTCCATATTAATAACAATTATATAACCAAACACCCAACATAACCACTATATGCAAAAGGAATGCATCTATAACCCTTATATAATGTGTAACTTCCCAAAATTCCATTATTACAATTGGCAAATCTGAAGCAAATCAAAAACAGAAAAAGACAACACTCCTAGTAAATCAAAGGGCAGTGTTATACAAACATATTTTTTTGACAAAAACTTCTAACAAACTAATATGGCACTTATGCCTCCAAATGCCCCTCCCCTTCTTCCTCTTTCTCTCTCAACAAAATGAGACTATTTTCAATTATTGTGAATAGATGTTGATGAGTTTCTCCACTAGAGTGAACTAAGAAATTGGGAGAATTATTGAATTAGCGAAATTATATGTTTTCATCTTTTAACACTTTATGGCTGTAATATGAATTATAATAACAAAAAATTTTCTAGGAAACTTCAAGTGTAGTGCTATCGTTTTCTTAGTTCAATTTTATTTTCTTTTTCTTCCTTTCTTTCTAATAGTTTTGTTTCTCTTTTGTGATCCAATGACACTTTAAATAGAATACTATATTGTTTTGACTTTTACATTTTGCTATCTACATTATGTTGTGTTAAATTATTTAAAATGTTGTTGGATTATTTAAAATATTGAATTTATTTAAAATTTTAGATTATGTTACTTGGGCTTGGGCGGGTACGGGGGAAACAGGGACAGGAACGGGGACGGAGATTAGAAATTTACCCACGGACGGAGATGGGGATAAAACCTATATTCGTTAACAGGAGTGGACCTAAAATAGACATAGTTTTTTTAAGCGTGTATGGGATGAAAACTACACTCTCCGCCCCCGCTTCGGTCCACTGACATCACTAGCTACCACCAACTACCATCCATCACAACCATGCCTATGAGTTCCTGTATTGACTGCTATTGTCTCGATATAGTCAAAACTCGAGATTTACACTCTCCGAATAGGGTACTAATGTCTAAACCTTGCGGTAGTCAACTATGGTTTGCGAGTGAAAAAGAGACTAGGAAATATTGAAAACATGCGAAAAGAAACAACCAAGAGAAGAGACACTCTATGAATGAGTGGGAATAAAAAACAAGGAACGGACTAAATTTCTAAATAAATGATGTGACAAGAAGGAATAGAGGGTGTGGCGATTGCCCAAGGGAAGATACACCTAGATGGGTATTTCTTCGGACCTCAGTGAACCAAATGGGGTGGTATAGTGGAATAGCAATTGTTCTGCCTAACGTGAGAGAGAGAGAGGGGGGGGTTGGGAATGAAGAAGAGTTCACTTTCAGAAAGACATTTGGATAGGAGAGTCGTCTCTTGCTTTATTGTTTCCAAGATTATTTAGATTGTCAGGTTCTCATAATAGTCTTATGGCTAATTTGTTTTGTTTTTCTACTTCTTCCTCTTCTTTGAGTGGGTGGAATCTAAATTTCTTCCGTAATATTAATGATCGGGATATCTTGGAGTGTTCATTACTTCTTTCCTTGTCGGATTTGGTCTCTCTGAATTCCTTGGCTAGTTATAGAAGAGTTTGATTTCTCAATTCTTTCAGAAACTTTTCTTGTTCTTATTTTGAATACTTGATCGATGATCCAAGTATTGTTACATTTGAGCCCCATTCATTAATTTGGAAGACAATAGTGTCTGTTTAAGTGCAAGTGATTGCTTGGATCATAGCTCACGATAAGGTGAAGGCCTAACACTTATATTTCTCTACATTGGTGTGTTTTATGTAAGCAAAGTTGTGAAAGTATTGATCATTTGTTCCTTCATTGCCCTCATTATCCCTTTCTTATGCATAAACTTTTGAAGGAGGCAGATTTAGCATGAGTAACCCAGCGTTAATGTGTTTCTCTTTGGGTGATTCTTTTTTATGGTTCTGAAAATGGTAAAAAAGCATAAACTTTATGGAAATGTGTAATATTGGCTATTTTAGGGTGGTTTGGATTGAGAGGAATCGTAGAATCTTTGGAGAAAATGAGTAAGATAAGAAATTGTTTTGGTACAGAGTGAAGTTTTTGGCATCTTTATGGGTTGTGGTTTACCAATGATTTTCATGACAACTCTCTATTAGCTCTACAACACCCTTGGAAAGTTGTTTGTAGTTCACAGCCTTTTTTTTTTTGTGTGTGATTTTTGCACTCTTTTGGTGGATTTTTTATCTACTATTTATGTATTTTTATATCTTTCAATAAAATGAAAGTTTTTGTTTCTAATCATAAAAGAGAGAGAGAGAGAGAACTAATCGTTTGTAAGCAAAGTTGACCTTCCATTTGGGTTGTAAGCAAAATTGGTTGAGTTTTGTTTTCTTTTTTTTGAGACACATTTTTCTAGATCAAAAAGCTCTAAATGCTAAATCTCACCATTTCTAGGGCCCAACCCAGTCGTGGTTTTTCGAATTTCAGAGAGACTCAAACAAATTAAACAATCGATACACCACAATAAAGCCAGCTCAAAGATAAAGATGGCTCAACATTTACAATCGAAGATCCTCAACGCCTCAACCGAACAAAAGCTCGCCATAAAAAGAACACATCCAAAATCCCCAAAATCTACCCTAAACCAATGATCAATGCATATAATAGCCATATCCAGCAACCACATAAATTTCTCTGGACATATATAATATTCTTACAATCACGCAAACTATATTCCTCAAATCACATAATATATGTACTGCAAGAGAAATCGAGAGAGAGAAAGGGTAAAGTCTTACTATAATTTGTATCTTTTGGCAATCCTCCGATGAATATCTTCCTGAGATTGTAAAAAAAGATGAGATTACTATAAATTTAACCAAATATACAAAAACAAATATGAAAAAAGGGCATCGAAAAGTGGGGAGGAGAACCATACCCAGGACTCGCGCCATCGTCGCCCTTCCATTTCGATCCCATTGCTAAGCCTGTTCTCTTCTTTTCGATCTCTGCACGAAAATGAGCACTTTGGAGTAAGACGACGAATAGCTAGGTTAGGGAGGAATCAAACCAAGCTCGAGACTATTAGAGAGAGGAATTGGTGGCGTAGGATCTGCAGAATATATTGATGGGATTTGTATACGGAAGTACAAATTTAGCCCTAAACCAACCCCCAAACAAATTGCACTCAATGTCCCTAAGGTTACCATTAGTAGCACTTTTGTCAATCAAATTCAATTTTTTTCAATTTTATCCCCAAAATTTATATATCGAACCAATATAATCCTTGACCCTACTAATATAATCCTTATCCCCTTGCCATTATCAAATCCACAAAACATTAGTCAAGGGAGCCAATATGATGGGAGACAAAGGATGCCACCTACACCACCTTCATCATGTGGGGTTTAGCACAAATCCACATGAAAATTGATATAAAGGCATGATTTTCATACATGTGGACCAAGGGTGATGCCCCCATGGACACCATTATTTAACGATTGACCTTGAATGACATCATCATTTTGAAGTTGACCTTGAATAGGGTTATAGGAGAAGGCTACGCTACATTTATAGGAATTTTTGGTATCATACTCAAAATTTCAAATTACAACATTAATGGTATGTTTATTAAATTTATGGCATATTTACACCGATTGGTAAAAAGACAAAGACATTGAAATGATAAAACAAGACATATTTTTGAGCCGCCATGAAGTTAATTGAGAGCAAAATTACAACATTAGTGAGAAGTTTACGATTATAGTGAACAAAATTACAACATTAGTGAAAATTTTACAACAGTAGTGAATAAAATTACAAAATTTGTAAGAATATTTATAATTTGAATGGTATATTTACCAAATTTATAAAAATATTTACAACTTTAGTGGTATGTTTACCAAATTTGTGGAAATTTTTACAACTTCAATGGATTCAAAGATTTATAACTTCATAGGGAGATTTGATCGATCATGGTGAGATTTGATCGATCATGGAGATATATTTGATCGATCGTGGGGAGATTTGATCAATACACACTTGTGTGTGCTTATTTTATGAATATTTTACAACTAATCCAAGAAGATATACAACTTCAATAGAACAATTACTACTTTTATGAGAATATTTACAACTTCAATAGATTCTTTATTGGAATATTTACAACTTCATCGGGAGATTTACAACTTCAGTGGTATATTTATCAAATTTGTGAAAATGTTTACAATTTCAACGATATATTTACCAAATTTGTGAAAATCTTTATAACTTCAATGGATTCAAATATTTACAACTTCATGGGAGATTTAATCGATTACAAACTTATTGTTTTTCAAAAAAATTGAGGGAGACTATTTCAACCTTGCGATAGATCACAAGATCTTAGGATAGATCGCAAATATTTTGGAGATAAAAAATAATAATAATTTCGATATATTTCAAAAATAATTTCGATATATTTCAAAAAATAATTTTGATATATTCTAAAAAATAATAATAAATTTAAAAAAAAATTAAAATTGAATTTTTATTAAATATATTTTTGATAGATCAATTACACATATTTTATATTATCACTTTTATGGGAATATTTATAATTTGAATGGATTCTTTATGGGAATAATTACAACCTCAGTGGTATGTGTTACCAAATTTATTTGTTTAATTGATCTATCAAAAATATATTTAATAAAAATTTAATTTAATTTTTTTTTAAAAAAAAAATTAAATTGAATTTTTATGAAATATATTTTAAAATTGAATTTTGAAAAATCGATCAAATTGTTGTTTGATCTATCAAATTATTGTGATAGATCATAAACATTCATAAAATTTTTCCACTATTATTGTAAATTTTTTCCATGATTGTTGTAAAATTTTTCACTAATATTGTATTTTGTACCACTATTGTGGTAATTTTTCCACTACTCTTGTAAATCTTTCATTAATGTTGTAACAGAAAATCATAAAGTGATAAAGACAGAAAGTTCATGATCAATCAAACATATATTTGATCGATCATGGACTAGTAATGAATCTATGAAATTGTAAAGATTGTCACAAATTTTGTAAACATACCACTGAAGTTATAAATATTTTCACAAATTTGGTAAATATACTATTGAAGTTGTAAATATTCCCACAAATTTGATAAATATTCCTACAAATTTTGTAATTTTATTCACTACTGTTATAAAATTTTCACTAATGTTGTAATTTTGTTCACTATAGTCGTAAACTTCTCACTAATATTATAATTTTACCCTCAATTGACTTAATGACGGCAAGAGAGAAAGGCAAAAAGTCCATGATCGATCAAACATATATTTGATTGATCATGAACTAGTAATGAATCCATTGAAGTTGTAAAAATTTTCACAAATTTGGTAAACATACCACTGACGCTATAAATATTTTCACAAATTTTGTAAATATATCATTGAAGTTGTAAATATTCTCACAAATTTGATAAATATTCCTACAAATTTAGTGGTATGTTTACTAAATTTATGGTAAATTTATAACTTCAGTGGTATATTTATCAAATTTGTGGAAATATTTACAACTTCAGTCGTATGTTTACCAAATTTGTGAAAAATTTTACAATTTCAATGGATTCATTACTAATCCATGATGGACTTTTTGTCTCTCTCTCTCTCTGTGCACCACAAATTTGGTGAGAAAATTTACTAAATTTGTAGGAATATTTACAACTTCAGTGGTATATTAACTAAATTTGTGGGAATATTTACAACTTTAATGATATGTTTACCAAATTTATGAAAATCTTTACAACTTCAATGGATTCAAATATTTACAACTTCATGGGGAGATTTGATCGATCACAAACTTACTATTTTTCAAAAAAATTTGGGGAAGACTACTTTAACCTTGCGATAGATTACAAGATCTTAGGATAGATCACAAATATTTTGGAGATAAAAAAAATAATAATTTTGATATATTCTAAAAATAATAATAATTTTTTAAAAAAATTTAAAATTAAATTTTTATTAAACATATTTTTGATAGATCAATTACACATATTTTTTTAAAAAAAATTTAAAATTGAATTTTAACTCAAATTTTAAAATTGAATTTTGAAAAATCCAATTTTTATAAAAAAAATTAGATTTAAAATTGGATTTAAAAATTGATTTTATAAATTTTCAAAATTTTTTTAAAAAATATGTGTAATTGATCTTTCAAAAATATGTTTAATAAAAATTCAATTTTAAATTTTTTTTAAAAATTTATTATTATTTTTTAGAATATATCAAAATTATTATTCAGAATATATCGAAATTATTTTTTTTTTTATCTTCAAAATATTTGCGATCTATCCTAAGATCTTGTGATCTATCACAAGGTTGAAGTAGTTCCCCCAAATTTTTTTGAAAACGGTAAGTTTGTGATCGATCAAATCTCCCCATGAAGAAGTTGTAAATATTTGAATCTATTGAAGTTGTAAAGATTTCTACAAATTTGGTAAACATATCATTGAAGTTGTAAATATTTTCACAAATTTGGTAAATATACCATTGAAGTTGTAAATCTCCCTATAAAATTGTAAATATTCCCATAAAAGTGGTAATTGATCCATTGAAGTTGTATATCTTCTTAGATTAGTTGTAAAATATTCATAAAATAAGTACACACAAGTGTATATTGATCAAATCTCCCCACGATCGATCAAATATCCTCATGATCGATCAAATACATCTCCATGATCGATTAAATCTCCCAATGATCGATCAAATCTCCCCATGAAATTGTAAATATTTGAATTCATTGAAATTGTAAAAATTTTCACAAATTTGGTAAACATACCACTGAAGTTATAAATATTCCCACAAATTTGGTAAATATATCACTGAAGTTGTAAATATTTCCACAAATTTTGTAATTTTATTCACTATTGTTGTAATTTTGTTCATTACTGTTGTAATTTTGTTCACTGTAGTCGTAAACTTCTCACTAATGTTATAATTTTGCCCTCAATTAACTTAATGACAGTTCAAAAATATGTTTTGTCTTGTCATTTTAAAGTCTTGTTTTGTTACTAATCGGTGTAAATATACCATAAATTTAGTAAATATATCGTTAATATTGTAATTTAGAATTTTGGATATGGTACCAAAAATTTCTATGGATGTACCGTAACCTCCTCCAGGATTATCATTCAATAATTGACCTCGATTGGATGTAGATTATCCTCGAGTCCATTATATGTGCGGCACAAGGCTGCCTTACAATGAGATGGGAGGATTTTTCGGTGAGACAATCACTCATACAATGACCTCACCACCCAGGTGGACCAATGGAAGGGTTTCTCTCCAAAAAGGTGTTGGTCTTGTCGACAACACACATTACAACTAACCGACGTGAGCATCCCTGAAGGTATAATAGTTGAAAGATTTAGACTCATGTATGCATGTACAATTCAACACAACACTCACTGTAGCACTTCGTGTCCACTCTAGCACTTTGAATTGACTTAAACATAGGATGGAATATGCCAGAGGATCATCTGGTCCTATTCTTCACTTGCTTTTAGTTTGTAGTTAAAAAAACACAAGGTGTCACTATCTCATTGGTTGTCGGAGTTTAGCCTATGCAAATTCGAAGCCCAATTCTATCTCTTTCAACTTTCTGTATGCATCTCTAAGCAGGCTATTCATTCTATCTTTTTACACTCAAAATACTCTAAGCCTAGTTCTCTCTCTTTTTGTACCCTTTTATGTCACTTTCTGCACATAAAACTCAATCACACTCACAAAACCCACATTATTCCACTCTTCAAATCTCTCTTTTTTTGTACACAACAAATTGAAGATACCAACTAAGGGTGTGGTGGCCGACTTGCTAGGGTAAAGGAGAAAAACAAAGGAATTACCAAGTATTTTAAAAGATAGAATTTGACGTGAATGGTTATAGAAAGACTAAGACATGAAAATGAGATAGAAATGGATGAGGAGCGGAATTTCAGGAGTGAAAGAATTGGGGTAGGGAGTGGCGCCACCATACATATACCTCATATTATATGAAAATTCATATTTTAAGAGACTACTTGCTTACAAAAAGGGGTTGTTGTTGTTACTCAATTGATAACGTTAGATGATGTAGCCACAATTGAGGTTTATTCAAATAGATGAGCATCTAATTACCAATTTAAAGACATCGCATAGCTAATTTAAGCCTCTTTTTTGGTTTAGTTTGGAATCTAAACCTTGATGCCAATAATTCATACATATAAGCACGAGCTCCATACAAAATCGTCTCTTCCAGGATGATCATAAACCAAATGAACGAGCTGAACAAAGATAAAAAGTCTCAATATTTTATGGTAATCTTAATATGTTTGAGTTTACATCAATAATAAGAACAAACAAAAAACAGAAAGAACTACTAGACAAATGTGGTTACTGCTCATCGACTCCTTCTGTTGCTTCCTTGTGTACCACTTGCAAGATCTTCCCAAGTGGGTCTGTTGGCCAATACATGGAAATTATACCATTCTTGATTTGGGATGCTATCATATGAGCCAGCTGGTTCAAATCTCTCTTGACTGCTATGAATTGAATTGAAGGGAGCTTTCGCATATACTACCATATGTATTATTGGATCATTTTTATTTCCCTGAAGGATTCTGGTGGTCTGTAAGACAGAGAGTCTTTCAGTGCTATTGAGTCAGATTCTATTATCACAACGTGATATCCTTCCTCAATTGCCAAACTACAAGCCCCCTTTACCACCCAGGCTTTTGAAGCTAGGGGAAACAACATGTATGGAGCCATATGCCCCTGTTAATATCCTACCCATGTGGTCTCATGCCTACAACTATGATTAGCCCAAAAATATGTGTAATCATCCTCATTAATCTTGGGTTAATTGAATTAGATTGAAATCAAATGTGTTTGAATGATGAAGGTTGAAGCCTTATCTCTATTTTATAGTGTTTGTTTGTTTTATAGGTAAATATATCAAAAGGATTGTGTTTTAGGTGCAAGTATGCAAAGAAGAGATAGTTTGGATTATTTAGAGTGACGGATAAAGCTTGGACATGACGGTAGAGGCGTACAACGTGGTTAAGATCGTCTGGACCGAGCAAAGCTTTTGATTATTGAAGAAAAATGAGAAGGACAGAAGAATTTTCAGAAAGCTTGGTGCGCTCGGACAGAAGAAATGTGCGTCCGAACGCGACTGACGAAGAATTGCAGATAATTCACTTACGTCCGGACGTGCATTCCATGTGTCCGGATGGGATCCTTCGTTAGCCTGTCTACTGCTCTTTCACTTGTATTAGGTTTATATTTGCCTAACTCTAATATGGGGTAGTCTTCAACTTCCCAACCTAGTCTTCTTGTTTTCTTGCTTATGGATTGCTAAATCCACTACTATATTTTTTTTTGGGAGGGGAGAAAAAGGCTTAAATCCTTAACCTAAGAAAACAAAACACTCACAAGGTAAGAAATACCATTAGACCAAAGATCCATCGGTAATCCACCACTATAGTTAGGGTTGATTCTTTCAATAAAATACAATATGTCTCTTTGATTTGTTGTTGTTTTAATGCATATTTTTTTTATCTATTGATTTTAATATTTTAATAAAATTTTTACTCTATAAAATTTATTGATTTGTTTTGCAATGTACATCGAATACTTTAAATTCCTTGTGAATCAAATAATTGTTGGTTTTTATATGTTTGAATCAATTAATTAGGAATTTCATAAATATAATTGTTGTTTATCTTAAAAAGAGGTTTTAATTATTAGAAAGCTTGATTCATCGTTAACTTCAGGGACGGTGAATGTTTGTAATCTACAATTAAATACTTATTTTTATTCAGATAATTTATTAATTATACTTTTGGATTTATTTTTGTTATAATCATTGATAAATCTTCTGATTAAGGTCACTTCTTAGTTGATCCTTAATTATGTTCGAAAATTGGATCAGAATAAATACTATGTAAAGTTAAAAGGGGATCCCTAATGCTTTAAGTATTTCTCAATTGTTATTTTCAACAAAATTTATTATTTCCTTAAATAACCAACTTCTCCAATAATTCTTAAAATAAATTTTCTTTTGTATTATAGTTCTCAACTAATTCTATGTGGTACGACCTCAGACTCCAGAGTATTATATTATTTAACAACAACATACTCTTGAGTGATTAATCTTAAAATTGTAACAAATTGCATACACACCTCTCTTTGATTTTGTTAAGAATGCACCATCACATTTGATTTTTACCCAGCCTCTTGGCGGAGCTTTCCATTTTTCCACAAGAAGGGTCCTAGGTTATTGGGGAGTCCTATTGTGTTGTAGCTCTTGTAATTGTTCAACCGTCCCTAAGGCTTCGTTAATAACATTTCTGCAGTTGAGTTAGCGCTAGCAGAAGTTCCACTCGTTCCTCGCCTTCCAAATAAACCATAGTTAATAGGAAATTTTTGGACTATCTTCAAGCTCTCCATTTACATGGTCCATTAACCATGTTTCAACTCTTAACACATTAGCTTTATCAATCACACTTTCCATAGGGGACTACTGCCACACTTGATCCATCCACGAGCAAAGAAGGAACAAGTTTTCAATAGTTTCTTCAGCCTCTCCATAAATAGGGCATATAGGGGACTGGATAATCTTCTTTTTCCCATAAATTTTCTCTAGTAGCTAAGGCTCCACTTGCAACTTTTCATATGAAGGTTTGGATCTTTGGTGGGACTTTCAAAGACCATATTCTCTTCCATACACCATTAGGGGGGAGTATGAGGAAATAACTTTTTGTAAGTTCTAGTTTGAGGCTTGGAGTTGGACTTGTAGTTGGTATCCACTATGTACATAGTACTTCCCATTAATTGTATGTGGCCATCTCACTCAATCTTCTTGAGGGATTTTGTTAAGTGGAATAGACAAAGTGTTAGGCACTACTTCTAGGGGTAGGATGTTCCTAATTAGTGTTGAATTCCATATTCCTTGAAGTAAACTAAATGAGATATTTGACTAGATTGACATTGTTGTGTTGCTTATTACTCAAATTTTCAAAAACCTGGGATTCATGGGTTTTGTCCACCAGTTTATGCTTCTGCCATCTCCCCTGCCATATGCAACCCTCTACCAGTAAGTTCCTATCCTCCAATAGGCTTCTCCAAAACTAGGAACTGGAGGCCTTTAGTTTAGCTAGCCAAAGATTAGTCTCTAGGAAATTGTGAGATCTGAGCATGCATAACATTATATTTCATAAATATGGTGGGTCCAAGTGTAATTTGTTAATATTCGTGTGGGTTAAAATTGTGAAAATTAAACCTTGAGTAGTTAGATATGTTTCTAATTAAAGAATTCTAATATTGAATTACAATGAAATAGAGAGTATGGATGAAATTTTGTTACCGTGTCGGAACATTTGGGTGTTGAATAATGGAATAAGTGAAATACAAGGGAAGGTTAGCGTTATTAGGGTGACTTTAGTGTAATTATAAGATTGGATGAGTCATTAAGAGGACAATTGTTCCTTTTGGCTATTTTCCTTAGATGATATATATATATGTGTGTGTGGGGGGGGGGGGGTATGATACACTTGTAGGGAGTGAGGGAGAGGGGAAAAAATGCAAGGAGAAAGAGGGGGGGAAAAGAGAGAGTGAAGGCCAAAGAAATTCAACAAAAAGAAAGGAAAAATAGTGAAAAGAGAAAGAAATTCAGAAGTTTGGAGAGGGAGAGGAAGAAGTTCTCCAGTGAAGGTTTTCGGTTCAGAATTGACGAAGAATGGAACTCTTTTACTTTGGTTTCTTTAATTCAGAACAAGATTTGTTAAAGAATTGAAAAAGAGTAACTCTTTTTGGTAAGAAATTCTGTTAATGATAATTTGTGTTTGGTTATTTAAGATTGCTTTTGAAAATGTTGTCGATTTTCAGTTTTTAAAAAATTGAAACAGTTTTGAGTTTCTTTTTATAAAAAATGAAAATAAAATACTTGTTTGATTACAATTTTTGTTATAAAAAAAATGAAAACAGAAACAGAAAACTCGTTTGAATGAGTCAATGTACGGAAAAAAAAAAAAACTAACAAAAGATATCAGAGGCAGAAGGTAGTCTCAAATAAGAGTCACCTCTCAAAGTTTCAGAAAATTTTTTGTGTCTACAATCCGGTGCACAGGTAATAGAATGGTTCGCATAATAAAGTCTTTTTTTTTTTTTAAAACAAAATCTACATTTTATTTCATAGAAAAAAATTACAGTGTAGGAAATGGCAAACATAAACTGCCATTACAGCAACACTCATACAAATCTTACAAAAAATCAAAGAATACATGTCCTTTTACGAAAAAACTTCACTCCTTGTTGATCTTGCAACCAAATCAGCTTAATAGGAGAAGGGACCCTCAAATCCTGAGTAAAATCAGTAGAAACCCTATCTTTAACAGCCTGATTTGCAAGGAAATTAGCCATCTGGTTCTCCCCTCTAAACACATGAGCCATACTAAAATTCAAACCCCCCCCAATCTGTCCATAATTTCATTGAACAAGGCCCAAAAATTCCATGCTCTCTCATATGCCCCTCAATACCATCCACACAAAAACCAAATCTAATAATTTTTTTAAAAAAAATCAGATCTACCACAAAAAAAAAAATCAGATCTAACATAAAGAAACAACCTACAGATCTAATACATAAATGTAGCACAAAAAAAAACCTAGATCTAAGGAATCTAGCTACTGCGAGAAATCCAGAGATATCCAAAAAATAAGAAAAAAAATTCTAAAAACCCTAGATCTAAGGACTTATCTTGGTGAGAGATCTTCAGACGAGAGAGACAAAGTTGGACCTGCTCTACTAGAACTCCTCTGCTGGACAAAGCTGCTGTTATGAACACTAGACAAAGCTACTGGTGTGAAAGAAGGGACTGGGAGAGACGATGAGATGCTGTGAACGAAGGGACTGAGAGAGACGATAAGATGAGAGAGAGTTTGAGGGTTTATGTTATAAACAAAACCTCAAGCAAAATAATAACGCAACAAAATAGAAAAATAGAACACAAAGATTTACGTGGTTCGGCTCAACAAGCAAGCCTACATCTACGAACGAAACACAACGTCAAAATTTCACTATTGAAAGGTTGGAGATTACAACGTTCTCAGAACAAATCAAAGAGAAAACTAGATATCTGCTATATTCCAATAATAAAATATTTATTAGATTTAACAAAATAGAGCAATATCAATTTATCACACACAAAGAAAACTCTTGTACCATCGTTAATGGCCAACCCCCAACTCACTGGAGAATACGTCTTTTTTATTTAGCTTCTGGACTAAGGAATTTGATTCCTTCACAAAGTCTTTATGCTAAGGAGGTCTCACGTGTAGGACAAAAAACCAAAAACTCCTTGAAGGCTTTGAGTTTAAACAACAAAAGTCCATGTTGGACTAAACTCCACTAAAATAATAAAACCAAGATAATCCTAATTAATGTTAAACTTGTCTATCAAGGACTTCAATGAAAACTCATCTCTTCAATTAGAGTCCATATAAAAGAAAACAATTGATTTGAATACAAGTCATCACAACAGTTTAAATATTTTTGTTGGTTGGTTTTTTGGTAGAGTGATTAGTTTGTTGCTAACAAGACTCGATGGTAGTACCTCATTAAACGCCTTCCGCCCATTTTCGTTTTGTTTTTTTTTTTGGAAATGACTTTTTTCGTTTCCAAAATCTGAGGCAATTTTGAAAAAGGTTTCAATTAAAAAAAAAACTAAAATGGTTACCAAACGAGTTTAAATTTCAAGTTTTCTAAAAAATTGAAAACAAAAATGAAAAAATTGAAAACCGAACTGTTACCTAATGGACCCTAAAAAAGTATAGAAAAAAGAGTTGGGTTTTGGGTTGTGAGGAATGATTTGAGTTTTAGTTTTGATTTTGATTTATGAATTTTGATGTGGGTATGCTATTAGTATAGATTTTCATATGAAAATATGATTATGTTTGATAGTGGGTGTTTAGGAATTGTGAGGTTGAAAGAAAAGGAAGGAGATGGAACTAAAATAAGTTTCTGGTAGATTTCTACCAGTAGAAAGTGAAAACCTACCGGTAGGACTATGTTATGTTAAGACTTCTACTAGTGGGAAGGAGTGACCCACCGATAGAATAACATTATGTGAGATGTTCTACTTGTAGGGAGTGAATACCTACTGATAGGATGCGATTCTATCAAACTTCTACTAGTAGGAAGTGGTGACCTACCGGTAGAACAATGTTTTGTGAGGTGTTCTACTAGAAGAACTTCTATTGATCTACTGGTAGAAATATGAATCTTCACAATTATTGTCGTACTATCTATAATTCATTGTTCACTCAACCTCAAGCCTTCTTTAATCATTTTAATGGGTTTGAATCAATTATAATTGACTTTATTTATCTATCAACACCTCACTAAACCTAATTGTTCGATATGTTATAGTAAATGAAAAGGGGTATTAAGAAGGTATTGAGTTAAGCTCAATTAGTCACCCATGCATTTGTAACATAATATTATATATTTGTGAATGAAATTTATGTGGTATGTGGGGATGTATGTTAGATAAGAAGACGACGACACCAATGTCAGATTCACCTAAGACCGAATAACGGGGTTGAGTTTGGGTTGAAATTTAACCTAAGGTGAGTGTGCTTTTTCATGTGACAAGTAATAGCTAAAATATGCCTATGTGTTAACTACGTATGAGCATGATGTTTATTGATTTAAAAATAGTATGTGGCTCTAAGGTAGTGAATTTAGTTGCTATGACTAATACCAATTATTGGTATAAAAAATGTGGCAAGTTATTGATTGTCAATGATTATGTGAAGACTTCAAGCCTTATTGACGTGTGAAAAGCCTATTAACTAATATAGCCCATGAAGGGCAATTGATTCGCCTTAGTGGCATTATTGTGTCTTAGTGACGAATTATGTCATATTTTATAAACGTTTAGACATGTAAATTTGTATAGTTGTTAGATGTCAAGTTAAAGTATTTGATAAAGAGTTGAATAGGATTTTTATGTAAATGTATGAATTTAACTTTGTGTATATAAGCTATGTAAGTATATGAATATGCGGATCATGTGTTATGGGATATTTAATATCATGCACAGTGTGATAGGTTATCGATTAATAAATGAGATCCACTCTCCTAGAATAGACTATATATGTAATTATCCGAGGTAGGGTGTGACAGAAATACTTAGCCTTTAGTACCTTACCCCAAAGAGTTTGGGTCTTGGGATAACCTCAATGCCTGTTTAGTTAGCATTGCTCTATTAAACTTTTCAATCTCTCTACACCCCATACCCTCATCCCATTTCCTCTTTGTGAAGTGCTCCCATTTCCTCTAATATATTCTGCTTTCTCTTGAACTTTTGCTCCACCAAAACGTAGATATGCACTTAGTTATACTTTGGTTTAACGAAATTGGAAGTTTAAAGATTCTCGTTGCATCCGTTGGAATTACCTATACTATTGCCTTTATTAGAGTTCCTCTGTTTGCATGGTTTAGGAACCTTTTTTTCTGGCCTGCTACTTTTGTTTGGACTCTTTCCTTTATCCAGGACTGTTGTTCTGGGAGAGAAACTCAATCTAACTCTTTTTTTACGGTTATATACGTCGAGACTAAGACACTTAACCTAAAAGGTAGAAGTGAATAAATTTTTTTATTTTATCCCAAATCAATTACAAATTAAAACCTATATCTGTTATAATTACTTATTCTCACAAATATATAACAAGGAATGTGAGAACCCCTTTAATCATCAACAACCCTTAACACCTACGATGATTGATTAAATTAATATGCAATTAATTTGCTCAAATCAATTTCACGGTAATCCCAAATTCAATTTGCATAATTATGGATGATATGATATCAAGCAATCAAAACATCAAAAACATAGGACTCGTTTGGTAAACGTATTATGAGGAGATTAAATATTTAATTGTATTATTTTTTATTTAATCGGGTCTAATACTTTGTTTGATAAGTAAATTTGATACCGTATTAATTTTAAAAATATATAATAATCGTATACTTATCGTATATTTTTTATACGTTAAACCTATATTATTGAGGTACTTTAATACCATTAAAAGGTGTGGTATTATAATTCTACTCAAACATATTATTTTACACATTTACCATTATTATCCTCTAATTAATAAAATCAAACTGTCATCAATATAACAAACATTAATTAAAGGTATTTTTTGTTAACTCAACATTAATACGATAAAATAATTATTTAACCAAATAATCGATTGTATTAAATAATTATTATCCAACGTTTATTTTGTGTATTACCAAACACTAGATAAAATTACGTATTATTCTAATACCATATTTAGTCTTATTTTTTATTCTTTTGTATTGTATTAGACTTGATTATTTTATTTAATTTATTAATTTTTAATATGACAACTAAACGAGCTCATAACACACATATGTGCTCACAATTATAAGTGTGGATAATAAACAAAAAGAGATACAAGTAATTTAGTGATGCGAAACCCCATCCCCCGAATTTTTGAAATATCGCTTGAAATACAAGATTTAGCAAACAAATTTAAGCACAACAGTTTATCCCAAAAAAAAAAAAAATGAAAATAGCGCACCAAAGTGCGGTCACGCCGCATAGGCAAATGGGCTTTGAAGGTATCCCACCTTCCTTTCTCTAGTCCCTTGCTTCTCTCTCTCTATTGCTTCTGCGGCATAATAACTAGTTTTCTTCATTTTCTACGCCTCTAATCATTGGAAACCAATTCAGAATCTTCCTAAAATCTTCTCAAAATCTTCCATGTGGTTTGATTTGCTAACTTACTCGCTACATCTCCCAGCCTATCTCTCTATCTACGCATCCATGCCTCTGTACTTGTAGGTTTTCTTGGCTAATTTTTCTCCCCCTCCAACTCCTCATTCCTCTCTCTGGGTCCCCCCTTTTGAAAACCATGAGCGGCGGTTCTAGGGTTTCGATTCCGAACAATCTTCGGAAGATGATCCTGGACATCAAAGAGATCACAGGGAAGCATAGCGATGAAGATATTTACGCAGTGCTCCAAGAGTGCGATATGGATCCGAATGAAACCGCTCAAAAGCTTCTGTATCTCGGTATACTCGCTTTCTCTTTCACTGTAGACATTGATGTTCGGATATTATACGATGCTATGATCTGCAGCCTTGCTGGATTGTGTTCTGATTGTTTGATGAGAAAGCTAATGGCAGAAAAAAGAGAAAGTAAATCATAATCCTTGATTTTTATGTACTTTTTCCCCCTGAAACATGATAAACCCAACAAAAAAAATGAGGCTTTCATGTGTTTGCATTAGGCCCAATTGGGTGTGAGGGCTTTTATTACTGTGCTCTCGGATTTTTTTTTCTTATATTCTTTTTCAAATTTTGGGTACTTATTTAATTTTTCAACCCCATTTTTCTTTCCTTCATAGAGAGCTGTATTGTTTTTGATTGACTTGGTTTTGATGGGCTTTCAGTGGCAATGTAGTTCACTAATAATGATTTGTTGTAGCAGCACTAATGATTTCTTTTGATTGCGCGTTTGTGAATTATTTTTTCGTTGGTGGTTTCAAAGAGAGAAGAGGGGGGGGGGTGTTTCGTTCTGATATCATGATTTTTCTTGCCTATAGTACGAAAATTTCTCATGTCACTCATAGAAATGGGAATAGGATTTATTAGGTTCGAACTTTTTTCATATCCCACAAAGATAACATGTGTACTTGGCTTTGCAGATACATTTCATGAGGTTAGAAGGAAGCGGGATCGGAGAAAAGTGGTTAGCATCAACGTCTCTTTGTTTATGTCCCCGTCTCTTTCTTTTGTATTGTTGAAAATTGATAATTATCCAAAACTTATGATTTTAGTGGGGGCTTTAAGTACTCCACTTTTGTTTGTATTAAGCTTTAAAAAACAAGTTTTGGATTTGAATTTGAATTTGAAACGCTGTGGTTCAGGTTGTTGTTTAAGTGCCATTGTTTGGTTCAATGCCACACATTGTCAGTACATCTCTATTATTGTGAACTTGTGAACCAAATAAGGTCAGTCCGATGGATTAGGTTTATTGGGGAATCTGAATTTAATATCTGATGAAAGGGGTTTGCACTTTCTTTTTGAGTTAGAGATTATATGTATCCATCATTTTTGGCTATGCTGTAGTGCTGTGTAGTTTCGAAGTAAATTTATTGTCCCTGTTGCTGCAAAGTGACATAAATTTAAGCTGCTTT
Organism: Ilex paraguariensis; assembly: GCA_963454935.2. Classification (NCBI taxonomy): domain Eukaryota; kingdom Viridiplantae; phylum Streptophyta; class Magnoliopsida; order Aquifoliales; family Aquifoliaceae; genus Ilex; species Ilex paraguariensis. The sequence continues at coordinate 409,218 of CAUOFW020001814.1, forward strand.
CTGTAAGCTGTTTTAATTATTTAAATAGGTTCATTTGTTCTTGTTGCTTGGTATATATCTGCATTTTGAATTATATGGTAAGATCAATGCCAGACAACATTTTGAGATATAGGGTATCTGACATGCCAAGTACCCTGACATAGCAATATACTTACCAGTAGAAACTCTCCCTCTCCCAAAATTTTTCCAAGAGAACCACATAGACCCTAGTTAGGAGGGGGCAAAAGAACGGTCTTCTTTCATTAACAAAAAAAATGCTTGTTCAAATGCACAGGAGGTATGCAAATTTGTAAGTTGTATACAACTTGTTGATAGATGAGAGTATGATTTCTCCTGCACGTATATCATAACTAAAAGTAAATTCTATACTATGCTGAGACCAGATATACCTCAACATGTACATGTAGATTGTATGGTCTTTGCATTGAGCTAGTTCTCTTGAATCACAATTAGGTGAGTGGAGGATGTCTTTTTATTGCATCCATTACTATTTTGTTTGTCAGTAATTCTTGTATTGAGTGAAATTCATGCAAGTAACTTATGGTTGAGCATCCATGTTCTAGTCTCAACACGGTCCTCTTGGAAATGTACAGTTGAGCAAATTCTTGCCTTTGTATTTTGCTTGCTTGACCATTAAATGGTTACATCAAATATTGTATTGCAGAATGTGATCAGCAAAGCCTCTGAAGAATCTAGGTTCTCAGCAGGCATGCCATGGCGTGGTGCTAGGGGTGTTCGAGGGAACTATTCATCACCTAACGTTTCTGGCGGTATGTTTTCAATCTTAATCTAAAGCTTCAAATTCTCCGTTGGCTAATTAGGAATGATATTTTTTTCTTCTCTTTTGTTATGTTCGAATCTGAGATATTAATATCGTTGTCTTCGTGGAGTTGAGTGAATTGAGAAGTGGCTTGGGTTATCTTCACTTTTGGCTGGAGCCTGTTGATTGACAAGGAGTTAAAAGATCCAGACTTGAGCTCCACTTTTAAAAATTAATTTGGTGAGGTTCAAAGTTTGAAGTACTTCGACATCTTCACAAAAATGCTTACTTTAGTGGCACTAAGCAAAGTGCTGATAGAAACCAATGTGCTTGGGGCTTATCAAGCATTTCAGAATTATTTGTTGATTTTTGAGAAGTTGTTTACTGTGTCTTGAAGTGGAAACATATGCACTTAGAAACTTATAACAAAAATAGCTATTAAAATTAGGTCTGTTGTCTAGGGCTCGATATTGGTACTAGTACATATCGATCAAAGTCAAATTGTGGTCCGGCCTATTAGTGAAGCAACAATTGGTACCATAGTGAAGCGGCCATAAACTAGAGAGTCTTGAATTTTATGAACTGTTATTTTGCTTTGGGGTTTGAAGAATACTAAGAGCTGTCAATTACCGAATATGTGATTCAACACCATCTTCTTTGAGTAGAATTATGCTTATTTCATCTGAGAAGAAATTAGCATTTTGTTTGTTATTGTATATGTTGGACTCCAACTACTTTATTGACTACTGTTTTCAGATGCTGGTGGTGGGAGGAATGCGAACATTCAAAAGGAAAATGGAGTCACTAAACGCACAGAAAGAGGTTCTAGGTTTTCTAAGCCAGTTGTGCATAGAACAGAAAATGTTACAACAGTTTCTCTTGCAGGGTAAGTGTACATTCCGCATGTGTGCTATATATTTTGCATTTCGTTATGCTAAATCTGAGCTTTTTGAGCCCTATTGTTCATTGGTCTGCAAAAACTTATTTACGCCTGCTTCAACGGAATTTACAGTTCATCAACTGTCTCTGTTAACGGTCCAATGAGCATATCTAATGGGAGTTTGACACAAGGACCTGTGCCCGAATCGCCTACAGGTAATAGTAGAAGTGTCCTAAAAGATCTTTCTGCTGTTTGTGTTGATAAGTTTGGGATCACTGCTGGCTTTAGCAATTTTTGCCATGAAACATCCCTTAACTTCCAACCCTTGGCCCACCCATACCCATACCTTCCATTTCCTCCACCTTTGCACCTAGAGTTAGAGATGACTGACCAACTCCATCTCGATTCCAAATCACCTCTTGACTTCAATGACCTCAGCATGTGTAGGTGTCTACTTTAATGGTTCCATTCCTGTATTGGTGCTGTCTGAAATGTTCCAAAATGTGATTGAATCTACATGTGAAATAGGAAATCAACACGTTGTGACTGAATCAAGTGCCTCTCTTCTGGCTGGGAGCAGTTCAAGTACTAGTCAAGATGTTGCTAATGTTCGTCAAGCAGCATCAGGAATTGTTAGCTCCGCTGACAGAACTGGGCCAAGAGTATCTGAGGGAGTCGAAACAAATCATCTGTCTCAGTCTTCAAATGCCCCTTCAAAGGTATTTTTTTTAGCTACTGATCCAATTCTCCATCTTTTGCAGAAGATTGTGTTAACAGGCGCTATGTCTACACTTTTTTATTTTCATTCTTGGCTTTTGAAATGGGTAATCATGTTGTTATTAACTGTTCGGTCCAGGGTTGGTATTGTTATGATTTAAGAAATCTTTCTCTATGACTTGGTATGGTCTGTTATGTTACGTTTCATGTTTTTCTTTACCTAGTACGCCATGAGTGAAGACACAATACTGATCTAAGCCTTATTATTTGTATTTCTTTTTTGGTCTCCACTTTTGAAATTCTAAACTTTCAGTTATTTTGAATGGTCTTAATATGAGACCTGTAGTGTGAGTGAGTTCTTGTCAACAGTAAATTCACCATAGACTAACAATCTCCCCTGCCATTCTATATCCCTTGAAAGGTAAATTATATAGATAACATTTACGTAAAAAAAAAATCTAGATAATGGAGACACCTCAAGGTTTACATGGGTGTCCCATATGATTTCCGTACATTTTTTTAATTTTGTTTTTGTGTATTTAAGTATTTAACAACATTATGTGCTCTTATTTACTTATCTCCATTTTTATTATTAACTTAGTGTTATTTCTGTTTTTTGGTTAGCAAGAGATAGTATGAACAAGATTTTGATATGTCAATTTGGTCAGATATAACATGTGAATGTGGCCACAAACAGCTAGCTTTGGATCTTGGGATGTTGTAAATCTCACTAACCATCGCATGGGTAATGTTAGATGATAGTCAACACTCTTATCCATGTAGGCTGCAGACATGATAGATGTGATATGTTTAATTGGGAAAGTCTGGTTGACCTATCTTTGCTGTAAATGCTGTTGCTAGCCCAACCTCTTCAGTTTGCTTCTTGTATGAATGTTCCACGGCACAGAAGTTTGGCCAGTTAAAGAAACATTCCATGGGTCTTCGAATAGTTCTAAGTTGCATCAACTGAATGAGTCTGGTTTTATGTTCTTTTCGCTTTTTTTTTCCTTTCTTAATTCTCTTTTTTTTTTCCTTTTCAACTGTGTTCATGAATCTATTGTCTATTTGTATCTTTACACGTACATATGTGCAATTCCTATTTTGTTTTCTTTGGTGATCTTACTTTTGTCTTGGTTTGGAAACAGTAGTATCATCTGAACCTGAATCTGTGGCTGTTTTTAATTCATCTTCACTTCCTGAGGTTGATGATTCTATCTTGGAGGAAGCAACTTCAAAGTTTGAAATAATGAAGCTGGAAAAGATATATCACTCTGCTCATCAGCCTGTTATTTTTCCCAATCATCTGCAAGTCCCAGAAGCTTTTAGGAATGCATTGACTTTTGGAAGTCTGGATGATATTTTTGGAGGCAAGGGCTTTGCACCTATTGCTGAATCTGTTCATGAGAATGGTGAAGCTACAGGAGAACCTTCTTTGAGGTACACATTTTTGGGAAAAGTTTTCTCAACTTTGGTCCCTTTGTTTTTTAGTACCTGATGAGTCAATAATTCTTCTGTTAGAAGAAGCTTTCTACCATCTTTATATCTTGTTGATTGATTGGTGGTTTTTTTTTGGGTGTGAAAATTGATCTTGGTGAATTTGGTCCCTTTGTTCAATAGTTCCTGTGGATCTTCTTGTTTTTTTGATGTTTCAATATTTCAATATTTCAGTTAGCTTTTAGCATTGAATGATATGTTTCATAGTCTGAGCCATGGGATTTCCCTGTTTTGAGTTTCTTGATTTTGGCATTGACATTTTTAGCTGTCCCATACTGATTATATTCTCCATAGGCTGTTGGAGGCTCTATATATGTGGTAGTTGGTTATGTTTGTGGGTCTGTTACTTCCGGGTTCCCTGATTATCTCATACAACACTTATGTACAGCAATCAAATTGTGTCCACTGCTCAAGAGGGTGATCATCCTTATCATCCACAATCTTCTCCACATATGATTGAAAACGTATCACCTTCAGAAGACAATGTCTCATCTGGTGAGGTACTAAAGTTTGAGCAGTCAAAGCAGGAGAATATGCTGCCTCTAGGGGGACCTCAGTACCCTATTTTTCAAACTGCCCCAGACTATAGTTTTGGCCCTGTGCCTCCTATGCTGGGGCCCCGTCTTGTACAAATTGATGGACCTGAGCTACAGGTTAGTGATATTCGTTGCATTCCCCACCTTTTAGTGAGCCTTTGGTACTTTTTTTCTGTCGTTTGGATGGGGCATCTACTTTATGATATGTTGTTTCTGACAGTGGCAGTTTAGCACAAAAATGTTTTGGGTGATCACTTTGCTTTCCCATTATTTACTGTAATGCTGAATCTGATTAATCACTTCCTTAGAGAGCTTTTGTTTAACATTGTAATTTGAAGAGGTCTTTTATGTGTAACCATTGGGGGATGTGCTTTACTGTCTTTTGACCATATGAACTTCCTGGTGGCACTGGCTGCCGCTGTACCTATAAATGCTTTGCATACTAAATTATTTTTATTGCTTTATCCTACATACTACAGTAGATTAAGTGTTGCTATTTCTGATCCTTTTTCCTAATCCTTTGACATTGTTGTTCAATTGTAGAGTGGTTCACATGTTCTGTCCACATCAACTTCAAATCCACCCGCAACTCAGCCTGTGGGAGTTGGGCAGAATTCTTTAGCTGTATCTTCTCAGCTGTTTCCTTTTTACCGGCAGCCTTATCCTCCTAACTACCTTCCATATGGCCCCTATTTCCCTCAGGTTTATTTGCCACAAAATGCACACCAGTTTTTAGGCCACAGGGAATTCCCTCAGCAACCTCCGTCTGGTAATGTATATATACCACCAGCCGTACCTGCCACTGGGGTTAAATTTCCTGTTCCGCCACTGTACAAGCCAGGAACTAATGCAGAACATCCTCCCCATTTTGGAACACCATCGGGCTTTGGTTCATATGGATCCTCCCCAGTGGTTTACAGTTCCAGTGCTGCTTTGCCTCCAGGGAGTTCATCTGGTAATGGTAATGAAGATAGAGCATCTGAGCTGAAGGAAAATAATATGCACTCAGCTGTACAACAGGTCAGTTCTAGTTTGATCATCCCTGCAAGTCAATTTTAGTACTTATTGTATGTCTTATGCTCATTATGGCATTATTCCAATGTGAGAGATCGTATTGACCTGAGTTTTGTTTTTCTTGGTTATGAGATCGTATTGACCCGAGTTTTGTTTTTCTTGGTTATGATAAGAGTCATTAATGATAGAGCTGGATACTTGTCCTCCATCTCCCACCCCCACCCTCACCCTCACCCAAAAAACAAAAAAAGATCCCAAAAAATGGTACTGATCTAATTTTCAGTAGAATCACTCCTTCGAGAATGCATTTACTCTGACTCGACAGTCATGCAACAACATTTCTGCTTTTGGCATTGAATGTGGATCCTTTACTGGGCCATACAAGTGAAATTACATTGGCAGTCACCCCTGATGAAATTCACCTGGATAATTCAACTACTCCTCCCCTTCAAACATTGTCGATTCGATTTTTGTAGAAACATTGTTATTTCCTTTTCTCATAGTATGGGGCATCTTAGGGTGATGTCCCCATCATCTGTCTCATGACATCATTTGGGGTGTGCATATGTTTTTGTTCTTGCAATTTTATTATAATGGTGCTCTGAGAAAATGTTGTCAGCTATGTCAAGATTTGTCAATGGTTTTTTCAATTAATTTATCTTACCGAGAGTTTGTGATTGTATTCTACTTTATAGTTCTTGTTTGATTTACAAGTGTGGAGCACTATGATTTTGAGGTGTATAGCATGAATTTGTGTTCATGGGTGGACCTTATTGTTAATATTACCTTTGAGTTGTAATCTATTTTTGCAGACTGAAGAGTCACATGCCTGGAGTACTGCACAAAACCGAGATATATCCAGTTTGCAAGCTAATTATTTTTACAACCTCCTTCAGGGCCAGCATGTTGCTTTCTCACCACCACAGGCCGGTCTTGGTGCTTTTGCTGGAATTTATCATCCAGCTCAGACAATGGCTGCTCCATCTACTGTTCATCCATTTCTGCAACATCCTCAGGCTATGGTTGGGTCAGTCGAATCTTTGGTATCCTCATCTGGTGCTCATCAGCAATCGCAGCATGCATAGATAAGTTGGAACACTAAATTACAGAATAGAGAAACTTCTGACACCCAACAACGCGAGCTTTTTTAGAGCTTTGTGCAAGTTAGTTTTGACAAAACGCATTAAGGAGAATATGAAAACTTGTCCCAACCTGAGTGTAAATATAAAATATAGCCCTGAAATTTTCAAAGTACTCTTGGGTCTGAACTATATAAGAAAATATCCACCGAGATGCCTATAGGTGTAGAGCTTTGGTTGCTCGTGCAGCTTTTAGTTGGCCATTTTCCTCATTGAATTTGATCTTAATCGTAAACAGTTAGATGTTTTCTTCTTCTTCTTCTTCTTCTTTTGACATTTTTGAGTCATGGGACTTTGGAAGTTGATTAGTGCAGGTGGGCTATTTTTTTGTTTTTTCGGTTATTGCAATCTCGCCTGTATATCAAATTTTGTTAGCTAGAATGGAAGAGTTGCGTCCTTGTAATTGGCACAAGAAAACTGGTATTTAAATTTCATCTCTAATGAAGCACTTATTTAACAGATGTATATATAGCTTTTAATACCGTCGATTGATCGATCGATCGATCTTTATTGTGCCATGTTCTTCTTCGTTACAGAAACAGTGAATCTGATATGCGATTGAGTTTTGCTATAAGTTTCAGAAACTCAATTACATAAAGCATACGAGATTCCATGGTAGACGATGAATGCAATTGTTTGAAACGTTTCTGAAAAATATTTTTGGGCCGTGACAAACCAACCTTGGACCAAGTAGTTATGACTGCAGGCCATCCGAACCATGATCTGTCCCTTATCCGGTGGTATGGTCCACGGCATGATTCTTGAATTTGGGCCTGTTTGAAGTTAGCTTAAATCTGTAGTTTTTAAAGGTTTTGGTGTAAAATAAGTCAGATACGTTTGGATCTTGACTTTTTTATCAGATTATGCAGCAGCTATTATTCATGAGCTTTTCTTTTGATTTTTTGGAGTTTTGTCACTGGTCTCACATAATTTTTTTACTTTTTTATTAGTGACTAAAAAAATTTTGAAATTCATATTTTAGGAATTATTATGCATAATTTGTATATATATGAAATTCTTTTTTTATTTTGACACAAAAAAGCCATTGAGTTGCTCCAAACGAAATTTTTTAAACTATAGTTTTTCACCTAAAAAAATCAGCTCTAAACAGCCATTGTCTGTCTTGAGTATTTGAACTGGACACTGTAATAAGTAAAAAAGGAATCCATTGTCTCAATCAAAACTGATGAGCAATTTTCTGTACACTGCTCCCATTCCAAGTCGGTCTTATTCCTAAGTCAAAAGAATGACAAAGTAGAATGTAAATGGTTGCTTTAAGGTCTGTCTGTCTCTCTCATTTGGACAGGTTTAGACAGCATTTGAGGGATCATCAGCACCTGACCCTTCTATGTTGTCTTCAGTGCTCTTTGGTTTCAGAGAAGATAAACCTTGTTTTGGAAGCTGGACACTCGTCGTCTCATTCAAATCCCTTAGGTTAAGTGATGTATAAACTGACATTCCACAAAGAGCTGCAACAGCTCCACAGATGCTCACAAAACCAGGATCTGAGTTAAAGAGTAAGTAGCCTCCAAGTAAGATGACACAAGATTTGAATTGTCCTAAAACAGCATGCGAGGTTGCAGAAGTGGCACTGCACAATTAAAGCCAATAACTTGTTAATTAAAAAGGAAAGAACCTAGTTAGATATGTTACATATTCTTGTATTTTACACCGCTTTTATGTGTTATTTGGATTAAAGGATGTAAGTAATGAATTTGAAAATGGAATCTCTCACCCAAGTGCCAAAGCTCCAGACCATTGCAAGAGAAATCCAAATACAGCCGATATGAGAACAGCAGTTGTGTTATAGAGATCCCACTTGAAGGATAAGGCGTCTGGGGGGTCTATCCACCGCATAAGAGGTAACAAAAACAAGATTGTGATTGGGGTAGTTTTCCACATCAACCTACACTCATATATAGTCCTTCATAAATTTAGTGCTTAGGCTTTCACACCACAGAACACAAGAAGAGGTTGGCATATACTTACGCAAGAGCATTCCAATTTTTTTGCTGTTGGAGATTAGACCAGAGGATTTTATTTGTAGCGCTTGGGATAACCCATACAACTGCAATACAAGCACCGAATAAGTTGAATTCTAAATCGGCCCCAGTTGCAACTGCCACACCTACAGAGACAACAGCCAGAGCCAGAACCTGGATCATATATAGATCAGTAAAGAATCAAATGTCATAAAGCCTTTTTCAAATTCTCGTAAACATATAGAAGTAATTTGTATCCAGGTAAAGAGAAAGAACTTGTAGGGAAATCCAAACTAACCTTCTTAAATGAGATGATTTTTCTGAAGAGAATGAACTCTGCAACAACAATGGTTGGAGTGACAGAAATCTTAGCCATCTGATAGAAACCAACACTGCAAATGATCAGCAAAATAGTCAGAAAACAAGAGACGGTAGTAAAAGGTTAGGCTACGAAAAAAGTTCTAGACAGAATTACAGACGGGGACCTGTTATGCATTAGACTAGTGTTAGCGAGGCCATTGGAAAGAGCCATGATAGCACCCAAAACAAACAGTGAATGGTAAGGTGTAGATCTAGAAGGAGGAGATGCAGGAAGCAAAGAGAATGCCTTGAAAATGGCAAGTAGAACCCAAGCAGTGGAGTAGTGGATTAATGTGAGAAAGATTGGAAAGTTAAATCCAACATTCACCATCACCTGTAAGCACAAATGAAGCTGCATATTAGATTGATTGAAATTTGAGCAAGATCTACGTTTTGAAAATTTGAGTGCACTTGGAGTTTTATCTTGATTCTAATACATGAACTACATTTACAAAAGCATATACACAATCATCACAAGAAAAGGAAGTATGCACCAGTTTGTTTAACATAATTATTCCAACAGAAACCACGAAATTGAAGGTCATTGCCACAGCTTGCCAACCAAATCGTTGCTGTTGGCGTTTTGCTCCCTCAGAAGTTCGTAGCTCATTGTATAGCGAACCTTTAAGTTCTTCCAATGCTCGACCTGATAATTTTAAAGCAGGAACAGTAAAAATTCTCATGAGAAATAAAGCTTGGACAGCAAAACTATTTGGTATCTAATAATCAACTTCTGTGAAGAGAAGTCAACAGTAATCATAAATCCAATCATACAAGTGCTACTGTCAAAAGGTTGAATGAAAAAAATGAAATTTTACAAAAGAATTAATAGCACAGTGCATAGCTTTTGGAAAAAAAGTAAAATAAAAAGATTGAAATTTTGGATTCATGGATGCTATGTGCCGTATAGCCTGCTATAATTGCAGGTAATGAGGCTAACATAAAGTTATCGATCTTGATCATAATTTCAATAATACTTATCCTTTGCAACTCACATAGTATTGAAGAACAACCTTCCAGCAAAATGCTACATCCAAATTAACTCTATATTCAATTAGTCAATGTATTCTACTTCTTGGTAATCTTGAGGGACAAAAAAAGAAGAAGACCAATGACAGATACTGCATTGCTAAAATCCATCAGCAAATCAATACATTCAAGATCAAACAACAAAACAGTATCACCAAAATTGTGTTTCAAGATTCTGAATGCTAGCTGTTAAGAGCGAAAAATACAGATTACAAGCTAAACGAGAAGTAAAATGTAGTCATAATAATCACAACATCCCAGTTAGTTGAATCAGCATTGCGTTTCTCAGGATAACAATATTAACATCTTTCGCTCTTAACCATGAGTATTCAGAATCAACTAAGCACAAAGTACCGACTCCGGAATTCATGTGGGGAAATCACAAACCCATTTAACTGACCTAATATTTCATTGAATTAGCATAAAACAAATCCTAACCCACAAAGTAAATCTGATTACTGGCGAAATTATTCGAATATTTTTGAAGAAAAAACCATAACCTCATATCGCATCTGCAATAAATAAATTGGGACAAGTCATTCTACATTACTCCAGTTCTCTTGGAGTTTTTCTGTAAGAGAGAATAGGGAGTAAGACTGAAATGGCTATATGGCTTCCAAATTGTTTTTGAAACATATGTTAATTGAACTAATAGATGCCAGGTGAGGGCTTAAAGGCCCTATTCACGTAGGGTCCCTGGACACTCATTTTTCCTCTGGCCGGGCAGATTTTCCTATAAATAGGGGGCTCGGGCCTTTTGGGGGGATGAAGGGCAGCGCTTAACAGAAAGAAAAGAGTTTTCTCTGCAACACTTTCACTGTGATCCGCTTGCTTTATTTGAACATGAAAGAGAGGGAAAAAAAACAAACATATTACATGCATAGAGATATTTCCCAATCATTCAAGGAAGATGAAACATACATAACCAACATATAAAACCACAAATGCAGTACATATAATTCAAGAGATTCAAGTATAGAACTCAGGAAATCGAACAAAACCTGCTTCGCCTGCATCGCTATCTTTTCGTTTGATAAACCGTCTACCAGCTTTCCCGAACAAAGAACTGAACAAGCCCATTGCCACCCAACAATGAAAATCATCTGTCAGAAAAATAGCAATCGAAAATACCCATTTACATAATGATAATTGATGGGACTCTTCTGAAAAAGCCTATGATGAAGACACGTGTCCTCGGGGATTCCAAAACAATGTTGCTCGGGGTTCAAGCACCATCGGCAAAGCTCCCTCTCCCCGAGGTACCTCTCATATAGGATCACATATTTGGTACAGTATACAAATACATGTGTCCTCGGTCGCCATGTACCTCGGGAACACACCAACCTTGGTCCCCCCGAGGTCAGTCTTTCCTCGGCACCGAGGGTCACTCCATCCTGGACGCTTCCTCTACTCCCGGATGAAGCTACTGACAAAACTGGACATCAGCCTATGCCAGTATGGACTAGTCATCATGATCTCTTCTTACACAAGAAATGTCAGAACATGCTGGGATACAGAAGTCGTAGCCAATAAGTGACGGACGCGTGGCATATGATGTCACATCAAAAACAGGCAAACCGCACGCTATTGCTGACATGCGCTTTGGGAAGCAAACAATTAATTGCACCCTTCTGTTGACGAGACCGCATTCAATGCGGTAAGGTTCGGATATGAAAGGCAATAAATGCTCCTTTTACAGAGCATTTATTGCATCCTTCCCGAAAGGAGCATATTGTACCGTCGGCGTCCCGACGACTCAACATTGATTGCTCGGGATCCCGAGCAGTCAATTAGAGAAGACATTCCTCATCAAATCAAGACACACGCTGCCAGTGCCTGATGATCACCTACTGACCACACTGACAGCAATCATGAGTTTCTAAGGTATAAATACCCCTCTCAAAAGGCAAACGGTATGCAATCACAAACTCTCAACTACGAAATATCCTTCTCAGTGTTTTCTCCTTCCTCTCTCTCATTCAAAGACTGACTAGATCGTCGGAGGGGATACGCCGGAAAACACTCCGGCGCCCTTCTAACCTGTTCTCTTTTGTTCCAGGAAATACCTTTCGCACGTACAGGATCGTTCCTCCTTTCCCAGGATCGTAAGCTGTTTCGAGCAGTGTGCTTTGGCCACTCAACCGGCTCACCCAAAGTTCACCAGGGGAGAGATCTGTTCCCAATATTTTATATATATCGTGCAGGATCGAGCCCGCACAATCTGGCGCCGTCTGTGGGAAACGAGTAGTTTTCCTAATCTTTTCTCTAAAAGAACAGTGACCATGGTGAACACCAGACAGAAAGGGAAAGGACCCCACCAACGGAGTCATGAGTTGCAAGCTCCCTGCCATCACGGAGGGAGGGATCGCACCAGTACGATTAAAAGTGCCTCTACTCGGTCAAGGGGGGTAACCCCTCAAACCAGTATGGGGATCAGGTCAGGAGGATCAGCCCCCTTGGCCCGTCAGCTGGCAGAGGTGATTGAAGAGAAATTTGGCGATAGATTACGTCAGCTGGAGAAGGACAATGTAAACGTCCTTAGCCGGCTCGACGAGTTTGCTGCCTCAGGCGGAGGGTCGAGGGATTCATTCCTCTCCCGAGGACTCCCCGTCCATGAGGCGGAGACAAAGGATCTAAGGAACCACCTGGATCACAAAGCAGAAAGCTCCAGGGCCCCGAAGCGACCCAAAGCCGGCGAATGCCATCTTGACAACCATTCCAGGAAAGCAAGGCCATTGGCCCTGGACGACCTCCGGCGAGGTTTATCCAGACGGAGGAAGGGAGATGAATCCGAGGAGGACTCAACCCAATCTACACGACGCCCAGGAAACGAGGGGCTTACCGACGAACCCAGAGACTTCAGGAGGCATCCCGTAAGGGAAGAAGTAGATCTCAGAGCCCGATTGACTCCAGGAGAAAGGGCAAGACGATCCAGGACGAGGCCGAGGACGAAGTCATGCAAACACCCTTCACGAGGGAAATCAGTGAGATGGACGTCTCAAGAAAGTTCGTCGTGCCACGGTTCAAGACCTATGATGGGCGATCTGATCCCGATGCCCATATCAGACAGTATAAGCAGATGATGTCCCTCTATCATTCGGACCAACGGTTTCTATGCCGGGTGTTCCCTATGAGCTTGGGGGACTCCGCGATGAGGTGGTTCGAGGCGCTTCCCCCAAACAGTATTGGGTCCTGGAAAGAATTGACAAGGCAGTTCCTAACCCGATTCATCACGGGGAGTAAGCGCCCAAAGGACATTGGATCACTGCTGACCCTCAGGAGGAGGGAATCCGAGACTCTTCGCCAGTACGCCATCCGATACTGGGAAGAAGTCAATGAGGTCGAGGGATGCTCGGAGGTCATGGCAGCAGCATCATTCCGGCTCGGCTTGGCGAGGGACACGGACCTGTACCGATCCCTGACCAAAAAGACTCCCTCGGATATGGGGGAACTGATGGCCCGGATCAACAAGTACTCAAGGGTCGAGGACGAGATGGGGAGCAACAAAGGCCGAGCCCTCCAACCCAAGAGAAAGGAAAAAGAGCACGAAGATATTCCCCGGAAGGGATTGCTACCCCGTCCAGGGGGTTCGTCCAGAGGAGTTCACACCGTCTTCAAGGAACCCATCTTCAGGTTGCTCCATAAAATCAAACGCGAGCCGTTCTTCAAATGGCCGCCCAGGATGCAAAGCGACCCCTCCACCCGTGATCAAACAGTAAGGTGCTCATATCACCGGGATGTCGGGCATCGCACCGAGAGCTGCAGGGTGTTCAAGTCATTCTTGGAGAGCTTAGTCCGAGATGGATACCTGAAAGAATACATAGAGCCTAGGCCAGAAGAAAAACGAGCCCCTGCCCCGACCGAGGAACCAAACAACGTCATAGACGTCATCCATGTGTGTCCACTGGAGCGCCCCACGTCCAAAGAGCTCGAATCCGACCTCAAGAGGGTAGCTTTTACCAGAAAGGTAGCCGAAGGAGGTGTGGGGCCATCAAGCAAAAGGGCCAGGATGGGTGAGCTTGGCATTATGTTCTCTGACGCGGATTTGACGGGCGTGGTGATTCCTCATAACGACGCCCTTGTCTTAACCCTGAAGATAGGGAAATTCGATGTCAAGAGAATCTTGATTGATTCAGGGAGTTCCTCGGAGGTGATGTACTTCGAGACTTTGAAGCGGATGGGTTTTGGCCCCCAAGACTTGACCAAAATCAGGACACCCCTCATCGGGTTCAACGGCTCTTTCGCCTTGCCCGTGGGGAAAATTACATTACCGGTCGCCACTGGTCCCTTCGTCATCGACACAGAGTTTGTGGTGATCGACACGGACTCCCCTTACAACGTGATTATGGGTCGAACATGGCTACACGCTTTGGGAGCGGTACACTCCACTCTCCACCAAAAGTTGAAGTTCGCCACGCCAGAGGGCGTCATGGAGATCCGGGGAGATCAAGCGTCTGCGAAGAACTGTTTTTATTCGGCCGTCCGAGCCGGGGCGTCCGGCCAGGAGAAGGGGCGAGCACCGGAAGAGATCATAGAAAAATAGCAATTACAGTCCGGGCGTCCGGGGATGGATGACCCCCGGGTAGACCCAGCGGAACGGTCGGTTGAAGACCTCCGGAAGGTGCCCTTGGTAGAAGGAGAAGAAGAGAAGTATTTCCTAGTTGGGACCTCGATGCCCGCAGCCGAACAGGAGGAGATGATCAGGTTCTTAAGAGGGAATACAGACGTGTTCGCCTGGAACGAAATGGAAATGACAGGAGTAGACCCCGAAATAATTACTCACAGGCTGCATGTTGACCCATCTCACAAGCCAGTAAAGCAAAGGCCACGACGTATGGCCCCGCATCACACCAACGCGGTCAATGAGGAAATAGACAAACTCCTGAGAGCTGGCGCCATTCGAGAGATACAGTTCCCAGAATGGCTGTCCAATACAGTATGTGCAAAAAAGAAAGGGGGGAAATGGCGTGTCTGCGTGGATTTCACAGATCTAAACAAGGCATGTCCCAAGGACGACTACCCCCTGCCGAAGGTGGACCAGCTGGTAGATGCCACAGCCGGATATGAACGAATGGACTTCCTGGATGCTCGAGCGGGATATCATCAGATCCCTCTTTATGCCCCGGACCAAGAAAAAACGGCGTTTATCACTCCGAAGGGAGTTTATTGTTATAAAGTGATGCCATTTGGATTGAAGAACGCCGGGGCAACATACCAAAGATTGATGAATCGGATGTTCAAGAGGCAGATCGGCAACACCATGGAGGTCTACATAGACGACATGCTGGTAAAAAGCAAACGGAGTGGTGATCATCTTACAGACTTGGCGGATACCTTCTCCACTCTCAGGGAGTATGGGTTGAAGCTGAATGCAGCAAAGTGCGTCTTCGGAGTGGAGTCGGGAAAATTCCTCGGGTATCTGGTTAGTCAGCGAGGAATCGAAGCCAACCCAGATCAGATTAAAGCAATCCTGGATATCCGAAGCCCTCGCACTGTCCGAGAGGTCCAGAAACTCACAGGGATGCTGGCTGCACTTAACCGATTTGTCTCACGCTCCTCGGATAAATGCAAACCCTTCTTTGGAGCAATCAAATGTGCTGGGAAGAGTATGTGGAGCCAGGGGTGCGAGGACGCCCTGGCTGGGATCAAAGAATACCTGAGGACTCTTCCGACCCTATCCGTCCCCATCCAGGGGGAGATGCTGTTCCTATACCTGGCAGTTTCAGAATTTGCAGTAAGCGGAGTACTTATCCGTGAGCATGAGCACCGACAGAAGCCGATTTACTACATCAGCAAGGCGCTCCTGGATGCAGAGACAAGATATCTGCCCCTAGAGAAACTGGCCCTGTCCTTGGTCACCACTGCAAGGAAACTGCGCCATTACTTCCAGGCGCACCCAATCACTGTCCTAACTGATCAGCCCTTGAAGGCAATTTTGAGGAAAGCTGAACTCTCCGGAAGGATCTCCAAATGGGCTGTAGAGTTGGGGGAGCACGACATTCATTTCAAACCCCGAACTGCAATAAAGGGTCAAATACTGGCGGACTTCATAGCCGAGTTTTCGGGGGAAATCCTGTTCTAGAAGGACCGCCTCCTCCCAACTTAGCATCTCCAACAAATGTTGAAGGATCGCCATGGCTTTTATGTGTGGATGGTTCATCGAACAGCAAGGGGTCCGGAATCGGTGTCTTGCTGACCTCTCCAGAAGGGATTATTGCAGAGCAGGCCATCCGGTTGGGGTTCAAAGCATCGAACAATGAAGCGGAATATGAGGCACTCATCTCGGGACTTCGGTTAGCTGAGGCGACTGGAGTTACCAATTTGATCGTGCATTGCGATTCCATGCTGGTGGTCAATCAAGTCAATGGGGAATTCGAAACGAGGGACCCTAGGATGAAGGCGTACCATCACCAGGCAACGACCGTTATCCAAAGGTTCGACCGATTTGAAATCAAGCAGGTGTCCCGCGACAAGAACACACATGCCGACGCCCTGGCTTGTCTAGCCTCGGCAGTGGACTCCTCCCAGTCGCGCAGGATCACCATTGAGTATCTTCCCACATCCTGCATTGATCATACTCTTGAGGCGATGGTCATCCAGGACGCGCCCCAGCAGCTCAGTTGGATCGATCCCTTTGTCAAATTCCTAACGACGGGAGATCTCCCGGAGTGTCCAAGGGAAGCTAGGAAAATAAGGATGAAAGCTCCAAGATTTTGGGTCTCTTCGGATCAGAAGCTTTACCGAAGGTCTTTCTCAGGACCTTACTTGCTATGCGTCCGAGAAGATCAAGTCCAAGACCTCCTATACGAAGTGCATGAAGGAATATGTGGGGGGCACTCTGGAGGACGATCAATGGCGCACCGCATTATGTCTCAGGGGTATTGGTGGCCGCGAATGCAAAGGGACGCAAGGGCATATGTCCAAAAATGCGCCCAGTGCCAGAGGTTCTCCCCTGCGATCAGGCAACCTGCGGGGGACTTACACCCCCTCACCAGCCCTTGGCCATTCGCTCAATGGGGGCTTGATTTGGTTGGACCTCTGCCTAAAGCTCCGGGAAACAAGAAGTTCCTCATCGTGGCCACAGATTACTTCACCAAATGGGTAGAAGCGGAGCCGTTGAGTCACATCCGAGACATAGACGCCAAAAAGTTCGTCTGGGAGAACATAGTCGTCAGGTTCGGCATTCCTCGCGCACTGATATCGGATAACGGGACCCAGTTCACTGGCGGGCGCTTTAAGTCTTTCTGTGAGCATCTCGGGATCCGTAACTTCTACTCCACCCCTGCATACCCACAAGCCAATGGGCAGGCGGAGGCCACCAACAAGACAATTATCAACGGGATCAAGAAGAGGCTGGAGAGAGCCAAGGGAAAGTGGGCGACAGAGCTGTTAAACATTTTATGGGTGTACAGGACAACCCCTCGGTCATCAACGGGCGAAACCCCCTACTCCCTGGCGTACGGGATGGAGGCAATCATACCCCTCGAAGTAGGGCTTCCGACCATAAGGACCCAAGCTTTCGATGAAGGGGGGAATGATCATCAACTGGGATTGGATCTGGACCTACTGGAAGAAAGAAGGGAGGAAACCGCCTTGAAGATAACCAAGTATCAAGAGAAGATCTCCCAGCTATACAACAAGAGGGTCAAGACTCGAGAATTCCGGATAGGCGACCTGGTCCTCAGAAGGGTAACGGCCAATACCCGGGATCCAACAGAGGGAAAGATGGGACCTAACTGGGAAGGGCCTTACAAAGTAATATCAATCGGGGGCGCCGGGTCGTATGGATTAGAAGATATGAGTGGAAGACCTGTAATACGACCATGGAATGTTATGAATTTGAAGAAGTTTTACTTTTGAAGTACTCTCTCTCAAAGGACTCGCCAAACAAAAGACAAAGGGTATGGCCCTGGGGACAGAGTTCAAGGACTCTCGTCCCCGAAGTACATACAGGAGCAAGCCTCCTGCAAGGGTATGGCCCTGGGGACAGAGTTCAAGGACTCTCGTCCCCGAAGTACATACAGGAGCAAGCCTCCTGCAAGGGTATGGCCCTGGGGACAGAGTTCAAGGACTCTCGTCCCCGAAGTACATACAGGAGCAAGCCTCCTGCAAGGGTATGGCCCTGGGGACAGAGTTCAAGGACTCTCGTCCCCGAAGTACATACAGGAGCAAGCCTCCTGCAAGGGTATGGCCCTGGGGACAGAGTTCAAGGACTCTCGTCCCCGAAGTACATACAGGAGCAAGCCTCCTGCAAGGGTATGGCCCTGGGGACAGAGTTCAAACACTCGTCCCCGAAGTACATACAGGAGCAAGCCTCCTGCAACGGCATGGCTCTGGGGACAGAGTGCAAGGACTACTGTCCCCAAGACAAAACACAAGGACCCCAAGTCCCCAGAGTAGATACAAAGATCTTGCCTCCGGAACGGGCCGCCCCGAGGACCGTTCAAAGACACTTATGGTTTATTCTACAAGAAGTAAAGAAAAGCAGAACACTACTGTATACAGAAGAAGACAGAAAGATAAAAAGACTAGTTGTTCATTTCCAAAAGAAATAGGGGCTTTGCGTCCCCAAAAGCTACAAAAGAAAAAGCAAGAGTACAAAAAAGGAGAAATGAAAAGCAGCTTCATCGGGCTCCAGGCACCTCCAGAACTTCGGCCGAGGGCGAATCAGCAATAAAGGGCTGGGAAGCCTCTGGAGCGGGCTGGGGAAGAACTTCGGCGGCAGGAACAGCTTCAACAGCTTGAGCAGCTTGAGGTTCAGGAGCAAGGTCGGGCGGAGCGTCCTCGGACAAGTCCACTATCACCATCTCGGGGCATCAGCCGAGGTTTGCATCGGTGTAGGGGCTTCATCCTCGGCAGCAACTTGTGCTTCTGCCTGCTCCATCTCTGCCGAGGGCACATACTTGTGCACTTGGAAGAGAGGGGAATCTGACTGGACTCCAGCAGCCTGGAGCGCCTCGTCCCACCCTTTCTTGAAGAACTCTTTGCTATTTTCTTCAAGAGCGGGGAGCACTTCATCGGCGAACTCCTCCAGAAGTTGTTGCTCTGACTTCCGGTTCAGCTCCTCGGCTCGGATCCTATCTAGCTCCTGGGTCAGGGCCAGGCAGCTTTCCTCGGAGCCCACTGCCCTCTCCTCCGCAGCCGAGAGCCGCTGCGTTTGCTCAGTAATTCTCCTCTCAGCATCGGCAAGTGCAGCACTTAGCTTCTCAGCGCCCAACTTGGCCGATTCAGCGTCCTTGAGGAGTTGCTCTATTTGGGCAGCCTGCCCCGCCAGGGTAGAATCCCTGGCAGCAACTTCTTCCGTTGCCCGAGCAAGGGCAGCTTCCGCTTCAGCCTTCTGATCCTTGGCCCTCTGAAGGTCCATCCTGGACGCGTGGTACCGGCCAGCTATGATAGAAATCTGCTGGGCAGCCTGTAAAAGAAGGAAAGAATGTTAAAACACAAAAATAGAAAACAAGAGTGAAAGGATCGAAACGGGAATAAACTCACCACCAGGGAGTTCTGGATCATGGAGCGGAACAACACGTTGGTTGATCGCCCCCGATGAGCCTCCATGTCAGCCTCAAAATGCAATGTCTCACTCACTGCATAGGCGACATGGGGATCCTGCAGAATGGAATCATCGACCCTGATCACTCGGTTCATGTGATCAGTAGCCCGAGGATTCCACACCGCGGCCTCCACTGTGGATGGGAGGGAAGGAGTAGCCTGCTGCTGCTGCTGCTGCTGTTGTCGGGGCTGCTGTAGTTGCTGCTGTTGTCGAGTTTGCTGCTGCGGTTGCTGGGTTGTGAGGGAGTAGAGGGTAATCCACGATCCCTCCCGCTTTGCTGCTGAGCGGGAGGCACCCTGGGTCCTCGGCTGAGGCCATCGTGCCGATGCTTCACCCTCCTCTCCTCCTCCACCTGAGGGTCCCGATCTCGCACCTGACCCCGATCAGGAACCCTTGATGATGGGGCAGAGCTGGTTCCTGCCGGAGTACCGCCGGTCGCCCCTCGGCCTCTCCCGGCTGCGAGGGATTGCCTCTGCCTAAGAAACCCCAAATTGATGCGTGGGGTGTTGGACATCGCTTCCTCAAGAGCGTCTTCGTCGTCCAAGGTTTGGAGAATTTGAAAATCCGGCCACAGGTCGCCTCCCGAAGTCCCCACCTCGGCGTCCGAAGGAGCAACGTCCTCTCTGACCCCGACTTCCTCAGCAACTCCCTCTACCTCTCCCTCTGAAGCCCGATCCGGGTCTTCCTCCAAGTTCTGCTCGACCTCTAGCCTCGCCGCCTGATCAAAGAGCTCTGACCACTGCGAAGGCTCGAAAGGTTGAGGGAGCTGTGAGAACTTCTTATACCCGGGGGTATAGTGCAGCAAATTATGGGCAGCTCGGCCAAATCCGTCGGCACCCGTGAAACTCCAAACCGTTGTTAAGTCGCCAAAATTGACCAGCGACCGAGGAGGTGGAGCTGTTTCCCGAGACGGAATACCTGCACAACAAAACAGATTGTCATAAACACGAGAAGACCCAAGAAACAAATAAAAACACCCAAAGGAACCGACGTACTTGTCGTTCTCCATTCCCGAGGGCAAAACAGGTCATTGTACTCGGGACCGACACCCCTCTCCCAACATCCCTTGAAGATCAAGATGTCGTCCTTGTACCCCTTGTCCGAGTCAGGAAGATGGGTTACAAGGTACATAGAGGGGTCCCTGGCTTTAAGGTAGAAATGTTGGTGGGGCATGACTCTTAGGAGAGAGTAACAGAATAGGAGATCGTTGAGCCCAATATTCACCCCGAGGCGCCCATTGAGCTCTAGGACCCCCATAATTATCCGAAAGACGTTGAGGCAGCATTGCCCGGGGAAGAGACGGAAGCGAGACAGGAACTGAAGAAGCAGGGGGGGCAAAGGAAACCTAATGCCTCCCTCTATGATGGCCTTGGTATAGAAGGGCATGACATCCGTGGCCCCGAAGGTGGGAGAGTACAGCAAAGGGTTAAAACCCACTACGTCCACACTCGGGGGGATGCCATACTTCTCCCTGAACCTATCAATCTGCGCCTCGCCCGTCACCTTGTATTTCCCTGACCCCGAGGTACCAGCCGATGGATTCTCGGGAACAGGGCGACGACGAGGCATCTCTAAAAGAAGGGGAAGGAAAAGATGTTCACTTGAAAACCTGAGGAAGTTCCCCGAGGGTTTAAATTAAGGAGTACCGACCGGGTGACACCACCGATCAAGTCGGAAAAACAAGAAGGCTAGGAGGACGATAAAGAAGAAGGTTGTGAAACTCACCAGAAGACGTCGGAAACGGAGTTTTTCAGGAAAAACTTTGAAAACGACTCGCACCGGAAGGACCAGGAGTCAACAATGGGTTTACTAACTGTGATTTTTAAAGAGAAGATACTGTCGAAAGTGGCTGAGGAAACAGAAACTCCGGCGAAGCAGATCAGAAAAAGCGTATTCTGGGTCAGAGATCGGAGTTGCAAAACAATAGAAACCGGAGAAGAAACCCCCTTTATATAGGGGGGAAACTGTCATCATTGGGCGGGAAAACCAAAACGGCGCATTTAATGCGCACGACATCCCAAGACCGGGAAAGCTGCTCGAGGCCATGATGAAGGACGGATGGCAGTTGGAAAACCCTTCGTCTCCTGACAACGCGTGTCCTCGGCGTCAGAAGATCGAAGGCTGGGGGGCAGTTGATGGGACTCTTCTGAAAAAGCCTATGATGAAGACACGTGTCCTCGGGGATTCCAAAACAATGTTGCTCGGGGTTCAAGCACCATCGGCAAAGCTCCCTCTCCCCGAGGTACCTCTCATATAGGATCACATATTCGGTACAGTATACAAATACATGTGTCCTCGGTCGCCATGTACCTCGGGAACACACCAACCTTGGTCCCCCCGAGGTCAGTCTTTCCTCGGCACCGAGGGTCACTCCATCCTGGACGCTTCCTCTACTCCCGGATGAAGCTACTGACAAAACTGGACATCAGCCTATGCCAGTATGGACTAGTCATCATGATCTCTTCTTACACAAGAAATGTCAGAACATGCTGGGATACAGAAGTCGTAGCCAATAAGTGACGGACGCGTGGCATATGATGTCACATCAAAAACAGGCAAACCGCACGCTATTGCTGACATGCGCTTTGGGAAGCAAACAATTAATTGCACCCTTCTGTTGACGAGACCGCATTCAATGCGGTAAGGTTCGGATATGAAAGGCAATAAATGCTCCTTTTACAGAGCATTTATTGCATCCTTCCCGAAAGGAGCACATTGTACCGTCGGCGTCCCGACGACTCAACATTGATTGCTCGGGATCCCGAGCAGTCAATTAGAGAAGACATTCCTCATCAAATCAAGACACACGCTGCCAGTGCCTGATGATCACCTACTGACCACACTGACAGCAATCATGAGTTTCTAAGGTATAAATACCCCTCTCAAAAAGGCAAACGGTATGCAATCACAAACTCTCAACTACGAAATATCCTTCTCAGTGTTTTCTCCTTCCTCTCTCTCATTCAAAGACTGACTAGATCGTCGGAGGGGATACGCCGGAAAACACTCCGGCGCCCTTCTAACCTGTTCTCTTTTGTTCCAGGAAATACCTTTCGCACGTACAGTATCGTTCCTCCTTTCCCAGGATCGTAAGCTGTTTCGAGCAGTGTGCTTGGCCACTCAACCGGCTCACCCAAAGTTCACCAGGGGAGAGATCTGTTCCCAGTATTTTTTATACATCGTGCAGGATCGAGCCCGCACAATAATGATGATCAAAGAATGAAAAGAATCGCATGAATGATGGATGAGAAGGATGTATTGGTGGAGGTTAAGTGTAACGATAGTATAGTTATGAGGAAGAGCACTGTGATAAAACAATGCGTGACAGACTAACAATCCCAACAATCCAGTCACATTATAATACCTTAAAAAATAAGTAGTTTAGATTACAAGTCTTCGAGGGGATTGAGGAAACATTTATGAGAAACAGTCAAAGCGATGTTCTCTAAATAAGGGATCCTGAATCTGGCCCCTCTCAAGTGAGATGGCCCACTTGATTCCAATTCTACTATTTTTTTATTTTACCAACAGTTAGGGTGTCTGGACCGGCCAGTTTACATGCAACTCTTTTAGTTCTTTCTTTAGATTATTACGGGGTATTCATAAGAAATAAATTTTTTGCAGATTAATTTTAAAAAATTATCAAAATTCGAATTTAAAATGTTTAAATTTATAATTCGTCTTTAATATCACTTGAACTACTCTTCTAATTATTCTATCATTCACTTTGATCATATTGTTCTAATTTTTTCACTTTAATTATTTAAGCTACCTATTTTTATCCCTTTTTTTTCAGTATTTTCACCTGCATGTGACCAAACTTCAAGATTTTTATTTTGTGTCCTTAAAGATTAATTTTTTCACATTATAGTTTTAAAGATTAATTTCTCACATTTTATCTTTAATATATCAAAAATATTGTAATGCGACAATTTTGTGAACTTTTCATTTGTTTTTTTACCAGTGTCAACGAATTAACTTTTTTGAAGGGAAAAAAACGGAAACTAACAAAATATTCACATTGTAGCACTTTTGATACATTGAGGGTATAATATAAAAAATTTAATTTTGAGGGTGAAAAATAAAAAAATTTGTTAGTTTTTCCGTCAGTGTTAATGGATT
Source organism: Ilex paraguariensis (assembly GCA_963454935.2). NCBI lineage: Eukaryota > Viridiplantae > Streptophyta > Magnoliopsida > Aquifoliales > Aquifoliaceae > Ilex > Ilex paraguariensis. The sequence continues at coordinate 432,801 of CAUOFW020001814.1, forward strand.
GATTTTTTAAGAAAAAAAATAACAAAAACTAACAGAAGGACTGCATTGTAACACTTTTGATATATTGAGAATACAATATGAAAAATTTAATTTTTGAGGATACAAAATAAAAATTTTCATTAATTTTTTTGTCAGTATCAATGAGTTGATTTTTGACAAAAAAATAAAGAAAACTAACGGAATGGTCATATTATAACACTTTTGATACGTTGAAAGTACAATGTGAGAAATTTAATTTAAGAGTGCAAAATAAAATTTTTTGAAGTCTTTTAAGGTACAAAGTATAAAAAATCCAACTCTATTATATATATAAAAAAGATGATTTAAATTGATTAATAAAAAACACTCTTTATGTGTCAAGTTTACATACGATAGTCAAATGTCATTATATTTTTAAAAAAGGGATTTTACCAAAAATTATAAATTATATTTTTGAGACTAATTATACTTTTTTTTGCATCAAATTTAAATTAAGATCAATCTTAAAATATGAAGATTTATCCAAATACCCTCGCCTTAATGTAATTTCACAATATAAAATTATAACCTCACAACCTATTTTTTAAAAATTCCCTATGATACCATACTTGAAAAAACACTTTATTCTCAGCTTTAAGAATATCATCAATAATTAAATAAATTCTTTGAAATCCTTAAGAGTGGTTTAGTAGATGAGACTGACATCTGATAATTCAAAAGTCTCAGATTCAACACTTTTGATATTTCTCAGATTCAACACTTTTGATATTTTTTAGAGTCAACCATTCTTATTCCTCAAAAAACATGTTTTAAATAATGTTCGTGACAACTGACCTTTTTTTTTCAAAAAAGAGGAAGTTTGATGGGATTCGAATTTAAAACTTCTAGACTCTAATACCATATTAAACAACCATTTAATTAAAATTTTAAACTCAGAGAGAGAGGTGTTACGTACTCCCTCGTTTTTAAATATCTGTCGTTTAAGGTTTTTGTACAGGAATTAAGGAAACTATTAAATAGGTCTAATATGAGTAAAAAATAATTATACAAGAGTAAAATACTCTTATTCAATATGTATTGGAAATGAAAGAAATATGAAAGACACTTAACCTCCACCTAATCTAATGCATTGAAAAGTTAAAGGTAAATTTGGAAGAAAAAATATTAATTAATTTTTAAGTTTCATAAAATGACAGATATTATAGAACAAAAAAAATTATGCAAAACGACATATATTTAGAAATGGGGAGAGTATTTGATACAGCCAAATCCAATTTCCCAGATTTTGTCGAGCTCAACATCTGCCGGCCACAGTGAAGAACCCTAATTCCTAATCACAAAAAAAGGACCCAAATCACAATGATGCATTTTAATAATTTACTGGCGAATACGATTTCAAAAGATTAAGTCCAACCACAACCCCTCAAGTTTGCATTAAATCAACACATATCTACCTCAACTCATCCATTTAATTCTGAAGTACAACTATGCAATGATTGGTTTCATTATGTTAGAGAAACTATGTCGAGAGTATACTCCACTGAGGAAAGGACATGGGAGATGCCTGCCAATGCCCGATTTAACTACATCGAAAAGTGGCGATTCCTGTACAAACGATTCTTTTTTTTTTCAAATTTTATTCTTAAAAACTTTTATAGAAACAAGATGTTGTTTAATTAGACCACTTTGCACAATTGATTCAACTATTAGTGAGCAATAATGGAACAATTCATTAATTTCAAAATTCCATCCTCAAGTTTGGAAATGTTGAACGATCAACTTGCTAAATCTTAACTGATCACAACATAAAGTATTGACCTTGGTTTTACTAGGATATTAAAGAATCTATTTTTTTCCCAAATAATTTTTTTTTTAGGTTGGACTTGAATCCTTTATTATAAAAAAATAATATTTTTATAGGACAAAGAGTATCATTGAACCAAATACCCGATAATTTTTCTCCAAACATTATGCTTTCTACTATCAGAAAAAAAAATAGATCTTCATTTTCATTTCGGCAAGAGTTTCATCGTTGAATTGAGATGAATTTATCAATTACTTCGTAAAAACTAAATTTGTTTAGAAAAAAAGTACATCATCCTCGGACATTACGATACAAATAATTGGGGCAATTTTCCCAAATATTTTGAAGTTAAGGGAGATGACAGTGATTTCAAAAAAGTAAGGGGGGTTAAGTTGCTAATTAGAAGAAAACATATGCAAAATGTTCTTCAGTTACACCTGAACAAGATAATCTGTCTCCACAAAGCCCCTTGTCGTTGGAACTTGGAAGCATTAGCTTTTCAGGTACTGTCGTCCATGATTATTCATTGAATATATATACAAGAATCAATCCCCATTGCTAGAGGACAAGAAGTAGAATAAACACACACACACACAACAATTTCTATCGCACTTGGAACTCCCCACTTTCAGAGATCCTCTGGTCCTGTCTCTCTCTTTGTTTGTGTATGTTTATGTCTACAAGTCATGTTCAGCAGAATTTAAGATCACATTTGGACACCCATCTGACGTTTTCTGGGAGGGAGGGAGGGAGGGAGAGAGAGAGTTTCTCTGTCTGAAATCGATTCTTCTCTGTAGTGTAGTGGAACTGTGAAATGGACCAGGTGCCAGACTCGGAACCGACGTCCCAGTCATACTCGTCCTCTCCTCCATTGCAAGACATGTTCCGATCCAGCTCTCTCAGACAAGTAGACCCATCACCCGAGAAACACGAGCCGTCGCCGGAACCCCAACCGACACCACCTTCAAATCTCAGCATCCAAGACCCAGATCACAATTTACTCTCAGGAGACCTCCAGGTACGTCTCGCGCTATACATAGCCATGGCTCACGCTGGTCTGGCCTTCGCAATCTTTCTACTTTATGGTTTATATAAGTTACTTGAAGAATATTTGAGACCCATACAATGGGCTGTGCTATGCTCAATCCCTTTGAGAGGAATTCAACAAACCCTTGTTGGGTTTTGGTCCGAGCCCTTGAAATTAGGCCTCACAGAAACTATATTGGCTATACCCATAACTATATTGAAGGTTTTTGTGGGTACCCTTGTTGACATTAAGGATGTTTTATTCCGTGTTCTTCTTCGACGAAAGAAATCCGACGTTATGAGGCGGAATCGAAGTGGGTTTACAATATTGCTCAGGTGGTTAGTGTCATTTTGGGTGTTTGTGATGGCTTATGAGCACATTGGTGTTATTGGGTCTGTAGCACTTCTTGCATTAGGCTTCATGTTCACCTCTGGTAGTGTTGAATCGACCATGTCCACTGTAACATCTTTTAGGAGTCAGAGTTTTAGGCGCAATTCAATTACAGCATATTTTACTCTGGGGATATTGAAAAGATTGAAAACCATTATGGCTATTGGGTTGATTGTTGGAATGATTTTGGGGTCTTTGGCTGGATTGAGTTTCTTTTCATATAAGATTGGACTTGAGGGTAAAGATGCTGTCTTCGCGCTGAAATCTCATGTACAAGAGAGTAATTACGCCGAAAAAATTGGTGTTAAGAAATGGATAGATGAAAATGATGTGCCTGGGATGGTGGATAGGTACACTACAAAATTTTATGAAGCTGTGTCTGAGCAGATTGATAGTTTGGCCATGCAGTATAATATGACAGAGTTTGTCACTGGGATCAGGCATTTTGTGGTGACTCAAACAGTAAACTCTTCTGAGCGTTCCACGGCTTTGACAGCCCCATCACTATACACCGAAAAAATGTTGAGTTTGAGGAAGAGGATTAGTGATCGAGAATGGGGACAGATCTATTCAGAAGTGGATGCACTCTTTAGGGAATTGCTGATCACCAGGGAGGATTTGGTTGAGCAGGCAAAAGGATATGCCAGTCAAGGAATGGATGTGATGCAAAAGGTTTTGATCAGCAGTAAATCTGTTATTGGTGGGAGTGCGAAGATGGTGTTTTTGATTGGTAATTCCATCGTCTCTGGAGCAGCGGGTCTTTTCAATTTTGTGTCTGAGTTGGTGATTTTCTTCTGGGTGTTGTATTATCTTATCACATCAGAGTCTGGTGGGGTAACGGAGCAAGTGATGTCTATGCTTCCGATTTCACATTCTGCAAGGACTCGATGCGTTGAAGTTCTTGATAAAGCTATTTCAGGGGTTCTGTTGGCAACTGCTGAAATTGCATTCTTTCAGGGATGTCTTACTTGGCTTTTGTTTAGGCTATACTCAGTACACTTCTTGTACATGTCTACTGTAGTTGCATTCATCAGCCCCTTGTTACCGATCTTTCCCTCATGGTTCTCAACAATTCCAGTGGCTTTGCAATTGGTTCTGGAAGGTAGATATATATTGGCCATCAGCTTGTCCATTATCCATCTCGTGCTTATGGATTATGGTACTTCTGAAATCCTAGAGGATATTCCTGGTCATAGTCCATATCTTATTGGGCTGAGCATTATTGGGGGCGTGACATTGTTCCCATCTGCAGTGGAGGTAAATGGCAAATTAATCTTTCTTCACTGTTCATAATGATTCTACTTGAGCTTCGCTCCCAAATATTACCATGCTAGTGTTTTCTTTTACTCATTCTTCCCTCCTGTCTAGGTGTGCCATGCATGAATATTTAATTTGTTGAGCTTTCCTTGTGCATAATTCGTGTGTAGTGTGCCTGAGATGAAATTAAAGTCGAGAGTTAAATACAAACTACAAAGAGCCTGTTGTAATTGGTGCCCGGTTGCACTTCACCCCTTGGATTTCCCTTTTTTACACTGAGCTCTCTCTAAACCAATGGCTAAACTGCAAACTTTTATAGGACTGACAGTTATCTAAAATGCCTCTCATTTTTCTGATTTTTCAATGTCCGTTAACTGACATAGAAACCCCCTCATCAACCATTCAATTACTTAATTTTTTGGGTCTCTGATTGAGCCAACTAAATTGCTAATTCATTTTCCCCGCTGCATAAACTACCACCAGCTAGTATCCCCATCATTTCCAAACTCAATGCATATAGCGACAATTTTTGGTGTGTAGTAGCACAGGGTGAGTTTGGATGGTGGTGGGGTGGCGGAAGCGTTGATAGGAGGTGGGTTTAGATATTACTTGTTATTGATCGAAATAATGATGGGTGTTGATGACTTGTGGAGGGGTTTTGGTTGTGATGTTTTGAGGTGGGTTTAAGGGGGTGGGGTGGGGGGGGGGGGCGCTGGTGCTGGACTGTGAGGTGAGATTGACGAGTGGGTGATGGTGATGGAAAGTTTTACTTGAGATGCAAGATAATGGGAGAAAAAGGAGAGGAATAAAGTGGTTGAGGGTAGAGAAAATAGTGATGAAGGGGTATAGAGTGGTGGTAATGAGTTTTTTCCTTTTTTGTGGCCGGTATGGATGTCAGTCGGGGGCAGAAGAAAAAAAAGGACAAAGGGGGAAGAAAAGGCTGAGAAAAGGAATTAGTCTATCAAAGGATATGTGTCATTTAGATTAAAACTTAAAAACTAAATTTTTTTAGCCAAACAATGTCTCAAGATTTTGCTCGGCACATGGGCTGTTTATATGGACGGTAATGGTAAGTGTGATGGTTGACGATTGCACTTTATACATTTGTGTGGGGACCTTTAGTATCAGAAACTGCAAGTATTTGGACAATGTGTAACCATCCCAAAGTATGAGTAGGCTCTTTGTATCTAACCCTGAAGTTGATGGTCTTCAATTCAGAAAATTAGGGTGTGTTAGATTTGTGTTTTGAAAACTGTTTTGTGTTCTCAAAATACAAAAATTTGTAAGATGTTGTTTGGGTTGCAATTTTCAAAAACAATTTTTCAAAAAAAGTGGGAATTGAGAACAAAAACTAGAGAATATCATTTAGATGTTTTCTGAGTTTTTAAGCCAAAAATAGAAAACAAGGAAAACAATCTCACTCTTTAATTAGGTCTCCCCATCGAATCCCCTTGGCAGCAAAATTAGCCATGTTTTTTTTTTTTTTTTGTCTTCCTCTCTCCCTGACGTTCTCTCTCTGTAATGGTGTCTCCCCTTCAACTAAACCTGCAAGATTCTCCGGCGTAGCTCCGGCAAATCACAGATCTGTGTCCCTCTCCGTAGCTCCCGCAAATCACAGATCTGCGTAGCTCCAACAAATCACAAATCACAGCTCTGGCAAATCACGCAACTCATCTCATCTCTCTCTCTTTGCAACAGATCTGTATAGATCTATGTATATATACAGATCTGTATTCAAATCTGTATATATACACAAATCTATGTGTGTATATATACATGTGTGTGTGTGCTGTGAAAAGATACTGTATATATACACAGATCTATGTGTGTGTGTGTGTGTGTTCTCTCTCTTGTGGGTGTGTATTTTTGTGTTGTGTGAGAAGACAATGGAGAGAGATGCTCTGAGAAGATATGTACTCGTGTGTGTGTGTATTTTACACTAGTTGTAAATTATTGTCTAAACAGGTTTTACTATTTTTTGTACTTTAAAATATTTTCAAAACCATATAATCAAACAAGTTTTGTAATACAAAAATATCAAAAAATATTTTTTAAAACTCTTCTCAAAAATTGTTTACGGATACTGTTTTTAGAGATGCAAACCAAACAGGCCCTTAGTCTTGTAGATGTGTAGGAGTTTGTAGTCACATTTAGATGCTTAGAATTTTCCTACTACCAAAAAAAAAAAATTCCCTACTGATTCTGGAATGATTCTTTTCCATAAATACTTGCTGCAATCTCAAAAAGAAAAGAATGTTTTAAGGATTTACCTCATCTCCTTGATAATTTGCACTGAAAGTTTTTTATTATTTATTGAGCAGCGTTTGCTGTCCAATTTTCTGCACTATTTGTCTCATTAAATTGTATTGTATGATCTCCTGGAATAACTTTACAGACATGGTTGTCATGGACAGCTGATTTGAATGTTGTATGTATCTCTTGTTAAGCAGGGAGCAATAATGGGGCCACTGATAACTACAGTTGGGATTGCACTTAAGGAACTGTATCAAGAATTTGTTTTGGATGAACCAAAGGAAACAAACAAGTAGAGTCAAATGTAAGTTTTCAATGCTTTCTTCCAAGAAAAAATGTTTGCGGACTGTTAAAGAGCTAATGCACCTTAGTTGAGCTGGCCAGGTGGGAAATCAGTGGTTCAAGCATGCGAGTTTCGCCAATGTGTTTGTGGCCCTCTCTGCCCCAACATAACATGTTTATTAAATTTTGCTACCATATTGTGTCTCTGTATTGTTCCACGGAGTTTGTGCTTGTTTCTTTCTTTTTTCTTTGAGCGTAAATAGAGAAGTTTTCGTTACATCTCTTCTTCACCGCAAAATCTCTTTAAATAGTAACCAGTGTGGCCATTTGATGAGTATGAAACCAACGAAAATATTTATCCTTCCAATCTCGGGACTAAAGTTCAGATAATTTTTTCAGCACTTGATAGATTCAATGTAGTTTGTGTCACTGACAAATTTGAGAGTTGCACGAGAACACTACTGGGACCTCAAACAATGGAAAGATAGATTTCTGAGGTCAAACCTGAGTTGTATATCTTGTAACCAGCAAGGGAAACAGTACATAAGCAGCCTAGTTTGTTGTAAATGATACTAAAGAGTCAGTGTGGCAGCTGGAGTTTTCAACCCATTTGTCGATTTTGTTATACAGGACCTAGTAAATCCTAGCTTTACAACTAAACAACTGGACTTCCCTCTTTGTTTTTCGCTTGCAAAATGTCTAATTCCTCATCAGATCCCTTTTGCAATTTGAGAATCGTGATTCAGGCACTAAATTCTGCAAGCTATATCGGGAAAAGATATGGACACAAGGCACTGGTGAAATCAGCTCCTTCACTGCATCAAACAATCTATACCACAAGTTGAGCAATAATAGATACAAGTCAAAGAGAGTAGCTCATGCACATAAAGTTGGAAGTCGACATATTTAGCAATTCATTAGTTCAATCCGTAGATAATAGCCAACAACAGAAACCCAAGGACAAATTACAGAATACATCAATCCTTAGTATCAAAGAAAAATGGCATCAAGTGGGCAAAATGCAGAAGACAAAGGGCAAACTAATTCAGAAGATAAAATTGGCTCTTACCAGTTTCACACAGAATAAGATGTGTCGATGTATCGACTTGATTTTACAAATCCTTCTCTTGCCAAATTCAACCACATCAATATTATTGCTGACTACATACAATGATCAACAATCCAGAAATTCTTGGATTTCCTCATAATAGAATTCCTGACTCTGATTGTTTGACATAAACCGTCCAGTTACTTCATGTATTTCTGCAGAAATTTTCGGTGGAAGTCACTTCGGATGGTGTCATTGATGAAGCGATTGGGAGTCTTGGTTTCACCACGAGCCTGGTTCTTGAAAACCACATCATCATCCCACCTGTGCAAAGGACAATTAGAAAATATAACAGAATCAGGCCTAAACTCAACTTATAGAACAGGACAACCAAAGGGGTAACTAGTTTGTCAGACAACCAACCTTCGTTTCACATTAAAGGATGTTGGATTATTAATCAGAGGGTTTCCTCGTAACAGTTCTGCCTCTTTGGCTTTTAACTCTTCTTCTTGCATTTGCCTTTCCTGTGCAAGCATAAACCACATCAATAATTATTCAAACCTATTCTTTTAAATTACCTACACCATGCAGTCGTCATTTATTGAAAAAATCCATACCCTAAAACCATTGACTAGTTTCAGAATCAGAAACTCATTACCAGCCAGTAGAGTTTACTGATGGAAATGCAGCATAATTTAAAACGTACAAGTTAGAATTTTGATGCAAACACCCAGAATAGGATACCATAATTTTCATCTTAACTTTCAAGGCATGTCTTTTGTGCCTTTAACTAAAAATGTCAAACCATATTAATGGAAATCACGGTTTAAGGTAATCAGAAAAGACAAAATGCCGTGAGAGGCCAGACATGATTGCATGAAGAAAACTTACGTTTCGGAGTTTTTCCTCAGCTCTTTCTTTCTTTATCTGTTCAAGCTCAGCTAAAAGAGCTTCTGTGTCATCCTCGTCATCATCGTCGTCATCGTCCTCACTAACCACGATATTTCAATGATTGAGCACATTTTTCACAAAACAATGATGGTGCCTTCAACAGCTAAGTATATCAGAAACCAAAGAAATCTAACAACAAAAATAAAATTTTTATCAACAATTTTTGACGAAGTCATGAATAGCCACTTCAACAACAAAAATATAACAAAAAGGCAAAGGAATCAACTGTGGAAAAAACACATTGATAGTTATAAACACACCCACACACAGACAGCAAACATAACCACACACAGTTAAAAGAACATTCTGAAATAAGTTGTCCTCCTGCCAAAAACATAAACAGGACATTCTTAGCAATGAACCCACACACCACGGCCCCCACACATTTGCAATGACAAAGGAGGGGGGAAAAAAAGAACCATAGAGATACTTTTAACAAATTCACAGTACAAAATTTGATTGATAACCAAGTATAGGCCAAAACTTGCAAAGAGTCGTATACCATGTGTTTTGATCATTGAATAACACCGGTGGGCATCGTTAGCATTGACATGATCAAAATAAATATAGTTGCCAAGAGTAAAAACCTCTCATCGTCACTTTTGATGTCCACATCAGCATCATCAGCATCTGCATTGCGTGGAATGATGCGATCTTCAACCTCCCTCTTTGTCCCTGTAAATTGACTATGGAGTTAGTTGACTAAAAATAGGCATATAAATATGTTGTATAAAGTGTTCTATTTTAGCCTTTCATTCAAAAAAACGGGTTGATTCACCTTCCAGTAAAAGATGGCCTCCCTTCCTCCGGTGGTCTCTGTCTTCTGCAAACATTCACATACAAGTTTAGACAAAGACAATTTAGTAATGACATGACATGGAATCAAATGAAAGAAATGATGTGTGACAAAAGGCAATCGCCAAAAACCCATTTACCCATATAGGCCTTATCCTTTGAAGAGAAATGCCTCCTCTCACGATCCTCCAACTCCTCGCGGAGATTCCTCCTCTGCAGTTCATCATGGGTGTCTTGCCCTTCCTTCCTGTAGCAGCAAGTTTAAAATCAGAATGAAAGTTTTGCGAATTGGAATAAAACAACATACTTGAAATTCTATAAAAAAGTTCCCAAGTTCTAACCTTGGCTTTAGGGTTGTGTGAGATGCAATGTCCCTTGAAGAATATTTCTGAGATGGGCCGAAAATTCGAGTACCGCCTTGTTCGTTACCACCTTTAGCAGGTGCCCATGTGGGTCTAGCCGCAGTCGTCATGGTGTCTAAGTATTCTCAATAGACTGAAAACAGCAAAGCAAATATATGTAGAACTTGTATAGCCAAAAAAAAAAAAATCCAAGCAGAAAGGAAAGCTGAGAACAGCAATCCCATATATTTCAAGTGAATTAAAAACATATTCAAGTTAACCCAACATGATGAAATACAATTTTGTCTCTCAGTCGCCCGGGCCTGGTCACTGCAACCCCCTTTGTGACAGGATTCTGAACTTACGGCGCTATTTAGCCGAGTTCCTTAGGAAGTCATCAATAATGGATCGTGTGAATGAAAATAACCAATTATTTGTTGTGTGAAGGATTGGGAGTTCAAAATACAGGGATTGATTGAATGCCAAAAAATTCTAACGTGATAGTTCAAAGGATGAGCACAGAATACATTCATAGAAATCCTAACACAATCAAGAATTAAACGTATTGCAGCAATCGAAAGGGAAACAAACCCTAATATAGATTCTCGTCGGTAAAATACTAAACCTAAAACTAGAACCCTAGGGCTTGGTGATTTTCTAGATAACAATGACAAAGAAATTGTTCTAAGAGATAGAGGAAGATGGAGTGGGAGAGAGATTAGGATATTTACGTTCTGATGATGCCCTTCGACCCTCCAGACTTCACACAAAGCGAGCGAGCGAGCGAGCGAGCGACAGAGAGAAAGAGAGCTAGGGATTGGCAGTGGACGGCGTGCGGGGGTGTTGGCTTCATGTCCGTACCCGTTTAAAAAAATTCGGTTCATTCTTGATTCATTTCGTTGACGGTTATAGTTTTTATTTTTATCCCCATTCATCGATAAATATGTAATCCCCGCCTCTGCTTTCACCTCCGCCCACACTCCTGTCCACCTTACTCGCCCAAGCGAAAGCTCAAACCTAGGGCAATATAATTTAAAATTTTAAATAAATCTATCAATTTAAATAATATAACATAATTAAAAATTTATTATTTATAACATAATATAATTAAAATCTTTTCTACAACATAAATCCAACATAATATAATTAAAAGTTTATCTCCCTTGTAAATTCAACACAACATAATGTAACATAATATAATCTAGCATAAAAAAAATATAAAAACACAAAAAACTACATTTTTACAAGTCAAAATTATGAAAAAAAATTTAAAAAAAAAAAAATTATTTAATAATATGTAAATTTGTATTCACACCAACATATATATATATATATAATAGGTAGAGCAGAGCGAGGAGAGGTGGGGCGGGGCGGAGGCAGGATAAGGGTAAGTGTCTGTCCATCCTCACCTTCATCCCTACACAGGTTTATACGGGTATCTTCGTATACGTTATTTGTTTAATACGTATGGTTTATCCCCAGTTCAAACAGGACAACTTTAGACGAATATTCATTTTTACTCGGTCCACTGTCATCTCTAATAAGAGCTTTTTATTTACTTTTTTTACCATTGCCACTTATGATGAATTATTAATTTAACGTTGTCACCCATTAAAACGGTGTCGTAGAAAAATTGGCCCAATTTCTGCACTATACTTGGACCCGGAGTAGCTATTCAGTGTAATGATAATAATGATAATACTCTATTATTATTATCACAAATATCAAACTATCAAATAACAAACTTACAAGTAAGTAAATAACTATTCTCTATCATGAACAGAGTATTTACTAGTTACTAAATTAACCTCGACCTTGAATTTTCTTTTCTAGTTTTTATTGTTATTGACGATTTTTAAAGCTACAATTTTTTTTCCAAGCCTTGTTTCCTTCTTTTTATGGATGGCGTGAGTGAGTTTGTTGTACATTAAAGGCTCACATAGTGACATTGTGTCAATGATTTTAGGACATGTATTCCTTTGGGTTTTGGTAGTTGGATTGGTTGCTTCTCCATGATAGTTGTCTACACACAGTGAGTTCAACTCGAAAGTAAGATTATGTATATCTCTCTCTTTTCAAACCCTGAGACAGTAGAAACGTTATCTAGTGAGCTGTCTTTTTATTTCTTCTCTTAAGTATGCAGGAGACATACAATTGCAATTAATTGGTTGGTGAGTATTAATAAAATAAAAAAAAAAAAAGTTGAAAGGTGGTTGATTTCCTAATTACTCTCTAAAGTTAAAAAATTGAATATTAGACCACCTATTTTCTCTTTCGTGTTTAAACTAGATTACGTATTAATTTTCTTTTTTGTTAGATAAAAAATAAGTCATTTATGTCCAGATTAAATTATTCATGAGAGATAAATTCTTTATATAGTATACCTAAAAAATTATTAAAATTTAAATTTAAAATATTTAAATTTATAACTTGTCATTGTTATTACTTAGTCTAGGTAGATTCGTAGACTCTGCGTGACATAATTTTTGGAGACAGTTGAATATTCAGCAACCCTCAATATGACTTTCTTGAGCAGCCGCCTATTGTCATGTCATGGGTGCTGATTTCTCATCTAACCAACCCACTTAAATAACCAAAATTAGAGTTTTTTTTTAAAGCAAGATCGTTGAAAAAGTTGTGAAACTGGCTCTTCAAATAAGATGAATCCTTTGACAAAAAAAGATGAATCCTAGTTTTTGAGTGTTGTGCACAAGTTGTGGGTCAGCTTTGCTACACTTTTTTTGGTCTTCCTGAATATTAATTCCTATAGTTAGGGTGTGTTTATTAATTTAAATTTAATACTTAAAATAATATATATTTAACACTTATTAATTAAATTAATTTGATAACTAAATTTTAATGCTCTTAATATGCTAAGTGCTCTTTTAAAATAAACTACAATATTAAGTAGGAGATCCCTTACTTAATTCTGAAAGTTAAAAGTGCTCAGTAAAATTATTTTTAATAATACTTATAATATAACAATTATACTCCAAAATATTTTATAATCATATTAAAACTCTAATTAGTATTATTTCCAAAATCTCTAACTTATCTATCTTCCTTGTCAATCGTCTTCTACAGATAATAGGTGTTCTTCTTCTTTTTTTTTTTTCTTCACTCGTCTACTACAAATAAACATGTTAAAACACAAACTCACATTCACTGCACACACACATATATTATTAATGAGATTTAATTTATTCTATTTTTTAATTCAATTATTTATTTATTGTTATCCGATTATTTATTAGTTATTATTTTTTTTATCAAATGTTTTTGTTCTATTATTGTGTAATTTAATTTGTTATTGTTCACTTATTATGATTCAATTATTTATTTATTGTTGTTCTTTTTCTATTGATCAGATGTTATTTTTCAATTATTGTATTATTCAATTTGTTATTGATTTGATATATTGTCATTTTTTATTAGATAAAAAATATATTTTATAAATATTTTTAAATTAAAGAGTGAAAGGATAAAATTAAAAGTAAATTTATTTTTAAACGTCAGTTCTGTGTAGTTATCAAACAATTTGATTTAATTCATTACTTAAATTTCAGTAAATGTCAAATAGTCCACAAATTCAGTATTCAACTTTCAGCTTTCAGTTTTATCGAACACAACCATAGTCATGATTTACGTTTTTCAGACACTGTCATTAACGAAAGTTTTATGCACAAGATACAAATTAATTTCTAATACAGAGACAAATCGAAGAACATCTCAACAACCTCAATGGACAATCAACGGGTGGCCATTTTCAACTGTTAGCAGATCCTCCTTTTGTTGTATGAAAACTATACCAAAATCAATGTCTCTACTTACAGGTCTCACGGATCATCCAAGATTGCTTTAAAAATCCTAAAATTTGTAGGGTAGTTAGTATTCTTGCGATTGTTTGATTCATATCCTCACACAAGTAATCATTCCCCATATGCGTACCAAACTCACCTCTCTTGTTAGTATGTTAATATTGACGTGATATCATTAATAAATAATATCAAAATAAATTAGAGAAAATTATAGTGAGATTTCTTGAGATTTTTCACTAATCACTCAAACTACTTGGCATTTGAAATATTACATACAGGTTCCCTAAGATTTATATACACGTAACACTTAAACATCTACCGTCGATGTCCATTAGTATATCTTCCAATAAATTACACTCAAACCCCTTAAAATTTATAAACGTGTAATACTTAGACCCCTTAACTTTAAAATATTATATTTAGAAAAAAAATATTTCAATTAAAGCTAGAATATCAAATATTTTAAATTTTGCAATCAAAATTCATGTTCTATTATGACATTTATTGAAATAAAATTTTAATTTTTTTCTTTAAAAATTATAATTAATATACAATTATACTATTTATTGGAATTTTATTTGGTCGTTTAAACTACCAAATTACCTTAATTAAAACTAGAAAATATTATGTTCATTACAATTTGATCATTTGTTTGATTTTTTAGTTTTATTTTAAAAGAAAGTATAACTGCATACTGATTTTAACAAAACTAAATATTTATTTTAGATTTTATTTCAATAAATGATATAATAGAACATGAATTTTAGTTGTAAAATTCTTATTCTATTATGAACGACTTAGATCCCTTATTTAATTTTTTAGTTTTATTTCAATAGATAGTATAATGATATATTAATTATGATTTTTTAAGAAAAAATTTAAATTTTTATTTTTGATTTTATTTCAATAAATGATACAATAAAATATGATTTTTTGTTATAAAATTTAAAATATTTGATATTCTATCTTTGGTTGAAGTATTTTTTGTCTAAATATATAATATTTTAAAACTTGAAGAATCAAAATATTATATGTCTACAAACTTTAAGGCATCTGAGTGTAATTTACTAACGAATATTCTGCACACACTTAAGTACAAACTTCATGGTCTGTATATAATATTTTAAATAACAAACACTCTGAGTAATTAAGTGATAAACTTCAAAAAATTTAAATATAATTCTCTCAAATAAATAAGCAAATAGGGATCATAAAAATTATAATCAACATTTCATATAAATAAACTAGGATTAATTAGAAAGCACCGCCAAATATGCTTATTGAAATTTGTCCCGTAAAAAAAAAAGATAATTACTGCAATCTAACCAAACTCTCCGTTATACGACTGGTTGGTATACTACCCATTCCAATAATAATAAAAAAATGGTGGGTGGAGACTGTAAAAGCCACTCCTCATTCAACGAAGTACAGCGTCCTATTACCCTACAAATACTCTTGGCAACCACACACACTCGCACGCTCGCACTCTCGCACTCTCTCTCGGTAATTTCGACCATCTGTGGAGGCTCGCAATTTTTTCTCTCCCTCTTTCGAGAACAATGAGCGATCTGAAGTTGAAATTTCTGGAGGTCTACTCAATCCTGAAATCGGAGCTACTCAATGACCCTGCTTTCGAGTTCACCGACGATTCTCGTCAATGGGTCGAACGGGTAATCATTTAAATTACATAAAATCTTTTGAGTTCTGCTATTGATCTCTGCTTATGGGTACACTTATGAACATTCATATGCCCTTTTCTTTGGTAAATGTGCACATTTTTCCCCTGAATTATGCGTTTAAGGGGTTGGCTTTATTTTGTCTGGTCTCAGATGTCGGATTCTGACTTAAATATATTTTAATTTTACGTTATTTGTGTCAAAACATTTGGTTTTGTACCTTAAAATTTAAATTTTGATCTTTTTTTTTTGGGGTCTTTTGTAACTTTGCTCAGATGGATTCTTAGTTGAATGCTTTCTTGATATGTTTGTTGTTTATGATGAAAATTGATTGATCAAAGGATTAGTATATGAGTAATTGTATTGGAATCCATAATAGAAAATAGAAGGGTGAATGAGGAGGTTACATTCAAGGAAAACTATGAATTATGGGACTGATCTTATAAAATCATATACTTGTTATATTCTATGGTACAAAGTGCTAATTTATGGGAAGTCCATATTCTACAACTCTCTGAAAAAATAACACTTTAACCTCTCTCTCATTGTTGGCACATATGATGCCCTGCTTGTTCTACCATTTGTTTTGAAGAAAGGATTCGAATATACATGTGACTTTCTGTAATCAATAATGATGGGAGGTACAAAATCATTAATTTATAGAACTATTAACTATTAGGTTTTCAAGTAACTTTCTATTTCAAAGAAATTTGGGTTTCTAGAGAATATTTTTGTCAGTTTTTAGTACTTTTGGTATACATATTTAATTGGCGGATATTTGATTTTTACTGTTCTCAGACTCAAGTGCCTAATGATCAACTATATCATGTTTATAATTTTACAACTTTAGTCAAAAGATTGAGAAAGACGTATGAAAGTGCAGATAAATGGCCCATTGGCATGCAAATTGTCGACTCGGTACATCATGGTTATGCGTGGATATGTCTATAGGAGTCCAGGCTGTGGAGTAATTTTAAGTTAGAAATATCCCTTTTTCCCTTCTCATTTGATAAAAATTTCATGAGCAATATCTTCACATCTGGACTGTTACAGTAACTTTCATTTGTTGTTGTCATCCTAGTAGTATGGACTGAAGAACAAGCTTTCTTTTGGGTATATTTGGCAAAAGAAACCATTATAGAATTTTTTTCACCAACTGAACCAGTCCGAACCTGGCATCTTTTTAATTGGTTCTGTGTATGTGTGTGCCTTTATATAAATATAAGTGAATTAACAATAACCCCATGCCTTAAGGCACTCGGCAATACCCAAAATTGAACATTGATATTGCAAATGTTGCATTTTAAATAATTTATTTTTTATTTAATTATGCAATTTATAATTAAAATTAATAGAAAGAACATAAAAGAGAAGCTGAGGAGAGAAAATATAGAGGTAGGTGTGGATTAGTGAGGTTATTTGGTATTGGAAAGTGTGCTGATTGAGTTGTTTTATATTGAAGGTATTAAAAAGAAAATGATGTTTTTGAAGGGAGGGGGCAGAATTGAGATGAATTATGTACCGTTGGATTAAAGTAGATAAAAATTAGATTAATCTTGACCATTGTTGTGTTTTTATAAGTTAAGAATTCAACTTTCTAGATGTATCTGATAAGTTATTGGTTATTGTTGCATACTATTGAAGAGCTTACTGTTATTTCTGCTCCTTACCTTGAGTTGTGCCCAGCCGTTTCTGTGCGTTTAATTGTGTCGGTGTTCCCATTTCATTGCAGATGCTGGACTACAATGTACCTGGAGGTGGGAACATGATAGTTACCTCAATTATGATCTAATAGTTTGTTGACCTCATTTTCACTGGCCTGATTCTTCTGGAGTTCCTGCTTCCATGAGAAGAGAACAAATTTTGCTCTGACAGTATCTTTAAGAGATGCATGCTATGTTTAACAGCTCATACTGATGTATTTTACCTGCAGGAAAGCTGAACCGAGGGCTTTCTGTTATTGACAGCTACAAGTTGCTGAAAGAAGGAAAAGAATTGACCGACGATGAAGTTTTTCTGGCTTGTGCGCTTGGTTGGTGCATCGAATGGGTATGTTGACACTGTAACTTTCCTATTTGTGGCCAAGCGCGTCGTAGTTTGTTGTGACAGCCATTGTATTAGTAGCTCCCCTATGGTTATGTGTAGTTTAAAACTTGCAATGACTCTTGCAGCTTCAAGCATTTTTTCTTGTTCTCGATGATATCATGGATAACTCTCATACAAGGCGTGGTCAACTCTGTTGGTACAGATTACCGAAGGTGGAAACCTTACTGAGAAATTACCTACCATCCTTTATTTTACTGTTCTATCACTTCTATTATCATGATTGTGATTGCAGTGAATAATCAGTGTCTGAACATATGTCCTAGGTTGGTATGATTGCTGCAAATGATGGGATATTACTTCGCAACCATATCCCAAGAATACTCAAAAAGCATTTCCGAGAAAAACCTTATTATGTGGATCTGCTCGATTTATTTAATGAGGTGAAATCTTGTGTATTTAATAAGACCAGTGAAGTACATTTTTTCCTAGACGTGCAAATCAATCTTGATCATGTTTGAACAGGTAGAATTCCAGACGACCTCTGGACAGATGATAGATCTGATCACCACACTGGTAGGAGAAAAAGATCTATCAAAGTACTCATTGCCTCTGTAAGTGAGAATTTTCTATCTTTGTAAGTTCTAGTTATTTTAACTTCTACAAGAAGTGATGCCCTTTGTGTGTTTTCTGATGTACTTAATTTTGCGTTCTTATGCAGTCACCGTCGGATTGTTCAGTACAAAACTGCTTACTACTCATTTTACCTTCCAGTAAGTTGGAATTCCTTTTTTTTTCAATGCTTTCCTAACTCATGGTGTTCTGTTCCAAGTGATCATATTTACATTCTTTTCTATAGATATATTTTTTTTCAGAGTTCTCAATTGAGCACACCTCTGACTTGACCTTGTTCTTGTAAAAATAATGCTCTTTGTTTTTAAATGACACTCCTATGTTTCCGAACGTTTGTTTGCTCTGGTTAGACATTGCAGAACTAGCGTCTTTCTTGAATTTAATTTGCATATGGTTACCGAATGACCAACACCCTTGGCAAGTGCAACTAAAGTTGATAATGACTTTTTTTCCGTGTCAAGGTGGCCTGTGCCCTTCTTATGGCGGGTGAGAATCTGAACAATCATGTTGATGTGGGGAACATACTTGTTGAAATGGGAATTTATTTTCAAGTGCAGGTCAGTGCTATTTGCATGATGCAATATTTATTGTTCTGTTTGGTGCAAGTTGGAATATTGGAACATCACTCTGATGCCTTACTGCCTTCTCAGCATCTAAACAGAGCATTTAGATACCTTTGCTGAAAGGCTATAGTAAAACTCAGTTGACGTTCTGCTGCTGATAATGGTATCTTTGTAGGATGATTATCTGGATTGTTTTGGTGATCCTGAGGTGATTGGTAAGGTAAATTCCAGGAATATCTTCAATTGGATGTTGCTAATGCATATCTTTATTGATTTCAGGCTCTTTTAGATACAGAACTAGTAATCTTTATGTCATCTGTTTATTCTGTCAGATTGGAACTGATATCGAAGATTTTAAGTGCTCCTGGTTGGTTGTGAAAGCACTGGAACTTGTGAACGAGGAACAAAAGAAGTTATTATATGTAAGAAAGGATTTATCTTTCTGTTTTTTCATTTCTGCGATTAGAATCAGATTTGCTTACCCAGGTAAAGCATTGTCGCAGGAGAACTATGGTAAACAGGATCCAGCTTGTGTAGCAAAAGTGAAGGAGCTTTATGAAACTCTCAATCTTCAGGTTTACTATCTCCTGCTTTACAGTGACTGAAAGTTATTTAAGTTTTGAAAACAGCAAGTTGATAATGATATCCCACATTTTTCGTCTTGGGGAAATTGTGCAGGATGTATTTGCAGATTATGAGAGCAAGAGTTATGAAAAGCTAATCAAATTCATTGAAGCTCATTCAAGTACAGCAGTACAAGCAGTGTTGAAATCTTTCTTGGCAAAGATATATCAGAGGCAGAAGTAAGAGAGAGAGATTCAAAGTCTAAACCTGAAAATATTCATTCCCGAAATGTTGGGATGTTGTGTTGTATCTTATGGACATCAGCTTTCTTGCTTTGGCTTCTGAGTCTCCCTTTACTTGCTTGCTGTATTGTAGATCAGGAAGCTGTAATACTACTCAAATAAACTAGCTGCATTCCTGTGCAATGACCGAGAATGCAGCAAATTGTCGCTTCCAATGTTTATTTTGCTTCTGTTTTTCGAGGAAAAATAAAATGAATTTTGTGTCTTTACCCAATTTTCTATGTATGCATAAAATCTCTAGGCATCCACTTTGAGTTACATGTTATTTAGTGTTAACCTGGCCAAAACTTCTCATAACAATTTACTAACCAGGCAAAGAAAAGCCACAACAAAAGACCAAACTGCAAAGTGCACTTCATACTGTATGGGATGTCCTGCCGTGAGGAAAGATGGCCCCAACCGGTTTGAATTGGCCTTTTGGATGCTATACAAACTTGTCACCCTCGACAGGATAAAGGCTCGGCCCGAGCGGGTGTAGCCCAAGATAATATGAGACCTAAAACCGACAAATATAAATGAGATTTATTTATTTTCTACTAATAATAAAAAGTTTTCTAAAATATTTTTTTTTTGTTGTTTTTTGAGATGTAAAAGTACTACTTAGATTTTTATAATGAGGTTTTGTTAATATAATCGATAATCTATTTAATTTTTCTCCTCAAAGTAGTTGATCTTAAATAAAATTTTATTTGAAACAATTTTCTTTTGCATAAACAGTTGTTATAAAAACTGTCAATAATATTCTGCAAATAATGAATGCATTTGAAAAAAAAATTAACATTTTCATATATTTTAGTATCTCAATTAGAGTATTTTTTTTTCTTATTTGTAAAGTTTTTTGAAAAATATTTAGCACTAAAAGCAAATCTAAACTTTCAAAATTGGGTAATCAATCTCCCTACAAAATTAGTGGTTTTGTGTTTACAAAAGTAAGAAGGTTTTTTTTCAATAGTGTTAGATGTGTAAAGAAGATTGTTTAATATGATGATTGTGTGATGATTGTGTTATAGGAGATAGAGAGAGTAACTAGTTAAGAATTGGGTTGTTGACCTTTTGGTAGATTACTTATTGGTTTTTTGAAAGCCAATATACCATAAGACATTTATTTGTGAAAAAATCATCTCTAAAAAATGTTTTGAAAAAATGTCCATTTAGTAGTAAAAAAGACTGTTATAACCTTGTATACACTCTTCTGTGATGAGGATTCTCTACTATTAGCGGAAGTATTTTACGAGTCCTCCCCCCCCCCCCAAATGCGGTTTAAAGAACACAATATAACACTCGCTTGACACTATTCTATTTGTAATACTATGACAAATAATGTATATTTACATTGTCTGACTGTTTCATAAACTAAATGACATGCTTGATACAATGTGACATAAAAATAATGAGTTGTTGTATCCAACGCTGCTTGTCACATTATAAGAAACATTGTGTCACAGTTTAACAACACGCTGGACACTAACGGAAGACACAACCACAATTGATTAACTTAAAAAAATAACATGAAAAACATTTAGTTGTTGACGTTAAATTCTATGCATTTGAAATCAACGGGTCATTATATTAACATAGAACATATATATCCAAACTTGATGTCATTCAACTATAAAATTACAAATCCGTTGAGATGACCTGTGAAATAATACTTGTAACAATATCTTAATAGAATTTTTTGAATGGAACGACGAAAATCACAGTGATAACAGATGATGATATTGTTTATTGATGAAAAAATTGATAATGACTTAGATAGAAAACCATACGTTAAATAGGAAGAAGAAGATGCACGTTCAAAATTTAAATGTCCTCCCTCATCCATTAAAATTGGAATCTGTGGATATAATAAAATCAAATCTCACAAATAAGATAACTGTCTAAAAATACTATCCATTAATTATAGAAAAGGGTATTTAGGTAAAATAAAATATTTAAAAAACTATCAATATGTATTTAGATTCAAGACATTTACAAGTATGAGTACTTATCTACGGTAGAGTTTTCGCATGATATTTTACCACAAATAAGTAGTTTATATAGTAGCTATCCATAAATTTTTTATTTTTTTTTAACTTCTATGGGATATTTAATGGGTTGGATACATGGCCCAAACTACTTAATTTATTTGTGGGCCTTATGTTCTTACAAATTTAGACTTTTATTTGGGCTAACTATTCACCTAAATATTTTGGTCCTTCCATAAGGGTGCCTTGCTATTGGGGCTGCCCAGGGTCCGGGCCAAGTCATTGCCCGATGGGCCACCTGACTTAGGGGTAGCCTGTGAACCACAAGCCGAATGTTGATATATGCTTCTCTTTTGGTGTACCAACGCAGGTATCATTTAAAAAGAAGTAAGCTCCAGTATTCCGAGAGGAGTAATGGGTTTAGTTAGGAGTCTCGTGATTTGGTTTTTTATTATTCCCCTTTGCCACCACCCTTTTTTTTCCCAAGCAAAAAAAAAAATCTGTAACTACGGCGTTTGGAGAAGGAATAGAACTTGTGGTGGCAAATTGCTGATTAGGAATGACCATCAAATTTGTTATAGCAAACAGAAAACTAGAGGTGGTTAGAGGCCAGAAAGCTATTAACAAAGTTTCTCATATTCCTCACTTGGGTTTACCCTTTTTGGGGTCAACTTCAAAATTACCCCTCTCTCTTTCAGGAGAAATTACTCTCTCTGTCTCTCATACCCGTGTCCTTGGGCGGAAACAAGGAGATATCCCAGCCCGGTAAGCTCCTGCTGGTTCATATCTCCTTGCATGGTGTCCAGGTAATGTGGTTAATTTTGTGCAGTAAGTAGTTGAAAATTTATTATAATCATACACGAGTATCGAAAAACGAGATGAATCCCGAGTCTTGTCTAAATTATTTAACATGGATTACATGAATATTTTTTCTTGATTTTGCTCTGTGTATATAGATATGCAATTGTTTATTTACATTAAACAGAGGTTTAAGTTAGTAGTGCATGAATTTTTCGTTGGATCATCAAATTTTCTCTCGATCACAAGATACTTGGGACGAGGGACAAGTCCCCTTGTCAATTGGACGAATCATACAGATTCATCATCATCATCATCAATTCTGTTGATTCCATGGCGGTTAAGTTCCATTTCACCCAACAAAAAATCAAACACAAACAGTTTTGTAGCATGAACATTTAATCTGAGTGGAAGAACATATTCCAATACAAAAATAAAAATTTAAGCAACCGGACACGAAACGACTTTCATATTAGAGCATGAAAGGTGGACATAAACAATGCAACATCGACAGAACCTAGAGGGACATACTCCAATATGCGAAGGGCAAAAAGTGCATCGTAGGGGCGAGTATTTAATGCTGGGCAAGGATATGAGTCCACCTTGATACAACGAGTCACAGAGGATGATTGTTTTAACAGACAAGTAACATCAAAATGGACCTTGAATCTTATAAAATTTGAATAACAAACATAACTTTTATTGTCGTGAATTTCTCAAGGACACACGTGTTAGGAAATTCACACAGAAATTCTCAAACCTGTGAGAAACAACAATATAGAAAACATACACCAAAGAAAAACAATCACACGCACAAGATAATATATACGTGATTCGACAATTTGTCTATGTCCACGAAGTTACAAGAGTTTCACTATTTTCAAGAACGATTACAGAAAGGGCGACGGCCGTACAGAGTCAATCAACCCTAATCACCCAAAAGAAACATGTTTTATATGGCTTGCACCGGGTTACAAAAAAACAGACCCAAAAAAAAACCTATCGGTCAAAGCTTTCGCTCCATAGACTAAGCTTCAAAAAATTTTCTATTAAAAATTACGCAACATTTTTTGGGTTGAGTTATCATCCGAATCAACTAACACGAATCAAACATTCGATAACAACACAATGAGTGAATACCACAACTTAATAAATGCTTTGTAGAAATTATTAAATGTTAAGGGAACGTACATTGAGTGTTCGGCGTCCGAGATAAGATAATCATTGCAAGACTAGATCTCGAGAAAACATCAACATCTCCCAAGCCTAGTAATTGCACGACTTGAGAAAAGTATGGCTCATTGATGATTACTCTTATGGAGGTTCCCTCAATCGGCTTGATAAGACCCCTATGTTGCCACCTCATCCTGATAGAAGGTATAAATAACCCAATGAGTTAGGTTCAAATACGCACCACAAATACCTTAGCACATAAAAAGTCTTGTCCTCTATTTGAACACTTACAGGCTTAGAACTCGGAGAGAATAAGTCAGATACATTTTCAATCCCATTCTAACCTTGTTCATTATTGCATGAACAAATTGCATAATTTTTACTGTGATACAGTGATCTCAAACTATTGTAAAAATTTATCTATGCAATAAGAATCGATGACACTTATTAACGATTACATAAAGGGTGTTATTTTGTAAAATGAACAGAAACTTCTTTCTTTTTTTCAGCTGCATTAAGTAATTTGTTTGCAATAATCGTACGAGAATGGATGAAGAGCTGCACAAGCCTCGAAAGTTTGCCGGGCCAAGACTAGACATAGAAGCAATAAAGAACCAGATGGCTGTGCTTAATAATGCGCCATCACCAGGACCAGGAGGGTTGACGAAACCATCAAAAGCACAAGGCCATTGTCTTTGCTCGCCGACGACACATGCTGGGTCTTTCCGGTGCCGGCATCACAGAAATGCTGCCAACCACTCTCACTAGATTTGCTTATTCATGAAGCCAATACCCATTTGGAAATGTCTGTTTGGGGTTCATTACTGTTCGAGTTGAGAAGTTGCAAATAAAATTATTCAAGATTCCTCTAATGTTGTTTTTTTCGTTTCCATTTTCTTTCGTGGTAAATGATGTATCAGTGAGCTACGGTGGCTAAATGTGAGATGTAAGTGCTTCGGCATGATGGTGAGGTATGCCCATCATTGTAGGATTTCGCCTATGATTAATTGAACATTGTTTGACAGTGGCTTGTATATCGAAAATAAGATTTTATTAATAAAATAAAGACAAATTCTATCATGTGCAATTCATATAAGACAATAATAGTTTGTGAATTTATACATATGTCTATATTTGAAGCATTTATAACTCACGTGCGTTAAATTATGTTGGAAAATTGAACAACAATTCATATGAAACATATTGCTACCAATTCGTAACATTGAGTGTACAAATTAAAATTTTTAATATTTGAAAGTGTAAATTAAGAATCGAAGTGTTTTTCACAGTGCAAAATGAGATTAACCAAAGGATATCATGAAGAATTCAGGATGAAGGCATAAACCCACGGTGTGAAAAGGTTAAGAGAGTGTCATCTGCAATGTAAACAAAATCTTTAATGAGTAAAAGAGAAAGAGATAAAAATAGAAAGATATCACTTGACATTTGACTGAAAGTCCCGAAATCGACGAATCTAATCATTTAAAATGAAAGATGCAGCAATAGATACATATATTTAATTTGTCATGTTTGTAAAATGAGAAAATCCGAGATCGTCAATCATCTTAATGATAGAAACATCAATTGCTTAAAAGATCTCTAGAGTAATGGGACTCGACTCACATTAATTTTGTTTTAACCGGAAATAAGAAGTTAATGTTAGTTATTTAAATATTGGTTTTTTGCAGATATAATATTTTACAGAGGATCTTTTTGTTTAGATTTTTCTGGGGTAATTGCGTCAAAAAGAAAAAATTCAAGGGATGGTAGTGTAATTTATTAAAGAATATATTAGAGGCGGTTCTGGAACGCCCCTGACTCTCTCTCCGCTTATCTATCCCCGAAACCTCCGTCGACGGAGGCTGTCGTCCTCTCCTCTTCTTTGGCGGCGCATCAGTCTCTATCTACGCCATCCCGAACCGGAGCTTCGATTTTATCCACTAATTTCGATCCAATTAGAGGTATAATTCCTCCCTCTGTGTCGGACTTCCATAAATGAACGAAACATCGTGTTATATATATTTATTTGATCTGTATGTAGGGCTTTTGTAATTCATTGTCACATTACTTATGATTTTCGAGTTAGTATTCGTTTCATTTCAGCTGAAGATTTACCCCAACTCCTTTTCTTGAACTTTCTATTTTTAATCCATTTCGTGTCACCGGACAATTCCGGTGATTTATGGTAGAAGATTGGCTATGTTCACTTAAAGAAGTGTTGTTCATTGTTTTACGGAAAAAGATCTTTCTTTTGGGAAATATAGTTCTTTTCCTTCTTGAAAAGCATCTTCTATCAGACAAACAAATCCGAGGTGTAAATGAGATGACTTTGAGCTCAATTTTGGATGTTCTAGACCGAAGCCTACAAATAATTTTCTTTCTGGTCATCTAATTCATTTAATGGCATCTTGAGTTCATTATTAGGACTAAATGTAAAGCAAAATTTACGTTTGATTGAACCTGTAAGCAGGGCATGCTGAGGTGATGGAGTAGCCAGTGGTAGGGGCTCACTTCCGCCAGGCGGTTGCGGGTTCCAATCTCATCCTCTTCCCCATCCTCCAAAAAAAATACTGTCAAAATATCTGGAGAAAAAATGTTTCACATAATTCTCTACCTTATTGTAATATACTAATATTGCTCTGTGTTAGAGAGGAAATTACTTTTTAAAGCTAGCAAAAAAACGGGGAATACCTCTTCTATCCAAACACTAGATAGGCTGCTGATTTTTGTTTGTTTAATTGAAATAAAAGTTTATTTCCACTTCTTTTGATTTTTTTCAGATAACCTTTGATTTTTAGCTTTCTTGTTCTCTGAAAGTCGTATATAAGCCATCATTACTTGAATTTGTATTCAATCAAAGTCATCAAGAGTTTATACCACGATTTCTGGCCTAATGCAAATCGTTAAATATCCAGGTGACTTTATTAATTTACATCAAAGATGTCTTCTTTGACTGCAAATGCTATAGCCTGCCCAGCTACGTTGCCAATAGGTATGTCTTTATCTATTCCATTACCTTACCTATATGGAAGATTTTAATTTGTATATGTGATATTGAAAGTGGCGTAACTATACTTGTCATTTGAATTAGACGGTAATAACATTTGGCGAGGATATATGAGTTTGCTCTCTGTCACTCTTTAAAACTGTTGATATATAAAGAAGGTTATGTTGGCACTGGTACTTCTAGTATGTGTATGTACCTACGTTGGATTCGATTGTGTTCCTCCACTCATTGAATCTGTGGAATGAGCATTGAGATGGCATATTAGCTTCATTTTTGAAATGAGCGATGGGATGACATATTAGTTTCTGAAAGTTGTTTGAATACCATTGCAGTTACACTCAGCACTGATGCATCATTTTAAGGACTTTTTAAAGATTCATCATACTCATGTGTGTGCACATATGCATGAATATTATTTTTTTCAGATTTGGATTGTGAGCATGTTGTGGTTTTATGGTACTTATTAGTTGACTTATCATTGTCACAGTGAGAACAGAGGTTAAATCCAGAAAGCAAATCGGGCATATTGGATTTTGTCCATTAGACTTCAATCCACTTGTCACACAGTTTCAACCCTTTGATAGAAGAAGACCCATGTCACGTACTATTGGATTGGAGCCTGCTTCTATAATATGTGCTGCTGCTTTGGTAAGTTTGATGTTTGCTAAATTTCTGGAGCACCTGCATGTCTTTTGACTCGCTTATTCATTAAATAGTGATGGGCTCTTTTTTTTCTGTGATTTGCAAAATAATGTGAAAAAGTAAGGATCACCTACATGCTTTTTGACGTGTTCATTCATAAAATTGTGTTGTAAGGGGGGCATTTGAGTCCTTCCGCTGACAGTTCTGTCTGAGGGAAGCTTGGATGTAGAGCTTACCCAGGCTGGATATGAACCTGGTTTCTACCTCGATGGTGGGGACTGCGGGGTGGCATGCATATGTTTCTGGCATGTGAAGCAGGGGCTCTAGGATTCTGTCAACTGGTTGTTCCAAATGTGATGCTGTAAGAATGCTTGTTTGTGTCTGTGTCAACATTTTTTTCGGAGCAACAGCTTTTACTAGCACAAAATATTTATCCTACTCATACGCATGTTATCCCATATGTGGTTGTGAACATATATACATCGATAATAACGAGGGAAAGTGTAGTTGGGATATGTTAAAGATACATGTGTTTCTAGTAAATTTTTTTTGTTCGTTTTTCTTTTTTCTTCATAGATACTTGGTATTGCTAGCTCCATTGTATTTGTTTTAGGTCCGGAATCCTGATCTGGCTTTTTTTTTTTTTACCTCTGCAGAATGCAAGATGTGGTGCAGAGCAAACCCAAACGGTTACACGACAGTCATCAACCATTACTGTTGCTCCTATTCAAGGTGCTCTCTTCTTGCTTCTATTACTGACTCGTGTAACTTCACTTGTGCTGCGGTTGAAATCTGTTGGTTATTTATCTTTAAATTTCTTGCTCTCCCATTATTTGTAGAAATTCTATTTTTTGTGTATTTGTGTTTGTGTGTGTGTAAGAGAGAGATAAAACAAAACTACATGACATCAACAAAAAAAATTACCCCACCCACTCCCCAAAAAAAAAAAAAGAAAGACAGAGTAGCTCAGGTTCGTGATATATGACTGCTCTGGAGATTTTTGTCCGCTACAAAATTGGAAGTTGTGCAATCATTTACATGTTAGATAATTTTTTGATGGATTTTGTTGTCCAAAATAGTTCATAATTTTTTACTGGATTCCAGGGAAGGAAAAGTCTCCGGAACTTGATGATGGTGGAACTGGTTTTCCACCCCGTGATGATGATGGCGGAGGTGGTGGAGGTGGTGGCGGAGGTGGTTGGTCAGGTGGGTTCTTCTTTTTCGGCTTTCTCGCTTTCCTAGGCTTCTTGAAGGATCAAGAAAGTGAAGGGCCTTACAGGGATGAGAGAAGAAGATGAGAGGATTGTTTTGAAATTGGGTCTGGATTTTTCAGGTTGTCTCAGTTGTCGTGGTCGATGAGGAAGAAAGAAATGAATGAATTTCTTCTTATATCAAATTAATGGATTTGTTGATGTCTTGTAGTTTTATGTTCTCTCTCTTTCTCTCTCACACACACACGCACACAGCACACACACAGA
Source organism: Ilex paraguariensis (assembly GCA_963454935.2). NCBI lineage: Eukaryota > Viridiplantae > Streptophyta > Magnoliopsida > Aquifoliales > Aquifoliaceae > Ilex > Ilex paraguariensis. The sequence goes on from CAUOFW020001814.1 coordinate 461,592, forward strand.
CATTTGGACTAGTGATTAGGCTGGAGAAAAACCTCAATTTCAGTGCAGAAGTAACATTCATGTAAAGCCAATCCAAAGTTGTCTATTGTTTTTGTAGCTAGAACACTATATAACGACGTGTGGGCAGCCTCCTATGTATTTGGTGCGTCTCTATTGCTATGTCTTTATTACATTTCTCAATCTTCACGATTTTCACTTGTATGTGTTCTTATGGATGAGACGTTATAATCAGTGTATAGAGTATGAAAGTTTTGCATGGAAAGCATAATAATATTTGTAAATGGGATAATCGGGTAGGAAGTTAAGGTTGATCAAAATTAAAAAACTTTATTGTGTTAAATTGGAGTCTAAACCGAATGAAGTGAAAAATACTAAGAATAATCATATTGTAAAGGATGGAACATTATTAGCAATACATAGAGAATTAAATTTCCCATGGCAAAAATATATCACATTTGTGAATGGGATATCTGGATACGAAGTTAAGGTTGATCAAAGTTAGATAGTTTCGGTTAAACTAGTGTCAAACTTGAAGGATGGTGACTAATACTATTATGAATCATCATGTTGTAAAAGATAGAACACTATAATCAGTGTGTAGTGAATAAAATTTTACGTAAAAAACATATATCACATTTGTTTATATGATATCTGAGTACATAGTTAATGTTCGTCAAAGTTAGAAGACCTAGTTTTGTTAAATTAACATCCAAAGTCGAAGGATTTTGACTGATACTATGGATTACAATGTTGTAAAGGATTTACTAAGGATCACCGCGTGGCAAATAATGGACTACTACAATCAGTGTATGGAGAATGAAATTCCACATAGAAAATATATATAACATTTGCAAATGCGACATTCTGACATGAAGTTAAGGTTGGTCAAAATTAGAAATTTGTGTTAAACAAGTGCCAAATCTGAAGGATTATGACTAATACAAAGAATCACCATGTTATAATCAGTGCATAGAGAATTAAATTTTATATGAAAACATATATCACATTTACGAATGTGACATCTGTGTACGAAATTGATATTAGTCAAAGTTAGAAAGCTCTATTAAGTTAAACTGGTGTCCAAACATAAAAAATTTGAAAAATAGAACGAAAAACCATAATCATTATATATATAGAATGAAATTTCATATAGAAAACATATATCACATTTAAAAATGTGGCATCCAAGTACAAAGTCAAGGGAGTTCATGAAAGAGGGGAATTTATTCCTAATGCTTCCTCATGCTTTACGGCACACATCTCCATTGCATATCACTCCTTCCTTTGCCTTTCCAACTCCTCCATGATCACCATTCTCCTTATCATCCTCCCTTGTCTCTTCATCTTTCTTCAGTGCACACTTTGGATGGAGATCAAAGTCACAAGCCCTACAATAGAAAGACCATCCATCCCCCATCTCCTTGCAGCCATTGCAAATAAACATGTCCCGACGAGTCCTTAAGAGGTCATGCTCTGGATGGAGCTCATGTTTCACTTTCTCAGGCCACCCCCTCGCCATTTCCTCAATCTTTTCCTCCAATTGTTTCATATTCTCTTCTGTGAAGGGATAGGCCTCAGCACCATGAGTTTGTATGAGGGCCCTGGCTTTTGTGGTTACTGTCCGGCCACCAGGTCCAATTGCTATGACAGCAGGAATGCCTCTTATTTGGAATCTGCGTTCCAAGGATTCTTTTCGTTCATCCCCAAAAGGGAGGGCTAACCAAGGCATGGTCGAAAAGAATTCATCAAAAGAAGGTTGATCGCGATCACTTGATATGAAAATCACTTCAAATGCATCGTCCTTTGCTTTGATCTCGTGGTATGCTGTCATAAGCTTGGGTAGAAAAGCACGACATGGAGGACACCAGTGAGCTGAGAAATAGAGAAGAATGCTCTTCCCAACAAGTTCACATACCGGAACCTAACAAACAACATAACAGAAAATTAAGAAAAAACTTGTATCTTTGTTTTTTCTCCTAGCCAAAAATTGGGTAGCAATGGTTATATCATCTGATAATTCAAAGAACTAATGAAATTGCACCCTGGAAACAACAAATCTTACCTTGGAACCCCCTTTTTCGATTACAAAATCTTGTTCCTCAGAGACTAAAATGGACTCGAGAGTTTGAGCTTCAAGTTTTGCCTTCTCAATTTCAGCAAACGCCCGAAGCTTGTCAGGTGTGAAAGGGTAGGATTCGGCTCCATGCTCTTCAATGAGTTCAGCCACATTGGGGTTCAGAGTTTTCCCATCTGGACCGATCACCACCAGTGTAGGAAGTCCTCTAAGCTCAAAGTATCGAATTAATTTTCCACACAACTTATCCTTGAAAGGCAAAGCTAACCATGGCATTGTTTCAAAACCTTGTTTGAAGCTTTTAGCCTCATGATCCAGAGATATTGACACAATTTCGAAATCCTCTCCCTTTTCCTTAAGTTTCTTGTACATATCTACAAGTTTTGCGGTAAACTCAACAACGCTTTTATGGAAAATTGAGAAATACAGGCCAACCATCTTTCCTTCTAGCTCCGACACAAGAACCTAGTAAAACTCCAGAAAAATGACAAATACGAATGATTGAATATCAAACAAGAACAGCTAGTTTTCAAGCATAGCTGACTAACATATAAGCAGAGAACTGACCTTATTTCCACCATTTGAGATCAAAAAATCGCGTGAACTAGAAACCAAGATAGATGTCAAGGATTGATCCTTCTTAGCTGCCTCTTCTTCATCTCTCATAGTGTTAACTCTTTCAGTTGTAAAAGGGTACCCCTCAGCGCCATAGTTCCGAACTAGATTAACTGCTCGAGAACTTGAAACTTTACCTGTCCCATCCAGAATCACTAGATGAGGGGTTCCCTCAACTTTGAACACCTCCTCGAGGCATTTACGTGTTTCAGAATCAGAGAATGGAATGGCAAGCCATGGCATTTCAGCAAAGTAGGCATTGAAAGATTCATCATCTCTATCAGAGGAGATAAAGACTACTTGGAAGTCACCTTTAGATGAGAGCTCTTCATAGACCTCCAACAATTGTGGATTGAAACGACTACTTGGTCTACAATTTGAGCCAGAGAAGTATAAACCCACTATCTTTCCAACCAACTCACTGATTTTAACCTGTAAAAACCAAAATTAGACTCCATTTTCAATTGTTTATCAGTTCTGTATAGCATGAACTAAACTCGACATGCTATTCCTAATCCCAAGTATGGCATGGGGTAGGAGAAAGGTATGCACAAGCATCTGGTGAACTGGGCTCTGGGCTTCCTTGAATAGTTTATTTTTTTTTAGCATTTTTCGTCTCCAAAGTATGTATTTTTTGTTAGTTTAGTTCTCATTATAACAATTTTATCAATTTGCTCCTAAAATATTCAATTTGTGTTACTTTGGTCCCTAATTAAACAATTCGTCAAATTTTTTTATGGAAGTGATCATGTATTAATTTTTTAGATGCACGTGCTCAACACATGATGATTTTGTCAAAAGCTTACAGTTCATCTATGTAGGAACCAAATGACACGAATTGTTGGCACCACATTGACAAAATTGATATGATGAAGACTAAACTGACAAAAAATATATATTTTAAGGACTAAAAGTGCTATTAACCTTTTTTTTCGATTCAATGGTCGAGAGTGTATGGGCTAGCTTATACGCATCTCAATCCCCTATCCGGTCCGATCAAAAGTAGGTCATTCACACCTAGGACTAGGGTATTCATAAGGGATAAATTCTTCATGACCTGACTCCAAAGAGCTGTCACTTACTAAAATTCAAATTCATGACGTCTGAATTTATAACTCGTTCATGTTCCCACTTAAGCTACCCTTGGAGTTCCCTTGAATATCCCTTGAATAGTTATTGACGACTAAGGATAAAAACATAAGCTCCTAAAAGAGGTAACCTAGCAAACAAGACTCTTACTTTTGTGTGGTCTTTGTAGAGGGTTAAATATATACAACTTTTAAAGAGATTTTCGGATCTATGATTCCCAAATCATTAAGAAATATATATTAATGTACTAACAACCAAATTAATGTATACTTATAACTTAGTAGGCCTTTAAAAGTGTATATGATTGGCGAGACTCTAGGTGACTCTACAGTTCCCGAGTCGACACATGGAATAATGAAGCAGTTGAGATATCCAAAGGGCGCCGAGGAAGTAAGTCGAGGTATGGTGACACTGAGTAACCGGGTATGACAACTGACATCGTATTTAATGCAATGTAACCCCTCATTTATGGCAGAATGAGTGAAAGTGACAAGACAAATAAATGCGAGTCTGCCAGCACCTGTCCTCTGGGAGTCTAAGCCTACTGTCATGATAGCTAAGCATTAATGGCTGATGCGTCAAGATGACGCGATTGGCTCCCCCGAGAAACTGTTCCCCCCAAGGATTCAATGTTTAGTTGATGTCGAATGCTGATCTGGAAAATTTGGGTACTCGGGGAGTGGCATGAATGTTCGGCATTTGGCCAAACATTTATCCCATTTTCCTAGCATTCAATAGGAGGAGACGTGAGTAGAAAACACTCATTGCATGTGGAATGGTGTGTCAGATGTAAGATGTTCAGATGAGACTGGAGATCTTTGACAATCATTGCTAGTTCAGGTATAAATACTCCTCAAAAAAATGGACAAAGATACGCAAACTTGAATCATAAAAATAGTCCATTGAGCAAAACCCTTTGACTTTATACTGACTTAAGCTTCAGAGGTAATTAGTCGGACGCTCGTCTGGCCCCCTTTTTTCTGACCCTGTTGTTTTAAGTTCGCCAGCTTGAAAATCGCTATCTCACGCTATTATAAAAATTATCCCGATCATAATCATGTACCAGTTTACTTCACATGAAAAGTTGAGAGATTGGAGAGGAAAGTGAAAAATGATATGCTTATAACTAAATGTACACCTGATCGCCATTGTTGCGGACGACGAAGTCTCTTTTTTCTGAAGAGAGGAGAGAGATTAGATCGTGAGAAATGGTTCCATTGTTGCTGTTTGCCATCTCTTTCTGGCTCCTGAATTATGCAGGCCTTTGTTTTTGTGGTATTGGATTGTATTATACAAAACAAGAGGGTTTATACATTCTACATACCGACAAATTCCACATAGATGCCTCCGTCGGGAGAGAGAAAAACAAGAAAAAATGAACAAAGGGAAAACATTTAATGGGAAGACGATAATGAAGAAAAGGAAAAAGCAGGCAGAGCCGGCCTGGATGCAGACTTTGGTAAGCTCCTTTTTTTTTTTTTTTTTTTTTTTGGCTTTTGGTTCTTGTGGTTTGAGTAATTAATAGTTTAACTAAATTAAATTTTATCCTTCAAGTTTTTAAAGTTTAGGATTAAAATAAAACATTTAGACTCAAAAGATCATAATACCTTTCTTTTGCAAAAAAAAAAAAATAGTTTTTTTTTTCTAATTTGTTGAATTAAAATTCCACTTGATACATAAAAATAAAATAATGCGCACAAGCGACATTCGGGCAACGGGCAACAGGAATCTTCCGTAGGACGTAACTTATCTAGGTAAATATCGGAAAAGAATAATATTAGATGGATTTAAAAATTAAACTTAATAATTTCAGTCATTGAATATGTAATGAATTCCAATAAATGTTGAGACCTACAGTGAAATCAATGATTCTAATTATCAATTCTAATTTTTAAATCTACGTAACGGAGAAATGTTAGTAGCAGGATTGGATCTGGACAAGCCCAACTTTAACTTACCCTTGTAGGTTCTTAGGGGAGAACTTCGGTTGATGTTTAGAACTTTTAAGTCAAAACTCAAAGCTCGTTAAGCAAGGCTATCGGATCAGAAATTTCCTCTTTCAGTTTTGCTCACCCTACATCTAGGGATGGATAGTTTAGAAAAACACAAGTGTGGTAATAAAATCTGTCTTTCTAACTTGGTCAAGGACGCCATTACCTTGTTGCTGGCTAGCATCATGATCAATCTATGGCGTGTTGTTTCAGTCAGAAACGTGCCAAAATTTCATTTCTGAACTTGCTGGAACAAAACGTTAATTTTATCATTCCTCCATATATACAAAGAGGGAAGTGAAGGACTGATACTCAAAAAAATAAAAAAGGGAAAAACAAAACTGAAATAGAAAAGATTACATTCAAGCCCTAAATAGATAGTGACTATTAATTGGTTCTCTCAAAAATCTTCACAAGCTCGTGTCATGTTACTGGTCTAATCCAGGTTGTTTCTGATGTCGCGGCATTTCCATAATAGACTTGCTTTGAGGTTTCATCCCAGAATGCCTGAAGAAGAGAAGGGAAAAAGCAAGAAACAGAACCAAAGGCTATTAGAACAGGAGAAAGAATGCTAAAAAAAAAGGTATTAGATCAGGAGAAAGAATGCTAAATCATAATAATCGAGTGTTTTAATCATTTGAAAAAGGCATAATTGTCAAATATTGTTATAGAAGTATTTGGTTAACAACTGTGTTTGAATCCAAGGACAACCACTTGGGCACAAAAAATGTAAAGAGTTAGTAATCCTCCCTACACCCTTGACTAACGGGAACCAAACTTAGAGAAGGTCTTTTTTATTATCCTAATCATATTGATAATTATTTTGCACATAGGATACTGAGTCTAGAAACGACTAATAAGATAGAGACCATGAGACAAACTCAACTTAAAAGCCACAAGAGAACCACGGGCCTCAGTACACAATACTGTTTCACTGAAGCACACAATAGTTCTAGACTGCAGAGGCTAGAGGAGATAAGCCTTTAACTTTTGGTTGCACTAGCCACCCACAAGGAAAGTTGGGGTTTGAAGGTTTTAGATTTGAGAAGGCAGACAAGTACTGTGATCAATTCAGCAGTTTTAAAAACTGCTTTCATTTTCTATTTCCCAAAGAACCACTAGTGTCTCTATTGTCCATTGCACTCGCCCTTTCATCTTATACTTGCTACTTGAGTGTGTGTGGACTGAAACAGTACCTGCCACCCAGATGGGAGATCTCTTGAAAGTTCACTCAGATCAGACTGGTGCTTTTCATCGGTAATAACCCCCTCTGCTGGAGTCTCTACAGCTTCATTCGATGATTGAGCTCTCTTGCGCTTAACCCGCTCTCGCCTGAATAACAGTAGCACAAAGTGCAGAGGTGATGTATCATTCATCAAATGTAAGGTGCAGTGTAAAAGATCATTTATCACAGCAAAGGGTGCACAAGCATATGCAAGTTTGTACAGGAACACGAGTGCACCATATGTAAGGGTGGAGACACATTGCACACAAGAGAGAGAGAGATTAAAAATGGAAGGCAATAAGAAAGTTTTATATATTAAAAATTTGAGGGAAGAGAATTGAGAAGCTTTCTCTCCCCATTTTCTTAATTTTCACATCTTCGTTTGGAAAAACTTTGGTTTCCTCGAATTAAATTCTCTCTTGGGTCCTATATATACCCAACCCCACCAGTTTTTGCTAACTCTCCAATTTTTAATTTTTTAAAAAACAATCAATTAAACACCCCCTCTATTCTTGTTAACTACTCTAAATTTAATATTTTGGAAAAATCAGTTAAGCAACTAATTGCAATTTTCCAACAATGTTAAGGTGGCGCAGTGGAAATAGGGTGGAGGTGGGAAGACATTACAAATTTTGTGCATCACATGGGTCCAAAGCTAGTTTAAGCAAAGGGGAACAAATTTACAAGCAATTTCATTTCTGCCGAAGATGCATAAAGTTAGCAGTTAGCTTCAACAACCTAAAAACAATTTCATATCTGCCCAAGATGTGTGAGGTTAACAATTAGCTTCAACAAACCACTTCTGCCATTAGGTTTACAGGATGTCATCCCGCTAGGGATTCAAGTTTCAAAGAACACCCTCATCCCCTCCCCCAACCGGAGAAAAAAAACTGTGAGAAACAGAACACACCACTTCTGCCAAAGATGTGTGAGGTTAGCAATTAGCTTCAACAAACCACTTCTGCCATTTGGTTAACAAGATGTCATCCCACTGGGGATTCAAGTTTCAAAGAACACCCTCATCCCCTCCCCCAACCGGAGAAAAAAAACTGTGAGAAACAGAACACACCACTTCTGCCAAAGATGTGTGAGGTTAGCAATTAGCTTCAACAAACCACTTCTGCCATTTGGTTTACAGGATGTCATCCCACTGGGGATTCAAGTTTCAAAGAACACCCTCATCCCCTCCCCCAACCGGAGAAAAAAAACTGTGAGAAACAGAACACACCCCCTCCAAAAAAAAAAAAATTGTATATACAGTTCCCCTCTCCAACCCAAAAACAAAACTTTAACAGGTATACCCAAACACACATACACACACTACAGAAAAGAGAACAGGAATACATGGGGATAGACAAGGGGAGGGGGCACTTTCATTTTACGACCTACTGAATGCATGCCTAGATTGCCATAAATATGAAGTACTGAAACAAATTTATTTGAGTTCAAGGTCCATACCAATCACCTCCAAGAGGCTGAAAGTTAGCATTATCTTTGGCCTCTCCACTAGCAACCTGCTTTGCACGCCATTTCTGCAATCAAAAAAACTTAAGACACCAGAACCAGCCAATTCACAGAAGAAAAACAGACACAAGACCAATTGCAGACCTCTATTTCCCTTTGGCGTTTCTTCTCTAACATCTCATAAGCATTTTCAGGTTCATCTTCCTCTTCCTCTTCTTCATGCAACTCCTCTTTGGCAGCCTTCCACTAATAGCATTGCCAAATTTTTAATGATTTGAAAATACAAATTGTAACATATATATATATATATATATATAAAAGTATTGCTGTTGAATAATGCACCTTGTCCACCAAGCTGGAGACTTTCTTATTAGACCTCAATGTGGACACCACACCAACTGTCCGTTGTTTCTTACGTGGAACTGAAAGCAGGAATAGAAGTTAAAAAACCTAGAACAATGCTATGAATCTTCTGAGTAAGCTGAGGATGTGATAGCTCGTAGCAGGTATTCAATAGGAGCATTATAAAATAATTGGTCCCTGAATTGCACCACAAAACTCGACACACAGCAAAAACCATTCACAATTAATGACGGTGCAGATCCAGAATTTTCAACATAGATGATAAACAAGTAGACTGTCCAGAATGCATAAGAACGTATAATTGATGCCAAATAAATTGTAGGTTTATCCAACCCTAATCTTAGGGTATACTGAAACTCTACCTTTAGATTGAACCTTAGGAACCGTAGCTGTAGCAGCAGACACAGTAGGAACAGCAGGAATTGATGACATCGAAACACACTCCATCGCGGAAATGGTTGCTGAAGCCTGAACAGAGGCTGGAGCAGAAGGCACCTTTACAGCTTCCTTCTCAGTCTCTCCAACAGCAGCCGAAACATCAGTCTTGGTATTTGACAATGAAGTGCAGCACGGTACTGCATGGGCCTCTAGCGATACGATTTGATCAGGACCGAGGCTTTCATGACCAGACATACAGTGGAACCCAGAAGATTCAGCACTACTAACTACAGGTACAGGGGGTACAGTTCCATCTTGAAGACCATAATATGCAAAAGGCTCAACAGGGTTGACTACAACTGGAGCAGCACCCGGATACATGGGGGCCACTGCTTCATAATAAGGGAGTGGATGGGAAACAGCTATCTGACTTCCATTGGCATGCGCATAAAAATTACTGCCCAAGGCTTCGCCATTTGTTGGCACATAATATTCGTAATTAGAATCTGGGTAGGATAGATTGTAATGTCCAGTATAAGCAAACGGTGGTACTGTCTCCAAATCAGATGGAAGTGGGGGATATGAGTTTTCAGGGGGCTCATCAGGTGGTGGCGGAGGAAAAGGTTCACCATCAGGAGGTGGGGGGGGAATCCAATCTTCATCTGGTGGAGGTGGCACACCAAACGCTTCCTCTGGGGTAAAGGATTCGAGTTGTGAAGAGAGATTAGCCAGACCGGGTTGCTCTGGTGAAGCAAGATACTGGGGAACTGATGCATCTGGAATATTTGTATTGCTGGCAGGAATTTCATCTTCAACTTCCATGTCCACATCCATGTCTACATCTTCCCCAGAATGAAGCACGGCATTGAGAGTTTCAGCATGTATTGCAGCTCCATCAAGCTCTTCCTTTCCTCCTGCGCCACTGGCAGAATGTATGGTGATATATCCAGTGGAAGCATCTTGTTCAGCATTGACAGCAGCATCAGTGTAAGCTTCAGTGCATGCATCTTTCTGGACTTCTGGTATTGTACTAGCATACTCAGAAGCATGAGACCCTTCAGAAGTACATATAACTATCTTTTTTTCACTTAAATCTGATTGGATGCCATCACCTGTGCTTCCATGTAGATAATGCGAAGCCTGAACTTCACTCATTTGCACGGATTTAGGAAATTGGATAACTTCTTCATTCATGGAAGCTTCCAGCTGTTTAAGCTGCCTTTCAGAGTGTACCCAAAAGGGGAGCAAGGATGATCCATAAGATAATAGTGACTTGATATCAGAGAGTCTGATCTCAACTTCCAGTATGTACTTAGCTACCAGATCATGCACTTGCAGGTGGCATTTTGACCTGAAACACATTGGATGAGAGATCAAAAAAGAATCATTAATAACAGAAATACATAATAATAGAATAAAAAGGAGAAAAAACCTTCTACCATCACTTTTCAGATTTATAATCTGGCATATGAATAAGAGGTAGGCAATGCAAAAGGTCACATGAAGAAAGAAGGAAGACCAGGCATATCCATACCTTTTCAGAGACCTTAATGTCTCTAACAAGCATTCACTATGTTTCACAAGGCGAAAAGGAACATCTGTCCCTCTTTCCTGTTCCACACCCAAAAGAGCATCACCTGATTGCCCAGAAGAAACATAATTCCCAGGTGAAGAAGTTTCATGATACATTGCACCGCTGTATTTCACATCATTTTCATTCACATCATGGTAGCCTCTTTTATCATCCAGAATGTCACCTTTCTGTTCTTCATTTGACACTTCCATTTCAGGCCTTGGCTCATACACATGTTCACTTTCGCCGTTTGGATTGGCATCCTTATAACCATCACTAGGCTGTCTAGCGATAGTCTCATCCAATTCTATGTCTAAAGTTGAACTTAATTTTTTTGCAACTGCAACTGCAATCTCACTACCTTCAATATCGGCAGCAGTTTTCTGTTCACAGGTCAATCCTGTTCCCTTAGCCAAAACATCAGGCACTTCCCATGAAGTTTCACCAGTCTCAGTATTCCAGTAGTAATATTGATTACTCTCTTCATGCAACACAACCTTCCAGCCTGAACTCACATCCCCCCCCACTTGTATATCACAAGTTGCAGAAATAGAGATTTGTTCCTTCGAATCCGTTTCTCTGTGCAAATCAGCTGACTCAGTAGCCTCATTTTCTCCAGTACCATTTTCGTCCAGTTTCTGCAAAACATTTCCTGAAGCAGAACCATTATCTATGTAAAGCTGTTCAGCCTTCTGAGAAATATGCTCTTTGCCTCCATTGACTTCGATAGTATCGCATTCTTTGCCGACAGCTACCTTTGCCTGCTCAAAATAAATCACTAAATATAAGACACAAAAGAAAAGACTCACTTTGAGACAGAAAGTAATTTACCAGCAAAAATCTTCACAGCCTCACCAATTCAAGAGAAAGTTGGAGAGGATTGTGATCTAATTTAAGCATAATTAGTGCAAATCAGTGCCTCAAAAAACCCCAAACTTCTATTTTGAAATATCCAAAGTTTGATCCCCTACTGCATGGACGTAATATGCTTATTTTGACAAATATATATACAGGGGTCAGCTGTAGTGGTGGCTTGGCTTCGTTACAACTGGAAATGGAAGTTTGCCCCCCCTTATTTAGGTGAAACTCACCAAAGCAGACACAGGTCAAGGAGACAACAAATCACCTGATCATCAAGGTCAGCTGAGGAATTCTCCACAATGGCATGATCCAGTCCTTTCGTTGATTCCTCATCCAATTCATCATCACTGTATTGCCCAAGTAACAGCAGTGGATTCTCTGGTTGTTGACCTGCACAAAAAATACAAACTGTCAGATAACACAGATATCATTAACAAACCACCAGCACACCAGACAGCAAACAAGTGTGTGCAATTTTATAGGCTATACACAAGTAAGGACCCCAAAAATAGAAGTAAAACACAAAATTCCAACATCCATATGTTAGTTTACATACTTCATAGCCACCTGTAGAACACAGGAAAAATTGTCAGTAAGGCATAAAGCAAATAAAGCAAGAGACATACGAACCGAGGAGGAATCATATCCTTGCAAAACCGCCGAGATGCCTTTGATGCAGCAGAAAAAGAGTGTTATATGTCAGGAATTTCGATCTGTGATTCACTGTGGCAGGACCCAACAAAATCTCATGACATTTTGAAAGTTCCCAATACCAAAGCCACCCCTACAGTCTGAAAAAATATCTTGGGGTGCAAACAACACGTCTTGTACAAAGTAAATCAATAATTTCCACCACTATAATGCGGTCACATCATGTCTTCTCAACATAGATCAGTCCTTTGAGAAAAACAAACGGAACCCACCTGAAGAAGATGGCGAATTGGGTAACTCAGCACTATTTTTGGAATCATCGTTCCCTCCAACTTCCACTTGCACAGGAGAGCCACCCAAATCTCCTAAAAAGACAAGCAAAATGCCCAAATGTAAAACCAACTTGGTCATATATACTGTATACATTAAAACACTAGTGCCGGATATGCACAGAACAAATACCAAGACTAGCAAACCATTTATACAGACCAACACCAAATAGATTGAATAATATGAGCATCTCTAATCCTTACACTTTTTTAAACCCAAATTTAAATTTGAGTAAAAAAACTTCTCCAATGCTAAACTCATACCCATATAAAATGAAGGGAGACTTATTTTTTTACTCAAATCAAGGGATACTTAAATCCATACCCAAATATTTAATAATGAGATTTCATCCTCCTTTAAACATCTAATTGTCAAATTTTACCCTTTTTTAAATTTGGGTTTGTCCTCATTTACATTTGAGTTTCTCTTCCTTTAAATTTAAGTTTCTCCATTTGAGAATTCTATACCAAAACAATCTTTTTATCCTTTTTTTAACTCAAATTTGGGCAAGGATTTGGGTTTCCATAGGAGATGGTCACACTGTTTTACCTCTGAAATAAATACAGCTGCTTACAACCTGATATAATTATGACAAGCTTTTTGTTAACAATATTAAATAACCAAGCAAGGATTTCCTAGAAATAATATATATATATATATATATATATATATATATATATATATATATATATATTTTACACAAGCTACGTATAATCAACTCAAACAAAATTTTATAACAAGCAAAATAGCAGAGGAACTCCTAAACTCTGCAAACAATGAAGAAAAACAAAAGAAATTAGAATTGCTTGTTTGGGTTGAACTTTATAAATGATCCCAACATATACCTTAAAGGAGCAAAGAAGGATCCTCCGATGTCCGGGAAAGAGAACTACATCAGCTATACTGAGCTGAATATACCGAAAACAATTCTAACCTAATACTTTGAAAACCTAAAAAAAAATTAATATAAGATTGGCCAAACGCATGCATGTAGAAACAAAGAGAGATAAATATTGATGTACCAGAGGGTTCCGTGAAGAGGGCAAGCTTTACCCTTCTATTGGTCGCACCCATAGCTGCGAGCCGACGCTCCTTTCTCCTCCCCATTAAAGAATCGGAGATTCAATAGCCAAAGCTCAAAGATTGAAGAAGATCGAATTGAATAGAAATCGCTAAATCAATTAAAGACCTACACCTAGGGCTTGAAGACTCGCTCAGAAGACACAGAAGATAGAAGATCCAAACCAAACAAAAGAACACAGAAACAGATTGCTCTTTTCCCAGTGCTCTACCTATATATCAGTAATATGTACGGGCTCGTCTTTGCTGGGCCGAAAGCGTACATCCTCATTTTAGGGCCAAATTGGAGTTCTACCTAGGCAATCCAAATCCAGTTTCGTATTGGTTTCCTATGGACAGGGGCATGCGAGACGGGTTCACATCAAAAACGAATTTTCTCATACTAAATTAATTAAAAAATTATATTATATTAAGTTTGTATCGTGTATTTTTTTTTTATTAATTTTTCTCATATTTATTTTTTTGATTAATCGTGTTAAGTCCGATCTACCTTTTTACAAAACAAATGACTTTAAAAAAAAATTTAAACTCTATAATTTTGTATCATATTGTGTCATTTCTATGAATGATGTTATATTTTGATACTCTTAATCACAAAGAATTATTAACACAATATTTTGTAACTTATGGTATGTTTGGTAAGGTAGATTAAAAATAAAAACATAAAAAGTGAAAGTAATACACTTTCTATCATTTAATACAGAAATCATTTTTTTTCTCTTTTGTGTTTGGTAAGAGATAGAGGTGGCAAATGGCTGGGTTGAATTAATTATGGGTTGGATTTAATTGGATTGGGCTAAAATAAATCTAATCCATTTTTTACTCATGTAGTAAATGGGTTATAATGGGTTGGGTTTATAATGGGTTGGGTTAAACCAATTAACCTATAAAATAATTAAAATTCTTAATGAACACATTAGTACATCAAAACACACACGTATTAGTAGTACACTAAAATACAAATATGCACACACACTAATACACCAAATCACACAAACTAATACACTAAAAATATACACACTAAAATATATACTAATACATCAAAAATACACAGACATATACTAACACAAAAATTAAAATACATTTAATAAAAAAATACACAAATAATGGGTCGGGGTGATTGTGGGCTTTGGGTTATGGGTCAACCCATAGGGATTGTGGGCCAATTCATGGGTTAACCCCATGGGTCATGGGTCGAGCCACGATATTATGGGTCGACATGTGGGTCATGGGCGGTGTATTAGTGTGTGTTTTTTGTATACTAGTGTTTATATATTTTGATGTATTATTGTATATGTATGTATTTTTTGGTATAACAGTGTATGTATTTTTTGTTATATTAATATATTTATTTAATTTTCTTAGTTGTGTTATTTCATAAAAAGATAATACTCAATCCAATGAGTACTCATTTATGATCTATATTAACCCACTTAATTAAAATGAATGATATTACCCAACTCATTGAGACCTCATATTAATTAATATAGATATCCAACTCATTAATTTATGGGCGAATTAATGAATAATGAGTTAAAATTAATTGCTAAGCTCCAGCAAGGACCTAACTCATAGCTCGTCGTCGTTCATTTTAATAACAGTTTTGTCGAATATTGATCAATTCAAACCAATTGAGATACCTTAACTAAAAGGCGCTCGACTTCAGTACTACTTCTAATGCTGGAATTTATCGTCGATAGCAGATCATCTTCTCGATTGACAACATCTAGTAAACAATCTCGACTTTCCATGCTGGAATTTATCGTCGATAGCAAATCATCTTCTCGATTGACAACACCTAATAAACAATCTTTGAGATTAACACATATATTAAAGAACATATAGGTAAATAGCATACACATTAACACACATAGTTAATTTTTTATCTATTTTTTCTTTTAATTTTAAAGGAATTAATTTTTGTGAGTTTGAAGAAAAGCTAATTTATTCAATCTTTCTTCCTTTTTATTTTTCTTCATTACCAAACATTATATTTTATCTATTTATCCAACTTTCTATTATTCTATTTTTTAATTGTACCAAAAAAAGCCTTAATATAAAACGGGCATGAACTTAATAAACATGAATTTAATTTTAACGAATTCAAATAATAAATAGGTGAAATATTTTGAAAATACTTAGCAATTTCCCTACCTCAAGTATTCAAAATTAACAAACAAGACATGCAAGTGTTGCCATAAAAAACGCACATATGCAATATGCACTTCTGCCAATAATTTCATTACATAACCAACTACTCCGTAACACTAATTTTATAAAAAAAAATAATAATAATAATTGAGAATCCTATTCGCGACTTAAGTTCTTAAATTAAATTCAAAATAATATTTTTCATGATAGCTACCTAACAAACAACACCAATTATTACAAGATGAACGGCTGTACCATGCAACATTATTATTAACAAAATGCCATGTTGCATTATTGTCTTCATAATTTAAAGTATTTTCCTTACATATTATAATTTTGACAAATTTATATTATATTATAAAACAAACAAATTAAGTGAGAGAGATTTTTTAGAGTCCTTCACTTCCTACCCTCTCGATTTTTAAAATTTTGATTTATTTCAATGCATTCAATCCAATTATATTTTATCATGTGGCATAATCACTCCCTTCAATAACTAATAATTCTTCATTGAACTTTTTTTGAAAAATTACTTTTTATCCCCTAAATTTTTATAATTATTTTTCTAATTTCTTTACTCCTTAAATGGTGGAGTAGGAGAAAAAATAAGATAGTGAAAGGAGTAATGAAAGTGATGAGCAAAGTCGATTCTACCCTTAGGCAAGTGAGGCAGTCGCCTAAGACCTTCACTTACCTAATGCCCCATTTGTGTATGTCTCACAAAATTATATGACTATATTTTTAAAAAAAAAAAGTAAAAAATTTAAGATGTTATGTGAAATGATTAAAAAAATTAATAATATTTTTCTTTAAATTATAATATATGTACATTTAAAAAGAAGGGAAAAAAATCTTACCACATTCTTGTACTAAAAATTGTAAGACTCTATTTTCCTTTTTTATTTGAATTTTCAATAACTCTGGTCTATTTATTCAGTTTGATTTTCTTTGACTATAATTTTTGAGTTAATTTTGATCTTAATATAATCATTTGTATAATGTGTTTATTTTACACCGTAAATATACCTATTAAAAAGTATGAATTTAAAATTTTAAAACAAAAATAAATAAATTATGTATCTAAAAAAATTTAAGGTTCCATTTAAATTTTTTGCCCAGAACCTCAAATATACTTGGCCCGATTGACCGCTAAAGAAATAAGGTGTATGAGTGGGGGCATTTTTGTCAATCTCCTTTTTGAGAGGTCAGAAACTAATTGTTCCGTACACTATACGTCTCTAACATTGGTTATCGAATTACTTTTCTAATCATTCTGATTGTTTTGAGGAAGGGGCAAATAACTAAGAGTCAACACCGCTCCCAAAGTGTAACATTCATAAATTGATTTTATCCTAATTACGGGCGTGTTTACCTTAGTTAGTCATCTCTATCTTCGAAGTCAAAACTTGTCCTTTTGTGAGGTGGAAGACGTCGAGGTGAATCATCACCGAAAATGCTGAAGTGTAATGGAGTTGTCGACATATGGATGAGCATAATGTTGAGGAAGATTTGTTCGCTAAGAACTCATGGTGGTCGACGCGAGGTGAATAATCCCCGGAAGTCGAAGTACCACACCGACGCTGACATACAGCGTGAGCATGATGCCGAGGAAGGACTCCAACGCCGAGGACTAAATTGGCAACACATTGCTCCCTCACTAGTTGTCAAAATGCCCCACCATCATCATATAAATGGTTGTTGTCAATATTTGAATTAGCATTGTTAATTGAATCGAGTTTTGGACATTAAAATCTGAATTTGTCGAGTTCATTTCTTTAAGTGAACCTAAAAAATTATTTAAATTTAATTTTTTAAGAAATGAACCAAGTTCGAGTAACTTGGTTATTTATATATAAATGAATTAAAAAAATTATTCAAACTTAGTTCGTTTAAAATACAAGTCAAGTCTTATTCGAGCTAAGCTAAAAACCCTAATTCGGACACCACAGCCAAAAAAAAAACTGGTTTGTCACATTCATTAATACAAATTATTAATTGCCGTTAAGATAAATGATACTTTACACCCCGATAACATATTCGTATTCTAAATACATCATTGAAGATTGAAATTTTTAAATTTCATCCTCGATCTGACAATAAAGTAACAATGTGTTCCATTAAAAACAATTGAGTACAAAATTTGTATGAAAAATACTTAAAATTTAGTATTATGCCAGTAATTGTGTATAAAAATAAACAAAAAATTATCATAAAAGTTAATGAATATTTATTTGTGGACTAAATTTTTATGGAGGGTATAATGAGAAAATTTTACTATTTTAAGAAATGAATTAAAAATTTAAGAATCAAACAAGTGGACAAATGAAAAGAAAAAAAATATATATATAGTCTGCTGACACTATTTTACCATCATCATAACCACGTTGAAACGGCGTCGTGCCTGCCTCATCAGAACGTATACCCATCACCTTCATCCGTCATGTTACAAATGATATTTCTCTCTCTCTCTCTCTCTCTCTCATGTTATAGAGTTTGAACTCATCTAAGCTTCGTGCTCTCTAATCTTTCTAAAGGTAATGAAATACTTTCATGTTCATCTCTCTTCACTTGTTTTTATGTCCTTAAATATGCCTGGTATCAGTTACAAAACCTTCGAATATTCGGTCTTGAGGCGATTGCTAGATCTATGAAATCTGCTGAATTTACAATATATTTACTCTGAAATGCCTCAAATTACATGAATTCTGGATGATTAGATTCTGGATCGGTTATTTCTTGCTCCGATCTTTCTCTCAGTTTCTGTTTTGGTTGTAGAGATTGAGTTTGTGCGTTTTGAATTAGTCCGGTGCTGTTAATTTTGATAGTGATTACTAGAGATATTAGATAGTGAGTTTTGCCAATGAATTGAGGTAGCTACTTGGTTCCGAACATTTGTACTCCCGTGCAAGCCAAATTTTGTTGGTTTAGTGATATATAAGTGGGGGTTCTGAGCTGTGATAGGATATTTTTGAATCCAAGAAATAACTTTGAACTGGAAACATCGTAGTTTTGGATTTTTAGTGTCGTGAGTAAACAATTAAAGAGCAGGAGAAAGATCAATACAGTAAAATTTTGGACGATGAACTGGCTAAATTTATATCATTATGTGGAATGTAAATTGTAATTGTAAACATTAAAGAGTGTGAGAGAAATGTCATATGCAGTAAATTCGGGACTAGAAACTGCTTAAATTTGTACAATATGTGAATTCGTATGTTATTTACCTTTTTTTTATCAAAGTTGGATGTCTGGATTTAAGTCTTAGGCTTCTAGTATTTTCTAACACACAGGTTCCTGAACATATAAGCCTGTTACCCAATAGTGATTGGCTCAAAGGTCCTATTACTATCAAGTTGCAGGCCTTGTTATTTGCTATAGCCTATAAGCATGCCTTTCTCCGCCTTATGTATCACTTTTAAGCTGCTATATTCATCTTGAATTCAAGGCTTGTCTTCACATGCCTTCCTTTTTTACAGTACACCTCCAGAATCAAACAGTGTGTTGTTAAGGAAATTATCAATCATTTGTGTGCTTAATATGTTTTGTATCCATATAAAGTTCTTTACACATTAGTACTTCTCAAGGTAATTTTGTTTTGTCTTGTAACTTCATTCCTCTATGGTGTCTTAATCTTGAATCAGAAATATGCAGTTAGGAGCATCTAGTCTGAGCATTTTTACAATTCTTTTCAGGTGGTTGAAAACTTTTTTGTAGTTCAGAAGTTGCCATTTGTTATATTTCCTAATAGACAATTTTGTTTCATTCTTCACGCAGATATAGTTTTGAGTGCCTACTGTTTCCACAATCCTTGGTTGCTGTACGGGTTTGCAGCAGTAGGAAATGATCAAAAGGTTTGTTATAATTTCTACTTGTGTGCAGGCACCCTATTGTGCATGAGGGATCTAAATAAAATGTTTTCCCTCTTCCTTGAACAGGTATGGAGTGTTTTGATGTACTGGAAGTACCATGTTGCAGTGCTTAGAGGGGGTCAAGCATTTCTGTGCTCCCCTGTTGCAGTGTTGTGATCTAGATCTGTATCGACAATCTAGGGGCCTTGAAGATCCTGAAATTCTTGCAAGGGAGACAGTTTGTATGCAATCACTCTATACTCTCATGACTTCTTAAATTTTCTTGTTATCTATCTGTAGTGTACAAATGAAGCTACAGGACAAAGTAAAAATAATTTGTAATGTAATTTTAATCATAGGTCATTTGGTTGTTTTCTTAAGTTACCAAAATTTAGAATTTTATGCTGAATAACCATTTTTTTTTCTTTGCACGATGTGACTGGAAATTTTCATTGGAAGAGTATTATGGAATTTTCTTTAACTTCCAAGTGTTTTCTTAGTGTGTGATATCTAAGGAACAAGGAAATATCAGGGCATTATGAAATTTCTTTCTTATTTAGCTTAGCTTTCTAGTATTGTTATTCATGCTAATCATGTCTTTATCCCCTCCCATGCGAAAGAGCAATTTGACCTGTGTACTGAAGATTGTGATTTTTCTCAAATTGATGCAGTTAGCGTCAGTGAAATAGAAGCACTTTATGAGCTATTTAAGAAGATTAGCAGCGCTGTGACTGATGATGGGCTGATTAACAAGGTTCATATTTATCCATCTGTAGATCATTGTTCTAGATGACTGACCATTATTCTGTTGAACGTTGTGATGCATATGTCATTGTTGGAGCATCCATGCTTGAATTTATTCTGCATATTTCCTTCTCTGCATATAAATGCTTTGTCACTTCCTCACAATCCATCTGTCAGTTTGAATGCTGTTTTTCAATATGATCTTGCAGGAAGAGTTTCAATTGGCATTATTCAAGACGAATAAGAAAGAGAGCTTGTTTGCTGATAGGGTATGTTCTGTTTAGTTATCATTGTATTTGTTCATCATTTTAGCATTCACTCTTTGATAGCATTGTAGTAAGTACTCTTTCCTCCCTGTTATCAAGCTTTTAAATTGTTGTGTATAATGAATTTACCAAAATATGTATCTAATTGCACAAACACATAGACACATGTGGGCAAATATTTACGTTTATATGCATGTGTACGTCTTTTTATCTGCTTGAGCTAAGATTAGAAATTTAAATTTGTTGTGCGTGGCTTTTCCGCATTTGACTTGTAGATGGATTATTTATCTTTTTCGTATCATTGATGTGATATCTTTTTTTTTTTATCGGTAGGACCGTAGGAAATATCTTTAGTTTTCAATATGTCAAAAGAGTTACAGAAGAGCTTATTGTACCACTGTCTTTTTTCTGCTTATTTATTTCAGGTGTTTGACTTGTTTGACACCAAACACAACGGAATCCTGGGGTTTGAAGAGTTTGCACGTGCGCTCTCTGTCTTTCATCCAACTGCCCCTATCGATGATAAGATTGAGTGTATGTTGAGACACTTCATATGTACTACCATTACGTGAACTTCATTCTCAGTCACCCATTTTATCGGTATTTTCCATTGGCCTTCTTAAAATATCCATTATTACGTTGCAGTTTCTTTCCAACTATACGATCTCAAGCAGCAAGGATTCATTGAGAGGCAAGAGGTAACTGTTGCGGTTTTAAATAACAATAACCACACAAAGACGATGTTATAACTTGGTGGTTGAATGTTTTGGTAAGTAACAACCACAGAATCTGTGATCATGTGAGTTGAGCTGAGGGAAAGCTATGATATTCACCACCATGGAAATGCAGCACGTGTAGTTATTCTCTCTCTGTGCTTTTTATGTTTCCTTTACTTTTTTAATTTCAGACTCTAGATTAAAGACGAGTTTACAAGTAACAGCTTCATTTATTATCTTACTCTTCAATTTCTGTATTCATTTTGAAGGTTCTAGATTTTAATTAATTTGCTGAATATGCAGGTGAAGCAAATGGTAGTGGCTACTCTTGCCGAGTCTGGTATGAATCTTTCAGATGATGTTATAGAGAGTATCATTGATAAGGTGCTCCCTTGACTGCATTTAATATTTGTCTTACTTTTTTTTTTTTTTTTTTTGGGGGGGGGGGGGAGACTTGGGTAAGGGTATTGATGTTGTTGAGGAAAGAAGGGGGTTGGAAGTGCAAGCAAGTGTTCATATGTTTTCAAATAGTCATGGATGCAGTGTCTGCCATTGTTCACCATGCACTCGATTTCGTTTTCTTAATTTGGGCCTTCGAACTATCACTTCATAGTACTTTAGAAAGTATAAGTTGTACTGCATCTGCTGGAGGTGATATTTAGTTACTTAAGTAATTGCTTTACTTGAGTCATCTGCTTTAGGCATTTTCCAGTTTTTGGTCATTATACATTTTTAGCAAAGGCAGTAGGTCATTATGTAGGATCACATATATCACTAACTCACTTGGTCACCTGAATCTTGAGGATTATATTATTTGTGCTTGCAAGGTCTAATTGTCACCAATCTTACATAAATCGATTTGTGGAATGGATCGAGTCAAGTATGAGTTATTTTGACAAATAAGGTGCAACTTTTGGATGTGTAATTTTTACTCCAAATTTTACAGCCTATAAGGTTGGTAAAAAGCTGCTTAAGATATACATGGACCTGTTGAGGTTGCAGATTTTATATCATTTTAGTTTGTTGACTTACTCAGCGAAAGAATTAATTGCTCAGTGTTTCAGTATCAAATTAGCTTTGGCAGTTTTACATTACTTGAGGCAGATAGTTGCAGATGTACATACTTCTTACTGGCAACTAGGAATGGTATAAGAAGTAAAGATGATAACACGTCAGCTTCTTATGTCACCTTTTTGAATGCCTTAATACATGGAAAGGCATAGCATGTTGCGATGTGTATGAGAGTTTTCCATTGAAAAAATATTAGATTTTTTATCTTTGGTCTCATGCAATCAGCAATCTCAGATTGATTACTGTGTTTTTGAGCTTTGTATCAGACCTTTGAGGAAGCTGACACAAAACACGATGGAAAGATTGATAAGGAAGAATGGAGAAGTCTTGTTTTGCGACATCCGTCCCTGCTGAAGAATATGACCCTTCAGTACCTCAAGTAAGTTGCTAATACATTACTGACCTTTCCCCACTCCATTGGTATAAATAATATTGATCATACTCGTCGGGATTTATGCAGATTATGGCATCAGTAAGTTCACTAGTTCTTGGTTTAGTTAAGTCAGTCCACCAGAACCTTTTGCGCTTTTTGTATAGATACACGTAGAGGTGTCAAAATATTACACGATTTATTAGATACGAACTAATAAATGAATCGGGTATTGATTGAGTATTTTTCAACACCCGTTAAGAGTCGATATGAACCTGCTTCACTTGACACCATTGACAAGCCTAAATACATGGGACTACAGACTACGTTATTTGCATACACCATTCCTGCAGTCCTTTAATACTTAGTTGTAGATACATTGGAACTACATTTTTGCAAGTTTTCATAATTTTTGCGTTCAAGAGACATGAGGGCTGCAACCCATTCCTTGTATAGACTTAGCTTTTAAATAGCTCTCTCACTCTCTCTCTCTCTCTCTCTCACACACACACAGATCAACATGCATGTGTTTTTTGTTTTACCACTTTGTCATCCTCCTCTATCCTTGTCTACTACCACCATCACAGACTTGGCATCCAAGCCGCAACATACTGAAGCACTTGAATTTTGTTACTCTTCTTTGAACAGGGACATCACCACTACATTCCCGAGCTTTGTATTTCACTCGAGAGTGGAGGATACCTGATTCCGGATCTCTGTATTTGGTTTGAAGGGAGATGTTGAAAATGGTTTCTTACGCTTCTAAACGTTGCAGTCTTCCGTTTTGTAGTGGGCCCAATAGGGCATTATTGCGTCGAGTTTGTTGCCGTCTGAAAACTGCACCAGGTTGTAGGTTTACAATTTCAGTGTTGAACCTTCCATTTCGTCTTCAGTATATGCTTGTCCTTGTCATAACTTTTCCTGTGAAGAAGTTAACTAATAATTCAACTACCTTTATGCATAAACTAATAAATTATATGCTTCTGCCCCACTTTACTACCATTATCTTTCTTTTAATAATCTAAGAAAAATTGTGAGTTGGCTTCAAAAATCCAATTTCAAGGAATGATTAGGACAGCACTGGGATTAGGGGGACAGTGATTTGACCATTAAAATGGACATTAGACCAGACAAATCCATGTTTTCTTTTAGGAAAAATAGCTAAAAAGCAAATACTTTCCCCTCTTTATAAAAATAATATAAATAAGATGTTTTACCTTTGATGCACTTCGCACTTACTAAGAATCAGCCGCTTTTGTTTCTTAGGACAACAAGTTCTTAAATTAACTCGAGTTACGGTGATCGACTTAGAATTTCAAAGAGTAGTCGGTAAAAGTTTGTGAATAAGTTAACCATGATAATACAATAGCCTCAAATTTAGAAAAAAATAAAATCTGAGTTTATCAAAATCTCCTTTTTTTACTCTCAGTTTGTGGTGTGGTCTAGCTTGGATTTAATGGTAGGCCATTTTCAGGGTCCACTTCTAATAAATCAATCCTTCAGTCTTATACACCCGAGTGGGTGAGTGCATGGAGTAATGTGATATAAAGTTGGTTCTCACTCTACTACGCACACACATCACACAACATACACAAAGAAGAGGAGGCCTTTTTATCCTATAATTTACTTTTTCCTGTATCTTACAAACAGCTCCCTAGCACACTTGCCAGTCCAATAATTCAACTACCTTCATACATAAGCTCGTCTTCAGTATATGCTTTTCCTTATCATAGCTTTTGAATTGGGTATTATCATATGTTTTCATTGAATGAGTTCTAGATTGTAGTTGTCAATCTATGGACGTAATTCTATTTGTGGGCAATTTTTTTTCCCACCAGTGTCAACTGATGAGGAATGAGGAAAGATCATTGTTAAATTTCAGTAAAATAGTTAAAAAATAATAAAAAATTATACATAGTTTAAGCGACTTCATGACCTTTCATAAACCATAAAAAAAAAAAAAGAGCGAGGCATGGTTTATATGATCGACTCCAAAACAAATTTAAATTACACACTTAGGGCTCGTTTAACTACTATGTTGTAAAATAATAGATTATATTAAGTAATACAAACTAATTTTGTATAAAGTGAATAAAATACCAAATTAAATAGGAGATAAGTATACCATGCATTGTAATTTAGTGACTTCAAAATCATCAATTGTTTCTAATTATTAATATTTTATTGTTTATTTGATGGATAAAATAGTAAATTTAAAATTTAATATACTTGAATTAAAGTATAGTAATATTATAATCAGCTAATAGTACAAAATAAAACTACAGAATATTAGTTTTTACAACTAAATGCAGTATAAAACTGAATTAAAAATCCACCCTTAAATATTTCAACCACACAACTTGATAAATTTGGAGAAACAAATAGGGCAGGGCATTTGTAGGAAAACATTGGATTCCAGAAAACAAGAAATAACATTCTATCATGTGCAAACGCCCACACAAGACGATTTCATTCTCAGAACGTGAACAAAACCAACAATTGGCCAAAAAAAGCGTCATCGAAACTCCCATAACCAAAACATAACTTTGTTCTATCATCGCTAAGGTAAAATACCCAGTAACAGAAGAGTAACAGTTTAGGAAAATAAAGAAGCAACTAGATGCAAAGTAGTGAGGTAGGATTTAATCAACTTCCTCCATCTTGCTGCCTTCAGCATCAGCATCTGCTTCCTCCAGTGGGGGCATGTCAACATCAGCATCACCAGCTTCTTCATCTATGCTCAGACCAAGTTTCAGCATCCTGTGAATCCTGTTGCCAAAGGTGTTGGGCTCGTCTAGGCTGAATCCTGAAGTGAGCAATGCAGTCTCGAACAGCAAGAGAACCAAGTCCTTCACAGACTTGTCATTCTTGTCCGCATCAGCCCTTTTCCTAAGTTCCTCCATGATGGAATTCTCGGGATTGATCTCCATTGTCTTCTTGCTCGACATGTAGCCAGCCATGCTCGAGTCCCTCAGAGCTTGTGCCTTCATGATTCTCTCCATGTTGGCAGTCCACCCATACTCTCCAGTCACCAAACAGCAAGGAGAGTCCACAACACGATCAGACACAACCACCTTCTCAACCTTATCGCCCAAAACATCCTTAATCACCTTGCAGAGACCTTCAAACTTCTCCTTCAAAGCTTCCTGTTTCTGCTTCTCATCTTCACTCTCATCAAGTTTTAGACCTTCCTTGGTAGCAGAAACAAGCTTCTTTCCCTCAAACTCCTTCAACTGTCCCACTGCATACTCATCAATGGCATCAACCATGTAAAGGACCTCATAGCCCTTCTTCTTCAGCTTCTCAAGGAATGGAGAGTTCTCAACGGCTTTCTTGCTCTCACCAGTGATATAATAGATGTCACTCTGGCCCTCCTTCATCCTGGTCACATAGTCCTTCAAGCTAGTCATCTCATCACCACTCTTGGTGGAATGATACCGAAGCAATTCAGCAAGCTTGGACTTGTTCTGGGAATCCTCATGGATGCCAAGCTTGAGGTTCTTTGAGAAGGCCTCGTAGAACTTATTGTAGTCTTCCTTATTCTCAGCAATCTCAAAGAAGAGCTCAACACACTTCTTCACCAAGTTTTTGCGGATGACCTTGAGAATTTTGTTCTGCTGCAACGTTTCTCTAGAGATGTTAAGAGGAAGGTCCTCAGAATCCACAATACCCTTCACAAAACTAAGGTATTCAGGGATCAATTCCTCACAGTTATCCATGATGAAGACACGACGGACATAAAGCTTAATGTTATTGGGTTTCTTCTTTGTGTCAAAGAGGTCAAAAGGAGCCCTCTTAGGAACAAATAGAACAGCCTTAAACTCCAGCTGACCCTCAACTGAGAAGTGTTTCACGGCCAAGTGTTCTTCCCAATCATTGGTGAGGCTCTTGTAAAAAGCAGAGTACTCTTCCTTATTGATCTCCTCGGGCTTCCTCATCCAAATGGGTTTCTGCTTGTTCACCAAAGACCACTCATGTGACACTTCCTTGATCTTCTTCTTTTTCTTTTCTTCTGCCTCCTTCTCTTCATCAACTTCCTCTACCTTTCCCTCCTCATCTTTCTTCTCTTCCTCATCCTCATCATCAGAAATCTCCTTTTCTGTCGTCTTCTCAATCCAAAGAGAAATTGGGTAGCTGATGAACTCAGAATGTTTCTTAATCAGATCCTTAAGCCTGCGCTCCTCAAGGTATTCAAGCTGGTCTTCTTTAAGGTAAAGGGTAATCTTAGTGCCTCTGCCCAGCAACTCACCTGATGTGTCTCTGGTTACAGTGAATGACCCACCAGCTTGGGACTCCCATACATATTGCTCGTCATCATTGTGCTTAGTTGTGACAATGACCTTCTCAGCAACCAAATAAGCTGAATAGAAACCGACACCAAACTGCCCAATCATGCTAACATCGGCGCCAGCTGCAATTGCTTCCATGAATTCCTTCGTCCCAGACCTTGCAATGGTACCGAGATTGTTCACCAAATCTGAAATTTTTTTGACAGCAGATATAAGAATTACAACAAGGTCACCAATTAAAAATGGCAAGCAGCACAATTAAACAATATGCAAAGAATTACTGATATCCCTACTTACCAGCCTTGGTCATGCCAATTCCACTGTCAATGATGGTCAATGAGTTGCTAGTCTTGTCAGGAATGATGTGAATGAAGAGCTCAGGTTGAGCATCTAGCTTGCTCTTGTCAGTCAAGCTCTCAAAACGAATTTTATCAAGTGCCTATATATCATGTTCCAACAATCATCAACAAAATAAGTATCATCAGATCAAAATTCCAAGAAAATGTGAATTCCTATTCTAAGGTAAACGTTAACCATGTGGCATTCGAGTTTCCTTACATTCAAAGACCCCTCTTACTATTAACTATCAAGACACAATGGAAAAAACAGTTACTCAAATTATACCCGAAAACTCATTAGGCAGATAAATAAGCAAAAAATTCCCATAGATAAAAAATAGAAAACATCAGTGCTTCCACTGCAATAAACGACTGAAAAGAACCCAAAAGACATCCTAATAGGTCCCTGGCACAGGAATAAAATAAAATTTATTTCAACCTTCGGCACTAACTTCTATCAAAAATCAATCCCAGTCTTGACCTCTACTACCAAACAGGACATAAGATTCTTCAAAATGGCAGAAACGCAATACATACTTTCTGTGTTATCAGGAACATATAGATGGCACACCAGTGATTTTTAACTGATAAGTTCACATTTGAACAAATTATCAAATACCTGAGGCAATTAAAACTCAACAACATAACAAAAATTATATATTAAAATGTCAAAAATCAACTAAGATCTGTTCCTTCTCCGAGAAAAATAAGAGTAAAGAAAAACTTGTACTCTTCCTTCTTCAGGAATTAAGAATAGTGAAAACGATAAAGACAATTCAAAACAAAGCAAAGAATCTACTCCTATTTTCGCCTGTTTCTAAGAGAATTTACTCCTATTTACGTTTGTTTCTACTGTTCTGTCACATCCCTTGCAAAATGAACAGATCCAAATAAAACATACCATATTAATCGCATCGAAAATGAATCTATCAACAGAAAATCCATCTTTGAAAGAAAGGAAAATTAAATTCGACCGATATAGGTAAAAGAACAAGAAACTTACATCAGATGCATTGCTAATGAGTTCACGGAGAAAGATCTCCTTGTTACTGTAGAAAGTGTTGATGATCAAACTCAACAACTGGTTGATCTCAGCCTGAAAAGCAAACGTCTCTGTATCCGCCATTGCTGATGATCGCTACTACAAACTCGCAGAGGCGAAATGGCAGACAGAGGCGAAGACTAGGGTTTTGGAAGATCGAAAGAGGCAGCAAATGAAGATGGAGATAGAGTCATTATATAGGGAAGTTCAGTAGGGTTTCTAGATTCTTCTATTTTGACAATGACGTTTTGTTATTTTCTTTTCTGAATTAATTAATGAATATAACAGGTGGGTATGATATAGTCACCCGAAGAGGTGTGATAGGCAAATGATAATGGTGTTTCAGTATTCTATGAGCCAATCAAAAGATGCGGTGATGTAAAAGTAGCTACTCGAACGGTGATGTAATACCGGAGGAACCAAACAGTGGGTTAACCCGGTTGAGCTGTTTGGCTGAATGGGTCCAAAGGGACAGATAATCCCCTCTTCCATTTTGGGGGCAACGGATCCAACTCTTTTGAGCCAATTGATACTAGGGATGATAATTTTGGACAATGACATAATAAGTTAATATGAATACGATACGAATAAATCAGTTTAAATTTATTAATTTTTTGTATTAACCCGTGTATAAAACGGTTTATTAACACGAAGTGTTAATGGATCGTGTTCAAGTTTAACCCGTTTAACGCAAATTGATTCGTCAACACGAAATTTTTAACTCGAAAGAGATTGACTTGGCCTATTCGTTGCATGTATGAGTTTTCTTGTTTTAATGACTTGTTTTTTCTATTACTTATAATGTTTAATTTGGTTGTGTGATGTACGATGAACATATATAATTAGTATTATAGAAATAAAATATTAATTATTTGCAACGGTTTCTCAAGCACTGATATAATTATTATATAAAAAAAAATTATTACTCATTATTATTAAGTTAATTTTTAGTTTATAGAAAAAGTACGAAGAGAGATATAATTAAGTGAAAATAAAATTTTAACGTTAAATTTTTTATTTAAAGTTTATGTGGGTCAACACGAATATGAACACGAACACGACACGATTAATTAAATGAGTTAGATTAAAGTTGACTAATGTTCAACACAATACGAACGGGACACAACATGACTCGATTACCACCGTATACCATATCAAGCGGTCTCCACCAAAGGAAGGCAAAATAAGCTTTAGTGATTGCCTTAAGGTCCAGTTTAGCAGCCTTCGCTAGAAAGAGTAATGGATCAATAATGGGAACTATAATATTCTCTCAATTATCAGTGACTTGAAGAAGATAAGGCAGAACCACATTGATTGAAGCATGAATCATGTGCATAGAATCTCCAATGTTGCTGCCCATGAACCTTCTAGATGGGACTTGGGACACAATTTGATGAGATACTGAACCCGGGGCCTCCGTCCACTAGCCTTACAGGTAGTACTGCAGCATATCAATCCCCAAGTCATAAGATAAGGATGTTTTAAATTTCTTAGTGTATTTGTTTTTTAGTTTTTTATTACTTATTTCTGTACTCACCTTAATTGTTCAATCAAAAAAAAAAAAGGGTTGAGATAAAGTAAAAGGAGAAGAATACAGTATCTTAAAAAAAAAAATGGGTAAGGAGTTAATTGGTATTTTTATAACTTTTATGAGTTATTTTATAACAAGAAAATTTTTAATTTTTAAAGTGATTTTCATTATTTGAATCGATTGCAAGTACTACAAAAATAATAAAATCAATTACAAACAAATTCCAAAGGTCGGCATTTTGGCCCGTGGTCCGGACAACCGGCATTTTGGCCAGACCCGCTTTGGCAACTTATAAAAATTTAAAGGAAAAATTTTAACCACACTTCTTTTAATTTATCATATCTTCAAATAGATTTTTTTTTTATTTTTTGAATCTTCACTGACACCTCCTATTTGATTAAAAATGTTAATTAGAATGAAATTTTACTAAATTATTTATAATATATTTTAGAAAAAAATTCATCCACACCCCCTCTAAATAGATATATCTTCAATAAAACCCCTTCTATTTTCTAACTTTTTTTACGTATTAAAATTCGAATCTATTAAAATTTGATTTGAACTAATTAAAATTTATTTTTTATGTATTAAAATTTTGATCGATTAAAATTATATTTTTTTACATATTAAAATCTGGGCCGATCAAAATTCTATTTGAGACTCAAATCAAATTTTAATTAATTTGCATTAAATTTTAATCGATCCGAATTTTGATACATGAAAAATATAAATTTTAATTTAAAGAAATTAAAATATTCTAATTTAAATTATATAATTAGGAGTCTATATATTACACCTGCATAGGCTTACTATAATGACAAGTTGGTTCCGACCGTACAAAATTAGATGAGTTTAGACGGGTTCAGAATAATGGATTTAAGTAATTCTATGTTTGGTTTGGTTGAAACTTTTAAACCAGAATAAGGGAATTGAATTTATGAGCTTTAACTCGTTTTTTAAATCTCACCCAAATATACGTATACGTACCAAATAAGCATGAACCGAGGACAGGTGAATTGCAGAGAGATTTTTATTTAACACGTATCTGCTAAAATCAGGAGGCGACACCGTTGAGAGGACTAGCTTCTCTAACGTGGCCCAAGAATAACAAAACACATCGACACCTTTCTTATCCACTACCACCACACCAAGCAAAGTCTGCAACTTTTAAGACGACTCCACTACGCTCCTGCTCTCTCCTCTCGCTCCACCACCAGCACCAATGGAAGCTCCTTCGTTACAAACCCTACTACGATTCCCACTTACCTTCAGATCTCCCTGGTAAAAGCTCTTTCATCGATTTCTACTTCACTTAACATTGATTGTACTTCTGTTATCATAGAATCGGTGGTTCATGGTTTTGTTAATTCATTGGAATCTGTCAAACTGTTGATGCATCATCAACTCACGAGCTTGAGAAAAATTTGGAAAAAAGTTGCCAATCGATTAATGCCGCCGCGTTTGGGAGTGTGAAATTAGGCGATTGGAATTAGGATTGAAGAAATATTAGTCCAAACATTAAACCAAACTACATTTATGTTCCAAGTCCGAACTCTCGATTTGGAGTAAATATTAGGTCCGATAAAAAATTACAAAATAAATAAGATGGGGCCCACTTTGTATTACGGTGGTGATTATGTATTCTGGTTGATGATGAATTTTTAGGGACTCGACTTATTAATGGACGGTTACAGACTTAGAGGATGGTGGTGATATTGCTGATGTAGGTGGTGTAACAGTTACGCCCAATATTTTTTCCTTGATTTGGTGCTGCAAAATGGAGCATAAAGGCAATTGGCATTTTGCATTTCCACCTAAGGAAAGAAAATAAGAGGCAGTTGTGTGTATTCCTTGGTCATTCATACTAGCTAATTAACAAAGCTTATGACTGAGTTGTAATTTCCGTATGAAACCAGCCAAATGGGCAATGAGAAATCCAAGGTTGCCGTGGCTAAGAGCTTGGGTGTCGGATTTCCATCCCTTACAGTCAAAAGGGTGCTAAGGAGGTCTTTTTTGCAGTTCCTGGGTTTCAATCCCATCTTACTAAATGTTAACACAGTAGTAGTAGCAGCACCAATGCAGGAGATGAATGAACCTGAAGTAATCAGGTAATATCGCTGGTGTTTGTAGTTTACTTGTATTATTGATAGAGAAAAAAAAAATCACAATTATGTACAGCGCTCTTGATCGAGTACTTTTTTATTTATCAGTTCTTATATATGATTTTTACTTGGGATTTGAAGCATCCAGGACCCAGAAGCTTGCTAGTGGAGTGAGGATTCAAGGTAAACCTTTGTTAAGGTTCCACATGTTGTGTATTGGAGTCATTGTACTTGTTATATTATAGAAACAACTTGGACCAATCTTACCAGTCAAATTTGATAATTTGGCTATTAAGATGATCGTGACACAATGTGAGGCTATATTAATTGTCTTTAATGTGGTGTAGGTATATCAAATAATTGTTCCAGTCTCTTTATTTCCATTAAATTTGAACCTCTCACATGGCTGTCTTGGAGCCACTTACGGGAGAATTTTCTGTTTCTCTGCCTCATATAAGAGAAACAAATTTTCTGCTTGCCATCTCCAGAAAATGATATATACTTTGAAGCTGAAATTTCCTGTTTTTCATCAGTGCCTTGGAACACTGAATCATCACACAATTACGTATTTGAACCATTGAAGTTTGACCCATAGAAAGAATAATGCCAGGCAACCAATGGCATTGCATCGTGTTTTTCCATACTTTGTGTGGTCATTTGTGGGTCTTTTGCTAACTTCCTATTACCTGCTTTCAAGAGATTATTGAAGGGGAAGGTCTAGAGGCTCGTGAAGGAGATCTGGTTGAAGTTAACTATGTATGCCGAAGGTCAAATGGATATTTTGTTCATAGGTAACTTTTATATGTTTTGTGGTCCTTCAGCAAATGCTTTCAGTATTCCTATTCATATCGTCCTTCAAAATTTTATTTCTGAAATTCTATTCACTTGGTCCTAAAATAGTTATGCTTTGTTTTACCCGTTAATGAAGTCTACTTCTTCAACTTATGCTGATGATGTATTTGCATGTAGTACTGTCGATCAATTCACCGGAGAAAGTGCCCCTGTTATACTTCCTGTGGATGACAAACAGGTCACTTCTACTTGATCCTAAACTAGTTATGCTTTGTTTTGTTCGTTTAATCTGCTCTGTTGAGAAGTGCAAAAGTTGGTGCAGTTAAATTCATTGTATTTTTGTAGTCGTATCTTTATATTTTTCAATTCATTGTTCCTTACAATGTCCCCCTCATGTACCAAAGTGTTGGTACTGTGATCACAAGTTCTCTATTGATTTCCTTTCTTTTGAAGCACTTCTCTCTTGCGCAATCTTTCCTATGCTTTCCAACGCATCAGCTCAATATCATTATTAATCACAATTTCGCCCCCCTATGGAGAGAGCATTTTAGCAACAAGAATCTTGGCTTTGTATAAAGATTTTCACTATAGTAATATTGAATCAGTTTGAATACTGAATTATGATACTCCAATTCCCTCTTTTAATCTATTTGTCTACTATCTGTGTAATTAATCTTACAAGCTGTGTAATTTTACAGATAATAAGGGGTCTTAAAGAGGTATTGATTGGCATGAAGGTTGGAGGTATATTCTGACTCAACTATGATGATGTTGTATTGCTCTTGCCTTTACTTGTAAAATTGTAATCATAGTTGATAATTCCTGCCTTCTTATTCATGTACAAACTACTTGAAGTTCTTATCAATTACGTTCAGGGAAGAGAAGAGCATTGGTACCTCCTTCTTCGGGATATGTTAACGAGAAACTAAGACCAATTCCTGATGAGGTTTTGCTAGTTCTTTTTTTTTTCTTATTTAGTTCTCCACCCCCTTATTTCTTCATCTTCTGTTGGGAGTCCTAGAACATTTTTTCTCCAAGAGATTGTTTCGTTGAACTCTCATTGGCTTCTTGTCTGAGATAAGCCTCCCCCCCCCCCCCCCACCCACCCCAACCCCCCCAAAAAAAAAAATACTTTGCTGTCATTCATTTGTTGTACTGTATGTAATAATATCCGTTGTTGGTTGCAGTTTGGCCCTCGACGTAGCCTTTTGTCTCATGCAAGCGAGCCATTGATATTTGAAGTGCAGCTGTTGAAAGTTTTTTGACAATTCTGTGTTTCTCAATCATAGTCTACCTTGTACTTTATACCTTCAATGTCGATGAATACTTGGGCAATTGTCATTGTATTTAAATACGAATTTCCATGTTTTGTTTAAATTACATATTTCCTAGTGTTATAAAACACAGAACCTTAAACTTTTGGGTAGGAAATGTTTGACGAGGGGCAGCATATGAGGAATCTTCTCCTTTTCTTTAAATAAATAGGGTTCCATGTATAAATAACTAAATTATTTTTATTCAAATTTGGGTAAGAGTTTGAGTCTCCATTGAAGATGGTCTAAGTAGGATGTCATGTTGGTTCGAGCTGCAGCTCCGATACAATTGATGTTGGTAGGATCGGAGAGAAGAAGAATTAAGAAAGATGTTCGTCATCATGACTGCAAATTTGATAGTAAAATTTTAGTCATTATCTTACATCATTGTCCATTTCTATGGTTTGAGGTTGAAATTAAACAGTGAAATTTATATGTTATTGTTCATTATCTAATGTCCCTAATTATATCATTAATGGTAAATTAATTTTTATGATTTCAATTGTCCTTAAAAGAACACTTGTTGAATTTTCGTGCAAAAAAAAAAAAAAACCATGATGGCCCATGTCGATCTGAGGTGCAGTCCATTAAGACTGGTTTGGGGACTATACCATGGGCTGCAGTTATTTTGGGACAACTAGTCCACCTGATCCCATTGTTAGAGACGTGTATCATAAATATTTGGATTAATTGTATTAGAGGTCTCTAAAATACAGAGTTTGTCTTATTTTAGTTCTTGATGTTTCAATTGCATTATTTTGATATCTGAAATATTAAATATGTTTTTATATAGTCCCTCAAATAGACTATCCTAAGGGCTGCAGATTGCTAACGATTTTTTATTGTAAACTTACTGCGTGATAATTAAATATGAATAAAAAAAATAATTTTAGTATCTTGACCAAATTTCTATTCAAATTTTAGTTAAATAGTTACTTAAATTATACAGTTTTGATCATGAACTATCAAAATTTTAGTCAAAAGTTATCTATATTACACATTTTTTTGTCAAGAGCTATCTAAATTTTGTTTAAGAGCTATTATAATTATTTTTAGTCCATATTTAGGTATTACGTAACAAATTTATGATAAAAAATCATTAGTAATCTGAACGCTGTGTACTTAAAGGACCATATAGAAACATTAGTTATTGTATGTGCCTGAAGACACAACGTAATAAAAAATAGTAAACAATAAACATATTTCTATTCATATTCAAAATCAAATCACAAACATAGAGAAGAGATAAATGAATTTAAGTATCGATTTATAATGAGGGTGAGAGGTGGTGGGGCGACAGTGGTGGTGGTAAGAGATGGTGATGGTGGTGGCGGCGACAGCGGTGGTGGTGTGGTGGCAGTGGTTGTGGAGGTGGCAGCGGAGACGGTGGTGATGAAGGTGAAGGCGGCGGCGGCGGCGACGGCGGCGGCGGCAGGGGTGGCTCATGACAATTTGGAGTCTAAAGCGATACTTCTAAATAAGGTCTTCTATGTTTAATATTAATATTTTTTATTTAAAATTAATTTTTCTTGCTTTTTGAGTTGCAAAAATATTAATTAAATTTTTATATTCAAGTTTTGCTACAATATCTTTTTTAATTGATAATATTGTTAATTCAGTTAATCTTTCTTCTAACATAGTTGATCTTAAATATAATTTTATTAATTTTAATTTTGAAAAGCTTCATTCCGCAAAAGAAACTGTTATATGAATTGTTAATAATATTTTTTAAGCAATGCATACATTTGAAAAAAAATCTAACTTTTTTATATAATTTAGTATCTCAATTGGAGTATTTTCTTTCGTTTGTAAAATTTCTTTTAAAACATTTAGTTTTAAAAATAAATCTAAGCCATAAAATATTTTCTTTTTCAATATATTTTTTTCATTATCCTCTATTTTATTATATTTTATTTCAATATTTTCTATTTCATTATCTTCTATTTCAATATTTTCCATTTCAATATTTTTTTTTTCTCTTCTATTTCATTATTTACTTGTTCATTTTCAAAATTTTCATTTAAATTTTTGTTACATTATTTTTGTTACTAGTAACAAATTTATCAAGAGATCTTTTTTGAGATTCTATTAATTGGTTTATTTTCTTTTTTCTTTTTTTAATTTTTCATATCCACTTAGTTGTCTTCTAGGCACCATATTATTAATATATTATAATTATATAACAACCAAACAAACACAATATAAAGTATAGTTAAAATATTTAACAAAAAAAATTAAAATTATGAAATAATAGAACCTTGAATGATCTCAAATGTTGGCTTTTGATTATAAACCATGTCCCTTATGTTGCAATGAAAATTCGATTCGATGGAGGATGGAGACCGAGTCACCTTCACCGAGCTATCGAGTCACCATCTCATGTTACTGTGAGTTGAGAGCACTATGTGTGTGTGTGTGTGTGAGAGAGAGAGAGAGAGAGAGAGAGAGAGAGAGAGAGAAGAAGAAGAAGAAGAAGAAGAAGAGTTTTTTTATTTTAGTTTAACGAGAAGGAGAAAGAAAAAAAGAATTGCTTTGTATTGATTTGCTGTGTGTGTGAGAGAGAGAGAGAGAGAGTGTTAAAAGTAAGGTAATGATTTGAATTTTTTTTAATTTGATGTGACCTTTAAGTTCAAGTCTTTTTTTTTATTGTTAATTTTTTAAAAATATTTAATATTTGAATTGGCCTATGAGCTTAAATGCTTGATTAGGTTTATATTTTTATAAAATATTTTTTACATAGGTTATTTATGATATTTAAAATTTTGGGGTCTTCCTTTAAAATGGGGCCTAAAACTAGACTTTTTTAAATTTGTTGTTAGGCCGGCCCTGGGCGGTGGCAGTGATAAAGGTGGAGGCGACGGTGGGGGTGACAGTAAGGGTGGAGGTGGTGGTGGCGGCGATAGTGGTGGAGTGGTTTCAAACATATTTTTTTTT
Organism: Ilex paraguariensis; assembly: GCA_963454935.2. Classification (NCBI taxonomy): domain Eukaryota; kingdom Viridiplantae; phylum Streptophyta; class Magnoliopsida; order Aquifoliales; family Aquifoliaceae; genus Ilex; species Ilex paraguariensis. Next base: position 498,793 of record CAUOFW020001814.1, read on the forward strand.
TAAAGTATTTATTAGAAATAATTTTTAAAAGTACTTTTAAAAAGTCACTCCAAACACATCCTTAGGGGCCTATTTTTTCTATTAAATTTAGGATGTAAATATTAATCATTAGATTAACTTTAAAATAAAATTTAAATCGTTCTCAATCGCGAATAATAACAGTCATTTTATTTATCTTTTAAAATTTGAATTATAAGCTACTTTATTATATAGATATTAAATATTTCAGGGGCCAAAATGATATAATTAAAACATTGGAGATTAAAATAAAATAAACCTTATACTTTGAGGACCTCCAGTATAATTAATCCTAAATATTTATTTAATACTCTCATCAAAGTCAGAATCTCTAAAATTTCATATGAACACCATTTTAAGATGTAATAGAAGAGCGTACATTCAACATAATGTTGGAGGCAGAGGAGAAGGTGAACAAGATTATATCATACCGTTATATAATACATGTAAAGCAGGAGTCTTGCATGATTCGTTTGTGTTGGATCCCGGTCAATCCTAAGTTGTCCAGTTATTGTCACTGATTCACCCTATGACGCCGCAGTATGATTTAAGTCTTTGTTCAATATATTTTTTTAGGTCGTATCGTTCAATATTGCGGCGTAGTATCATGACTAATATAACTTAAAGCTTTCTGAATCGATAACTAATACAACAACTTTGAATCACGAGCCGTATTAATCTACTCATGATTTCTCTGGGTAATCGCGTAGAATTAAAATGCTTGCATTGGGGGTTGTTGGATTGAGCACAAGCCATCCCTCCCATTAAAGCCGTCTCAAGGAATTGGTCTCTCTCTCTCTCTTGGGTGGCGTTTGGGGGACTGCCGGCTGGCGGTGAGTTGGAGGATAGTTGCCGTCACCATCTTGGCAGCATTTGCCCTTTCATGGGCTGTACTGATCCCCAAACTCTGGTCCCCAGCTCCAACTATGTCATCGAGCAACTGGCCTCATCTTGAGCGAAAGAGAGATAAAGACATGCATGGGTCCCTAGGCCTAACTGCGAGTAGAATAATTGATTATGATTACGAGCTCGACTCACAAATAATTTTTTTAATATGCGTCGTAAGAATACATACATTAGCATCACACAAAATATCGGTTATAATTACTTTTTCTTAGTGGAATATTAGTTTAGATCAACAAAGAGCTAGCTTTCACACACAGATTGAACATAAAGGTTACAAGTTGTGTTTTATGTAGGGTTATGAGTTTAATTAATAAGTTAATAATCTAAGAAAAGATGTGAGTTGGCTTCAAAAATCCAAATTCAAGGAAAGATTAGGACAGCACTGGGATTAGGGGGACAGTGATTTGACCATTAAAATGGACATTAGACCAGACAAATCCATGTATTCTTATAGGAAAAATTGCTAAAAACGCAAATTTTTTTTCCCTCTTTATAAAAATAAAATAAATAAGATGTCTTAGCTTTAATACTTTTCACACTTACTAAGAATCAGAATCAGCCGCCTTTGTTTCTTAGGGCAGGGCAACAAGTTGTTAAACTAACTCGAGTTACGGTGATCGACTTAGAATTCCAAAGAGTAGTCGGTAAAAGCATGTGAATAAGTTAACCATGATAATACAACAGCCTCAAATTTAGAAAAAATAAAATCCGAGTTTATCAAAATCTCCTTTTTTTACTCTCTCAGTTTGTGGTGTGGTCTAGCTTGGATTTAATGGTAGGCCATTTTCAGGGTCCACTTCTAATAAATCAATCCTTCAGTCTTGTACACACGAGTGGGTGAGTGCATGGAGTAATGTGATATAAAGTTGGTTCTCACTCTACTACGCACACACATCACACAACATACACAAAGAAGAGGAGGCCTTTTTATCCTATAATTTACTTTTTCCTATATCTTACAAACAGCTCCCTAGTACACTTGCCAGTCCAATAATTCAACTACCTTTATACATAAACTAATAAAGTCTCCCAACTCTCTCTCTCTCTCTCTCATGTGCATCTCTCATGGCAAAAACCAGAACTGACAGCAAAACCAATAAACATTAGCACCAAAAATGAAGGGGAGTAACATGGCACGTTCCTGAAAGTATTTTGCTCTTAATCTAATTAAGTTGAAGCATAAGCCTCACAACTCTTCATGACAGCCAAACATGTCACCATGTTTCAATCCATTATCTATCTGCAACAGGCATTAGCCAATAAAACTCTCAGAAAACTAAGTAATGGAGTCTCGTCATGTACCCTAGGTTCTTCCTCTTAGATTTCAAACCCGGCCGGGACAATGAACGGAGTTCCTATTGATCATGTTTCAAGCTAAGATCACTGGAAGGTTCAACAAGTAGTGTTACTTTAGATCAAATTTTACTAACCAAACAAAATGATGAAACTCGTCGTTCGATTAATAGCGAGTCCTAATATTGCATGTAATTGGATATTTGATCAATAAATTCTATCCAAGAAATATTATCGTGTCCACCGACATGTCAAGAATGCGTTTTTCTTATCACAGGCTACTGCAAATTTTCACTGTAACAAATGCAGCTTTTACATTAAAACAAGGGAGGAGGCTTTATGGAGTGATCCTTTCTTTCTGGCACAACAAGAGAAAGTGAGGGGGTGGAGAGGGGACCATTTGGGATGACATACACATAATTTTGCTTATCAATTTGTTTGTTGCTTTGTATGTCTCTTCTTTTAATGTTGTTGTCGTCTCTTTGTTTCACTGGGTTTTGCTCGAACATCATTTCTTCACCTTATTTTTTCTTCCAGATGGTAATGAAGTTATGAGGCAGTTTGGAAATGGTATTTCAAGTACCCATCAAGCACATCTTCCAAATTGTACAGAAGTTTATCTCTATACAATTGAAGCACATGGGGTCGCCTTTAATTGATGATCTTGATTGTATAACAAATAGAACGTCCAAAATGAATGTTTTTTGTACAATGGGATGGATCTAATTTATGTTTTCTAAGCGGAAGAGAGAGAAAAACCATTACATTTGTAAGACTTGACCTCAAATTGTGTCTAGGTTGGGGATGAATGAAACCAATCAGAAGTGAAAATAGCGAAGTCAGGAAAGAGACTGCAGGGCAACAACTAGGACTCATGTCGGAGGAGTTTTGAGCGCGAGCTACCACTCATGTAGCCAACCGCCCAAATCACTGTAGCAAATCTTTCCTTTACTCAATTGATAGCGCTTGTTCTTTTTGAATCAACAAAATGAGGAATGGGGGAGAAAGAAAAGAAATAGAGAAAAAGGTCTTTATTTAAGAGGTTTTACACTTGAAATAAGACTAATGCAGATCTAGAAGAATGGGTGGTTATTCTCTAAGAAATTTTGAGCTTGATGATCTTTAAAGGACCAAATTTTCTATTTATTAAGTCAATTTTAGCTTAATTATTTTCTTTCAGGTGCCCTTCACTACTGCATCAGAATCCACACTCACTCTACTTATGATCAAACCAAATTATCACCCATTCTACAAAAAATAATAATCCGATATAGACCCCTAAAGTTCAGATTAATACTCCTACAATGGATAAAGAAACCCCAATATTTCATTTTTCAGACAGACTTTGCCTTCTATTATTTTCTTTTCTGAGGGACGGATCCAGAATTTTAACAACGAGGCAGATTTTCTAAAATTTTGAAATAATCTGAGAGGCGAATTTTTATAGAGTTAAGGGATATTGACAGAACCTCCAAGTTGGATGCTTGTTGTAAAGTCACTGAAATGCTACCAAGAAACTAACATGTGGCTGACTCAGCTTGTGACCACTAAAAATAGTGGTCCATCAATGGGGTTAATTAAGTAATGCAGAGTGAAAAATTCAACGGATAGTGAAGGAGAATAGAACAAAGCACTGTCCAGAGATGGTTTAGGATTGAAAGCCCCAACATTGTGGGGTGAATAAGGAAGCAATAATGGTAACTATACCAGTCTCAAAGTGCTACTCCACCAAATTATTCATACAAAAGCATAAGCCATGATTACCCATTTGGTCCCATTAATAATCAAGAATGTTCGGAGGGATGAACCGGGTACAAACCTGATCTTCAGTGTCATTGGCATGAAGTGATTGTTTTCATATTGGATTTCAGCCACTAATGTTATCGATAATTTTACCATTGCAACAACCAGTAACATGTGGAGATAAAAACAGGTGACTGAAAATGGTGAAACAAGATGGAACACATTCTTAAAGAAATCATGAAAGAAGAAAAACAGAAAAATTTGATTTCTGTACTGGCTATTCAGCACCACCATTCTTGTTTCTGGCAGTTTCTGCCATTGAAAACTACAAGACCAGTTTACCTAAGTTACAAACATCAAGTTTAATCCAGAAGGAAAAACACCAAAAACAACCAGGACATCTACTGACGGTAAAAACAAATAACCTAGAATAAAATAGATAAAAAAAGAAAATGAAAACGATTTTGCATCATCATCTCTCAATTAAGAACAAATAGAAATACAATAATAATAGAAAAATGAAAGTGCTCTTGGATCCAGATCTTCTGCTTTTCCTCTATAAACAAAACATGGGGTTCCCCCCTCTACAATCCCAAGAAACTGCTCACTTGTGCTTTGCTCTCAGCAATGCCTGCACCCCTAAGAAATCCTATACTTTCTCCTAATATCTTATCCTTCACCCTACTTCTCTCAATAAGCTCTCTTTTCTTCTATTCTTCTTACTCCATTGATGTACAGGGTCAAGCTCTTCTGACATGGAAGAAAACCTTAAACAACTCAACAGAAGCACTACGATCATGGAATTCTTCAGACCAAAGTCCTTGCAACTGGTTTGGAATACACTGCAACTCAAAAGGCGAAGTGGTCAAGATAAGCTTGAAATCAGTGGATTTGCAAGGCCCATTGCCTTCAAATTTCCAACCTCTCATGTCCTTGAATACTCTCATCCTCTCATCAACCAATCTCACGGGTATGATTCCAACAGAGTTTGGAGAGTATCTCGAGCTGAGTCTTATCGATATCAGCCACAATTCGATCACAGGAGTAATCCCGGTGGAAATTTGCAGGCTGAGCAAACTGCAGACTTTATCACTCAACACAAATTATCTTGAAGGTGAGATTCCTCCAAACATTGGAAATCTCTGGAGTCTTGTTTATCTTACACTCTTTGACAATCAGCTCAATGGAGAAATTCCGAAGAGCATAGGACAATTGAGCAATCTTGAAATCTTCCGAGCTGGTGGAAATCAGAATCTTAAAGGTGAGCTGCCATGGGAGATTGGAAACTGCACCAACTTGATCATTCTAGGCCTCGCAGAAACCAGCATTTCCGGAAATCTTCCTTTGTCAATCGGAAAGTTGAGAAGGATTCAAACCATAGCCATTTATACATCTCTATTGACAGGTCCCGTCCCTGAAGAGATTGGGAATTGCAGTGAGTTGCAGAACCTCTATTTGTATGAGAATTCAATCTCTGGTCCAATCCCAACTCGTATAGGGGAGCTCAAAAAACTGCAGAGTCTGCTGTTATGGCAGAACAGCATAGTTGGCACCATTCCTTATGAGCTTGGAAGCTGCATAGAGCTCACAGTCATTGATTTATCAGAGAACCTGCTGACAGGCAGCATACCCACAAGTTTTGGAGGCCTTTTGGGGCTTCAAGAGCTTCAGCTGAGTGTCAATCAGTTGTCAGGTACCATACCTTTTGAAATCTCAAACTGCACAGCTCTTACTCATTTGGAAGTCGACAATAATGATATTGCAGGAGAGATTCCTGTTCTGCTAGGCAAATTAAAGAGCTTGACTCTGTTCTTTGCCTGGCAGAATAAGCTAACAGGCAATATTCCAGAATCATTATCTGAGTGCGAGAGTCTTCAGGCTCTTGATCTTTCTTACAACAATCTCACTGGTTCAATACCAAAACAGATTTTTGCTCTGAAAAATCTAACTAAACTGCTTCTTCTGTCCAATGATTTGTCGGGTTTTCTACCGCCTGAAATTGGGAACTGTACAAGCTTGTATAGGTTCCGAGTGAATGACAATAGGTTGACAGGTACTATTGCATCGGAGATTGGAAATTTGAGAAGTCTGAATTTCATTGACATGAGCAACAACCAATTCGCAGGAGGAATTCCTCGCTCAATATCTGGATGCATAAGCCTCGAGTTTCTCGATCTCCATTCAAATGGACTCTCTGGTTCTGTGCCTGATACACTGCCCATAAGCCTACAGTTTTTGGATATTTCAGACAATAGACTTGCCGGTCCATTGGCTCCGAGTGTTGGTTCATTAACAGAATTAACCAAACTTAATCTTGGAAAGAATCAACTTTCTGGCATAATTCCATCAGAAATTCTCTCCTGCAGTAAGCTGCAATTGCTAGATCTCGGAAACAATGGTTTCTCGGGTGTTATACCCAAAGAATTGGGTCAAATTCCATCACTGGAAATCTCTCTCAACCTCAGTTGTAACCAATTTAGTGGTGAGATCCCAACTGAGTTCTCTGGGCTTAGCAAATTAGGAATCCTTGACCTCTCCCACAATTTGCTTACGGGGAACTTAGACATTCTTGCAAGCCTTCAAAACCTTGTCTCCCTCAATGTGTCCTCCAACGATTTTTCTGGTGATCTGCCTAATACCCCATTCTTCCGTAAGCTCCCTCTTAGTGACCTTGCCGGTAACCAAGCTCTATACATCTCCGGTGGGGTTGTAACTCCGGCAGACAGAATCGGACCTTCTCATTCCAAATCAACAATGAAGTTAGCAATGCCAATCCTCGTTAGTGCAAGCGCAGTACTGGTACTTCTAGCCCTTTACATGTTAGTAAGGACCCATTTGGCTAATAGAAGGTCTACGGAAGGTCACACTTGGGAAATGACATTTTATCAGAAAATGGAGTTCTCCATTGATGACATAGTCCGCAATCTAACGTCAGCTAACGTGATCGGCACTGGAAGCTCTGGAGTTGTATACAGGGTGACAATTCCGAATCGGGAAACACTAGCTGTGAAAAAAATGTGGTCATCAGAAGAATCCGGAGCATTCAGCTCAGAAATTCAGACTTTGGGTTCAATCCGACACAAAAACATTGTTCGCCTTTTGGGATGGGGTTCGAACCAGACTTTGAAACTGCTTTTCTATGACTACCTTCCTAATGGAAGCTTGAGTTCACTCCTTCATGGTGTCGGGAAGGGAGGAGCAGAATGGGAGGCTAGATATGATGTTGTACTCGGTGTGGCGAATGCGCTTGCGTATTTGCACCATGATTGTGTGCCTGCTATCATGCACGGGGATGTCAAAGCCATGAACGTGTTGTTGGGTCCTCACTTAGAACCTTACCTTGCTGACTTTGGGCTGGCAAGGCTTGTCAATGGCAGCAGTGAAGATGCTTTGTCAAACCAGAGTCCGAGGCCTCACCTTGCTGGTTCCTACGGATACATGGCTCCTGGTAATTATTCCAACTCATTATATCAGCTTGATTAGTTCAAAAAATTATGAAATATAATATAAAAGATTGCAGAAATCATAATTTGCTTTATGTTTTGACAGAACATGCTTCAATGCAACACATCACAGAAAAGAGCGATGTGTACAGTTATGGTGTGGTCCTTTTGGAAGTCCTGACAGGAAGGCATCCGTTGGACCCAACATTGCCAGGAGGTGCACATTTGGTCCAGTGGGTTCGCAACCATTTGCACAGTAAGAGAGATCCAGTTGACATTCTTGATCCTAAGCTAAGAGGGAGGGCTGACCCTCAGATGCATGAGATGCTGCAAACACTAGCTGTTTCATTCCTCTGCGTGAGCCCACGCTCTTATGATCGTCCCATGATGAAGGACGTTGTGGCCATGCTAAAAGAAATCCGACACGTCGATCCTATAAGGTTGGAGCCAGACTTGTCAAAGGGAGGATTGTCAGCTCTTCCCCCATCACTGCCCACTAGAAATGCGGTTTCCCAGGGATCCTCTTATTGCTCGTTTGCATTCTCTGATGATTCAATTTGACCAAGTTTTCAATGAGACATCAAAGTTATGTTGTGCATTTGTGCATATTCCACAGGAGAATTCACTAGACCAGTGCAGAGATAGTATTGATTCCAGTAAAAAGAGTGAATTTTGAAGTCAATCTGGTGGTTGTAGATTAAAGTAGCTAATGTATTAACATAGTTTTGACCCAAGTGAAAAATTTGTAATAATAATAGTAGTTTCTGAGGCAATGAAGCTTGAAAAAACCCCCCGGGGGGGGGGAGGGGTTGCTTGAAATTTCTTTGATGACTGCCAATACAGGTGGCAGCAGTATCATGTAGTGAAACATGGATTGTTTAACTGTCTATATCTTGGGATTGAGAGATTGTAAGGATAGGGTATGTAGAAGCTGGAGCAATGATTGGTGGTTTTGGACTTATATCTTGGAAGGAAATGAGATTCTCTCTCTGTCCACATAGTGCCAAATTTTCCAGCAGTGCGTTCACATGGTCCCACGCTGCTCACATCACATGTCCATGTGATGTCTAAGAGAAACCTTCAAGCTATGAAAAAACTTGTAAAGCATACTAATCTTGGACAAAATTTCGCACCAAGATGGATATATTACATCCTAGAACAATGTTACAACAATATTGCACATGCAAAGGCGACGAGATCCAGATGATGAATTCAATGAAAATAAAGCGAGTGAGTCGAAAGGAGGAGTAATAGCTACCGCCAACAAAATCCAACACAGTGGGACAAGTCATGCGAATAGGAAGGAAACAAGATGATCCTTACAAATTGGCAACATTTCCATAATATAACAAATTAAATCTTTCTAACTTTGATCAACGTTAACTTCCCAACTACAAAAACTGCAATCTCTACCTTTCCAACATCTAATAACACCGTTATTCTTCACCCACCCTATGAATCAAAATAAGATATTATTATATCTTTGTAACATAAATATAAAATTTATCCAAAAAAGTGATAGAGTTTTATTTGGTGGTTTGAACAAAAATCAAAGCTATACCCTCCATATGTTGCCAACTGCCAAGAAACATAAGAAACGAGAAAAGAAAAAATAGAATTGAATTCACGATTTCTTCTGACTTTTGTCAGATTCCCAGGAAACACACAGAGGATGAAAAAGGAAAGTTGGAGGGGACTGTAAGGAACACTCACCAGGGAATCAAAGGACTCGACGCTGAAGCTCCATTGCAGTTATAGATACGTTGAATTTCCGGCAAAGAAACCTTTTTTTTTTTTCCTCTCAATTTCTACTTTCTGGGACGAATCACAAAACCCTAACAAACAGAGCGGCAAATCCAAGATGACTAGGGACTTTATAGTAATGTTGCTTTTTGGTATGAGAAAAAAAATGAAAGAATAAATTTTTTTTTTAATTTTTTATTTGAATTAAAATATATTTTGTTTATATATCATTTGATATATACAAATTCAATGATAGAATATGTATTTATACCTTTTAAAAAAATTAAAAAAAAATATATTTTTTAATCTTAGCAAATATATTTTTTTTTGGGTTAGGTTGGGTTGGGTAAGATACTATTATAGAGAGGAAGTGGTGAGATTCGAACTCACGATCTTAAAATCCAATTGTCCAATAATTGGGACGGTTGTTTAGCCCTATTTTTTTTTTCTTTTTTTCTTTTAAATAAAAAGAATTACTGCTAAGCTGCTTGAAAAAAAAAATGGAAAAACTCGCGTTTATTGTCATTAATGTTTTGTATTATTTTTAAATTTGTATTATGTTGAGTTTCGTAGAGACTTGCGAAATTACATCCCTACAAGGTGTATTTTTTTTAAAATGGGCTATTATTTTCATATCAGAGCCCACTCAATTAGATTACTCCAATATGTTACTGAGGCAATCTCTAATTAGGACCCCAAAGTGGGACCTAATTACAATACGAAATGAACATGAAATTAAGAGATTTAAATTTAGGTCTTAGCGGGTTTATATGAAAAAATTGTCGCTCCGTTAGAACCATCGAATAAATAAGTCAACACGAACCTTACTAAATATGATACAAAACTTATTAAACAGACAATATGAATTCACGTACTCAATTATATACGAGATTATAAGTGGATCGGATTTCGAGTCTATAAATTTAACACGGCACGATTTAGATAAGATCCAACCGAGACGCAACTTATTGACAATTCTAATAAGAAGCCACAACTGTTAACAGGACCAAAGCATGTGATAAGCATGTTTAAACATCCATAGATTTTTACGAAAACCCACTTGAGAAACCACGTTGAGTGTAAAAGGAAAGGACATCGCAGCAACCATTGATGATGGAACAACTACCATCCAGGGGCATTTAGTTAAGGTTATTCCTGTCATTTCCGACAGGGTGAGAGGGCCAACGTTTGTGTTTTTGGCCCAGAGAACTACGACCAGGACTGGGAGGTATCTTTTTCTGCATGACCTTGTCTCATCGCTTATGAATATGATAGAAATTAATCCAACGTAGCTCGAGTGGATATATAGAGGAGTCAAATTTTTAGGTCTAAATAATATATTCAATTTAAAATTTGGTAACTCCTTGAGGACAATATCTTCGGCATCAATATAGTTTGGTCAATCGAATGGACCTCCGTTGATTGGATTAGTTGTATTTAGGCTTTAGGTGTGGGTTCGAGTTCGATTCTCTATCAATTATGCAAGTCCTAATTAACCATTACATGTTTTGAGAGGTTGGTAAGTGCAACACTCTCTAAATGATAATATAACAGAAATTTGATTCATAAGCAACGCAATTTCTCTCTGCCATCAAGTATGCTCTTGCCTAGGTTGGAGACTAGTATGGGAAATGTTGGTGTCATATATAGTTTTAGAATGAATAATGACATGGAGATCTAATTTTAGTATATGATCTATTATGATTGTTGAATTAACATTGAATCACAATATTAACTAAAATTTACTATAAATCTAATGACCACAACAAACTAATCTTTTTAATTAGGTACAAGTAGCATTAATATTATAAATTATATATAGTCAAATTCGTATTGTATCAAACTCGTATAATGCATATGTCGTATTTAGCCAAAATTTTTCTATGTTTAGCTAGATTCAATCAACCCTTTTATTAATATGATATGAGAATACTCATTTACTATCCAAATTTGTTAAAAGCGAGAACTCAAATCCACTAATAATATTAATTTCTTGTATGATTTTCAAATCATACCTAAAATTATCAAATCTCATAAAAACCCACAAAAAAAGAATTTTTTTTTTATTAGAGAGTATTTAAACTTGCATCAACTACTCTATCAAACTCAATGATTGTCGTCATGGCTTGAACTGAGTTAAATCATGTCCCTAAAAGAACAAGGGTGGAGAGTGCTAGAAGGGATTGAATTTGGGACTTTCGAATCACCAAAGGCGCTCAACCACTAAATTACCTTTAATGCTTCGTTTGATACGGTGAAAAAATGGAACGATAAAAAGTTAGAGGGATTGATAAAATATCATGTTTAGTAAGGAAGAAAAATATGAAAAATGAAAAAGTAAATAGATTAACTTTCCGTTCAATTTACCAAAATCAATCCCTCCAAAGTTATGAGGAAAAATAAATGGAAAGTTAATTATGTGTGTTGAAATGTATACTATTTGTCTATATATATTTTGATATATATACGTATATCATATTTATTAATTATATATTATGTATACATTAATAAATATGAATTTATATTTTTTCTAATTAAAAATTAAAAAAAAATATATTTTTTCCATCTTATCAAACACACAAAAAAAAAGTAAAAAAGATGAAAAATATATCACTTCTATTTTTTATTTTTTTATTTTTTTCATCTATCGTACCAAACGAGCACGTTTTACAAGACAAAATTTCACTATAATAACTGGCCACAAGCCTCACCATCATCAGACCCACTTCACTTGTGTCCCTAATATCCACACGTTTTTGTTCATGTTTGATAGTGTGTAAAACGAGTTTGAGAAGAATATATATCAATATAATCGGAGGATTTGATCTGAGCTACAACGCTCGTGAGGGTAATTTGGTAATTCAAAGATAAGGGATGAATTGCGCAGAAGAGTTATAGTAATTCACCTAGCTCGAGAGTTCAACTAGTTCACTCTTCAATAGATTCTCTTACTTCTTGAAACTGTATTGATAATTATTAAAAGATTACAGAGTATCCTTGATATTTTTTTTCCTTCGCCTCTTGAAGTGAGGACATTGTACAATATTTATAGCATAGTTTCTAATTCCATGGGATTTGGGGCGAGATCTTTGCCTCCTTCTTATAACATCTCACTTGATTCCAGACAGTGGTTTAGGTGATTGAGGATCTTGCTCCTTAACTGCCGTTTACTTCTGTTGAGGGAGTGCTTTTGTGGTTTCTATCTGTCTTCCACTAATTTCTTTCGGGGTGCAAGTCAAGGGAGTCCAAAGTCTGGACCTCTGAACTCAAGCTCTCTTGGCTGAACTTCCTTTTTGACTTCAATTCCCGAGCTCAATTTTAAAATTTTTCCTAGGTATCATCGATGTTAATAACTTAAACAGCCTAGCAGCAATATGCAAATAACTTTCTTGCATAGTTCAATGAACTTTAGCCCCAACAAAAGAGGGTTCCATGAACTTAATTACAAAGACTGTTTTCTTAACAATTAGTATCCGTAATAATTCATTGGCTAGATTAAAATGTTTCGTATTATGAATGGATAGATTAATTTGCTAGAACATCAACTACGAAAGTGTGATGAAACATTTTAATCATGTTAAAAATTGAATCAACTTGTTTCAAGTAATCTTAAGAGTTTTGAAATTCTCAGTTAAATCCTTAACATAATCAATCAATCGTCGTTGTAAAAAAAAAACCTTTCCACGATCCCTTGCTCCCACAACGGAACAGTTTATTGTTGAGAGTGGCTCATCATCCTTGCGATCTCTTATACTATTTTTTTATTTTTTTAGTACCTCGCTTGCTATAAATTTAAGTTCAACCCATTATGTAAAAGTAAAACTCCAATCACTAAGTGAGAGGTCATATCAATATGATCCCACTTCCCCTCTTGTTACTCACCAAATGGAAAAATCCAGCAGATCTCAATGTTGAAAGAAAAGGTGTAAGTGTCTCCTAAGGCTGGGACTTGGGGAATATGTTTAAGCAATCTTCCCAAAAATTTGAGGGGTGTGATTTGATTTACCAGCGTACAATGATGTAATCAACACAACCAAGTTAGTGTGGATGATTAGGGTGTCACCTCCTAAACAAGGTAGAGTGTGAATGATTAGGAGCTCACCTCCTAACTAGGAGGTTTGATGTTTGAATTTGGATACAACAATGTATGGATTGGTTAAAAAGAAGTGTTTAAAGTTAAATATTAGGTAGAGGTATTAAAGTATGATATAACACAAAATTAGAGGGTTCATGTCTTATTTAAATCACTTGTTTCGTAAACGAGTGGACCCGATACGACATGACATATAAATGAATTGGGTATTTGTGAAGTCAATCAAAATAAATATATGATAAAATTCATTTATTTACCAATGACATACGACTTATATATGACACAAACTCAAAATTACACGATTCGTTAAATACAAATTAATAAAAAATCGAGTATGAGTTGAATACTTTTTGATTCAAATTCATTAAAATTCAACATAAATTCACCTTAGTTGATTCGATTGACAAACCTAGTATTAGTGGATCTCACTTTGTTTCCCTAACGAATAGTAGATTTCCAAACCTCACCATGAGGCTAAGTAAAGGGATGAGTATGTAATTAAAATCAAAATCAATACGAAAAGTCGTGTTATTAATAAATGCAAGGGATGAGTATGTAATTAAAATAAAGTTAGAGGGTTTGTGTGAAATTACCCTTTTAGTTTCAGTCGGCAACTTGCAATAACGCTAAAATCCTTTTTTTTTTTTTTAAATTCACCGTCCAAACTTGAATGGGCCCACCAATTAGGAACGTAAAATCATCGTATATAAAATTGACCCCACAACCGATAATTATTATTAAATCGCACCCAATGCCAGTCCTTTCTCGAAATTGTCAGTTAGCTTGACCCCACATCCGAATCGGTGCTGACTTGGATCCTTAATCTGTTTTCCTTACCCTTTGTTTAGATCAGACTATAGTCTTATTAATTTATTTTTAAATAATTTATCATTTTTATGATTAATAATAACAAACAAATAAAATAAAAAGCTTAAGACTACCAGATTGATAATCGAATCGAGTTTGCCAAGTTTGTTTTTTTAAACAAGTCAAAAAAATTATTCAAGTTTTAACTCGTTTAGAAAATGAGCTGAGTCTGGACCGAATCTAAAATAAATCGAACTAAAGCCGAGCTCGAGTAGCTCGATTATTTTATATATAATCGAGTAGAGTTTTGAGAGCTTAAGTCGAGCCTTTTGAGGCTCGTTTTTTACATGAGTCTAAAAAAAGTTCAAATTTGAATCGTTTAGAGTTGAGTCCTATCCGAGCCGAGTCCAAATAATTCGGTTCAATTATCAGCCCTAATCAGAGCACTAAAATTTTTATTTCTTTCTCAATAACAAATTTTTGATCTAATTTACTTACATAATTCATTGCAACTATTAGATTAGTAACGAATCTCAATGAATATTAGGATCCATTATTAATTTAATAAGTATGAATAATGAAGTCTAAATATTTTTTTTTGAATTTTATTTTGCATTCCAAAAAATTTAAAAATTTTACTTTATATTCTCAAAAATTAAATTTTTTATATTATACCTTCAATGTAAGAAAAGTGTTATAATGCCATTTTTTCGTTAGTTAGTTACTCATTTCGTTAGCGTCATGAAGGTGATTTCTAATGGAATAAGCAACGAAAGGGCTGCATTGCGATCAAATATGAGAAATTTAATCACTATGAGTGCAATATGGAAAATCCTAAAATTTTTCGGGGTGTAAAATGAGATGAAAACTTAGGTACCTACTCCGTAATTTCAACAAAATTCGAGCCCATAATACAAACCTAGACCTCTGTGCAAAGCCTCTCTCCTCGTATAAGTTCGTCATGTGTTCCAGTGTCCGTGTCAAGGCATGTGAAAGTCTGCTCTCTCTCTCTCTCTCTCTCTCTCTCTCTCTCTCTCTCTCTCTCTAACACTCACACAAATATCAGTATAAGCTGGGCCTCGGAAGCTTGCGTCGGAAGAACTGTGTCTGTGTCTACAATCTCTGAATCTCAGTTCGAGTTGTAAGGTATATTCAGGAATCTAGCATTGATGAATCTGTGGCGAATCGTGGTAGATTCACGTTACGTTTGTATTCATTGATCTGTAATTGAATACGATACGAGCCGAATCTAAAACCTTTTAGTTAATTCTAGGCTCTAATTCTATGATGACGTGAGTGACTACTGATCGTTCATTCTATTGGACCTCTGTGCATGGTTACTGATTGTTGTCCTGTAAGAATATGCAAAAAGATTGGGCGTTTCGATTCTGTCGGACGTTAGCAGCCAATGTATCCGAGGATTCAAGAAGAAATGGGGTTAATGTGCGAAATTTGATTGTGATTGTTCTCAGTGAGGCGTGCCTGAATGCCAACATAATGAAATTAATGTTTTCGTTATATTTAGCAATCCGAGGTGTTGAGCAAAGCCACATTTTTTAAAAGAAATAACTATACCTCTGTTTCGTTAAGTGTGCATTGGAGGATGATGATTGTGATCGGTGAGCTTCATAGGAAATTTTTGTTTTTGTTTTTGTAGAATCTGTCGGAATATTACTATTTAAAACATCATAGTAGGATTGTCGTGCCAATGAGTCCGTTCAACTTGCAATTGTATTCCGGGACGGGAAGTGATACAAATTGGGCGATTCATAGGTGAAATGATTCTGAAATTTAAGTGATCAAGCAAGGATGTAAATAGAATTTAAGGATAGCACCGGCTGTTGGGAAGGAGTGGTCCTGTCTTTCCTTTTTCATCATGAGCAGATGTCCTAAATTTGGTGTTGTATCCCTTTCCTATCAAAATAAAAATCAAGCACTGTCCCTTAAACTCATCAACGATGTAGTTACTAAGTTGATAAATCTGCATTGATTGGCGTGTTTGTTATGTCCTAGGAATGATAAAATATAGTTCAGGAATTTTGGATCTTCCTAAGAATAATTAGGAGTGATGATTTCTTCTCAGTGATCCTGCAATACGGACAATCCATTTTTAGATCATAGCAATACCAATGAGCTATGCTTTGCTATGCTATGCTTGAGAATGAAATAACAGGTTGGAAACTAGGCAAGTAAGTTAAATTTAGCTACTTAATTTTCAAGAGAAAATATGTTGTTTTTTTTCCTTGTCAACTTCTGCTAGAAAGTTATTCTTTGCTGTAAGTTATTTCTAATATAAAATGGATAAAAGGTCGGTACTTTCCATGCCTATATCTTCATCTCAGGTTTAACTATCATTATTTTCAAGTGGTGTGCAATTGCATTTATTCATATTTAAGTGTGACCTAATTTTCATCCAAACTCCATAGGGCGAAAACATGCTGCAATTATTGTCATTCTTATTGTTGCTAGTATTACTGAATTTTATTCCATTTTATTATCCCACTTGATTCTTACTCGTTAACTTTGCAGTTTTGGGGGCTCAGCTCATGGGTTCTAATCCAGTTGAAGATCTGATAGAGGCTTCATCACGGGTGCATCTTTCTGGATTTCACTTGAATGGATTGGAGTCAAGAAATTCAGAGGTGGAGCAACCAACCACCTCAGCAACTGACCATTTGCACAAGCAACCGTTTGTCATTGGTATGTGTCGAAGTCGGAGACCTTATCTTTCGTATACTTGTATATTCTCGTTGGTGGTTCTCATTATTGCAATAATCATATCAGAGGTGAGGTCATTAGGTAATTGTTTTGAGTATAATTTTTTCTTTGTGTATTTTCAAGAAATTGTCCAGTTCATTGTTGTAACATGTTTACTTGCATCACGAGTAGAATTTTTTTTGGGTGGAATATGCATCCTGTTATGACTAATGCTTTCTGATGTTTCAAATAAACATTCTGTGGGCAGGCGTTGCAGGAGGTGCAGCTTCAGGGAAGACTACAGTTTGTGATATGATCATCGAGCAGCTTCATGATCAGCGTGTTGTACTTGTTAACCAGGTTTTTTTCCCTTCACCTAGAGAATAGAACTTTGTTTTTTTGTTAAACTGAAAGTTGTGTGTCCAAAAAGTACTATTTCTTCTTCTTCATCATCATAATTGTTTTGTCTTCTGGTTATTTACCGTCTTTGTAATCCTTCATCATCATCATCAGGATTAATTTATGGTGGAGTTTGCCATGTTATTTATATCTTCTCTTCAACTCTCTGTACTTCTTCATCTTCTTTCCACAATATGATATGGTAGGCAATTTTTACTAATTTTGCATGCATGTCTTCTTAAGTTTTTGCCTTTTAATGTAAAACAGAAGCATATATGCCACAATATTGAATATGAACAATTTGAAAATTATGTTTCATCATTTGTGTATTTTATATGTGGAATTTGATTGCTCAGTAGTTATTTTGTTTACGATATTTGATTTGCATAGTTTGCTTGACAATTTGAATTTGTAGTTGTGTTCAAGTCTAAGTTCAATTTAGTTATATTTAATGTTAGAAAAGTAGATTCAAAATGTGCCAAAAAGAAATACGTAGAAAAGAAAGGATGGAGAAAAGTTCATAAAATAAAACATCTGCTCCACGTTTGCTTCAGTGCCTGCCAAGCTTTGCAAAGGCTTTATACTATCTATTGATCTTGTAAACTGGGTGATCTATTTCTCTAGAACATAGATATCTTAAGAGTGATGTGTTGGCAGGATTCTTTTTATCACAATTTAACTCCAGAGGAGCTTACAAGAGTTCATGAATACAACTTTGACCATCCTGGTGAGTTTTATCTTGAATTTGTTGTTACTTGTGGAATTTTTTCCGATGCTGTTTAGTCTTAAATTTGTTAGTTTATGATTGAGTTTCTTCTTAATTGTAACCAAGACAAGTGGTTTCTGTTGCACCCAGGAAGTCTGAACTTGAGAAATTATGCATCTAGATCGCTAAATATAGCTGTCATTATACCATTCATAAACAAGTTGCCACATATTGTAAAAGCCATGGCTCCTACATTCCTTTTGGTGTTTTCTGAATCAAGTGTTTTTTGGGAAAGTTTGACTATTTTCCAGTTGTGCTTGCTGCTGCCCACCAAACTTCTCTGTGCGAATGCTTGTCCATTTTATTTTTCTAGTTTGTAACACTTTTTTTTTCTTATGCCAAATCAGTTCTATTTCAATACAGCTCTTGTCAAATTGGTTAAATATATGATAATGTAATTTCGCATAGAGAGGTTGCTCTGTTGGATGATTCTTTTCTAGGCTATGCAAGTAGATAAGATATTTATATTACCTCTTTACATTTAACATCTTAAAGCTTAAAGATCTATTTTGTTTTAGTTGCTTGATATTCGGTTTTTGGATTTCTAGTATTTTATTGTGTGTGACTGTTACAAAAAGCATGTTAATAATTTCTTTATGTAATTTATGTGAGTGTTGGCTGCTTTGTAGGGGTGGGCAATGTGACTTAACTTTGGTACTCTCAGCTGCATTTTGCATGGTTCTGTTTTCATGCTGATTTCAGTGCTTCATTTTAATTCATAATGTTGCTATTTCTTCAGATGCTTTTGACACTGAGCAATTATTGTGTGCTATGGAGAAGTTGAAGCATGGGCAAGCAGTAGATATTCCAAAATATGACTTCAAGAGTTACAAAAGCAACATCTTCCCAACTAGAAGGGTAATTTTGAAATTTTTTAAAATGGACTCATAAAAAAACTTCTGAATTGATGTAAAGACAATCTTGTTTCTTTTTATTTTTGCTTTTTGTTTCTGTATTTTTATGGTTTTATGGTCATGAATTGGCCTGTCCAAAAAAAAAAAAAATGGTCATGAATTGGCAGAGTCTCAGTATGTGCCAGCCAACTAACTTCATGACCCTGTCATAAACCTCTATTATGCACAATTAGTGTCCTTCCGTGATGTGTTCTCAGGCCCTTTAGCTACCATCCTTAATCTATAACTGATTGAAATTTCATTTTTCTGTCTTTTACTTCTAGTCATTTGCATCACAAACCTGGTTGATATGAAATGTTTGCCAGGTTAATCCTTCGGATGTGATAATTTTGGAAGGCATACTCATTTTCCATGATCCTCGTGTACGAGATCTGATGAAAATGAAGATATTTGTTGACACGGGTTAGTTTCTTTGCTTTTATATGATTGGATGCTTGGTCTTTGTTGTTTGATAGGTTTATCATATATCTGCTGGCAGGTGCACTATGTGGGCATAAATTGTGCATTTCAATTTATTTAAATTACAGCCAAGACGAATTGGGTGTTCTTATTGCCTTTTTTACAGTTTAGATTTTATTTTCCCCTGGATATTTAGCATTGAACATCAGTGCAGATGCTGATGTACGTCTGGCAAGGAGAATAAGGCGTGATACAGGTGAAAAGGGTAGAGATATTGGTATGGTGCTTGATCAGGTTAGGAAAATGATGGCTCTAATTTTCAATGGAAATAGGAACAAACCTTTTATATGTTGTTTGCAATTATTTTCTGTTTAAAGAGACTGTCTTCTCTTATTGCATACAGCTTCATGATTCAGATAAGTAGTGATTGTTGACTATATATAGATATGAAGTGTTATATGAACAAAGCCAACTTTATTCATCATTATAACTTTAACCAATCCTCGGTGGAATATAATCCGGCAAGTAACCAATACTTTGGCTGTTCTCTTGTTTATGTTGATACCTATCAAGGTGTCATGCTTTTTATTCGGCTTGTAGAAAATGTGCTGAATTGTGGATAAACTGAATATGGATACTGGCCAACTGAAATAGAATCCACTGGTTTTTCTGTCCCCACATATTAGTAGAGTGGCTTCTTGGGTGATTATATTAAATAGGGTCAACTCTCTCCCAAAAGTCTTTACATGATTGGTTCCGAGTTATTGGGTAGTATTCGCACTAACTAGAAATTTGTGTAGCTCTTATAAGAAGCTTAGTAAGTCTAGTGGACCACAACTTGAATTGGTAGGGAGATGGAAATGAAGCCTGTGAGCAAAACCGTGAATTTAACTTTATATCCTTTGAGTTTACCTACACTTCAAAAAGGGATGGAGTGGTGATTTCCACAATTTCTACATTCTGATCTGCTGGCTGCCCTCCAGTAGAAAAAAAAAATTGTGATTTACCAAATATCCAATTGGCAGTTGGAACTCAGAATTCTTGCAATTATATATGTTTCCATTTCTTGGGAAAGCAACATTGAGCTGCAAGTGATTGTGTAGGATTTTAGCTGCCTGTAAATTTTGATTTATTCTTTTTATTGGGTAAATGTGATTCAGTGTCAGGATATTTGAAGTGCAATGGCACAATGTATCTTAAGAAGAAATACAACCAGAAGAAACTATATTCTGTTCCCATTTTGTCGGCGGAGAAGGGTGATGGAGTATCGAATATACTTTTATTTCTCCTATGAAACAATTTCTTGACGTGGCATCTATCCTGAAGTTGTAGGAAGTAGGAACACATCCCACTCAGGGATTTAAAAAAAAAATCGCTGTATGGAGGTTGCAAGTCTTAGAAATGTTGAGCAGCGAATTATTTCTTGCTGCATAACTAAATTGTAAAGCCAATTAAGGTTAAGTGGATTGCTAGGCATGGAGGTTGGTGTGAGTTACTGAAGCCTGGTGAGATTATATGATTTACTCTGCCGAAGTTTGTTCTTGATTTGATACCTTTTCATCAATAAGGATGTAACAATATGCCAATTCATTGAGTTTCCATTATCAATCACATATTATATTTTTTTTTACCTTACCTTTTGCTACACTGTATGTGGATGAATTCAAAGTTCTTTCTGAGTTTTGTACGTTTCTCTGCCTTGTTCTGTGTTGATGTTCCCCAATTGTTGAAGTTATAATTTAGTTATTCACTTTCATTTATTAATTTTGGAAAACTTAAATCTTGTTGCAGTACTCAAAATTTGTGAAGCCCGCTTTTGATGACTTTATTCTTCCAACAAAGAAGTATGCTGATATTATCATTCCCCGTGGAGGAGACAATCATGTAGCAATTGATCTGATTGTTCAGCATATTCGGACAAAGCTTGGTCAACATGATCTTTGTAAAATATATCCTAATTTTTTTGTCATTCAATCGACTTTTCAGGTACAATTTCTTATTAGGTAATTCACTTTTTCTTCATCTTGTTTCCTGAGGATAAATTTCCGGAGTTCTATGTTTTCATTTCAGTAAAGAGTCATCTTGTCATGTTCTCATGGGTTTAGTTTTTTTTTATCAGCTCCCTTTGATAGTTTTTTGTTTCATCAGATACGTGGCATGCATACACTTATACGCGATGCTCAAACAACGAAACATGATTTTGTCTTTTATGCCGATCGGCTGATCCGTTTGGTCGGTATTTGTTGGTGTGAGCTAGTTTTATTTGCAAACTTTTAGTTTTGTTGTGGGATGGGAGGAATAATACAATTACTCATCAGGTATACACCATCCTTCTTAATTAGGTTGTTGAGCATGGCCTGGGACATCTACCTTTTACTGAAAAGCAGGTGATCACTCCAACTGGTAGGCCGCTCTCCCTCAAGATTTCTATATTCCAGATCTTTTAAGTTCTTTCTTCTCCATCTTTATGGATTTTAGGTCATCATATTCTGCCATTAGTACAGAATGGAATTTTTAGTTTGCATGTCACCAATTGTCCACCCAAGGAAGTGAACTTAAATAAAATTTTCCTATCCTATCATGTCAATAGGACATATTTGTACCACAAAAGAAGGTATATTTTATGCCCTTGTATGTGTTAAACATATCTTGAATTGCATATCAAATAAAGATATATGTATACATATGCCTTTATGTGAGGGTGAGTCTTGGTGTGGCAGCAAAGTTGCTCCAGTGTGACCTGGGCCTCCCGGGTTTTAGTCACGGAAATAGCCTTTTCGCATGGGGTGTAAAGTTGCATATGTTTGACCCTCTTCAGACCCGTAGTGGCGGAAGCTTTGGGCCACCCTTTTTTGTATATATATTAATATGCTTTTATGTGTGTGTCTTACAAATGTTTATTCCTAAACTAATTTTGTGCTTTGGTCTTCATTGGTATCACAACAGTTATAATTGGTTCCTTGGTCTTAAACATTTAAAATAACATATGCTCTGCATATGTAGCAACAACTTGTAATCTCCATCAATTCTCTTATGCATTATTGGCTCTTACATGGAAAGAGTGACTTCTTAGGAGTGCTATAGAGCCTCAAGTCTCTTTCATAATATACCCAAAGGAGTCTATTTATGTTGTATCATGCTTTGATTTGGTTGTGGCATGGTCTTCGTTACTGTCGGGTTGGGACTAGGCGATATCTATGCTGCAAAGGCAGCAATTCTTGCTATATCAGGAGGCCCAACAGTAGTTAGTCCTTTGCAGTTGTTCCATCTTTTGAGTGAACCAGACTCAAAGTGGATGGCGAACATTGGACTGATCAGTTCGTGTCATCATGCTCTTTTAAGATATATTCTGAATTTGATTTCCGTTTCTGAGTGGCTTTTAGTTGACCTACTGAATAGCTAATGTTAGAACTTATACTATAGTATTTGACAAAGGGAGGGACAAAAAAATTGAGTTCTTTAGGGGTCTCTTTTACCCTGTGAGGTTGCTGAAAGTATGGTTATTTACAGTTCTTGGAATGGTGATATCTAAAGAGGACCTCTTTTGTGGTCTGGCTTTGGCTTCGGCTTCCCACCCTACTTTCCTGTTGTGCTTTGCTGTTCTTACTTTTAGACTGTGCCTTGTGGGTTAATATGAAACTATCAAGTTTCCTTGCTTGAGTTGTACAGTAAGTTATATATTTGGGGAATCAGTGTTGGGAGATATGTCAGGTGAACCTAGCAACATAAGTAAGTTTTGAATTTGTCTAGATACTACTTGATTTTAGTTGCCAAATTATGTTCCTACGTGATGACACCACCCTTCAAAGAAAGAACTGAAACTGTTTTTGAGATGCTTCTTTTTGTGGGCAGTGTTCATCCTTGGTGATGCTGTCTTTGTTACCTCACTCTTTGCTTATTTATTTCTAGTTGGTAGTTGTCACTTTCACGACATTTTTCGTTGTGGAAATGCAGAATCAGTCTACACTGGTGTGGATTTCTGTAAGAGGTTATGTGGTGTCTCTGTAATTAGAAGGTATATATACAAACTGGACTCAATGCTTGGGTGTGAAGTTTTATCCCTTTTCAATTGCGAAATATGCATGCCAATATTATCAAAGCCGAGATACAGAAAAAATATATGTATAAGTGCATCCCTGGGTTTCAGATACCTCTCAAATGCAGATACTGCTCAGACTTTCCTGTACATATGTCTCTCATGTTTGTCGCTGGATTTTAGTTATTGTCAGCAATTGGTACAATCACATGAATTAATTTCATCCAAATAGATAATGATAGTTGCTTCATGTGAATAAATCAAATCTATGGGTAACCCTTTTTTCCACTCTCCTTTTGGCCATCATAGTTATGTATTTCAAGACCTTTAACATATAGACAATGGATAACTGTTTGCAGTGGCGAGAGCATGGAGAATGCTTTGCGAGCTTGTTGTAAAGGTATCAAGATTGGGAAGATTCTTATCCATAGAGAGGGTGACAATGGTCAGCAGGTTTGGATGCCCCAATTTCTCTCTTTCACTCTTCCCCATCCCCCCAGCCTGTGGTCATGTGTGTTGCCGGGGGTGTTCTACATTTGGTTTTTACATTGTGAATGTTCGATCATCTTACCAATTACTGTGCAGCTGATTTATGAAAAACTGCCACAAGACATCTCAGATAGGCATGTTTTATTGTTGGATCCTATCCTAGGCACAGGTTTGTTTTTTTCATGGCGAAAAATTTCTATTTTCCAGCTTTTTTTCCTTTTAAGTATGCAGGTCTACGTCTTTATGCACAAAAACAAACATGTGCATCGTTGCAATAGGTGTGCACGTTCTAAGTGGAAAATAAGGATGCTTAAGTCAAAAAAGCCTTATATACACACGCTTATATGTCGTAATCTGTAAACCATTACCACAGGAAATTCAGCTGTTCAAGCTATTTCTTTGATTTTGAAGAAGGGTGTACCGGAGTCCAACATCATATTCCTTAATCTCATATCTGTAAGTTAATTAGCCCTTTAGGTAGTACTGGCTGCTTTGAATTCCTAATGCACCTTTCTTACATATCTCTTCTGATCAGGCACCTCAAGGAGTGCATGTGGTTTGCAAGAGCTTCCCTAGAATAAAGATCGTGACATCAGAAATTGAAATTGGTTTAAATAAAGATTTCCGTGTTATCCCTGGCATGGGCGAGTTTGGAGATCGATACTTTGGAACAGATGACGATTGACCAGTAAGCTATGGCTCCTCACTATAGTTTTGGAAGACATTTATATTTGTCCCTCACCGTCATTATTTAGTTGCAATCAATAGAGAGAAGGGTCAACTGAACTTGTTATACAAATAATGTTTGAGTGCTGAACTTCTTCAGTTTTGAAATGTTTTTTACCCCATTTTGGACTTGGAATTACCGGCTTTCTCCCCCATTTCTTCTCTTTTTTTTGCAATCTTTCTCTCGTGTTTCTATACATGAGGCGTAGTTGGGATGTTTTGGTTGGCATTCCTGAATTATGGGAATTGGGTTATGAAATCATTATAGGTGAAGGAATACTGATTTGTAGCTGCTAATTCAAAAGGAAAAAAAAAAAAAAAAGATTTCTTTCTCTTGTATTATTATTTGAATTGGAACATGCATCTCCTTGGTAATAACTTGCTTGTCCTAGCATACTTAATCACTGCTTTGCAGCCGAAAAAAACGAATGGAGTAATTACAATGAACTTCCCCCATTTTTGCAAAAACACCATGGTCGCCCATGATATTTCAATATTAACTAACTTACCCTCTGGGAAGTTTATTGTAAATATCAAAGGATGTCATAAAAGAATGGTGGAAAACTCTTGGCTAGCAAAGGGAGAGGGAGAGAGATGTAGGGCTTGTTTCCAATACCTTTATTTGTGGATGTGGTAGTGGTGCGCCACAGATTGTTTCAGTGAGAGAGAGAGCAATAATGGGTTCTCCATGATGGGACGGCCAAGTTTTCTCCAACGAGGAATAATGGGTTCCACCAGACCCAACTAACTCAATAACTTATCCCTGCTGTTTCAATCCAAACAGATCGCAGCTTTCGTTGATGATATAAGAAGATGAAGCAATAAAGAACTAAATTCACCATTCAATGTATCAATCCCGAGCCTCCAACCAGACGGCTCATTGTGTTCAAGGATCACAATCTCGAGTACATATTTGTGCGGGCTCGATCCTGCACGATATATATATAATATTGGGAACAGATCTCTCCCCTGGTGAACTCTGGGTGAGCCGGTTGAATGGCCAAACACTCTGCTCGAAACAGCCTACCAGGAACGGTGGCAATCGGGAACGGTAAAGGAAGATCCTGGGAAAGGAGGAACGATCCTGTACGTGCGAAAGGTATTTCCTGGGACAAAAGAGAACAAGTTAGAAGGGCGCCGGAGTGTTTTTCGGCGTATCCCCTCCGACGATCTAGTCAGTCTTTGAATGAGAGAGAGAGAGAGGAAGGAGAAAACACTGAGAAAGATATTTTTTAGTAGAGAGTTTGTGATTGCATACCGGCTTTGTCTTTTGGGAGGGGTATTTATACCTCAGAAGATCATGATTGCTGTCAGTGTGGTCAGTAGGTGATCATCAGGCACAGGTAGCGTGTGTAATCATTTGATGAGGAATGTCTCATCTAATTGACTGCTCGGGGTCCCGAACAATCAATGGTGAGTTGTCGGGACGCCGACGGTACAATATGCTCCTTTCGGGAAGGATGCAATAAATGCTCTGTAACAGGAGCATTTATTGCCTTTCATATCCGAACCTTACCGCATTGAATGCGGTCTCGTCAACAGAAGGGTGCAATTAATTGTTTGCTTTCCCAAGTCACGTGCCAGCAATGGCATGCGGTTTGTCTGCTTCTGATGTGACATTATTTGCCACGCGTCCGTCCCTTATTGGCTGTGACGTCGGTATTCCAGAACGTTCTGACATTACTTGTGTAAGACGAGGTCATGATGAATAGTCCAGACTGGCATAGGCTGATGTCCAGTACGTCAGTAGCTTTATCCGGAAGTAGAGGAAGCGTCCATCATGGAGTGACCCTCGGCACCGAGGAAAAGCTTACCTCGGGGACCGAGGGTGGTATGTTTCCGAGGTACACGTGTGACCGAGGACACGTGTTTGTTGTATAATATACCGAATGTGTGATCCTATATGAGAGGTACCTCGGGGTAAAGGACGCTCTTCGCCGATGGTGCTTACATCCCGGGCAACACTGTTCCAAATACCCCCGAGGACACGTGTCTTCATCTTAGGGCTTTTCAGAAGAGTCCCATCAACTGCCCCCCAGCCTTCGATCTTCTGACACCGAGGACACGCGTTGTAAGGAGACGAAGGGTTTTCCAACTGCCATCCGTCCTTCATTATGGCCTCGAGCAGCTTTCCCCGTCTTGGGATGTCGTGCGCATTAAATGCGCTGTTTTTGGTTCTCCCGCCCAATGATGACAGTTTTCCCCCCTATATAAAGGGGGTTCTTCTCCGGTTTCCTTCGTTTTGCCATTCCGATCTCTGACCCAGAATACGCCCTTTCTGATCTGCTCGCCGGAGTTTTTGTTTTCTCAGCCATCGTTGACAGCACCTTCTCTTAAAACCTCAGCCAGTAAAAACCCATTGTTGACTCCTGGTCCTTCCGGTGCGAGTCATTTTTCAAAATTTTTCCTGAAAAAACTCCGTTTCCGACGTCTTCTGGTGAGTTTCACAACCTTCTTCTTTATCGTCCTCCTAGCCTTCTTGTTTTCCGATTTGAACAGTGGTGTCATCCGGTCGGCACGTCTCGATTTAAACCCTCGGGGAACTTCCTCGGGTTTTCAATAGAGAACACCTTTTTCTTCCCTTTCTTTTAGAGATGCCTCGTCGTCGCCCTGTTCCCGAGAATCCATCGGCTGGTCCCTCGGGGTCAGGGAAATACAAGGTGACAGGCGAGGCACAGATTGATAGGTTCAGGGCGAAGTATGGCATCCCTCCGAGCGTGGACGTAGTGGGCTTTAACCCTTTGTTGAACTCTCATACCTTCGGGGCCGCGGATGCCATGCCTTTTTATACCAAGGCCATCATAGAGGGTGGCATTAGGTTTCCCTTACCCCCCCTGCTTCTTCAGTTCCTGTCTCGCTTCCGTCTCTTCCCCGGGCAATGCTGCCTCAACGTCTTTCGGATAATTATGGGGGTCCTAGAGCTCAATAGGCGCCTCGGGGTGAATATTGGGCTCAATGATCTTCTTTTCTGTTACTCCCTCCTAAGAGTCATGCCCCACCAACATTTCTACCTAAAAGCCAGGGACCCCTCCATGTACCTTGTAACCCACCTTCCTGATTCGGACAAGGGGTACAAGGACGACATCTTGATCTTCAAGGGATGTTGGAAGAGGGGTGTTGGTCCCGAGTACAATGACTTACTTTGCCCTCGGGAATGGAGAACGACAAGTACGTCGGTTCCTTTGGGTTCTTTATTTGTTTCTTGGGACTTCTCATGTTTATGACAAATCTTCTTTGTTGTGCAGGTATTCCTTCTCGGGAAACAGCTCCACCCCCTCGGTCGCTGGTCAATTTTGCCGACTTAATAACGGTTTGGAGTTTCACGGGCGCCGACGGATTTGGCCGAGCTGCCCATAATTTGCTGCACTATACCCCCGGGTATAAGAAGTTCTCACAGCTCCCTCAACCTTTCGAGCCTTCACAGTGGTCAGAGCTCTTTGATCAGGCGGCGAGGTTAGAGGTCGAGCAGAACTTGGAGGAAGACCCGGATCGGGCTTCAGAGGGTGAGGTAGAAGGAGTCGCTGAGGTCGGGGTCAGAGAGGACGTTGCTCCTTCGGACGCCGAGGTGGGGACTTCGGGAGGCGACCTGTGGCCAGATTTTCAAGTTCTCCAATCTTTGGACGCCGAAGACGCTCTCGAGGAAGCGATGTCCAACACCCCACGCATCAATTTGGGGTTTCTTAGGCAGAGGCAATCCCTCGCAGCCGGGAGAGGCCGAGGGACGACCGGCGGTACTCCGGCAGGAACCAGCTCTGCCCCATCATCAAGGGTTCCTGATCAGGGTCAGGTGCGAGATCGGGACCCTCAGGTGGAGGAGGAGAGGAGGGTGAAGCATCGGCACGACGGCCTCAGCCGGGGACCCAGGGCATCCCCCGCTCAACCTCAAAGCGGGAGGGATCGTGGGTTACCGCCTGCTCCCCCTCAACAGCAACAACAGCAGACCCCTCCTCCCGTTCCGCCTCGGGGGGAGGCCGCAGAGTGGAATCCCCGAGCCACTGATCACATGAACAGAGTGATCAGGGTCGATGATTCTATTCTGTCGGATCCTCATGTCGCTAATGCAGTGAGTGAGACACTGCATTTCGAGGCCGACATGGAGGCTCATAGGGGGCGATCAACCAACGTGTTGTTTCGCTCCATGATTCAGAATTCCCTGGTGGTGAGTTTATTCCTGTTTTGATCCCTTCACTCTCGTTTTCTATTTTTGCGATTAACACTTCTTTGTTCCTTTGCAGGCTACCCAGCAGATTTTTATCATTGCTGGTCGGTACCATGCGTCCAGGATGGACCTTCAGAGGGCCAAGGATCAGAAGGCGGAAGCGGAAGCTGCCCTTGCTCGGGCAACGGAAGATGTTGCTGCCAGGGATTCTACCCTGGTGGGGCAGGCTGCCCAAATAGAGCAACTCCTCAAGGACGCTGAATCGGCCAAGTCGGGCGCTGAGAAGCTAAGTGCCGCACTTGCCGATGCTGAGAGGAGGATTACTGAGCAAACGCAGCGGCTCTCTGCGGCGGAGGAGAGGGCAGTGGGCTCCGAGGAAAGCTGTCTGGCCCTTACCCAGGAGCTAGATAGGATCAGAGCCGAGGAGCTGAACCGGAAGTCGGAGCAACAACTTCTGGAGGAGTTTGCCGATGACGTGCTCCCCGCTCTTGAAGAAAATAGCAAAGAGTTCTTCAAGAAAGGGTGGGACGAGGCGCTCCAGGCTG
This sequence comes from Ilex paraguariensis, assembly GCA_963454935.2. Lineage (NCBI taxonomy): Eukaryota > Viridiplantae > Streptophyta > Magnoliopsida > Aquifoliales > Aquifoliaceae > Ilex > Ilex paraguariensis. Next base: position 527,969 of record CAUOFW020001814.1, read on the forward strand.
CTGGAGTCCCGTCAGACTCCCCTCTCTTCCAAGTGCACAAGTATGTGCCCTCGGCAGAGATGGAGCAGGCAGAAGCACAGGTTGCTGCCGAGGATGAAGCCCCTACACCGATGCAGACCTCGGCTGATGCTCCCGAGACGGTGATAGTGGACTTGTCCGAGGACGCTCCGTCCGACCTTGCCCTAGAACCTCAAGCTGCTCAAACTGTTCCAGCTGTTCCTGCTGCTGAAGTTCTTCTCCTGCCCGCTCCAGAAGCTTCCCAACCATTTATCGCTGATTCGCCCTCGGCCGAAGTTCTGGAGGTGCCTGGAGCCCGATGAAGCTGCTTTTTACTTCCCCTTTTTTGTACCCTTTTTGCTTTCCTTTTGTAGCTTTCGGGGACGCAAAGCCCCTATTTCTTTTGGAAATAAATAACTAGTCTTTTCATTTTTCTGTCTTCTTCTGTATACAGTAGTACTTTGCTTTTCTTTATTTCTGTGTAGAATAAATCACAAGTGTTTTCGAACTGTCTTCGGGGCGCGCTGGCCCGTTCCAAAGGCAAGATCTTGTATCAACCTCGGGGACTGGAATGCTTGTGTTTCGCTCCCAGGACCATGTTCTTTATGGATGTTTGTTCCTGCATTCGCTTCGGGGACAGAAGTCCCTGAACTCTGTCCCCAGGGCCGCATCCTTGCAGGAGGCTTGCTCCTGTATGTACTTCGGGGACGAGAGTCCTTGAACTCTGTCCCCAGGGCCATACCCTTGCAGGAGGCTTGCCCCTGTATGTACTTCGGGGACGAGAGTCCTTGAACTCTGTCCCCAGGGCCATACCCTTGCAGGAGGCTTGCTCCTGTATGTACTTCGGGGACGAGAGTCCTTGAACTCTGTCCCCAGGGCCATACCCTTGCAGGAGGCTTGCTCCTGTATGTACTTCGGGGACGAGAGTCCTTGAACTCTGCCCCCAGGGCCATACCCTTGCAGGAGGCTTGCTCCTGTATGTACTTCGGGGACGAGAGTCCTTGAACTCTGTCCCCAGGGCCATACCCTTGCAGGAGGCTTGCTCCTGTATGTACTTCGGGGACGAGAGTCCTTGAACTCTGCCCCCAGGGCCATACCCTTGCAGGAGGCTTGCTCCTGTATGTACTTCGGGGACGAGAGTCCTAGAACTCTGCCCCCAGGGCCATACCCTTTGTCCTTGGCGAGTTCTGGAGAGAGAGTACTTTAAAAGTAATACTTCTTCAAATTCATAACATTCCATGGTCGTATTACAGGTCTTCCACTCATATCTTCTAGTCCATACGACCCGGCGCCCCCGATTGATGTTACTTTGTAAGGCCCTTCCCAGTTAGGTCCCATCTTTCCTCTGTTGGATCCCGGGTATTGGCCGTTACCCTTCTGAGGACCAGGTCGCCTATCCGGAATTCTCGAGTCTTGACCCTCCTGTTGTATAGCTGGGAGATCTTCTCTTGATACTTGGTTATCTTCAAGGCGGTTTCCTCCCTTCTTTCTTCCAGTAGGTCCAGATCCAATCCCAGTTGATGATCATTTCCCCCTTCATCGAAAGCTTGGGTCCTTATGGTCGGAAGCCCTACTTCGAGGGGTATGATTGCCTCCATCCCGTATGCCAGGGAGTAGGGGGTTTCGCCCGTCGATGACCGAGGGGTTGTCCTGTACACCCACAAAATGTTTAACAGCTCTGTCGCCCACTTTCCCTTGGCTTTCTCCAACCTCTTCTTGATTCCATTGATAATTGTCTTGTTGGTGGCCTCCGCCTGCCCATTGGCTTGAGGGTATGCAGGGGTGGAGTAGAAGTTACGGATCCCGAGATGCTCACAGAAAGACTTAAAGCGCCCGCCAGTGAACTGGGTCCCGTTATCCGATACCAGTGCGCGAGGAATGCCAAATCTGACGACTATGTTCTCCCAGACGAACTTTTTGGCGTCTATGTCTCGGATGTGACTTAACGGCTCCGCCTCCACCCACTTGGTGAAGTAATCTGTGGCCACGATGAGGAACTTCTTATTTCCCGGAGCTTTAGGCAGAGGTCCAACCAAATCAAGCCCCCATTGAGCGAATGGCCAAGGGCTGGTGAGGGGGTGTAAGTCCCCCGCAGGTTGCCTGATCGCAGGGGAGAACCTCTGGCACTGGTCGCATTTTTGGACATATGCCCTTGCATCCCTTTGCATTCGCGGCCACCAATACCCCTGAGACATAATGCGGTGTGCCATTGATCGTCCCCCAGAGTGCCCCCCACATATTCCTTCATGCACTTCGTACAGGAGGTCTTGTACTTGATCTTCTCGGACGCATAGCAAGTAAGGTCCTGAGAAAGACCTCCGGTAAAGCTTCTGATCCGAAGAGACCCAAAATCTTGGAGCTTTCATCCTTATCTTTCTAGCTTCCCTTGGACACTCCGGGAGATCTCCCGTTGTTAGGAATTTGACAAAGGGATCAATCCAACTGAGCTGCTGGGGCGCGTCCTGGATGACCATCGCCTCGAGAGTATGATCAATGCAGGATGTGGGAAGATACTCAATGGTGATCCTGCGCGACTGGGAGGAGTCCACTGCCGAGGCTAGACAAGCCAGGGCGTCGGCATGTGTGTTCTTGTCGCGGGACACCTGCTTGATTTCAAATCGGTCGAACCTTTGGATAACGGTCGTTGCCTGGTGATGGTACGCCTTCATCCTAGGGTCCCTCGTTTCGAATTCCCCATTGACTTGATTGACCACCAGCATGGAATCGCAATGCACGATCAAATTGGTAACTCCAGTCGCCTCAGCTAACCGAAGTCCTGAGATGAGTGCCTCATATTCCGCTTCATTGTTCGATGCTTTGAACCCCAGCCGGATGGCCTGCTCTGCAATAATCCCTTCTGGAGAGGTCAGCAAGACACCGATTCCGGACCCCTTACTGTTTGATGAACCATCCACACATAAAAGCCATGGCGATCCTTCAACATTTGTTGGAGATGCTAAGTTGGGAGGAGGCGGTCCTTCTAGAACAGGATTCTCCCCAGAAAACTCGGCTATGAAGTCTGCCAGTATTTGACCCTTTATTGCAGTTCGGGGTTTGAAATGAATGTCGTGCTCCCCCAACTCTACAGCCCATTTGGAGATCCTTCCGGAGAGTTCAGCTTTCCTCAAAATTGCCTTCAAGGGCTGATCAGTTAGGACAGTGATTGGGTGAGCCTGGAAGTAATGGCGCAGTTTCCTTGCAGTGGTGACCAAGGACAGGGCCAGTTTCTCTAGGGGCAGATATCTTGTCTCTGCATCCAGGAGCGCCTTGCTGATGTAGTAAATCGGCTTCTGTCGGTGTTCATGCTCACGGATAAGTACTCCGCTTACTGCAAACTCTGAAACTGCCAGGTATAGGAACAGCATCTCCCCCTGGATGGGGACGGATAGGGTCGGAAGAGTCCTCAGGTATTCTTTGATCCCAGCCAGGGCGTCCTCGCACCCCTGGCTCCACATACTCTTCCCAGCACATTTGATTGCTCCAAAGAAGGGTTTGCATTTATCCGAGGAGCGTGAGACGAATCGGTTAAGTGCAGCCAGCATCCCTGTGAGTTTCTGGACTTCTCGGACAGTGCGAGGGCTTCGGATATCCAGGATTGCTTTAATCTGATCTGGGTTGGCTTCGATTCCTCGCTGACTAACCAGATACCCGAGGAATTTTCCCGATTCCACTCCGAAGACGCACTTTGCTGCGTTCAGCTTCAACCCATACTCCCTGAGAGTGGAGAAGGTATCCGCCAAGTCTGTAAGATGATCACCACTCCGTTTGCTTTTCACCAGCATGTCGTCTATGTAGACCTCCATGGTGTTGCCGATCTGCTTTTTGAACATCCGATTCATCAATCTTTGGTATGTTGCCCCGGCGTTCTTCAATCCAAACGGCATCACTTTATAACAATAAACTCCCTTCGGAGTGATAAATGCCGTCTTTTCTTGATCCGGGGCATAGAGAGGGATCTGATGATATCCTGCTCGGGCATCCAGGAAGTCCATCCGTTCATATCCGGCTGTGGCATCTACCAACTGGTCCACCTTCGGCAGGGGTAGTCATCCTTGGGACAGGCCTTGTTTAGATCTGTGAAATCCACGCAGACACGCAATTTCCCTCCTTTCTTCTTTGCACACACTGTATTGGACAGCCATTCTGGGAACTGTATCTCTCGAATGGCATCGGCTCTTAGGAGTTTGTCTATTTCCTCATTGACCGCGTTAGTGTGATGCGGGGCCATACGTCGCGGCCTCTGCTTTACTGGCTTGTGTGATGGGTCAACATGAAGCCTGTGAGTAATGATCTCAGGGTCTACTCCTGTCATTTCCATTTCGTTCCAGGCGAACACGTCCGTATTCCCCCTTAAGAACCTGATCATCTCCTCCTGTTCGGCCGCGGGCATCGAGGTCCCCACTAGGAAATACTTCTCCTCTTCTCCTTCGACCAAGGGAACCTTCCGGAGGTCTTCAACCGATCGTTCAGTTGGGTCTACCCGGGGGTCATCCACGCCTGGACGCCCGGACTGTAATTGCTATTTCTCCATGATCTCTTCCGGTGCTCGCCCTTTCTCCTGGCTGGACGCCCCGGCTCGGACGGCCGAATAAAAACAGTTCTTCGCAGACGCTTGATCCCCCCGGATCTCCATGACGCCCTCTGGCGTGGCGAACTTCAACTTCTGGTGGAGAGTGGAGTGCACCGCTCCCAACGCGTGCAGCCATGTTCGCCCCATAATCACGTTGTAAGGGGAGTCCGTGTCGATCACCACAAACTCTGTGTCGATGACGAAGGGACCAGTGGCGACCGGTAATGTAATTTTCCCCACGGGCAAGGCGAAAGAGCCGTTGAACCCGATGAGGGGTGTCCTGATTTTGGTTAAGTCTTTGGGGCCAAAGCCCATCCGCTTCAAAGTCTCGAAGTACATCACCTCCGAGGAGCTCCCTGAATCTATCAAAATTCTCCTGACATCGAATTTCCCTATTTTTAGGGTCAAGACAAGGGCGTCGTTATGAGGAATCACCACGCCTGTCAAATCCGCGTCAGAGAACGTGATGCCAAGCTGTCCCATCCTGGCCCTTTTACTTGATGGCCCCACATCTCCTTCTGCTACCTTTCTGGTAAAAACTACCCTCTTGAGGTCGGATTCGAGCTCTTTGGACGTGGGGCGCTCCAGTGGACACACATGGATGACGTCTATGATGTTGGTCGGTTCCTCGGTTGGGGCAGGGGCTCGTTTTTCTTCTGGCCTAGGCTCTATGTATTCCTTCAGGTATCCATCTCGGACTAAGCTCTCCAAGAATGACTTGAACACCCTGCAGCTCTCGGTGCGATGCCCGACATCCCGGTGATATGAACACCTTGCATTTTGATCACGGGTGGAGGGGTCACTTTGCATCCTGGGCGGCCATTTGAAGAACGGCTCGCGTTTGATCTTATGGAGCAACCTGAAGATGGGTTCCTTGAAGACGGTGTGAACTCCTCTGGACGAACCCCCTGGACGGGGTAGCAATCCCTTCCGGGGAATATCTTCGTGCTCTTTTTCCCTTCTCTTGGGTTGGAGGGCTCGGCCTTTGCTGCTCCCCAACTCGTCCTCGACCCTTGAGTACTTGTTGATCCGGGCCATCAGTTCCCCCATATCCGAGGGAGTCTTTTTGGTCAGGGATCGGTACAGGTCCGTGTCCCTCGCCAAGCCGAGCCGGAATGATGCTGCTGCCATGACCTCCGAGCATCCCTCGACCTCATTGACTTCTTCCCAGTATCGGATGGCGTACTGGCGAAGAGTCTCGGATTCCCTCCTCCTGAGGGTCAGCAGTGATCCAATGTCCTTTGGGCGCTTACTCCCCGTGATGAATCGGGTTAGGAACTGCCTTGTCAATTCTTTCCAGGACTCAATACTGTTTGGGGGAAGCGCCTCGAACCACCTCATCGCGGAGTCCCCCAAGCTCATAGGGAATACCCGGCATAGAAACCGTTGGTCCGAATGATAGAGGGACATCATCTGCTTATACTGTCTGATATGGGCATCGGGATCAGATCGCCCATCATAGGTCTTGAACCGTGGCACGACGAACTTTCTTGAGACGTCCATCTCACTGATTTCCCTCGTAAAGGGTGTTTGCATGACTTCGTCCTCGGCCTCGTCCTGGATCGTCTTGCCCTTTCTTCTGGAGTCTAATCGGGCTCTGAGATCTACTTCTTCCCTTGCGGGATGCCTCCTGAAGTCTCCGGGTTCGTCGGTAAGCCCCTTGTTTCCTGGGCATCGTGTAGATTGGGTTGAGTCCTCCTCGGATTCATCTCCCTTCCTCCGTCTGGATAAACCTCGCCGGAGGTCGTCCAGGGCCAATGGCCTTGCTTTCCTGGAGTGGTTGTCAAGATGGCATTCGCCGGCTTTGGGTCGCTTCGGGGCCCTGGAGCTCTCTGCCTTGTGATCCAGGTGGTTCCTTAGATCCTTTGTCTCCGCCTCATGGACGGGGAGTCCTCGGGAAAGGAATGAATCCCTCGACCCTCCGCCTGAGGCAGCAAACTCGTCGAGCCGGCTAAGGACGTTTACGTTGTCCTTCTCCAGTTGACGTAATCTATCGCCAAATTTCTCTTCAATCACCTCTGCCAGCTGACGGGCCAAGGGGGCTGATCCTCCTGACCTGATCCCCATACTGGTTTGAGGGGTTACCCCCCTTGACCGAGTAGAGGCACTTTTAATCGTACTGGTGCGATCCCTCCCTCCGTGATGGCAGGGAGCTTGCAACTCACGACTCCGTTGGTGGGGTCCTTTCCCTTTCTGTCTGGTGTTCACCATGGTCACTGTTCTTTTTAGAGAAAAGATTAGGAAAACTACTCGTTTCCCACAGACGGCGCCAGATTGTGCGGGCTCGATCCTGCACGATATATATATAATATTGGGAACAGATCTCTCCCCTGGTGAACTCTGGGTGAGCCGGTTGAATGGCCAAACACTCTGCTCGAAACAGCCTACCAGGAACGGTGGCAATCGGGAACGGTAAAGGAAGATCCTGGGAAAGGAGGAACGATCCTGTACGTGCGAAAGGTATTTCCTGGGACAAAAGAGAACAAGTTAGAAGGGCGCCGGAGTGTTTTCCGGCGTATCCCCTCCGACGATCTAGTCAGTCTTTGAATGAGAGAGAGAGAGAGGAAGGAGAAAACACTGAGAAAGATATTTTTTAGTAGAGAGTTTGTGATTGCATACCGGCTTTGTCTTTTGGGAGGGGTATTTATACCTCAGAAGATCATGATTGCTGTCAGTGTGGTCAGTAGGTGATCATCAGGCACAGGTAGCGTGTGTAATCATTTGATGAGGAATGTCTCATCTAATTGACTGCTCGGGGTCCCGAGCAATCAATGGTGAGTTGTCGGGATGCCGACGGTACAATATGCTCCTTTCGGGAAGGATGCAATAAATGCTCTGTAACAGGAGCATTTATTGCCTTTCATATCCGAACCTTACCGCATTGAATGCGGTCTCGTCAACAGAAGGGTGCAATTAATTTGTTTGCTTTCCCAAGTCACGTGCCAGCAATGGCATGCGGTTTGTCTGCTTCTGATGTGACATTATTTGCCACGCGTCCGTCCCTTATTGGCTGTGACGTCGGTATTCCAGAACGTTCTGACATTACTTGTGTAAGACGAGGTCATGATGAATAGTCCAGACTGGCATAGGCTGATGTCCAGTACGTCAGTAGCTTTATCCGGAAGTAGAGGAAGCGTCCATCATGGAGTGACCCTCGGCACCGAGGAAAGGCTTACCTCGGGGACCGAGGGTGGTATGTTTCCGAGGTACACGTGTGACCGAGGACACGTGTTTGTTGTATAATATACCGAATGTGTGATCCTATATGAGAGGTACCTCGGGGTAAAGGACGCTCTTCGCCGATGGTGCTTACATCCCGGGCAACACTGTTCCAAATACCCCCGAGGACACGTGTCTTCATCTTAGGGCTTTTCAGAAGAGTCCCATCAATATTCAATGTAACGGTAACACAATATCATCTTTATCGCGAGATATCATCATGTAATGTTGTAGTGTGACCGTTTTATCGAATAATTTCTTCAAAATCTTATTTTGGTGAATAATTTTAGTCAATTCAAAATTAAAAATATTCCGAAAAATATCAAAATATTTTGGAAATAGAATGAAAGTCAAGAAAAAAAAATTGAAAACTTATTTTTAAAACATCGATTGAAAACAACTCAAAATATAAGAATTTCAATATCCAATCACCAATGAATTTCAATATCCATAGAAATCGAAACGTTTTGGTTGGAAAAACTAAATGAAATTCTATCCTTTATTGGCCACAAAGCCCACCAATTGAGCCACTTTCTTTTTTTTTTCTACATTTTGCACCCAACTGAAGCTCCTTTTGACTAAATTGTATGGAGATAAAACCACTCCGAACGCAATTTCTTAAAAATGCCCATTTTCTTGCAAGAGTCGAAGTGTGACAAACTATCATGCGATCCTAAAAAACCATCTTCTTCTTCTTCTTGTTCCCCACTTCAGTTTAATCCCATTTGCAAGAGTCAAAGTCTTTGATTAGGATGTCAACAAAATAAAGGACCTTTTTATGGTACTGAAAAATAAAATTTCGGTACCATATCTCTATTTATCACATTTATGATTGTTTTTATCCTTGTTGTGATATCTAAAAAAATTGTAAAAATAGTTACTATAACAGTGGTAAAAATACAATAATAATAAAAATATTCACAAAAATAGTAAATTACCCATAAAAATACTAAATTTTTTGATTGTAAAATGACTCACAAAAATTATAAAATTATACATTAAAATAATAAAATTTAGAGGTACGATACCAAAAATTTTTTGTCGGTACTATAATCAAGTCCCAAAAATAGGAAGAAAGATTTGTTTGCATTGAGATTAAGTTGGGTAATTGCCGTGTGTCAAAGGGAATCAAGTTTGTAGATCACAATGAGCCATTTGTCCTTTTAAAATCTGAGTTTTCCTTAATCAATTGTCTCTGTCAATTGTTGTCCTTTGATTGTATTTAAACATGATCAATACAATGAATTGCGAACAACTAGAATGCAAATTTTTGTCTAATTCAAATCTACTTCAATACGAGTTTCAATCAACGTATATCATCTCATCCTAATAGAACACTCACTTGACTCTAATTGGAGTCAAGAGAGGGGTAGTAATAGCATATCTAGTACATCCAGATTTGAGCTAATTGCGTATTGTCCATGAAACAAAATTTGTACTTCTTTTTTTTTTTTTGTTGTGATAATAAAGAATTGCCTTTAACCTAATTGACAATGTAGTGGTTAAACCTAATTTTTGTAATCTAAAAGTTTCAAGTGTAATCCCTTCTCATATCTCTTTAAGGGTTAGTCACATTTGTTCCTGAAGGACATGCTCTAACTCAGCTCAAGTTACGGTGGCAACAGGCGCTAAACTTTAGAGAATAGTCGGCGTAAATCTGAATCCCTTATAACAAAATCAAAAAAGAAAAAAGAATCGTCTTTGCCACATATTTTTTCAGATTTGCGACTACAAAGCAAATATCAAAAAACCAAAATACTAGGTATAAATTTTATTTTTATTTTAATTATTCATGCATCTCTACTGAAATGATCCATAATGAAAGTCCTATGATCAAACACTATATGTCTATTGTGTCTATGATTAAGCTACATGTTTAATTATAATGCTTGAAAACCTATGGCTTGAAAATGGGACTTTAGGCCACGGAACGAATAAAACAAAGATGAGAAGGTTAAAAAGTATCTAAACGAGTTGTTGAACAACCTCTCATTTCCTTGACCTTGATTTAGACATAAAAAAAAAAACATTATGCTTGCCCCCACCACTATCAAAATCTAGTCTTTTAATTTTCCTAAACCAGATCTAGACATTGATTATGTGAAAATTAAATATTATTTTGTATATCTTTCTTTTGCTGAAATAATAAGAGTTTCGTATACAAAATTATTCTTTAATGAGAGAGACACTTTTCTAAGTTTGATATTTTTGTGCATCGAGGAGGGGGACTGAAACACACTCTTATTGTAGCATGAAATTGGCTCATAGGCCACCCGAGTGGTCTTAGTTAACACCCTTTTCTATTGGGTGCGGGATTTTTATCGATTTATTTTTATCAAAATTCGTCTTTATCGGCTATGTTTTAATCTTTTTTTTTTAGTTCAATGGTCAGTGGTGTCGACTGATCTCTTATTCGGTCCGATTAAAAACATGTTATTTATACCGGGACTAAGGTATTTATGAGGAATAAATCTCTTATTGTCTAGCCTCAAGAAATTACCAAAATTCAAATTTAAAACGTCTGAATTTACAATTCATCTGTGTATGTCATGTTAATCATAAATAATAGTGCCATTATAATTTAAAATCAATCTTTTTAATTTAGAATAAAAATTTATACAATTTATTATTTTTAGATTCTATTAGAACAACCTGCTGATGTCAGCTGAGTAGTCCTATTGATAACTTAATAATACCATTATTGCCACGTAAGTCTATGGTGATACCCTTTAATACCATCAAATTTTATGATTAAATTTGGAGCTAAATAATTTGGTAACATATTATTTGAAATTTTTATTGGGGTCCAAATGATATGACACTAAATAAAGAAGTTAAGTCAACTATCATATCATTTGAACTCCAAATTTAATTCTAAAATTTGATTAATATAACATTACTCTTTTTATATGAAAAAGAGGATATTGGTTGCTTGCAATATTGGAATGCTTAAGAAGGATTCTAGTTGGGATGTCCCACAGAATGGATATCTTTTTGGCCCTATATTGTATTTATATCTTTCTATAGAAAAGGTTTTATATTATATCAACATAATTGTTGTGTTTATGGGTAAGTGAGTGGCCAACCAAAAAAACAGTAGTTGTACGGCTTCTAAGATCTAAACCATGAGATCTAGGACATTGGAAGCCATGAATTTGATGACGTGTATGATGATCATGTGAGATTGTAGGTCATTTGTTGTCCCTTCAACTAAAGTTGCGCCTCTTAAGTCCGTCTATGGATGATGGGGAGGCGTTTGAGCTTGGGTGGTGGTGGAGGACTGGGGTTATAATAATTTATAAGTAATTTATGATAAAAACATATCAATGATGATGATGATATAGTATTATGGTACGGCTATAGTCATAAAAGACATTCTCTCTTTAGTAACTGGACTTCAACAGTAAAGTAGACACGTCACAACTCCTAAGAATGAAACCATTTTAAGAAGAAGCAGAGATACTTTGCTTCAAAGTAGCACAAAAGAAAGAAAAAACATCTGTTCCTTGTGAAGCATACAAATATGCGTACACATGGAGACATCCAATCCAACAAATAAACATTGAATGAAATGCCTACTGTGCGTGCAAAACTTCTGCAATAAATTAGCATCACCCTCCTGAAGAAGTGAAGTGTAAGCCAACAACTCAGCCAATAAACTCCTCCCCTCCTCTTTCTTTCTCTCTCTCTCTCTCTCTCTGAAATCTAACACCAAAACTCTCCTGCAAACTTCCCCATCAATGGCGTAAGGCAATATCCTAGCGTGCCCGAAACCTTCAGGAGAATTGGGCCAACCCATAAAACAAAGAATTGAAATCTTTCTGTTTGCACCAGGTCTTCGGGGAATCTCTCTCTCTCAAAAAGTGGTAGTTGAGTACAGAGAGAGTGAGAGTTTGGATTGAGATATATGAATTGGGTGTGTATGAAGAAGAGAGAGAATATCAGCAAACCTGGGAAAGCACGGAGAGCTGTTGTTGGAAGGACTCTTCGATTGTATCCATGAAATCACTGCGGCACTTGTGTTTTCTTCTAGGATGAACGACTCTGCTTATCGCGTTGAAACCACCTCACGACTCGCCCAATGGCGGATCGATAACTTGGCAGCTTGTACCTACCGCAAATCCGATCCTTTCACGGTCGGCAAATGGAACTGGTAAGCAATTACCGAGTCTGTCTTATGAAATTCTACTTTTCAGTTCTCTGTTTGGTTGCTGAGAAAACAGAGGACCACGAAAGATAATGAAATTCTTTGTTTATATTTACCTTTTCAAGAAAAAAAAATGATTGACCCAAAATTCAGAGTCATGTGGTGACTGAATTTCAACCCCTTTTGGGTTGTATAGATTTGAGAAAACTGGAAAAGAAAGATTAAAAATTAATGAATCTTGGGTTTAACTGTTAATTTGAATTTGTCATAAACAGAGAAACTCTTAGAAATTAAACCCAGAGGTGTCCAGTTTAGTGGAATTTTCATTTTTGTTTTCGTTATCAATGTTTGATTGGGAATTGGTATGCAACCCTGTTTTGTGCTCTGTTTTTATGAGGTGGTGGAGTGGATACTAAAACTTCTGTTATCTGAAATGATTAAGGCATTTATCTTTGGAGAAGAATCGAACCCTTTTCATTAAACTGTACCCGGAAATATCAAATTCAACGAGAGACAACCCTCCTATTGCATCTTTTATCATTCGAGTCATCTCTTTCGTCGGAAACCGCCAGGCTTTGGTTCATCCAGGTACATTTACTACACTACTCAAGTGATTTTTTTTTTCAATTACTTTTTATAAGGACTAAGATTGGATATGTTAGCAGAGATTTGGAGATTGTCTGTATGCTGTGTGTGTGTGTGTGTGTGTGTGAGAGAGAGAGAGAGAGAGAGAGAGAGAGAGTTGTAGTACTATTGATTTTATGTCTCACAAAGGGACCTTAAACATGGTATTGTGAAGCTTAAGGTTTCTAGTGGTTGAGGGTTCTATTTTTTTTCTTAGAGAAAAAAAGTCAAGAAGGATCCCCCATTGCTGTCAAGAAGGATCCCCGTTGCTGCTTAATTCATTAATGTATAAGACTTAGATCAAGCTTGGAGAAGCGCTTTTCAGACTCATTCACTTAGCAAATGTCTAATTAGGTTTCTATGGTGTCGGCCACAGTACAAGACAAGTAGTCTTTCCCCATTTGCAGAAATTCACTAACCTGAAATTCAGGCAAAGAAAAGCATTCCTAGTAAAGTTCAGATGGATAAGAATAATTGTCTGTACAAGCTTTTTTAGCTCTTTTTATGTTCTCATTACATTGATTTATGTCAATCATTCATCATTTTCTTAGTAGTTTTCTTTTAAGTAGTCCACTTTTTTTAACTTGCATGCCTTCGCAGAAATCAAAGATAAGCAGATCAAGAATAACGACGATTTTGTTTGGGCAATTGAGGTTCCATTGACTGGGAAATTCATCATCGACCTTGAATTTCTTGATCTGAAGACTGCATCTCCAGAAGTAGGTGTCTCTATCAACCTTTTTTTCAATGCATCTTCTTTCATATTGCCCTGATCATTTGTTCTAAAAGGATGATTTAACCTAGAAGATCACTGAACTTGAATTCTGCTAGAATTTCTTCATAGGCTTTCAGTTGGATGTAGATTCGATTGAAATGGAAATAGAAAACTCATCATAAAACTTAGGTTTAACTAATGTAGTGGGACGAGATAACTGCGTGCATGTGAGATTTGCATTGCAACAACGAGTTCAAAGTGTGCGTGGTTGGAATAATACCCATTGCAAAAAATTATACAAAAAAGAAAGAAAAACTAATTGTGGATACTATACTTTGTTGGTCTGTTCTAACAATTATTACTAATGTAACACACAGGGTGGGGAACCTTGCTCCATCTGGGCTGAAGGGTATACACAAAAACAATCGAATGCAACTGCCCTTGCATCGCTTAGTCGAATGTTATCAGAAGGCATTCACACAGACATTGTAATCAATGCTTCTAATGGAAGCATCGGAGCTCATCGTGCAATTCTTGCTGCACGGTCACCTGTTTTCCGCAGCATGTTTTCACATGACCTCAAAGAGAAAGAACTGTCTACCATAAACATTGCTGACATGTCAATCGAGTCTTGCCAAGCTTTTCTCAACTACATTTATGGGAACATACAAAACGAAGACTTTCTTACCCACCGGCTGGCACTTCTCCAAGCTGCTGATAAGTATGATATCTCTGATTTGAAAGAGGCATGTCACGAGAGTCTACTAGAAGACATTGATACCAAAAATGTGCTTGAGAGGCTCCAAAACGCGTCTCTATACCAATTGCCGAATCTGAAAACCAGCTGCATGCGGTATCTAGTGAAGTTCGGTAAGATATTTGACATTCGAGATGAATTTAATACCTTTCTGCAATGTGCAGATAGAGAACTGATAGCTGAAATCTTCCATGAAGTTCTTGGTACCTGGAAAGGGTTCTGATTATCTGTTTGAAGGGAAAAAAACAGCATATTTAAGTCACTAGGGCTTTATTATGTTTGAAAAATGGGTTGTTACAGCGGTGTGTTATACAAAATTTGTTGCCATCACTATATTCTTTGGTTCCATTGAAATTTATTCACTTGTACATGTACAAATATTGTTTTCAGTGAAACATATCTTACATCCTGGTTATGAAATTGTGTATACTCGATTTACAGTGAAATTAAAGGAGAAGTTTGTGATCTTCGACCTTACATGGTACACAATATCAGTTCAGTTTGGCAATTTTACATGTACATGGTTGATGACAAATTCATATTATCTGCATAACCTGCGAAAAGAACATCTTCATTATTGTCTTCATTTCAAGACTTCAAAAATAGTTAAAGTCGATAAGCAACACCTAGCAAAGATTAGCTTCTAAGGCTCTCTTGGAGCTTGCTCCCCTTTATTTGAATACCACATACTAGATATTCCGCTTTGTCTTCTAGTAAGTGGAGTAGCCTACTCTATAGTAGGTCTGTAGATAGAGTAGCTTACCCTTACCTTTCAATAAGAGTTCTTCTGAGGGCTGTCGATTAGCAACAATTAGCAAGTAATTGTTCTTCTTTTAAGGTTTACTTGCGAGTTGTTTTTTTTTTTCCGCAGCTAGTGCAGGAACAACCTAAACCGAAATCGCATCAGCAACGAAACTCAGTATTTGATGTCTTGGTCATAGTGACTCTTTCCGAAAAGAGTAACTCTTCTTTTGAACTTGACCAGCCACACCAACAGGAGCTTCAATCGCTATTGTCATGTCATAATCAGAATAGACATATTGGCCTATATGAATCCCCTTGTCTAGAAGTTATGAACGTCATACTCGTCTCTCTTTCACCTTGTATTTTGAATAGGCAACACGTACCCAAGCAAACAAAGGAACTGGGTCACGATGGGAACGGTCAATCAACGTTTCTGGTTCGAGTAGGAAGAGTCTCGGTCTTCCAAACCATATCTGTGTCTGATTGCCTTGAATTTTTCATGCAAAAGGAACATCTTCAGTATTGTCTTTATTTCAAGACTACAAAAATAGTCGATTTCACTTTGCTGATCTTCGATCACAGATTCTAGGGCCCTGCCCTGCCTAGTTTAGTTGTATATAGATTCATATTAATTGGAACTTAACCAGTCTGTTTTTATTTGACAACCCACCTGTTGAGTGCAGTGGTAGTATGGTACCATCCTTTGGACTAGAAAATAGCCAGTCTTTGAATAATGAATTGATAAGATCCTTTGAAATTGGTTTTCTGTATTAGTGGTAACACATACAGATCCTAACCATTCAATCGCGAAAAATACTAAATTGGTTTTCATGACACGCCTATTCGTCTCCCCTGGCTTCAGAAACAATCCTCCTGTGAACAGCTATTCGAATCTAAACACGACAAAGTTTACAGAAGATTTGCTTACTTTCACAGTTATATAAAACAGATTCTGATAGTTGAATAGTTGGAGTAACCTTTTGCATATGGGAGGATTTCAATGTCGATGACTTCTCCAAACAGCCACTATTCCCATCTCCTTCACTTCAGATTCAGAGAAAGCTAACAACAATAGATTGGGATAATTTTTTAGTTCTTTATGGGAGGTGCCAATTAATGTTATCAAGTAGGATCAAGAATGCACAATGGATCGGTAAGCAATGGTCTACAACACTAGATTTTAAAGTCCTGGGCTCACCCTCCCTGTAATAGCCTGCCCACAGATCTGTGATGTGTATGCAGAAAACCAAAGTCAATTGTTTCATACCCTAAAGACCAAGTAACTAGCAAATAACCAAAAAAAAAAAAAGCAAATTGTACTTTGTTAATTGTTATTCTCAGTTACTGAATGTTGAAACTAAAGTGGAGAGTCCAAGGACAGTCTGCCTAGAAAAAAAGCCTTTTCGTCCAAACAAAATGAATTTCTTTTAGAAGAGAAGTTGGTTTTCCTATTGTTGAGATAAGAAAATTACAGAAATCTCACCTTGGTAACATCAAAAGTTGGAGCTGGGCTTAGTTGCTTAATGAGTCTCTCTTTCTGTAAACTGTATTGGTGTTGAATGATGTTATACAGAACTTCAAAGCTCTCCTTTAATTCGCATATTCTCACCCTTCGTGGGACTTCTGTATACCAATGCCAAATGAGAGAGAGAGAGAGAGAGATTACAAATGCTGGCTAAAGTGTGTATTGAGAGAATATGCAGGGCATATTATTTGGATCTCCTGTGCACAAAAATAACATGCTTTATCAATAAAAAAAAAAATAATAACGTTCTTCATTCCTGGGTAATTGACTTTCGATTCCAAACGAACCTATAGATTCTTGTACCATTCAAAGCAAATCTTCAAATTTTCAGCTTCGAGCATTTGTTAATGTCCATAGCTTCTTCAGTCCAGGTGGATCAGAAGCCATGATACCTAAACTGTGATTGGCAACAACATTTCAAGTTCCTTTCTTTTTCTCTGTTTCTGCTATGATTTAATGTGGGTTTCAGTCATAGTTATTGTTCCCCTTAAGGTGGCGGGTATTGTTTTGTTGGACCATTAAATTTAGAGAAACCAAATGTTTTTCATTTCTCTGGATGAACAAGGAATGAAATTGCACGCAACACTATCATGGGAATTCATTGGATTAGTATAAATCTAAGAGTTTCTTCCAATCAATCTAGAAGAAATCAGGATAAGATACAATCATTGTTACTATTAACACTCGTAAATGTTAGTCTTTATGTTCAGTCTGGTGTTAGTTAAGGTTGCGGATTCTAAACTCATACCCAAAAAAAAAAAAAGAAAACAGTTTTAGACGGCTTGCTATCAAAATCTTATCAAATCATTCGACTTCATTAATTTTTATGTGTTACAGGTGTAGAGACTTGTACCGATACTGGATGGTATTAAAATCCCCTACTTTTTTATCTTTGTTTTCAGAGCTTTAGAGGTAAAGAGAACTTCAGATTTCAAGCATGTTGTATTAGAACTCCATTAACACATGGCAGATTAATTTCT
Source organism: Ilex paraguariensis (assembly GCA_963454935.2). NCBI lineage: Eukaryota > Viridiplantae > Streptophyta > Magnoliopsida > Aquifoliales > Aquifoliaceae > Ilex > Ilex paraguariensis. The sequence continues at coordinate 545,247 of CAUOFW020001814.1, forward strand.
ATATCTCCACGACCCAGCAAATCTTTCAGAATGATCCAAAAGCAACAATTTCCTTTTTCATTTCATTCATACGGTTAAAAACTAAAACAACAACAACACATCAACAAACTAAAACCAAATCACAGAAAAAATATCACATCAACCTATACGAAGTAATACCGGAGAAGAAGAAGAAGGAAGGAAGGAAAGAGAGGAGTGATCGGAAACCAGCGGTATGGGTGGAGTCGGAAAGTTTGAATCAAAGTTCACTTTTCAGTTACAACAATGAAATCACCTTTCCGTCTCACCCATCCCACGAGCTTCCGACAACCCTAAAACTCTCTTTCCATTTTCTCCCATGGCGTCTCTGCTCTGCTTCGCTTCGTCTCTTGTTTATCCTATATATATAGGAAGGTACAGTGGTAGTGGTAGGTCAAAACCCTAGATTGCCTCCAAACCGTCCGATTCTTATTTACTCGTATCCTTGCCGTCCGCACTAACCGATGGGTTATCATTTCCATGCACTTCTTATTATACTTTGAGTAAATTACACTTTACCCCTCTGAATTATTATCTCTTATTTTATTTTATACTCTCAACTATAAAATTTTTCATATTAGATTCTAAAATATCAATTTTATTTCATAACACTCTAATAGATAACAGCAAACTTGAAAATCTGTCAAATGAGGAAGGAAAACCCCAAAAAACTTCTCAGCAATAGCCGAGAACCACTTTATTTTACCTTTTTTGAAACCAAAATGGTTGCTGAGAAAAAAAAGAAGGTATACCAAAGAAAGAAAATTTAGAGCTTAAAGTTTATGAAGGGCAAAATCATTGATGTATATTTTTCTTGATTTTTGACTTGCATATGTGCAATAGACCGTTGCTTATTGACGGTACATACCATTCACATGTGTATTTATCGTTAAAAATTAACAGTCGTTATCTATTGGATTGATATGAAACGAAATTAATACTTTAAGGTGCAATATAAAAAAATTTATAATTAAGAGTAAAAAATAAAATAAATGTAATAGTTCAAACTTTTACTCAATTTTATTCAATGGTATATCATGAATCATTAATAATCATGCACCCACCATTTACTTGTAAGTCATTCATTTATACATGATAGATGATCTATCATCGAATAAAATTGAAAAAAAATGTAATAGATAGGATCGTAATCCTTGTCCAACCAAATAAATAAATAAAATCCTTCAGATTGAATTACGAGTAAATAATAAAAAATGAAGTGAAATAAAATAAAATATATTTTAATATAGACATTTGGTCAACATAAAAATCTTACGAAAAAGTTTTAAAAAAAATTCACTAAATTTTTTTCTAATTATCCTTAATTATATTAAATCAATCTAAAGAAAAAATATATATATTATAATTAAAAGTTAAATTTTTTTAAGAAATGACTCTTAATCTAATTTTGAAACAAGCATCAACATGACGATCTTTAGGCCAAATTATAAAGTTAACCAAATTCATACCAAACTTTTCTAAAATTAATATCAACTAAAAATATTGTAAAAAATACAAGGAAAAAAAGTTAGTTAGTTGTAAAAAAATCTAAACATAGAATCATGCTAGCAAAACACACAATTTTTTTAAAAAAATTCTTTTTTATATTTTCTACCACTATCCTACTAAATAAACGGATCTAACAGAAAATAAATAAACTTTTTGATAGAGAGAGAAACACTCAAAACACGTGTCCAATATCTTCAAGCTAATTATATCCCAGGTAAAGTGTACAGTCCTTGTGCTGGCATTGGTCAACCAAATGAATGTAATGTGGTACACAAATTAAGTTGAAAAAAAATGTCAAATTCACAATCTATGGTAGTTTTTACGAAATTAAATACATCTTCAGCCCCCAAAAAGATACCCAGCTGCCTGTTCTTCATTACCTTCAAAAAATTTTAGAGCTTGTATAACAGCTTCTCTTCCAAACCCTAGCTCAACAAGCTTTGTGACTTTGGCTTCAAAATCACGATTCTGCGAACGAACAGTTTTCATTTAAAGATGGTGTTGCTAATGGATCATAATACCAATTAAATTCAACATCTCACTTCTGAATGTATATTAAGTTGGCTCATTAGTCAGTGAACCACCAAACAACTGCCTCAGCAGATGAATATAGACTGTAGACAATGAGAGTTCTTAAAAAAAACATGACTAGACCAACGAAATATATGCAGCAAATGTTATAAACAAGAAGAAAAAAAATCTAACTCCTACTGAAGTGCAAGCAAGGAAACTATGTAATTTACAGTTGTAGATTACCTGTGCCAAGCCACCACGGCCAGTTCCTGCAGGCCAAAAAATGACGCGTTAGTTTAGTTCATTCAGAGAAACCAGAGAGAATTTGAAGAGCAATAGAAGGTAAAGGTTACATTCTTACTTCTATAAAAAATATCATTTTGGAAGATTGATGAGTAATAACTCCACCAGAATTACTATATTATGGAATTTGGAGGCCTTGACTATTATGGGCTTGACCTTTCACAACATCCGATTAAAGAAATCTGTATTTAACAAAAAAAATTGGGGGCAGGGGTTGGAAACAGAGATCTTGTTTGAATGGTTTGGCTTAATTACCAAAACCTTGTGTATTGCTTCGTATTTATAGCTATACAACTAAACTAACTGAGCAAGCAAAGGAGTAGCAGAAGGAATCTGTTTAGGAGTAACAGGAGGAGTCTGTTTATGATAACGTATACTTTCTATGTTTGAAAAATTCAAAGTGGACAGATCAGCTTGAGATATTCTTGACAATCAGCAGGTAATCTGCAGACTGGTTCTGCACTTACTGAATCCTTTGTTTTACTGCAGGCTCATTCTGCTCTCTCTGAATACACTCTTTTAACATTTTAACCATTACATATATCATGCCCATACAAAATTTTGCCCAAACCAAGCAAATGCAAATTAGCAGGTTATGAAATGAGAATTCCGAAACTCACCAGAAGAGTGATCCCCAGAGAGTATATTACTGTTCTCTTTTGCTCCAGATGTAGCCTAAAAAATTAAGGACAAGAAAAAAAAATTACGTGTGGTGCGACCATAAAGTCTCATGCAAAAAACTCATTGCAAATAAGAATGTAGCAAAAATTAGGAAATGCACAAATATCTCACATCACAAATAAATAAAAAATTTAATAACTGGGAAAGACTCAGAAATCAGAAGTTAATAATATATCAATTCACAAAACTTGGCTTCAAGGCAGCAAGCACTACTCATGGGAAAATCATCTGTAACTACAAGAAATATGCAAAAGAGAGAGAGACGTCAAGCAGGTGACTGGAGCCAGATGATTATGAAACGCATACAAAGTGAGAGCCTAAACCTTAAAAAAAGGTTTTAAGAACCAAGGAACCTAACTGTAACATCATGTATCAAAAAGGATAGCAACTATTTAATTTTGTCATTATCATTGGTGGGATGACCCTGTTCTTCACGAAATACATTTTTCAGACATCCCAGTGCTCATCAAGCTCTTCAGCTTAGTGATTTCATATACCACTCCTTCAACATTTAATATGCAGGAGAAATGTCAAGAAGCAGAACAAGTGCACAGCACTTATCTATCAGGTGCCAGACATCAAAAAACATCAGGTTGTTAGAACCAAAATATCATCAATTCTTACTTGGGCTCCTGAGCTTGAAGCTTCCTTGGATAACCTCTCCTCATCCATAAAATGAGATGGAATGTCTTTTTCTGCAATTCCAAAAGATGGTTACTCACAAGAGATCAATAATCTCCCACTTGAGTCATAAAGAATCCAAGGATGCTAACATATATTTAATAGTGAAAAAATGAATAATAACACACAGATAAAAAAGCAAATAGGAAAACAGATCACCTGGCAAAAATGGTGCTGACACCTCTCCTCCAGCAACTCTCAAAACATTCTCCTTCAAATCAATTATGCACTGCAGACAATGACCAAGATAGACATCTGTGATTTATAATGTCATGTGTATCAATAATGATCATCAACTCAACTTGAAAGAGAAAGAAATTACCTGGTGCTTGCGCAGCATATCCAGACCAAACAGGAATTCCATATTGGGAGAATCCAGCACCAAGAAGGAACAAGGGTAAAACTGATTTCCAATCTACAATGGTTTTTGGTTATGAATGACAATGCCAATGGTTAAAAAACAAATAAGCACTTTATTTAAAATGTCAAATGACTTTCTTCTAGAGAAATGACAGTATCTCATAGGGATGTTATACACTAATGATACACATATAATGAGCATTGAGTACTAAAGCAAAAGGAAAAACATTAACTGTCAAATGTGAAAGCATAAATGAGGGGAGAGGGGGGAAAAGAAAAGCTGTTGTCATTCAACACAGTACAAAAATATGCTAATCGTAAGCCTATATTAGTAAGTGTCAAACATGATCTTACATCCACCCTCAAACTTACACTGACCAAGAAAACCAAAATAAACAGAAGAAAAAATGAATACACACATTGCATTCCCCAGGTATGTAACCAAATCTGTGTGCATCAAACACACATGCATGCATGCGCACACAAGGACACTCCCACAAGCACACATATAAAAAGGTGTTATTGTCCACTGCCGTAAAAAATGAGAATGTGACTTTTATTCTAATGCTAATATCTGTGTTACCTTGATCGGAGCAACATGTATCCGGCCTAATATCTCTGATTGACCGACTCCATGAGCAATGCCCTTATAACGCTGATCTAAAAGTCTCAATAATCTGAAACAGGACACATCAACAACAAGAAACCATCCATCACCTTAGATTGAATATTTACTACAGTTCAGATCAAAAAGAGGATGATGAAGACTAATACCAGTTACCGCTATCATTGTACTTTTGTACTCACGTAGTACTCCTCAGAATAATGCATTAATTGCTGGCAGAAAAGAGCGGACGTGGGGATTCACGTTGGTGGCGCAACAACTTTTTGTAGAGGTGTATTGACAATGTAGATGGGTAACGTTCAATAATTCAGATGCACCCCAATTGTTATTTTTTCTTAATCTTAAGTCCCTTTTTGTAATTCCTGTCCATCATTTAGACGGATAGAAGAGCTGGAGCATATGCTGGTATGCATGTATACACAATCTATTGTACACTAGGTGATGTAGATCATAATAGCTCTGATACCAATTTGATATAGATCGTATTATCTCTGATATCAAATTGATGTGGATCGTAATAACTCTGATACCAAATTGATGTAGATCGTACTACTAGGGAGGAATAGGGATGAAAAGAGAAGAAGAAAGGAATGAGAATAGAGAGAGAATTTGAGAAAGAAGCAATATCAGGATTCAATATCAATAATCAATAATCAATAATCAAAGTCTCCCAAAACAAATACCATATCCCCTATATATATAAGGAGTTCACAAATCCTATATATATAAGGAGATCACAAACCCTAAAATAAATAAATAATCAAAATGACAACTAAATCCCTGAAAAATAAAATGACAAATAACTTCTAATCCCTACGTCTGCACCTACTATAACAAAATATAATCCGATTCCTATCACTAGGTAGTTGCACATTCTATGCTCATGCCAATTGCCCGCTTTAGTAATTTAATAAGGTTACATCACTAGCTATTCTATTTACGGAAAACAACCACCATTGCCAGTAGGGAGCAAATAATAGTTGTTTAGATGTAGAGTAACTCATACCCACAACGCTCAGCACAGCTTTTAGATATTATTGTTGACTGAGCTCCACTATCGACAAATGCCTGAAACCAAGCAAAGCAGAATGTCTTTTGTAATCCAAGTGCATATGTCAAACAAAACAAACATAGAAAGCAATTTGCTGAACCCTTTTCTTTGATTTCTATTTTTTTTCCCTGGAGGTTGGCCAAATTACACCTTACCTCCACATGTTTTGAGTCATTAACACTTTTACCTCCTTGTGGTTTGCAAATTCACACAATAAATTTTTTGTTAAAATTGAGAGTAAATGATCAGAAGTAGACTTTTTGGACAAGATAGTGTGTCCAATGTCTTTTATGCCCTTACACTCATTGTTTTCTCCTCTTTTTTCCTCTCCCTAGAATAAACACAACTCTCTCTTTTGTTTCCTTACATACAGGTATATTTTCTAGCAATGAAAACAAAAATCATGGAGAAAAAAGCCCTGCAAAATTTTAAGATGAAAGGTATTTTTTTTCCCACCTTGTGTGCGGGAGGGAGGGGGAGGGGGAGTGTATGCTTTCCAACCATAGGTTGATAAAGTGTAATGGGCTCCGATAACATGAAAGTAAAGTCTGATTTGGTTTTTTTCTTTCTACAGGTCCCAGAGGTGAGGGAGTGAGGTAGTGGTAAGGGCTCGCTCACGCACACAGGTTCCAACCTTATCTCCCAACCCCAACCCCAACCCCCAACCCCAAGAAAAAAAAAGATAGGGGGTCCTAAAAGAGAAAGTGTGAGAAAAAATTCTAAGCAACCAATGAAAGAAAAATAACAGGCATGTAATGCTATTTCCCTTGTCCTTACCTTCAAAGGGACACCATTGACTTCCATATCAACATACAACATGACCTGAAAAATTAAATTAGAATACTTAATCCAGTCCTCGATGACTAATAAGTAAATAAGTAACTAGGTTTTTTGTAGGCAGCAGACAATTATACATACCACCCTTGCAAAAGCTTCAGGGTTGTGCTCTAGTGCAGCTGCCCAATTCTCATCAATACCTTTCTGCAATCCAGTGTAGCAACAAGTCACAAACACAACACACACACACACACGCGCAAGAGCGGGCGCATGCAATAGAAAGTTATAAAGCCAGACCTCACAAGGACAGATAATCAGTGAGCAATTCAACAAAGAATTTCATAAGAAAGTTAATATCAATGTCCATCTTTGACACATACTAAAGTGAAGTACCCTCAATCCACAGAATAAAATATGCAGTTCCAAAAAAGTAGGAAGGAGAAAGATTGCTCATTCTCATAATATACCAAAGGTTTGTCACATACTTTGGGTACCATCTATTGTATTTGTATGTTTGACTAGACAAAAATTATATTTGAACCGAACAATCATTCGTAAAAACTTCAATTCAAGGAGAGATTAGGGACCACTCCACAACAACAACAACAAAAGTCATTTTCTCATTATTACTAAGCAGAGACAATTGAAATGTTTTCGAACGGAGGGATTGATGACCATGGACAAGCCCTCATATCTTGCAGCATCAGCATACCCGAAGCACAGGAGTACTAGGCCACTAGCAGTGTCAATTACAAGGTATTATATTTGCAGATCCAAGGTAACCACATTTCCAATAGCTCTAACGACCTACCTAGTTGTCTGGAGTGGAAATCGTGCAGATAGATAGATGAGTATTGAGAAAGCCATCTTCTCAAAATATCACCAGCTAACTCTCTTTGAAAAATTCCAGGATATGAGACAGAATGAGCAGAGGGAAGGAAATCACTAACCTGGCGGATTGCAGCTTCAATCTTCTTCTGTGCTTCCACATCAAATGGATCAGCATAAAGGAGTGCCTAAGTAGAAAAAGAGCAAATACGCAATCAAATAAGCTACTTATAATGTGGGCAGTCTAAAAGAATCAAATATAGGTGACGTAATCAGCGAATTAACAGGTCTAACATAGTGGTAGATAGCGCCATCTCATTTGACCTCAGTACAATTATTCCATAAGAATTGACAAACTAACTATGCATGGTATCTCAATTTTACATTATTCATTCATTGCAAACACTGAATTCTCAATAGTAAGTTATTCAACTACAGTGTCATTTGAAAGATGAGTGCAAAAGGCATACACAAAAGAACAGGCATGAATGATGCCACAGTTATTGTCAGCTTAATTATTAAGTCCACTTTTTCTTAGAACTCACCTACATGTGAAGATACCAAACTCATAGCATAACCTCCATAAAAGACACATGGTTAACATCAGAAAAACTGCATCTGAAGACACCAATGACCAACCTAAAAGAACACAATTCAATTTTGTGGATAGAGAGGACAAAACACTTTATAATATCCAACAATATTACAAAAATATGATATATATAGATGAATATGAACAACTAACATAAAGATATATTGTACTCCACCAGTTTCAGTTGATATTAAAAAAATGCACTGCATGAAGGCTTAATTGATCGTGAATAGCAGTCAAAGTATGCACCAACACCTGCTCCCACTAACCCTTGGCCCATAAGGTTAGCATCTCCTGAGACAATGACTTATTTTTCATATTCTCAAGGTATTTTGCACACTGCATCGAAATGACAGTAAATGTTGCTATTTGCAACTGGTAAAATAAATACCAATATCTTTTCTATTATTAATAGAATCGTTCATTTTCTATCAAAAAAACACAAAAAAATAAATACCAATAAATTCCATGAAAGATAGAGAAATTCAAGGATGAGACAAGTTACTTATACTTACTAGCTCCTCTTCTTGTTGCCGCCGTAATTCAGATTTCTGGCGATGACGCTCCCGTAAAATGGCTTGCAACTTATTGAGATCATTTCCGAGAACAACTTGTGCTAATTCAGGATCACTCTGTAAGATCAAACAACATTTCGCGTGTCAGAAAAATTCCCTAAGAGTAGAAGAATAAATCAGACAAAAACAAGATGACATGCCAATTGCCATAAGACAGCACTAAATTCAAATAAAATGTCTCAAAATAGCCATTATCATTACTAAATATCAAGCAAAACCATGTACATATCAATATGTTTCCAACGCCTTGGCAAATTTAAGAAAGTTGTCATAGGTATAGATGACCATAGAACAACTCAACAATGATTGACAAAAGTTGTCATTAGCACTAACTCGATGACAACTGTGGATAGGGTAATTAAGCAGCCATTCAAGCAAAACAACAAATTGGTGCAATGTTTGCTGCAACATCACACACAATTTGCCCTAGACATAACATCCCCAGTCAACAAATTGCTTGAGACACCGTTTTTCAATTCTTCACCATAATGCTTTTTGTAGATTCACAACCAACCGGCAGTATCATTATTACAGAATCATTATCATAGACCTTACGGTGACACTCCAGAAACAGAATACTTATGTATGACAAAGACCAACGCAGCAACACATTAAGCAACAACAATGTGAAAACATATAGGTAGACACCAAGCTGTACTGTGGGCAGAAAAGATGTGAACCTAAACTTTAGAAAATTTTAACAGCGTGATCAAAACAATTATTATAACTTTGGACATTGACATTCTCTCACTCCCCTGATCAGATTCTGGTGTAGTTTTTAACAAATTTTAATTTTAGCCCCTTGTGCAATTCAGGATAAACACTTGTGCAGATTTTCCTTTTGTGATAAATTAAAATTTGTGCAGATTATATTACTTGACCAACAAAATTTTAAATAAGAAGATGCCTGTTTAATTTCAACATATTTTGACTAATGTTTTCCAGCGCAAACGTAGAGAATTGCTTCAGAAGAAGATTATACAAATCCTACCTGAAACAGTTGCGCCATCAAATTAGAATCATTTCGGACGTGCTGCTGGAAGGCTGCAGGGTTCACTGCCGATCCATCGGGATTGAAGCTCAACTCATTGATAGAACCACTGCAATATTTCATAGTTACGCCATTAACATAATGCTGTTTTGGGTTTTTTGTTTTGTGTGGAGACAATGGGGTTCAAGGAGAGTTAAACCAGATTGAATACGGAAGAATGTAGATGGACATAATAAATTGGTCTCAGAATTATGATAAATTGACAGACCTAGAAGAAGAAAGTGAAACCATCATCACCAAATCTCCTTCGTTAACACCAAGAGCACTCAGTCTCTCAGTATTCCTCATCTCCTTCCCATTATACAACAGCTGCTGTTTCTGCAGCTCCACTTGTGTCTGCTCATACATTAACCCAGAAACCATAAGTTGAATTAATCATGGAAACATAGAGAGAGAGAGAGAGAGAGAGAGAGAAGAGTAAGTATCTGGATCTCAGACCTCGACCTCGAGCAGAGCTTTCAAGTTCTCAACCTGAGATTGAGATGAAATTAGACATTACACCATTATTACAGTCAAAAACAAAAGTTAACAGGGTTAAGGTAAGAGGATGAGAAGGGTTTACAGATTCGTCGCGGTCGATATCTATGTTGATGATCTGTTCATCGGGGGTCATGACAGTGATTCTCATCTTCTCCGATTGGATTCAATTCTGGCTTTCTCAATAATGTCGTCGTTGCTTTTGTTCTCTGTTTCGTACTGCCAAAGTTTTCTTTAGGATTTTGTTGACTGAGGTTTAATTTTAGATACGAATTACAATTGGGGGGGCCTTCTCACTTTTACCTGGGTCTGGAAGGGGAGAAAATATTCATTACACGTGATATGGCAAGTTGATGTAGTATAATTAATTAATAATATTAAAATAAATAAATAAATCTTATAAAAATTAATAACTAACCCGACACCTAAGTACATAACTTCCCGCTCTTTTTTTATGTAAGCTCAAGTGAGGTTTATCTTATCCATTTATAATTTTATTATTAGTTAGTTATATTAAGTTATCAATGGTTACGTAGTATCACTTTTGAATTAAATATTTATTCTTGAAAATTTAGAGATATCAAATTTAACGTTTTTCGTATCTCCTAATGCCCGGCCACTTTTGATCCTCACGAGACATGTTGTAAAGTCATTCAGAGTTATTCGAGTTCGAAAAAATAATCGACTCTGGTAGGCCCATAGGTTTAATAATTCCACTTGTTTACATCTGTAAAATATGGCCCACTGCTGCAATTCACAAAGGCCAAGCTTTAGATGCGTGCATTTGCGCATTATGATGCAGACATGTGAATTATCATATCATTCATTTAGGAGACCCACTTGGAAGATTTGTATTAAAATTTTATTTTTTATAAATATTTTAATTTTAGTGTGAATAATCCTCGAGATATAAAAATTACTTAAAAATAATATTGCATATCAAAAAACTTATGATTGATTACATGTAATTTGCCCATCCCAAAAAAAAATATTATTTTTACAATTTCATTATTATTATGTTAGAACTAGAGTATTTGTGAAAGATTTATCTTTCGTCACTTAATTCTAAAAATTAGTATGTTGAAAACTTCCAACCACAACAAAGCATTCACCGTAAAACAATCAAAATACCCACACAAAAAAATCGATCATCACACCAATTAAAACCCATTAAATTCTACACCACAATTGAAACAAAAAAAAAAAATTTGCACATACGAATCAAAACAAATCATAATGAATTCGGAAGGCAGGTATGTCGTAAAAACTCAGTTTCAGGAATAAGAAGATTTTAATAGAAAAAGAGAGAGAAAATCAATCCTAGAAAGGGGGAGGGGCTGGAAAACCCAAGAAAGGCCGTCCAGAATAACAATGGGAGGCTCCATGAACACTCGATGGCTCGCAATCATGCAATGTGTTCTTCAATTTGTGAAACCCATTCTTGAAGATCCCAAATCCAAACAACAGCCCGATCGCAATCACCACCAGGATCACGCATGTGCATAACATACAAATCTTACTCCCACAGCACATCTCTCTGAAACTTTGGATCTGAGAATGTTACAATGCAGATAGATCAAGACCTTTTGGTACTGGCAAGAGAATGGGTTATATAGAGTTTGGGTAGAGAGTAGTGTGGTTGGTGGGGATTGAAACTTGAAACTCTCTCTTTTCATCATGGCATTAAAAGCGGTCACTCTACGCTATGTTTTTCTGTAACGAAAAGCAATCAATGGGCAAAAATATAAATTCTCTTTCTGTCAGTTTCATTATCAAATGAATGCCGAATATGGCCCACTTATCTAAAGGTGATTTGTTTCTTCACGATCGATCAATGTTACGTCAATTTAAAAATTAGACTTGATAATCTCAATTATTTATTTTATTGGGACTCACTGCCTATTCAATAGTTGAAACTATCAAGTCTATTTTTTAAATCTATCTAACATTACTCAAATTCACTAATGCTATTAGGACATAATGAATTGTCACCAATAAAATGATACTGATATGTATTTAATGATGGGTTCTATTGTAGTATTAAATGAATTCATTATCATATCATTGGTAATAATTCATTATGTCTCTTAATTATGTCCATAAATTATGTTTCAATATCATTGCTCTCAAAAAATTATAATTTTTTAAAGATAATTTATAATTTTTTTGAGATTTAAATTATAACTTTTAAATGATATGATCAATTATAAAGGGTTATGATCAATACTGAAAGTTTATGATCGATCATAAATATTTGAAATCGGTGATGATTTTTTCTTAAATAATTACAATTTTTTTAAAAAAATTATAACCGGTACTAGATACTAAACCTTTTTGTTTCTTTTCAATACCATAGATTTTTCCTAAAATTTAAGCCCTTTCTTCCCCAGTCACGACAAGACAAAAAAGTATGGGGGTCTTTTTATGCCATCAAGATAAATCAAAGGAGATCAAACAAATTACTTTTTTTTGAATATTTTTGATGTGTCTATTAAAAGTTATTTTTTGATACCATTTTTTTGATTTTTTATCAATTAGAACATGATATTGTAAAGTTTTTTATATTCTATTACTTATATTTTATTACTAGTTATTCTCGGTGCGTGAAGGTACGGAGTAATAAAAAAAAATAGTAAACATATTTGTTTTCACATTCGAAATTAAATTACAAATATAGATAAGAGATAAATAAAATTTAAACACCTATTGTAGTGGAGAGTGAGCGGTGGTAGTAGTGCTGGGCAACAATAGTGATGGTAGGAGAGGGAGATGATTATGGTGGGTAATGCGACGACCATCATAGTGGTAGAAGTCGTGGGTGGTGGTGGCGGTGGTGGTGATGGGTGTGGGTGTGGGTGGTGGACAACGGTGATAATGGTTGACAGTAGTGGTGGTAGGACGACGACGATGGCGGTGGGCGGTGATGATGGTAGTGATGGGCGATGATGGGTGTTTTTAGGCGACAGTGTGATGGATGGTAATGAATGGTGGCGATGGTAAGTGTAGTGGGAGTAGGTGACAATGAGTGGTTACAGTAGTGGTCGATGATAGGTAGTGGTAGTAGGTGTGGTGGGGTAGGTGACAGTGGATGGTAGCAATGGTAGGTGACGATGGGTGGTGGTGGGTGTTGACGGTGGGCGACGATGATAGTGGAAGATAAAAGTAATAGTAATAAATATAAAAATAAGATGACGATGGTAGTGGGTGGTGGTCATGGACGACGATGGTAACAATCAGTGGTAGGTGGCGATAACGATGGGATAGTGAGGGTGGGGTAGGGTGAGGTAGTGACAATGGTGGTGGTGGGTTGGCGATGGAGGCTGTAGTTATGATGGTCACGGGAATGGTAGTGGGGCAATGAGGGTGATAGGGGTAATGGTGGGACTGTAACGGTGGTGGTAAGGTGCGACACGGTGGTGATGATGGTAGGGTGCAACGAAAATGGTGATGGGACGATAGAACTGGTGGTGGTGGTGCAATGGGGGTGGTAGTGGTGAAACGGTTCTTAGAAGCCTATTTTTCCTATTAATATTAGCCGTTAAATTAATTTTAAAGTAAAATTTAAAATAATTTTAATCGTGAATAATAAAAATTATTTTATTTATCTTTTAATATTTGAGTTATATTATCTTTTATTATATAAATTTTTAAGATTAATGATCACGAATAAATCAATACGAGATTATGGTCCACAAAAAAATGGTACATTACCACTTTGGCACTGTAGTGTTCTCCTTTTCCACATATCAGATTTTGATTATGTAACCCATTTAAAAACACATTGAAAGACAAAAGCCAACCAACAAAATTCAAAGATAGTTTAAATAATAATAGGAATCAGCCGTAAATTTAGATGTCTTGAATTTGAATCTTTCCAACTTCTTGGGAGTAGGCTATGAAGAATTTTATTTCTCATAAATATCTTAATTTCGGCGTAGATAATCTGCATTTGATCAAATCGAAAAAGAAATTAGCTGAGGTGCACATAAACTGACCCAAAATATCTCTTACCATTGAACTAAAAAAAAAAAAAAATTGCAGTGAGCATGTTACATTTGTTAATGGATTCAATTTGAGTTGGAAGTTGTTTTATCTGAATCTGGAATTTAATAAAATCCCCAATTGATAATTTGATCTGAATTTATGACATAATTGAGTTCAAATTTAGCAAATTATATCTAAATTCAACTCTATGGTATCAAATAATCACTTCAAATCACAATCACATTGAAAATGAAATAATATATTAAAATTGTTAGTCAAAAGTATGCAAATTCGTATCGAAATTCAATCCATTTAACGGTTATAAACATGCTAACAGTTTGGATAAAGGCCATTAATCCACAAGTGGTATCTTAAATAGGCCCATGTCTGGGCCAAATTAATTTGCCATATACTTATGGGCCGTGCAGCCCAACTATAATAATCCAATGGCATAACAATCACAACTAAGAACTATGCACTTTGACGGCCCATACCCAATTCACCATCAACGTCCTGGTTTTTTGAGTAAATATTGGGTGTAACATTTACACCATGCAATAATATTAAAGTGCTGTAATTATTCAATAAAAAAATTTATATAATAAAATACAATATAATTCAAATCTCAAAAGATAAACAAAATGACTTTTATTATTCGCGGTTGACATCTTTATAAATTTTATTTTAAAGTTAATCTGACAACTAATATAAACACCCCAAATTTAATAGAAAAAATAGACCCGTAGTGACTTTTTAAAAATGTTTTTAATAATTATTTCTCATAATTATTTGAAAAAAAAAATAGTGTTTGAAACTGCGTCACCACCACCATTACTACCCCTACCACCATCGTCCCACCACCATTGTCGTCACCACTACTACTATCGCCACCTTATCATACCCACCGCTCCACCACTACCACCACCATCATTACCACTATCACCGCCCCTACCACCACCATCACCATTACTACTATCGCCCCACCACTTCCATCGCCCCACTACCGCTGCCACACCCTACCATCATCGCCACTGTTGTCACACACCCATCATAACCCTTACCAATCCCCACGACCATCACAACTACCACCACCATCGTCAACCCACCACCATCACCTCCACCACTGTCACTGTCAATTGCTACCATCGTCGTTCATCACCATCGCCCACCACCATTATCATTTTATTCTTATATTTATTACCATTATCACCATCATCTCACTACCATTGTCACTCACCATCAGCACCCACCACCACTATTGTTGCCCATCGTCACCCACTACCACTCATTATCATCCATCACCGCCACCAGCCACTATCACCCACCCCTACCACACTTACCACCACTCCTCATCATCGCCCACCACTGCAGCCACCCCACCACACTTATCATCGTCGCCATTCACCACCACTCATCACACCGTTGCCTAGAAGCACCCATCATCGCCCACCTCCACCATCGTCACCGTCCACCACCACCATCTCCCATGACTGCCACTACTATAATTGTCACCCAAAACCCACAATCACTGTTGCCACCTCTGACTGCCACAACCACTATGATCGTCACCACCCACTACAACCATCACCGTCTCCCACCATAACCACTACCGCCCACTACCATTACCACTACCATCATTCACCCCATTACAATTGGTATTTAAATTCATTTATCTCTCTTCTATATTTGTAATTTGATTTTAGGTTTAAACACAAATATGTTTATTGTTGACTATTTTTTTTATTACTCTGTGCCTTCAGATACATGGAATAACTAGTATATATATAATAAAGTACAATACAATTCAAATCTCAAAAGACAAATAAAATGACTTTTACTTTTCATAGTTGAGATTTTTTTAAATTTTACTTTAAAGTTTATCCGACGGCTAATATTAACACATCAAATTTAATAGAAAAAATAGGCTCTTAACGATCACCATTATCACCACTCTTTCTCTCTACCGCCATCGCTACCGTAACCTTACCACCACCTCTTCCATAACAACTACCACCACCACCGTCGTCGTCGTCGCCATCACCACTGTTGCTACCCCACCACCACTATCACCACCGTTGCCCCCACCATCACCCGTACCACCACTACCCCCACCGCCCCACCATCACGACCATCATCATTGGCACCCACGACCGCCACTATCATAACCCGATTATCGTCACTCACCATAACCATTACCGTTTTCCATCACCACTACTGTCATCCACCATCACTACCACCGCTAACCCCCATTACAATCGGTGCTTAAATTCATTTATCTCTCTTTTATTTTTGTAATTTAATTTTAGATGTAAATACAAATATGTTTATTGTTCGCTATTTTTTTTATTACTTCGTGCCTTAAAATACAAAAAATAACTAATCTATATAATAAAATACAATAAAATTCAAATTTTAAAAGATAAATAAAATAATTTTTTCTTTTCACGATTGAGATCTCTTTAAATTTTATTTTAAAGTTAATTCAACGGTTAATATTAACCTCCAAATTAATAGAAAAAAATGGGCTCCTAAAGATGTGTTTGTAGTAATTTTTTAAAAAAATTTTAGAACTTACAACTTCTCATAAATAAGTTA
Organism: Ilex paraguariensis; assembly: GCA_963454935.2. Classification (NCBI taxonomy): domain Eukaryota; kingdom Viridiplantae; phylum Streptophyta; class Magnoliopsida; order Aquifoliales; family Aquifoliaceae; genus Ilex; species Ilex paraguariensis. The sequence goes on from CAUOFW020001814.1 coordinate 561,867, forward strand.
AAAAAAGTATTGTTTGGAACTATCTCACCACCAACATTACCACTACCACCACTCTCGCCACTACCACTACCACCACCCTCACCACTACCACTACCACCCTCACTGCCCCACCACCATCACCCCACCACCACACCACCCTCTCACCACCATCATCATAGCTGTCGCCACCATCACACCACCACCTCTACCATAACAACCACCATCATCACCATTGTCGCCACCCCACTATCACCACCACATTCACCGCCCTACCACCACCATTAGCATGGCGACCACCACCACCATTGCCACTCCACAACTACCTCTTCCACAACAACCACAACCTTACCACCACCATCCCCACTACTACCACCCCCATCGCTGCGCCACCTTACCTCCACCGTTACTATCCCACCATCACCCCTACCACCACCACAATTATCATTGTCACTCATAGTTGCCACTATCACAACCAATTGTTGTCTCCCGTCACCACTCGCCCTTACTACAATCAGTGCTTAAATTCATTTCTCTCTTCTCTATCTTTGTAATTTGATTTTGAATGTGAATACAAATATGCTTATTGTTGATATTTTTTTTATTACTTTGTACCTTTATGCACGAGGAATAACTAATCTATATAATAAAGTACAATATAATTAAAATCTCAAATGATAAATAAAATAATTTTCATCACCACCATCGTCGTTGCCACCACCATTGTCGTCGCCACCACCATTGTCGCTACTCCACCATTATCCCGCCACCACCATCCCCACTACCATTACCGTTGCTACCACCATCGCCACTGTCCCACCATTACCCGTACCACCACGACCCCTACGGCCCCACTACCACGACCATCACCATTTACCACCACCATCACAACTGATCATTGTCACTCACCACAACCGTCACCATTTACCACCACCACTACAGTCGCCCACCACCACTACCACCACTTGCGCCCACTACAATCGGTGTTTAAATTTATCTCTCTCTCATTTATCTTTGTAATTTAATTTTGGACGTGAATACAAATATGTTTATTGTTCACTATTTTTTTATTCCTCCGTGCCTTCAGACACGGGAAATAACTAATTTATATAACAAAGTATAATACAATTCAAATTTCAAAAGATAAACAAAATGACTTTTTCTTTTTACGGTTGAGATCTTTTTAGATTTTATTTTAAAGTTAATCCAACGGTTAATATTAACGCCCAAATTAATAGGAAAATGAGGCCCCTAAATGTGTGTTTGAAGAAATTTTTAAAAAATATTTTTAAAACTTATAATTTCTTATAAATATATTAAAAAAAATAGTGTTTAAAACTATCCCACCATCACCATTACCACTACCCCCACTATTACCATTACCACCCCCACACCCACCACAATCACCATCACCATTACCAGCCCTACCCCCACCGCCCCATCATTATCACAACTATCACTCCCACCACTATTATCACCACCACCCTCCCACCACCATCACCGCAGTTGTCGTCGCCACCTCTCCACTATCTGTACCATAATAACCATCATCGCCATCCCTGTTGCCACCCCACCACCACCACCACCATTGTCACTTCACCACTACCTCTTCCACAACAACCATCAACCCACCCCCACCATCCCCACTACCACTACCCCCACCTTACCACCACCTCTATCGCAACCTTACCACCCCTATCACTTTTCCACCATCACTCCTACCACTATCACTCTCACCATCATCATTACCATTGCCACTATCACAAATCGATTGTCGTCTCCCATCACCACTCGTCTTTACTACAATCAGTGTTTAAATTCTTTTTTGTTTCACCTATCTTGTAATTTAATTTTGAGTGTGAATACAAATATGTTTATTATTGACTTTTTTTTTATTACTCCGTTCCTTCAGGCACGAAAAATAACTAGTCTATGTAATAAAGTACAATACAATTCAAATCTTAAACGATAAACAAAATAATTTTCGCTTTTCACAATTCAGATCTCTTTAAATTTTACTTTAAAATTAATCCAACGGTTAATATTAACACTCTCAATTTAATAAGAAAAATAGGCTCCTAATGGTGTGTTTGGGACGACTTTTTATAAGTGTTTCTAGAACTTATAACTTTTCATAAGTATTTAAAAGAAAAAAAGTAGTGTTTGAAACCGTCCCACCACTACCACCACAACCCACATTACTATCACCACCATGCCCCTATTACCACTACCACCACCACTCCACCACCACCTCTGCCACGATAACCACCAACCCCTGGTTCTACCACCACCACTTATGCCACCCCACCACTACCACTACTACCACACCCACCGCTGCCTCCATTCTACCACCGCCACCACCACCACCACCACCACCACACCCACAACCCCACCACTATTACCACACCCATCGCCCCGTCACTACGCCCCACCACCACTATCGTCGCCACTTTACCACTGTCGTCATCCTACCACCATCGTTGTCTCACTATCACCCCTATTATCACCACCCCCATGACCATCACCACTACCACCACCCTTCGCCATGCCACCATCATCCCCGCCTCCACCCACACTATGGCCACTGCCCAACCTCCACCCCTACCACCTTTACCCCATTATCATTACCCCAATGCCACCACCATCGCCACCCACCACATATTATTATCATCGTCGTCCACGCCCACCACCATCGTCATTTCATTCTTATATTTATTACAATTACCACCATTATCCCACTACTACTGTTGCCAACCGTCAGTACCCACTACAACCATTGTTGCCTACAATCACCCATTACCACCCACCACCACCACCACTCGTCGTCTCCCACCATCACCGTCAACCACTGTCATCCATATTCACCACACCTAACACCAACCCCCCTTCATTGTCCACAATTGTCACCATCACACTAACCACCACCATCGTCGCCTCCATTTGCCACCACCCATCACATTATCGCCTAGAAGCACTTGTCGTCGCCCACCACCGCCATCGTTACTGTCCACCACCAAAACCCACCACCATTACTATACCTGTCGCCTACCACCTCCCACACCCACCACCACCACCCCCGTTACCCATGACTTCCACTACAACCATCGTCACCCAAAAAACCACCACCACCATCATCGTTGCCACGTACGCCACCACTACCATGGTTGTCGCCACCACCACAACCATCATCGTCTCGCAGCACCATCACTGTCGCCCACCACCAGTACCACCGCTCACCTCCACTACAACTGGTGCTTAAATTTCTTTCTCTTTCTTCTATATTTGTGAATTAATTTTGTATTTGAATACAAATATGTTTATTGTTGACAATTTTTTTTATTATTTTTTGCTTTTAGGCATGGGCAATAACTAATTATAAAATAAATAAAATGAGCCTCATTCATAGATGTGGTTATGTATTACATTGTTGAGTAGTTATAAATTTTTATGAAATTCATTTGCAAACTTATTTGTGGACGATTACATGGAATATTTTTTTTTGATTTTTTTCCTCCACATTAGGAAACAATGTCAACTTCACTTCTTTACCTAATCATCCTTTTTTGATCAAAAAAAAAAAAAATAGATAATCATCCTTCTACTATTTTTTCTTAAAACAACCTGAAAGTCCTCTGGTAAGAGCATTTCCAATAGAGATGTTAAATACTATATGCCAAATTTAAATTTGAAGGCTTATAAAACAATTTGACATATAACATATGATATTTTCACCTTTCACTCCAACCGATATAGTCTCGTTCTTGATCATATTTTGTATTTTTTTCCCCTTAATCTCAATTTATATTTAAAAAAAAAATAACACATCCAATACCAATAGAATATTACTGTATCTATTTGATGGCTTTCATATATTGAACAATTGTATATGGTATCATTATGCTATTGCCTATGCTATCATTTTAACCTTTTTTTTTCAGATCTTACACCTTTATCCATTTCATTGTCAGTGTTTTTACCCCTCTTTACACCTTGTACTCACCACGTTACAGTCACGTCATGAACTTTTGGTGGGGGGGATGAATGATAGATGTCTTATTCGAAACACCATGGGCCTTTGGCCTTATTCATGTGGGAAATTGCAGTTTTTTTACATCACCTTTGGGATTCTACTGAATATTGTTTAGAAGTTAACTATTTATTTAACCTACGACAATATCGTTATGTGAATCAAATCCTTAAATTATATTGTATGTCAATTTAATTCATAAATTATAAAATATGACCCGTCTATTAAAATTTATTGTTAATTTTGACAAAAACCTTTTAGACTATAGTTTAAGCATAAAGGGTCGAATGATGTGCAAGTGACTGTTTTTTTTTTTTTTTGGTGATTCAATGGTAAAGGGTATACAAATCAATTTATGTATACTTCGATTAATCTCTTATTTAGTCCAGTCAAAAATAAATTATTTATACCGAAATTAGAATATTTATAATTTGGGCCCAAAAAATTGCTAAGATATAAATCAGGATATCTAGATTTACAGTTTGTTTTTATTATTACTTGTCCAAGTGAGAGTAAATTTTGAATTTGGACGGAAGGGCAAAGACTAAATTGGTAAAAAAAAAAAAACATAATTAAATAACTTGATTGTCAGAAATTATATAGTTTAAAATCTAAATAGCTAGTTAGATTATAATAATATTACTTCTGATCAATCTTCTTCTTATTTTGGTCTACCAAAAGTCTTCCGACCTTCATTCACTACACTTGCTACTACCCATCAGGGCTTTTTGGTCGGATCTCAATCTTCAAAGGCCACTGTAACCCTCTCTTCCTCTGATCTATACATACATGTAAGGTCGAATATATATAGTCAATCTGATCTTTGTTTCCATAGCCATATACCCAATCGAATTTGGTGTTCATTAATGGCTTCACCTGGAAATCCAAATCAACCACCATTTGATGTGCACAAATTCTTCAAACCCACAGCACCAACAACGACGATAACGGCAAACCCTAATCCCCAAAACCCAAACTCTTCTTCACCATTCCCTCCCACTACTTATCCTCCACTCCCTTCTGCTTCTTATCCTCCACCCACCGCTGGCCCTTACTCTTACCCTCCTCAATCCTCACCTTTTCAACACCAACAATACCACCATATCCCTCAATACCCACCACCACAAGATAATCAGTTTGCTAACTTGTACCACCAGAGATCTATATCTTTTCCTACACCGCCTATTCAACCTCAATTTCCTAATCCCCAAAACCCTAACCCTGGTGCCACACTCATGGCTTTGTTAAGTGCCCCACCATCCACTTTTGAAGTTTCACAACCACCCACCTCGCCGATGCCCCCTATTCAGCCTTCCTCATCTGGGGGTTCCGATTTTCCGATGTCCCAAACTATTCCCATATTGGTTTCGGGTCCGAATGTCAATATTTCACCCTCGGCTCCGATGCGAATGCCGAGCAGTAAGCTTCCGAAGGGACGACATTTAGTTAGTGATCATGCTGTATATGATATCGATGATCGGTTCCCGGGTGAGGTGCAGCCTCAACTTGAGGTTACTCCAATCACCAAGTATGGTTCGGACCCTGGCCTTTTTTTGGGTCGTCAAATTGCAGTGAATAAGAACTACATATGTTATGGACTGAAACAGGGAGCAATTCGGGTGCTTAATATAAACACTGCATTGAGATCACTGTTTAAAGGGCTTTCTCAGGTTGGTGTCCCTGTGCCAAATGAAAATTTGTTTTTGGTATGTTGATGTTTTCATTTTGTTACAGCTTCATTGACTTTGTTTCATTGAAATGTTTATTTACTGTTTAACTAATAATGGATTGCTTTCTGATTTTGTTTTGATGGAAATGGTTCACAATCTAGCTTGAACCTTGTTGTAAAATGGTTTCATATTGTTCCATGTTGCAGTTTAAGGATTTTATATGTTTTGCGGAATGGAGGAACACATAAATTGTATGACTGGCGGATTCCCTTTACTGAGTACCTCATGCAGGTCTTTACTGCATGAAAATTGTGTGTGCGATTCTGAGGTGTCAAAACTTTTTGTGCAGATGTTGCTGTTGTTTAAATTGATAGTTAGGCATATTTCACCTTGCCTACTTCGCAATATCTCCTTCATGTACAGTTAATATAATTACTGGGGAGAATTTGCAGCTTTCTTTGGTCCTAATATGTAAAGAAGTGAACTGTTGAACATAGTCTCGAAGAACTCTAATTACTAACCTGGCATTCATACACATTGTGTTTTTAACTACCAAATGTTCTTTTACTTGTCAGGAACATTATAAATTATGAATGTACTTCAAATTTGGATATGCAAGTGATCAGAAACACAACTCTTAAGCATCAGACCAACTTATTTGACTAAGTTAAAACAATGGACTCCCGCTTCCACTTTTAAACCCCTTGTGTTTTGGCTGACCTCTGGACTTGCAATGCAATGGGCATTGTTAGTTTAATTATTTTTTAATAAACATTGTATGAAAACCAACTCTTGAATTGTCTTTTCTTTTCAATAATGGTTTTGTGTTTACAAACCAAGCTACAATATGAAGTTTCTATGCTGGCTTTAAACAATTTTTTCCTTTATACTGTGGCTAAAATACTTGAAAATTGAGGTGTAATGACAAACTGCTTCTTTTCGTGAAGATATTTAGGGATATTCATCGCTCTCACAAGTAATAACCATGGGTGACATGCAATTTGCTTTAAAAAATTGAAGACATATGATTCACTGAATAATCCATTTCAACTGTCTGGATGAATCATTAGAAATTATATTTTGCTTGTCCGCGTAGTTGTCACTTATTTCACTGATTTACTCAGCATAAGATGTTCAACTTCTTCATCTTTTGTTGGTCTTTTGATCTATGAGGCTAGATTCTTTTGTTTCTTTTCTATGATTAGTTAGATTATCATTATATCTGGAGAATGTGGTTTCACTGGACCGGACTACCAGTATTTCTCACTTTTGTGTTTTAATTCATCTTAGAATTGTTATTAACATCATTTTATCTCCTATGATATCTGTTGTAATGCAAACTGTCTAGGGGATCAGACAGATTTATTTGCGATGCTTGCTAAAATGCTGAATAGATACAAAAGGGAATGCCCAATATTTGTGTCTTCTGCTGATTAACATTGCAGAGTGCACCTATTCTTGAAGAAAAAAGAAAGAAACTTTTGATATTGTTCAGGTTTTATTTCGTTAACATATTCTACTCATTTATTAATGTGTATTACTCAGAAGGTGACAGACATGGCTTTTTTCGCTGAGGATGTTCACCTTTTGGCGAGGTATTGTCCTACTTTTCATTCATAAACTTCCTCCTTCTGGTTTGTCTTTGGTTTTGCTGATGCACTTGTCTGCAGTGCAAGTGTTCATGGGCGGGTTTATGTATGGAAGATTACTGAAGGTCCAGATGAGGAAGATAAGCCACAAATCACAGGAAAGATTGTCATCGCAATTCAGATAGTAGGAGAAGGGGAATCTGTTCATCCACGAGTTTGTTGGCATTGTCATAAACAAGTACTTATTTTTCTGATGTTCATCTAATTTCAATACTTGGACTTTGTTTGTATAGTGCTGTGTTAATTCTCTGGAAAGCTAAGTCATCTGATCGGTTCCTTATCTTACTTATTGTTGTACGCTCTCTTGCAGGAAGTACTTGTAGTCGGCATTGGAAAGCTTGTTCTGAGGATTGATACTACAAAAGTTGGAAAAGGTGAAGTATTTTCAGCGGAAGAACCTCTCAAATGTCACGTGGACGAGTTGATTGATGGGGTCCAGCTTGTTGGTAGTCATTCTGGAGAAGTGACTGATTTATCAATGTGCCAGTGGATGACCACCCGTTTGGTTTCTGCTTCTGTGGATGGCACGGTTTGTCTTTTTCCTGATATTCTTGCTTTTATTGTTCCCAAACTTGTTTGTGCAAACTTACATTCATAGTCTTTAAAGCTGCTTTTGTTAGACCTTTTTGAAATAGTCACTTATATGGACAGATAGAAGTTATTTTGTCTCACCTTATAATGGAAGCCACAAATCATTGAGTTCTATATGGTCTAGTTGGTGAATTTTTTTTTTGTTATATGTGCAGTGGTGGTTTAGGATTTATTGAACTTGTCATATTTTGTAAATTTTTCATTTTGGGGAAAAGGGGGTAGGAATTTAGTGGAGGTAGTTCTCATATAGGGTTTTGAGTGTAGAAGATGAAAGAGTTTGGTTATCTCAATATGGATATAATGTCAGATGGATGTACAGCATACATGTGTGACTCTATGATATAGAGTGGCTGGCGAAATCAAGGTTTTAATCATCTAAAGTGAAAACAAGCAATCATAGAGAGTGTGTAAGTTACAACACATAGTGAGTGCATAGAAGTTGCTGAAGCTAGATTCAATTTAAGATGTTTGCAGGGTTTTCTTTTTTGAGTTACTTCATGATTGCTTCTAGAATTGGTCGAGTCTTACATTCTACTTCTCGCAGCTGCATGTTTTTGTGTTTTTTTTAAGAAATATTATTTCATTGTAATTAGAATATAGTTACAAAAAGGGTGGGAATTTTCGACATGCCACACTACAACATGAAATTAGCGGATTAGAATTGATCATTTTTCGATACGAACACGAAACTGACACGATCTGCTAAAGGCGAACAATAAATGGGTTGAGCTAGTGTAAAAAATGAATAACCCAAAATTGACAAGTTTAGATATTGTATGCATAAAATACCAATTTTTTGTCATTTTTAGCAAGTAATTTTCATGAATCCTTGTAAAATACAAGGACTTTTTGACGTGTTTTTGCTCTTATAAATTTAGTGGAGTTTTAGTTTATGGAAAAACTATAAGCGTGGGTTTGGTAGAGTGATAATAGAGTCTTAATTTTAGATTTTTTATTTATGGGTTATATGGGTCAACTGGATCATGACAATAATAAACTGGTTGGGTTAGTGTTAGGTTATCTGGCACAATTAATTAAATGGGTTTTGAGTTAGGATTGACTAGTGCTCAACACGAACCCATACTAAAATGACCCAAACATGAATTGACTGGACATTTCACCCCTAAATACACCTTACTGTCACCAAATTTATGGTTTTATCATCTAGCTATGAAGCACGGATGCTTCGATCCGGGTGATGTATCCGCATCTGTATTCGATAAATATCATATACTAATATTCATTGGATACTTGCAGATACATATGAGATATTATCAACATTATTGGGTAATTAATAAAATATTTATCATTGTTGGATACTTGTTGGATTCACCTTGGATACACATATTTCTACAGTGAATACATTCACCTTATACTTAGTGAGGTGGATTGTGTAGAAACCATGAATCATTCAAATGAGGATTACTTGTTGCAAGATGTTTATTTGGACATGCATCACATATGTCACAAGATTTGTGAATTGTTTACAATTTGTTTGGCCTAAATAAAAATTGTGATGGTCTATGTCAAATGCAATGAAGTCTATTGCAATTAAATGTCGAGTAAAAGTTGAGAACTATCCAAGGATGACACATATTCTGCATTGGAATTATATAGAACATTTGATTCTATGTATATCTTGCTTTAGTTTGGATGTGTTTTATCTTTCAATCCCTCATATTTCTAGTATTGTAATAACATTCTATAATATACATACATGCGTATCCTAGATGTATTCGTATCCTACTTTTTATGATTTTTTCGTATTGTCATATCCAATTCGTGCCGTACCCGTATCCCGTATTCGTATCTATGATTCCTAATCACCTAGCATACATGTACTACTGTTATCTCATAATAAAACAGGGATTCTCTCCAAGTTTTACCATATGAGATGAAAGATACCTTATTTTGACAGGCTGTATGTATGCTTTGTTATGTAACAGATGCCCTTTCACTTTCCATTATGCATACATTTGCATGCTATTTGGTAAATACTTTCTTTTTGAACCTTTTTACTAACTTATGCGTGTGTGTCTTTTCCAACAGATAAAGCTATGGGAAGACCGAAAGATTCTACCTATTGCCGTACTGAGGCCACATGATGGTGAACCTGTTAATTCGGTTACATTTTTTACTGCCCCTCTCCGGCCAGATCACATCGTACTTATCACCGGGGTACTTTCTATTGGAAAAGATATATAATTTCTTTTGGTATTTTCAGATAGTATATCTGTAATCATGCTAGTTTGGCTTGGTTGTTTGATTTCTGTCACTGGATAATAGCCTAGCATTGCTAAATTTTTTTTTTGTTGTGATACTGGCATGATGGGATTATTTGGGTGCCTGCATATTTGCTTCTAGGTTTATCAAGTTCATAAAATTAAAATTCTTTTCCAATACGCATTCTTAATGCTTATTTTTTTCATTAGTTATGTTCATTTGGTTTAACTGTTGATAGCTGTTTGCAGGGTCCACTGAATCGGGAAGTAAAGATCTGGGCATCGGCAAGTGAAGAAGGCTGGTTGCTTCCTAGTGATGCCGAATCATGGCAGTGTACCCAGACACTGGAATTGACGAGCACAGCAGAAGTTCGAGTTGGAGAGGCATTCTTTAATCAAGTTACGCCCTTGTCTCAAGCAGGTCTGCTCTTACTAGCAAATGCCAAGAAGAATGCCATATATGCAGTACACTTAGAATATGGTCCTCACCCAGCTGCAACCCGCATGGATTACATAGCAGAGTTTACTGTCACTATGCCAATATTGAGTTTTACTGGGACAAGTGATCTATTAGTCAATGGTGAACAAATTGTTCAGATTTATTGTGTCCAGACACAGGCTATTCAACAGTATGCTTTGGACTTATCCCAGTGCTTGCCACCCCCATTGGAGAACCTGATTTTGGAGAAGTCGGAGTCAATTGTTAAATTTAATGCCCCTACTCCCCAAGAATTCTCTACTTTGGAGCCATCTGGAAGCAAACCAAATGAGATACCTTTAGCTAGTTCAGCACCTAAACTCTCTGTACATGAAAGTAGCTCAGAGAGTGCTCCTACAGTGATACATATTATGAACTCTGCTGCTCTTGAAACATCCACTTCACAAGAATTTGCTATGGAGTCTAAACCCACTTCTTTGCCAATGATAATCAATGATACTAATAATGCTAATACCACCTCACCTCTCCCTTCGAGTCCAAGGTTGTCTAGAAAACTCTCTGGGTTTAGAAGTCCATCAAACACCTTTGAGCCAGGTTCCCCACTCAGTGATCGTGGTGGAGATCATAAAATTATCGAGCATTCAGCTGATAGGCCAATTGATAATGTTCAAACAAATGTGTCTGATGTCCTTTCCTTGAATGATGATTTAAGGAGTGATGGAAATAAGTTTGCAAAAGATGAAATGTCTACTGATATTAATCATCCAGTCAAGTTCATGCACCCCACTCATTTGGTAACTCCTTCTGAAATATTGATGTCGAATTCATCCTCTGAAAGGAATCATGTTGTTCAGCACATGATTGAGGAAGACCCAAATATTCAGGATTTGACTATTAACAATCCCTCACAGAATTCTGAGGTGGAAGTCAAGGTCGTTGATGAAACAGGATTTAGCCAAAATAACGAAATTGGTTCTCAAGGAGGACTTCATGGTCTTGTTTCAGAAAATAAGGAGAAATCCTTTTGCTCTCAGGCTTCAGATCTCGGCATTGAGATGGCTAGGGATTGCCATGCCTTGCCAGCTGAAACTTATGTTACAAAGGAATCTAGGCAACTTGATGGGGATAGAAGAAGTGATGCAGTGGACCAATCTTTAGGTACCGAGAATGATGTCCCTGACTCTGCAAAGGATGCATCTGGACAGGTTATAGGTTCAGCAACGCCTGCAACAGTTGCACAACCACCAGCCCCAGTAACAAAAGGGAAAAAACAGAAGGGGAAGAATACTCAAGGATCAGGTCCATCTTCGCCATCGCCTAGTGTTTTCAATTCGACAGATTCTTCCAATGATGCAGGTGTTAGTTCTAGTATCCCCTCTGTGGAAGCTGCTTTTGCCCAAATTCTATCTATGCAGGAGACACTTAATCAGGTGATTCCTTTGAGTTTAGCATGCAACACTTCCCTCATGCTTCAGTTGTAGTTGATTGTGTAATTGTTTGCAAGGTCCATAGTTGACTAAAGAGATCGACTTGGTGAGACTTTGTGCTTGGTTTTTTCAAATTGTTATCGACCCATCTAGTTATTTTTGTGTTATTCGTAATCTTCCTGCAGTAGACATGTTATTTTATTCATTTTTTTTTCATCATTTTTGAAACTTTTTGTTGGCATACAACTAATTCATTTGCTTAGTTGGTGATAGGTTTATCATTCTTGTATTTTTTTGCTGGGCCTGTGTAATTTTCTGTTAGGGAGAAGTTCTGATTTCCTGTTGTTAGTAGTTAGTACCTCTTTTCAGCATCATGCTATAGTCATGTGGTTCTGACCCTTCATTAGTTTCTGGCCTTATCGTTCACGGATTGAAAATAATGGAACATCTCCTTTGGTTCCTTGCATATTCATCTGTGCTTGTTGTTGATATAATGGAGTGTTGCCATATTATTCTGTGTCTTACAGTGGCAATCTATTAACATGTCAGCGAATAAAACTAGGTTTTAACTTTGTGTAGTATTTGCTATTATCATGTTATGTTTATCAGAATGTACCATGCACATTAACATTTGTTTGTATAGTTACCCATCTCTTTACAAGTTTTGCTACTTATTGCAGCTTGTGACCATACAAAAAGAAATGCAGAAGCAGATGACAATGACGGTTGCCGCCCCAGTTACCAAAGAAGGCAGAAGACTTGAGGCAGCTCTAGGCCGTAGCATGGAGAAAGCTGTCAAGGCTAATGCTGATGCTCTATGGGCTCGTTTCCAAGAAGACAGTGTAAAACAGGAGAAGTTAGCACGGGACCGCACGCAGCAAATAACAAATTTGATTACTAGCTGCCTGAACAAGGATTTGCCAGCAATGTTGGAGAAAACTATGAAGAAGGAATTCGCTTCTGTTGGACCAGCTGTGGCACGCACGATTGCACCAACTATTGAGAAAACAATATCTACAGCTATTGCAGACGCTTTCCAGGTTAGCATTGTGAAGATGCGAGTCCTGCTAGAATGTAACCATATTGGGATCTAATTCATGCTATTTGATGCAGAGAGGAGTTGGCGATAAGACAGTCAATCTACTGGAGAAATCGGTTAATACTAAACTTGAAGCTACTGTTGCAAGACAAATTCAAACACAATTTCAAACTTCTGGCAAGCAAGCTCTTCAGGTATGCGTAAGGTCACAATGAAAATGTAACTAAAGCTATACCGGTTTCTAGTGAGATGATAATTATAATTGCTTGGGTCATGTTTGTTGAGGTTTTTCCTGATCAAGAGTTGATGGATTTTAAGGTGTCCTGTTAAGATTTGAAGTGCTTCTATTGATGTGTAGTGCCTCCTTTATTACTCAGATATAGTGAGTTTTGTAAATGCTTTTACTTGTTTTTTCTGTTCTTTTATTTCCATATATTTGCTACTTTTTGGGTGGAGCCCTTACTGTTTTGTCCAATACACAGTTATTGGTTTTTTGTCTATGTTTCCCCAAGCTTTAATTTTGTGTGTCTGTTACACTTTCTTTAACATATTTATATGATGATTTGAAGACTTAAGGAGCCTCTCTGCGTGTGTTGTGAGTGTGGAGACTTTGACATGACCTGACATGATTTTCTACATGAATATGAAAACTTCTTAATCTAATAGAATGGGCCATCAAATCTGTCATGCAGGAAGCATTGAAATCTAGTTTGGAATCTTCGGTTATCCCTGCCTTTGAGATGTCATGCAATGCTTTGTTTGAACAAGTTGATGCCACATTTCAGAAAGGGATGGTTGAACATACAAGTGTGGCTCAGCAGCAATTTGACTCCACGCATTCATCATTGGCACTAGCTTTAAGAGTATGGAGTCCTAACCACTGATAGTCCTGTTTTTACCTGATTCATGTTGAAGATCTGTTGGTTGTTATTGTCTGCCTGCCTGTCTTTTTCCTGCTTTCTTGGCTTATTATATGCTATCCATATGACTTCCAACATCCAATGTCGAAATGATGTATGCAGGATGCCCTCAATTCAGCATCATCAATGACCCAATCTCTTAGTGGTGAATTGGCTGATGGTCAAAGAAAGTTGTTAGCTCTTGCTGTTGCTGGGGCAAATTCAAAAGCAGTTAACCCTTTGGTTAGCCAGCTGAGTAATGGATCTTTGGGTGGTCTTCAGGATAAGGTTTCTCCCATTTATCCTTACTTGTAGGGTTTCTGCAAGGAAGCTATAGCCTTTAATTTTTTTACTTTTGTTTCCTCCTTTGGAGAGAGACGGGGGGGGGGGGGGGGGGGGATAAATAGCTTATAAAATTATAAAGTTGGACCTCAGCTGTAAAATGCTTTTTGTACCCACAGCCCCATTCTGACTCAAGTGTTTACTGTTTATAGATTGAGGCACCTTTGGATCCAACAAGGGAGCTATCTAGATTGATATCCGAATGCAAATATGACGAGGCTTTCACTGCTGCTTTGCATAGAAGTGATGTTTCCATTGTATCCTGGTTGTGCTCTCAGGTATGCATTGTGTGCAGCGTTTTAATTTGCATAGCCACGATAAGGATTGAGCCTCCGGTGGCAAGACCAGCTTACAAAGGAACTTTTCCTTCCCACAACCAAAAAAATTAAACAAAAAACTTAAAAAATAAAATAAAATCACGAAGAAGAAGAAGAGATGCCACCAAAATTTAAAGTAAACAGAGAGAGCAGGAACAAAAGCAATACTACAGCACTGCCTTGTGTGGTGTGAGCTATACCGATTTGGGGCTGGGGACTGTTTGCTGCTATACATTTCTTGTGTAATAATATGATAAAGGAAGTTATTCATTGGAAAAGTAAGGGACAACCATATGCTCCCTTAACAAATATTTGTGAATGCATGCAATTTTACCTTCCCAAGGAAGCAATGTTTGCATAAATGAAAGGCTTGAGCTTATTCCTGTATGGTGATCTTATGTTGTCAAGTCTTTAACTTCAGCTGATGGTTTGGACTTGAAATCAGGGTCTTAAATCCAGGACGACTTAATCTTGGACTTCAAGATATGGTGGACTCCAATTAAAATCCAAAAATTAGCTTTTGTGCAATTTGATTGGAATTCGGAGCTACATTTTCCTACAATCATGTTTTTTCTCTGGTTTAGAAGTACATTAAATAATTTCCAGTTTTCCACTCATTTCATCCCAAAGTTATTCCGTTGTAAGGCTTGAGTTTTACTATTTGAATGAGTATCTCTTTTTCCGATGAAAAAAGATATAACCTTCTGCCACTTTATGCTGAAATTTTTTGATGAACTTCCTAGTTTTGTATGCAGCTGACTTGATTATGCATGTGTTTTATTCCCTGCTACTGTTTTCTACCAGGTTGATTTACAGAGGATCTTGTCGACGAATCCTCTACCATTAAGCCAAGGCGTACTACTTTCACTTCTGCAGCAGCTGTCTTGTGACATCAGCAAAGATACACCCCGAAAACTGTCCTGGATGAGGGACACGGTAGTTGCCATAAACCCATCTGATCCAATTGTTGCAATGCACGTGCGACCCATCTTTGAGCAAGTTTATCAGATACTAAACCATCATCTTAGCCTTCCCACTGCGACGAGTGGTGAGGTGTCAAGTGCCCGCGTTGTCATTCACATCATCAACTCCATGCTGATGGCTTGTAAATGATTCCTTTACCGATTGATGAGTCATATGGAGTGGTGGGGAACTCGGAAGGTTTGTACAAAGCTGTAGTAATTGTTGAGTGGGTACTAGTAAATGTGCAGAGACAGTACTTTCTTCTTAAATATCTGAATTCTCTATCTTTTTCTTCATTTTTGGTGGAAGTTGAAGTCTGTGAAATATCTGAATTCTCTTTTATCTTTTTCTTCATTTTTGGTGGAAGTTGAAGTCTGAAATAGTTGGGTTGTGAGTTTTAATATATTTTTCATTCCAAGTTTTTGGTTGATAAGAAGTTTTTGTATTCGTGCACCTTAAAAAGCCATCGTTTTCTTGATCCTTCATTCATGTCCAGTGCGACATTCATTTGCTTAATTGTATTGCGTTTTTAATTGCTAAAGTTGGTTATCTTTTTTTTTTTTTGACTGGTTAGAAAGGGGGAGTGGCAATTAGTAAGTAGTAACTTCTCTTAGACAGACGTGATTACAAGGATTTCTCACTGTGAAGTGTGGTTTGAAATTATACCTATTAACTTGGAAAAGCACAACTAAAATCAAAGAGTAAATGGAGACGGGACAATTATAAATGGATACTATTTACTCTTAGACCAATGATATTGCTAAAGCTGGTAAATAATACTATTAACAGTAATAATAAGGAGTGGTGTTAGTTCCTCTTGGGTTGGATTAATGGTATTGCATTTTTCTATTAAGGAAGATAACACAATTTTTTACTACTTATCCGACGTCAACAACAGATGTGATATTATTACTTTAAATTTTATAGTACGTTCAGTCGAACCGATTATTACTTGTCGAATGGCATTCATGACATGACGTATACAGCCCAGTTTTTATCCAATTATTTATTAAATTAATAATATCTATTACATATTTAATAACTTTGAAGGGATTTCATATCCCACATCCTCCAGAAATTTTTGGATAAAAAAAAAAACACAATGAATGTCAAAAATAAAGAAAAGATATATATATATATATTTACTCTTTCCTGAGGGGGAAAAAAGGAAGTCAAAAAAAAAAAAAATCGTCGGGAAATTTACACGAGTTCTCTTCCGTTCATTGCCCCGTGAAATATATAATGTGTACACGTGTCGTATCCATCCTACCAACACTGATCCGTCTCCCACCTCCGGGTCGAGTAATACCCAAACCCATATGAGTGACCAAAAGATCGCACCCCCGAACCAGAACCAATACTCAACGTCAGATCGTAAATCGCCCTGGTGGACGGATCAGACAGCGTAGCGTAAGCGTTATGGATCTCTATGAACTCACGCCCGTCCGATTCCAACGATTGCGAAAAGGCGTCCGGGTGGTACAGCTTGGCCAAGCTCCTATAAGCCGTTTTGATCTCCGTAGGCGACGCATTTCGCTTCACTTTCA
Organism: Ilex paraguariensis; assembly: GCA_963454935.2. Taxonomy (NCBI): domain Eukaryota; kingdom Viridiplantae; phylum Streptophyta; class Magnoliopsida; order Aquifoliales; family Aquifoliaceae; genus Ilex; species Ilex paraguariensis. The sequence goes on from CAUOFW020001814.1 coordinate 578,975, forward strand.
GCACTTCGTAGAGGTTTGATTGATGTCTCCTAGTCGCCACCTCCGATGCCGCCTCGGTGACGGCCGCTAGAATTGCTGATTTAGCAGGATTTCGTCCGGCGAACGACATTTTCCGGTCAGATCCTGCAACTGCGGCGAACGATAAGCTATTTTCCGTGGAAAATAGAAGGCATGTTGCAGAAGGAAGGGATAGGGTTCCGATCATTGAATTAGGGTTCTCGAAATGAGAGTATAGATTGATTACGGTTTGGAAAATGAGACCCGCTGGATTATATAAAGGAGGTGGTGTTCTTTTAGAAATATGAAAATAGTGGGGTCCATTATTGCTTTTTTAGCAGTTTCTCACTTACTCACGGTTTTTGAGGCAGGAAACCTGGGGCTGACATGGCACCTAGACATCGTTTGTTTCTAGAAGAACTGTTCCTTTCCGGCTTTAGCCGAGCCTTCAATTGTCAGCTGCAGCTTGCACAGGATAAGACTGGTGTGGTGTTGTTGCTGCTTGAGAAGTCTTGGCTTGAAATCGGCTTCAACAGCCCAGCCGGACACCTCAGCTACTAGAAGCCTAGAACTCAGGTATGGCAAGTCAATTCCCATAGTACCATTCTTTTTCTGACTATTTTCGTGAATTTTTAGTTTTTCCATGTTGTTATTTATAAAAATTATTAAATTCACACATTTCAATATAAATTAATAAAAATATTAATTTTATAAAAAGAGAAATAAATTTCAGAAAAATGTTATTTTTATAAAAAAATTCTAAGTAAAATAATTAAGAAAAAAATTAATTAAAGTACGTGTAAATTGACTTAGACATCTTTAATCATTGAAAAAAAAAAAACAACAATCACCGGTAGGATAAAGCTTGCGTGTGGAGACAAAGAAAAGCAATTGAAAAGGCTTCTGGAAGCCTGTTTAGGAGTAGAGTTGAAGTAAGGGACCGCCCAATCAATCAAACAACATAATTGATAATTTAATCCTATTTTTTTTGTAGCAAGCACTAATAAGGTCGCTCCACTGATAGGGGATTGAAAGTAATGCTCTACCATTAACTCATTATTTTAATGAATCCATGAAAAAGTGGAAAATGAAGGGTATATTCGTATTGATATTGATATTGATATTGATTGAATCAAAATGGAAGAAAAACAGATGATTGGTTGGCATTATTTTTTATATTATAATTTCTTTTTGGTCAAAGGTGTTACAATGTAGTTCAAATAATAAATCTAGACATCATGAATTTGAATCTTAACAACCCTTGAGACATGATCATAAAAGATTTATATCTCATGAATATCTTAGTTTCGACATAGATGATAAAATTTGACTTTAACTAGATTAAAGAAAAAATTAATCGAGATACACGTGGACTTGTTTTGCCATCATTTTTTGTGATAACATCTATCTAGAACCGATGTCGTGTGTTTGGCGAACAAATGTGTAATTTAACTGAGTGATACTACTTGGACCACATTAAGCGGCGTTTGGGTTATATGTGGACTCAACCCAACAACATCTTTGGACCAAATTAACGAGCATCACTGGCCATAGTTTTGTTGATGAACAATCAATCCCCTTTGAATGGGCAAATATGCTGTTGGGTTGAGAGGTGTATTCGTTGGTTCAGAATCTTTGAATCTGAAATGCTTAGTGGGCCGGCCGTATTTGGATTACAGATAGTTGAAACTAAAGTTTCCGACAGATGATTGAAGCCCAAGTTGAAAAATATTCTACGAGCGTCCTCCCATGAAAGTGTTTTAGGATTTATGTTGATGAGTGAGAGAGACTATTTTGAACTCTAATGACGCATTGACACAATACAACAGGTTAGATTTAACTAGGTATTAATACAAATTTAAAATGAAACGATTGCTAATATGAATAATAAATGCTTGACTCAATATCAAACACAAATAACCAAAACTTAACATGTATAATAAATATGAGAATTTTTTATGAAAGATTATATATATAGTATAGATTTTGAAGAGAATTTTTAATTCTATTATATGGATTTGATGGAATTCTAGTTTAGGTGAAAACCATGGGTGGTGGATTTAGTTGAGAGATACTAATATTCTTAGCTTTGGTTCTTATTAGTGATTATATAGGTTAATTTGACACAACACAGGTGTAGATGAGGAGGGGACAACGAGGACCATAAAATTTAACGGGGGAGTGATGACCATTAAGGCTAATGGTACATTTATGCACTGTTTCATGCGATAAAAAAATAAAAAAGATGAAAAGTTAGAGAAATAGATAAAAAATTATATTCGGTATAGAAGGAAAATAAAAACGATGAAAAAATTGATGAATTAATTTTTTTTCTAATTCACCAAAATTAAAAGGAAAGTGGATGAAAAATTAATTATTTATGTTAAAATATATATTATTTATCTAAGTATCATTTGATATATATTATATATTTTTAAAAAATTAAAATAAAAAAAAAATTTCATCTTACCAAACACAGAAAAAAATAATTATTATTATTATTTTTATTTTTCATCAATCTTATTAAACATAAAAAAAAATATATATATTATAATATTATTTTTATTTTTCTTATTTAACGGATAAAAAATATATCCATACTACTTTTTCATAATTTTTTGTTCAACCGAGCATTAAGCACGCCTATTTATAAGGGAGAATTGGCATTATTGGAGCTAGCTAAGGTCAGTAGTAAGTCCAAAAGTCACCAGATTCAGAAGGTAGCTCACATGTGATGGTGTATGTGTCCAATCGGAAAGGACAAGATTAGGTGCAGGGCCACGTTTGGTAAACTAATTGTGTTCACGGGGGGGGGGGGGGGGGGGGGGAGATCTACCAAGGCAGAGTTTGGGGCAAACAGACGATGTGTTTTTGGCTTTGTAGGTACACAAAGTTGGACTATGTAGTTTGGTGGAGAATCACATCATGTTATTTCTGTCACAAAAATAAAGTAATTAGCATGTGGGTGGGTTCTCTTGTGTTGTGTTCTTCGATGCAGTATACCCGTCCTACTGGAGTAAATATTAGAGACATGTTTGGTACGTGGGTTTGGGGGAAGGGGGGATTTGGATCTTGGATTGGGATTAAACTATCTTAAATTTATATTTGACAACTATGTATTTAATTTAGGATTTGAAACTTGATTCGGTTATGAAACCACATGCTTGAGTTTCATGAAATCCAAGGGATAGGAGGGGGGTTTCGTATGTATACGGGTTAATGAGTTTAATATACAAATAATATTTATATCTCATATATTTTATATACTCCATATATATAAATTGATTAAGGAGCACAATAATTATTTATATATAAATATATTATCATAATATTCATATATTCCTGCGCATATCAAACATGAGTATGAATAACATTGAATATTAAATTCCATCTTTGAGTCAAATTCAGGTTTGGACAAACCAATTCAAACCCTTCCCAAAAAACATACCAAATAGGGCCTAGGAGTAATAACGGCACCATTTAATAACAAATTTGGAAGTAGAACTGATAATCGAACTGAGTTACTTGAGTTTGGTTTGTTTTAGACTCTAATTAAAAAAAACAAGCTTAAAAGTTTGGCTCGAACTCGATTCCTTTATGCATGGTTGTTATTTCTTGACATAGATACGATGGTTACTAAATTAAATGAGGTCTATTTGTTTATATATTGATTTATTAGTTATTGTATGTGTTTGAAGGCACAGAGTAATAAGAAATGATAAATAATAAACATATTTGTATTCATATTCAAAATCAAATCACAAACATAGAGAAGAGATAAATAAATTTAAACATTGATTTGTAATGGGGGTGAGAGGTGGTAGACGACAATGGTGGTGGTAGGAGACGGTGATGGTTATGATAGATGACAATGATCGTGATGGCGGTGGCGGCAGCGGCAGCGGCAATGACAGTGGAAGTGGAAATGGTGGCGACGGTGGGGATGGCGGTGGGACAGTTTCGAACACTATTTTTTTTTAAGTATTTATGAGAAATAATTTCTAAAAATATTTGTAAAAGTCACTCAAAACACACTCTTAGGAGTCTATTTTTTATATTAAATTTATGGTGTTAATATTAACCGTTAGATTAACTTTAAAGTAATATTTAAAACGATATCAATTGCGAATAACAAAAATTATTTTATTTATTTTTTAAATTTGAATTGTAATCTGTTTTATTATATAAATTATTAAATTGGTCATACTATATAATAATACTAATATTGTATCACGGCGGTGAGAGAATAAATGGGGTTTCTGGTGTATTGCACACTAGTTTTGCAGTATAAAAGAAAAATTGCAAACTAGCAAAAATTAGCCATGCTGTATTTTATTTATGTAACCTTAGTAAATGACAGTGTTCAGAAACCGTCCATGAAGCAAGCAAACAATCGGTTTCCACATTGATTGTCTGTCGAGTGATAGGTAGAAAAAGATCAAATACTGATTTGTGGTCGGAGGAAAAAGCGTTACCCATCTACCTCCACTCTTTAAAAACATTGGGAAAGAATGCTGGGTAGCTCGAAAGTGAGGGATATTCAAATGCTAGGTACGATGTGAGCTGTTTCTTTTGTCCTCGTCAAGGCCCATCCTGATTGATGTGGCGACACGCATGCTTGTAATGCTGACTCACTCACACGTCGTCTCCTGCACTAATCCAACTAAGCCTTTATCATGGGCAGTTCAAAAAACCTTGTTTCCCGTAACCCGTAATTAGGTCTCTTAATGGTTCGAATGAAATGAGTTTATGTTTAAAAATATTTTGTATATACTTAAACGAATTGTATCGATTTTTTTTTTTATTAATTTCACTTGTACTTATTTTATTTATTACTATAGTGCTTCATGAGAGCATGTACAATTATTTACCTTTGAATCAGAACTGTCAAACATTACGATCACATTAAGTTATTGCAGCCTGATTATTTAAGGACCACATGCAATCAGAAAGTTTGTTGGTGATTTGATATCGGCCTTTTTGCCGTCAAATTAACTTTTACATTTTCTAGCGTTAGGCGGTGACCAGGTACATTGCATTATGTATGGCGTCGATTCAGACTACACAATCTAATTTTTATTTTATTTTTATATCGTATAAAAAATAATACAAATAATAATTTTTATTATGAATCAATTTAATAGAATAATCATTTAAGTAAAATTATTTAATATCAAGGTTACCAAAAGTTACCAAAACAACGTTAAACATCTCTAGTTCCTTGTATATGGTCAGTCGGCCGCCATAAATAAGAATATTTTGTTTGAGACGATCAAGGCAGGCTTGGCCAGGTTCTCACGGAGTCCGACGTAACTCCAACACCATACAGCACATGCGGCCGCCACTCCGATAACGGTGATAATTGAGTCTAATTATTTAAATTTGATTTAAATAATAATTAATTCACGTTTAATTCTTGTTTTAAACGAATTAAATTTATATAATTTTATTTAAAAAGCGAATAATTTTCAATTTATTTCTATATAAAATAGACAAAATTATAAATATTAAAGTCGAACTTATTTTTTTGTTAAACAAGTTTAAATATGAATGATTTTTAAGACTCGCGAAAAAATTTGGCTCGATTCAACGACGATGACACACTGCCCAACAACGTTCCTTTACTATAAATACCCACCCTCACATTTTTTGGGACCTGAGAATTCTTCTCTGGGTTTTCTTGTACTCTTAGTGTTGTTGTTTCTCTGGTCTGATCTTCAAATAATCACCTGAGAAATGACGATCGGAGCTGGGATATCTGTCGGCGATGGGAAGCTCAACGTGTTGGGAAACTGCATTCTTACGGATGTTAAAGATAACATATATGTGACGCCGGCCTCCGGCGAGAACTTAACAAACGGCGCTTTCGTCGGCGTCCGGTCCGACCAGAATGGTAGCCGCAGGGTCTTCCCTGTTGGAAAACTCGAGTATGTTGCTCCTTATTATTATCATAGAGAGCTATTTTTCTTCTTTTAAATTTTGTGGGTCATCTTCTGCGGTGTTAATGATTTATTCTAGTTTTGATTCTTCGTTAAGAATCATGACATGCAAAAGGGACCATGAGCTTCAAATGGGTTTGACTCTTCGGGGAAAAAAATTAGAACTTCGAAATGTGGTCTTGGGTTGTTAATGGGTTTATGTTTTTTCAGCTTCTAGTGATTATTTCCAACAACATTTTTTTGGTTCAATATTCTGGACTTGCACCTCCACTAATTTCTTCCTTGGTCGATACCTATGTCACAGCTAGTGTATTAACAAAGGATAAATTCCTCGTAATCTTGTGACGAGGGATTATCAAGATTCGAAATCAGGACGACAGTTTATAGTTCGTCCCATTATTTCCAACTATAATGCGGGTTGAGTCTGTAGTTTGAGACACTTTCAAATTTTAAATGAGTTGGGGTTGGATCTTTAAATGAAAGTTGATATGGGTTTGATATTTGGTGTTGATTTGCAGGGGATTCCGGTTCATGTGTGTTTTCCGGTTCAAGTTGTGGTGGATGACACAGAGGATGGGCAATTGTGGCCAAGATATACCCTTCGAGACCCAATTTTTAATGGTGGAAGGAAAAGATGATTCACATTTTGCTGAAGATGGTGTGGACCAGTCTGCATTGTATATAGTTTTCTTGCCTATTCTTGAGGGGGATTTTAGGGCTGTTCTTCAGGGGAATGCCAATAATGAGTTGGAGATCTGTTTGGAAAGTGGTATATGAATACAATCATTTTTTTCATTAAAAAAAAAGTGATTATTTTTGTTTTGTTTCTTTTGGTAAATCCTTAAGAATGCTAAAAAAAATGATGGTTGATTGCAGGGGATCCTGATGTACAAGACTTTGAAGGAAGTCATTTAGTTTTTGTGGCTACTGGATCAGACCCATTTGATGTAATCACAAATGCAGTGAAGTAAGTTCAAGAATGCCTAAACCCCCTTAGCTTCTTTTTGTTTAGTTTCAGTTTCATATCAAATGGGATTAATTTTCCTTTCTCCCTCATTAGACCCCCCATAGAAAATCTCAATTGAGCCTATTCAGCTTCTCTGTTACGGGTTTTGGCCAATTTCTGAAAAAAAGTAAATCGTTGGATCTTAACTTTGTGCACGTTTATGGTACAGGACTGTTGAGGGACATTTGCAGACGTTTTGCCACCGTGATAGAAAGAAGGTACAAAAAATCTTGCGCTACAACTGTGTTTGAATAAGACTATGTTACCCTATCAAAAAAAAAAAAATGGCTATGTTACCCAAAAAAAAAAAACATTTTTGGTACCATACCAAAATTGATTAGGAAACCTATATCTTGGTACCTTTAGTAAGAGTTATGTTATGATCTCCTTGAGTTTAAATGACTGTGTTCTTCCTCATGGCCCAGATGCCAGAAATGTTGAACTGGTTTGGCTGGTGTACGTGGGATGCTTTCTATACAGATGTAACTGCTGAGGGGGTGAAACAAGGATTAGAAAGGTAAAAACCTACCATACGTATATTGCTTAACAGTGTTAAAATTGCATGATTGTAATAATGTAGAATGGTACTAACTAGTAGTGTTTTTGTGCCAGTTTTGAGAAAGGTGGGATTCCTCCTAAATTTGTTATAATCGACGATGGATGGCAATCAGTTGGTATGGATCCCGCTGGTGCTGAAGCTAAAGCTGATAACACAGCCAAGTGAGTACAAGAATCAGTAACCTCTTTGGTATGTTTGGTGATCATCTCAATTTATTGGCTAACCTACATAGTTGACTTTTTGTATCTTTTCAGCTTTGCAAACAGGCTAACTCATATCAAAGAGAACCACAAATTCCAGAAAGATGGCAAAGATGGTTTCAGGGTGGAGGATCCAGCAATGGGTCTTCGCCACATTGTTACCGAAGCCAAAGAACAACATGCTCTGAAGTGAGTTTTGCTAATTCTCTTCAAAAACTGTTATGTTCCAACAATTCTTGATTAAGCACTCACACTATCATCTACTGTCCCCCGAATCTGCAGGTATGTTTATGTCTGGCATGCGATAACCGGATACTGGGGCGGTGTCAGGCCGGATGTTGCTGAAATGGAACACTATGAATCCAAGTTGGCTTATCCCATTTCATCTCTAGGGGTCCAGTCAAATGAACCTTGTGATGCTTTGAACAGCATTACCAAGAATGGGCTTGGCCTTGTGAACCCTGAGAAAGTTTTTAACTTCTATAATGAATTGCATTCATACCTTGCTTCTGCTGGTATCGATGGTGTCAAGGTCGATGTTCAGAACATCCTTGAAACTCTTGGGGCAGGCCATGGTGGAAGAGTGAAACTTGCAAGGAAGTACCATCAGGCATTAGAAGCATCAATTTCTCGCAATTTTCCGGATAATGGAATAATTTCTTGTATGAGTCACAACACAGATGGTTTGTACAGGTAACTAATTTTTCTCAGCATATCTTGTTTTGTTAGCTTGGTGACTATAGATGTAGATGACCATTTAGTAATAATGTGACTGTCTCATAATCAAAACAATTTTTTGAAACTTTATATGACAAAAGTTAATTGATTTTCAATTAATTGGTGTAGTGCAAAGAGATCAGCTGTTATTAGAGCATCAGATGATTTTTGGCCCAGAGATCCAGCATCACACACCATTCATATTGCATCAGTGGCTTATAACACCATTTTCCTCGGGGAGTTCATGCAGCCTGACTGGGACATGTTTCATGTAAGCTCATGAAGCCATTTCATTTCTTGTTTAAATCTCTCTTTTTATTCCTTTACTGTCAGATTATTGGATGCTAACTGCGAAGTTATATGGCAGAGCTTACACCCAATGGCTGAATACCATGGAGCAGCTCGTGCCGTGGGAGGCTGTGCTATATATGTCAGGTGTGGTTAACATTCATCACGTGTTGGTGTATGAAAAAATTCGATTGAACATTTGGGTTTCTCTTTTTGTTACTGAAATATTACATGCAGTGACAAACCTGGGCAGCATGATTTTAATCTACTGAAGAAGCTTGTACTTCCTGACGGTTCCATATTGAGGGCCAAACTCCCAGGAAGACCAACAAGGGATTGCTTGTTTTCTGATCCTGCTAGAGATGGAAAAAGGTTCGATAAGAAAATTTTTGTGGACTGTGGATTCTGAACCTGTTCATTTGCTATTCCTGAGTCGATGTTTTACCTTGTCTACTCGTGATAATCTTTATCACAGCCTTCTAAAGATTTGGAATCTGAACGATTTCAATGGGGTCGTGGGGGTGTTCAACTGCCAAGGTGCTGGGTGGTGTAGAGTTGGAAAGATGAACCTCATCCACGATGAACAACCTGGCACAACCACTTCAATTATCCAAGCTAAAGATGTTGATTATTTGCCCAAGGTTGCTGATGTCGGATGGAATGGGGATGCAATTCTGTACTCCCATCTTCGTGGTATGTTTGACAGTCCTAAAACTTTTGCATAATCCTTGATCTTGTTTATCAATCTGACAATTGATAAATGCCCAAATGATTGAAAAGCTGTCCAATATTTTTTGCTCCAGAATGCTTAAGTTACTACTAAAGAAACTCCAAATTCGTTCAATTTATTCTTTTTTTTGACGATTGTAGGAGATGTGGTTTATCTTCCAAAGAATGCATCTCTGCCACTTACACTGAAGGCACGAGAATTTGAAGTCTTTACAGTGGTACCCGTCAAAGAATTGTCCCATGGGGTTAAATTTGCTCCCATAGGTCTCATCAAGATGTTCAACTCAGGAGGAGCAATTAAGGAATTACAATATGAATCAAATGGAAGCCCAACTGTTGGCCTGAAAATACGCGGGTGTGGCATATTTGGGGCCTATTCATCAGTTGAACCGAAAAGAATAAGAGTTGACGAAGAGGAAATGGAGTTCAGATATGAGGAAGCCTCGGGATTCATCACCATTGCTCTGCGAGTTCCAGAGAAAGAATTATACCTTTGGCACATGACAATTGAACTATAAGAGATTTCAATCTTCTTCCCCTCCCCATTGGAGGGGCTCTACTATCTCTGTATTGAGTACCTCTTTCTATGGAGACGTGAAAGAGAACTTCTCTAGATTTTGAGGATGAATTCATGACATTGCAGTTATCTTATAATGCATAAAACTAAGTACGACTAGGAAGAGGATGAACCAGACAGCTCCCATTTGTAACAAAAATTTCTCTGTTTCATGATGGGAAAGGACATAAAGTGGGAGTGTCGTTTTAGATGTTGTATTGTATCCATTCATATCATAATGCAACTAAATAAAGAAAAAATGATCAGTTGATCTTGTAGATGAGTTTCATTTTGCTATCAGTTCTCTCACCTTGAACTACAATGTCAGTTCAAAATCTAATCAAAGTGTTCTTGAATACTCTGTTTTAAATAGTTAATTAATTGACAAAATTGGCTGTAGAATTGCAAAAAATAACTTCTTTGTACGTGAGAGACTACGCGCTTCTAACTTTTACTTGAATATAGTCTACTCTTAGAATAAAAATAGAAGAGAGACACTATGCAACTTTTACTTGAATATAGTCTACTCTCGGAGTAAAAATAGAAGAGAGACACTATGCCATTAGTAATGGTATGATTCGAGATTGTGTGGGAACGACTCAGAACGAACCTACTTTGTTCAAATGTGCATAAGGATTTTTTTTTTTTTTTTCAATGAACACATGTAAAGAGATATAAGTATATTTTGAATATATTTTATTCAACAGATACAGCTAGCGGTGGCAAAATGAAGAGAGATTATCAAGCTCAAGATCAGGCCCATATGTCGAGAGGTTTACAAGTGTATGGGTCAGAGACATTCATGGGCTGTCTTAGGCCCAAATATTCAGATGCTAAAATCAGATGGTCCTCATTTTAGGCCCATGTGGTTTGCCACTTAATGTGGTTGATGTCTTGATGATTTTACGAGTGCACGCGGCTCCGATGAGTGAACCGGCCGGTTCGTTCATAAACCCTCACCTGAGAGAAACTCAGACGCCTACCCAATAGGCTAAAACCTCTGAAATCTAGAGAGAGATAGAGAGGGCACCATGTCTGGGGGCAGAATTATTTCGCTTCTGAGGAGGAACAAAGCCCTCAATCACATATCACAATCGAGCCTGAAGAGATCATCGTCATCTAGGGTTTTGAATGATGAAGCTTCATCGCTAAACCCTTGTTACAGACTCTTTTCTTCTTCTTCTTCTTCTAAAGCTCAATTGGTTCCATTCCGCAGCATTGGTTCGTTAACCGCGAGAAGCTCTATCATTTCTGGATTTAGGTCTTTTGTCCATAATCAAAAGGTTCTAATTCACTTGTCTTTTTTCTTCTTAGTTCGTTTTACCACAATCTTTGTTTTTCTTAGATATTCAGAAATTTGACTTCCAATGTGTGTAGATATAACGTAAAACTTGTTTTTTGGTGTCTTGTTTGTTTGAATGTCGGGGCTCATCGTGTGCATTTTGTTAATTTTATTGTCAATGAAAGTGTTCAGATCTAACATGGTCTATTTGAGTTGTAAATAAGAGCATATAGGGGTCGGTGAGAGACCACTAGACCATGAACTCCCCTCAAATCCCAGTTTTATGACAATATAGATTGTGTAGGCTTATGCTTTTTGGAAAAATTAAAGTGCTGCACTCCGTTTTGTATATAATCAATTTGTGACTAATTTGTTGTAGTAAACTTCTATCGAAATGGTGTGAATTGCTGCTGAGTTTTTGGCATGACCAAACTTACTGTACAAGCTTGTCTGACTGCATATATTAGCGGGTTGAAATTTCACCAATAGTGGATGCTTACTTATTAGTTTGAGGAAATGTGCTTCATCATGGAGCTGGGCCTGATATTTCCTCTCATACCTAAGCCTGTGGGGGATTGGGATCATTAGTTTTGTTTATCAAATAAAAGCTAATACCAGTTTGCAGTCATTATTTCTGTCTTCCAGTGTGTTGTAAGTACTCTTGTTAGTGGGTGGCTTTTTAGGGATTTTATGATCGTGCTGTAATGTTGAGCACAAGATGTCTATGCTGTTTTCAGGGGTTTTATACAAAATATCTGAGGAATATGTCCACCACAGCATCTGCGTGTGCACAAGATAAGGAGGGATTGAAGCTTCTAGTGACTGCAGGGCCTCGTGCTCAAAAAATGGTTGGCATATGGCTTTTCACATCTGCTGCATGGGTGTTTAGTATGGTGGTACTTGGTGGTGTCACTCGGTTGACCCGATCTGGTCTTTCAATGACTGATTGGAAATTCACTGGTAGCCTTCCTCCTCTATCAGATGAGGACTGGTTGATTGAGTTTGAGAAATACAAACAATCCCCCGAGTACAAGCGGTTAGTATGAGCACCATTTCGTGTGCAATGTAATTTAATATGTGTTAGTCAAACTTTTGTACCTTCATTTCTTTGGAGAACTTCCGTGCTCTTAATTTTTTTTGTCACAAATTAGTAACACAATCCTGGAATTTGTTTTCTTGCGTAGAGCAATACTGCAGTGCTCCTGCTCCTGCAACGGATTTGCTATGCCATTTTCATTTGGGAGTAGGAGTTTTATCAAATCAATTGGTTGTCTTACTTAATTTTTAACCTCTTGCAGTATAAACAAAGGGATGAACATTGATGATTTCAAGTTCATATACTGGATGGAGTATGCACATCGAATGTGGGGAAGGGCACTGGGAATCATGTTTGCGCTGCCATTTTCATACTTTCTTCGTAAGGGATATATTACCCCACGACTTGGTCTTAGACTCTCTGCACTCTTTGCTCTTGGTGCTGGGCAGGGATTAATTGGTTGGTGGATGGTAAAAAGTGGTTTGGAGGTATTTTCATATTTTCTGATATCAAATTATATTATTAGATGCAAAGCTCCTCGTAATGGTTTAACTTCTTTTCTGCACAGGAACCTCCATCTGAGTATGCTCAACCAAGAGTAAGCCCTTACCGTCTTGCAGCTCACCTTACTTCGGCATTTGCTATTTACTGTGGGCTCTTTTGGACTGCTCTTTCTGTTGTTATGCCTGAACCCCCTGCTGAATCAGTAGCTTGGGTTCATGGGGCGGCAAAGGTTAAGAGACTTGCCCTTCCAGTAGGCATACTTGTCGGCATCACTGCTGTCTCAGGAGCATTTGTTGCGGGAAATGATGCGGTTTGTAACTAATGATTTCTTTTTCATACAATCTTTCAAAATTTTCTGGGCGGTAACAGTAGTGGTTGTTCCCTGAAAGCAAATTATGATGTAAATTCTGATGTTTCCTTGCCAGGGCCATGCATTTAATACTTTTCCAAAGATGGGTGATAAATGGATTCCAGATGATATTTTTAGCATGAAGCCAATTATGCGAAACTTCTTTGAAAATACGTCCACTGTGCAGGTAATATCCTAATTATTCATCCTGCAAATCTCTTTAAGTAGACCGTATCTCTTACCACTCAGGTTGATTTGGCAGACAAGAAATTGGGGCAAAAATTGAAAATTTAACTTACAAGAATGATCAAAAGAATGAAAATTTAACCACCGACGAGGGAAATTAGACAATGCTTTTTTTTTTTTTTTTGTAATTGATTTCATGTCCTTTTCCCTTATTTTTTGGTATCATATGATACGTATTGCGCGATATGCCATACGCATCATATGATACATAATGTTACACAAGCAAAACAATACATATTGCTCAAGTGTATCGCTCCATACAGGTAACAATATGGGCGAAGTGTTTTGCTGGGTATTACGTGCGTAGGGAATCCCACGTCAGATAGAAAAAGAAGTAAGAGTATCTTAATATATTATGGATGGGTTAACTATCTATAGGCTAAAACATTTAGGTGGGAATGAGCCATAGATCACTTGTATATTGAGCCATAGATCACTGGGCTCCCCATCTCCCAACACGTTTCGTGCAATACGAAACGCTCGATACACACATCTGCTAGTTATGCAGCAATCTGTTCTTTGTTGGTAACAAATCTAATTACTGAAGGTGTTTTTTGGTTAAAGACAAAACAACAGCTTAAAGCAAAGTACTATGTCACTAGTAATTAGCTGTTAGTAATTAGATTGTTCAAACACTATGGAAGTTAGCATCCTTTTTCAGTAGAGACCAGACATCTTAGAAGAAGATCCTATCAGAAAGTTATTGTTGCCAAAATTTTAAATCCAAAGACCCAGTTCCTAGACTTGTCTTTTTACAGATGGGTATTGATCTTGAAAGGTTATAAATCAAAGCCGAATTGTGATCAGTAATCACTAATCTTTGTGATGGCTCTGAACATGGCGTTCCTGATATTGAAGTACATTTCTTAATATTTACAGCTTGATCATCGTATCCTAGCAACTGCAACTTTAGTTTCAATTGGTGGCTTATGGTGGTCAACAAGGAAACTGGACATACATCCTGCTATACGATCTTTAATTGGAAGCACCATGGGAATGGCTGCTCTTCAGGTATTTGTATCAAGTTCTTTGCCTTGTCTTTTCAAATGGTTTCTGAAGTTTCTTAATTGTTGTTCTGTTATTGTGGTCAATTCCACGATCAACTACCTTCTCTGGAATGCGAAAACTCATAACATGCAGATTTGTAAATCGATTTGATTTTATCTGCAGGTCACTTTGGGAATATCAACTCTTCTATCTTATGTGCCTGTCTCGCTGGGCACTGCTCATCAGGCTGGGGCTCTAACTCTTTTAACACTAATGATCCTGCTCAATCACACTATAAGAAGACCGTCATTATCACTCCTCAAATCGCTGCCTTCAGTTGCAAAAAACCTGATGGTCTGAACCTTGAGATTATGTGATGAGCATTATTCTTACATTTATTTTTAAATATCCGATAGCCAAGTTAAGAAATAGCAGTTGATCAGAGATGTACTGTAGCTTGAACAGTGATGTAACTATAGCTGTGAAATGCCATTGATTAATTGTTAATCCAAAGTCTGATCATTTTTTAGTGTTGACATTTTTTTATGGATGATTGTCATATATTCTCAAGTATTCTCTTTTTTGGGGGAGTAGACAGTCTTATGAAGACGATCATAACATTGCCCCCACCCCCTCCCTCCATAATCATAGCATAGATGATCCTCGATGAGGGTTTTATCCAAAGCGAGAGAAGGGGATCATAGTTGATGGAGGCCTTGGGAAGAAAGAAGTCAACTGAAACTGAGAAGATATTAGCTGAGCCTCTATAGGAGCAGATCCAATCACTCTAGATCTGGTTGTGCCGTTATCTCTGCCCCCAATCCTATCCCACCACTCCAAGAAAACGAAAAACAAGAGAAAATGTTTTAAGTACTTCACAAACATTGAGAGATGCCAATAGGCAACAGAGAAAATCACAGCATCTGACCTACATAAACAACTAGAAACATGAACTAAACCACATGCGGATTCAGACAGGCATCACAGACTAATCGGTCCAGATAAAGGCGAAATAAAGGATTCAGACAGGCATCACAGACTAATTGGTCCAAATAAAGAGCGAATAAAGCAAACCATAAACGCAACACCACAACACTGCAATGACTTGTACAGATACCTACAACAATTAAAACTATACCAAGAAAGGAACTATCAAGGCTGGACCCATAAGCTAACAAACAGTGTAAGCCTGAGCTACAATTCCATGAGCAACACTACCATCATCTCTGGGAAACCTTCATAGCACCACAATTTAACTAGACATGAATCTCATGTTCATCTTCCAAAATGATGAGTACCCGTAAGCCATCTGGAGTGGAGTACAGAGAAGCAGCTCCTAGTAGAAGCATTTGAGTAAAAGCGCGAATTATACAAAGGGAATAGTAACATTGAAAAAAAAAGTTAATGGCATTTCCAGACTTCTATTTCCAAAAGATCGTGAATGGAAAGATACTTCATTCAACACAATGTTTCTACGTAGGCAGACCTTGTGAAAATTTGAACAGCATAGAAAACTAACGGCCACGTCCACGCCCCCGACCACGTCCTCTGCCCCGACCACGTCCCACTGCCCTCCCTGAAATTAAAACATTGAGAAGATCAAGACAGAAAAATGGGGCAAAATACAACATAAAGACATCACAACACATTAAAATGAAGCCAGAGAGGGAAGTGCAATACCTGCTGTTGGCTTCTTGGGCTTGACCCTTGGTGTCTCCTCTACAAGCAGAGTTTCAAGATTTAAGCTGTCAGGAAGGATATAATACCGAATGTTGGTGCCCCTGACACTCAAATGATCAAGAGTTACAGGGTTTTTCCCCTTCAGCGTTAGTTTCACTGTCTTCAAATGTGTGTTCATGCTAATATCCACGCCTACAATAGACCAGCAACCAACAGTCAAAAAATCAGGTTCATCACCTCAACGTTTCATGTTTGTATGTGCTCATTCAATAGAAGTTTAATTCCCCCTCCCCCAAGTTTCATGTCTGCCTGTGCAGCTCTACAGATGGAAGAAGATACGATTGTCCTAAAATGGTGAATCTAGTTGGATACTAAACTGTTAAATTGTAAAACAAGTATCAAATTAAAATTCAGGACATTTGAAGAAGGCATAATAAAGCATGTGGCATAAATATTAAGTGAATGTGAAGGTTTAGCAGTCTGTCACTTGCATGAAACTTTCAAAAACACTAAAACCTTAAACTGGTGCAAAGAATTTTTTTCAGATTACCAGACTTCACAAGCACACCATAGATTGAGTTGTGTCTAAGATAGGCATATAAAGATAAAATGAAAGAAATATGGACACAAAAAGTAGAAAAGAAAACAGAATATTGCATGGATGAGGATGAATGGGATCAGGCTGATAAACATTGAAAAAGTTTCCACAAGGGAATTGTTTAGCTAAAATGGTAGGTCCTTATCATTATACACAGGTTATAGGCATTCCACTGCATTGATTTCAACAATAGATATCAGACTGGCTCATTTTCTAGGCTTCGGAAAAATTGCACTTCCAGTCCAGATGGATTTGGCCAAGAAACCATATAGAAAAGATGATTTGTGTAAAAACTGAAAAGTCTAATGGTGGTAGAACATACTCATATTTATTCCTGGTGGTAATAACGGTTAAGATTCACAGGATCAAGTTAATGTGCAAGTCATAAGCGACATGACACCATTGATTGGGTATGAACAAATGGTTAGAAGTAAAATATTGCTATTGTTGTGTTGTACATACACAGAACACTCAAATCAAGCAATTTATTTCCAAAAACCCGTGCAAGGCGGCAAGACTGACAATGCAATCCATTACATGACACGGTTTAGCGGTGTTGTCCTAGTTTTGCAGCACATGATGCTAAAACAGCTATCCACATGTTAATCCTCATTCCAAACGCCAAAACAATTCTACCAAATCTGGAGAAGACAAACAAGGCTTTCTACTATTAAAAAAGGGAAAGAAAAT
Source organism: Ilex paraguariensis (assembly GCA_963454935.2). Classification (NCBI taxonomy): domain Eukaryota; kingdom Viridiplantae; phylum Streptophyta; class Magnoliopsida; order Aquifoliales; family Aquifoliaceae; genus Ilex; species Ilex paraguariensis. The sequence goes on from CAUOFW020001814.1 coordinate 596,338, forward strand.
CAGGATAAGGTTGAAATAGGGACTTTCACTCCCTCTAACCCCTCTTGTCCCTTTTCTTCCCTGAGGAAAAGACTAATGTCTCAGGTTCATCGCTCCTTCAATAAGTAAGTTAACAAACACCCTAAATGATATATGTGGCCGTTACACAACAACAAGGCTCAATCCTACTGAAGGCCCTGAAATTGTTCTGAATATAGAAACACCCCCACTCCTCCTTATGTGGTGATCTTTGACTGGGGCAAAGCCTGGAAAGAAAACTAGGTTAACTAAGAGTCAATAGCTAAATTAAACTCCCAACTCGATTCGTTTGGGCTATGATATTTTCCCCAGTAGTTTCTGAAACTCCACAAAGCTTGGAGAGCAATTAATATTGAAAGGGTATATAACAAGAGCCAGTTTCTAGCAACAACATATCTAAATTAAGAATTTGCACTGATCTAATCAAAGCTTGGCATAACGCTCACGCAGATAATCATATACAAAGATGGACTGATCTGTTTGATTAGAAAAACCTAAAGTTCAGAACATTACAAAAGCCCAAGGGTTTTCCAACTAGCAAACCTTAGTTTCATGAGAATAAATCAGTTTTTTAGGCAGAAAGGAAAAGGGGAGAACCAATATGTCCAATTAATGCGGTGATGAAAGAGAATGAGAAACAGAGGAAGCGTACCAGTGATGGTTCCGTGAACAACAGTGCCGTTTTTGAGTTCGATCGAGACCGTTTCGTTGTTCAATTTCATCAGAAACCTACAGGACGAAAAAAGAATAGGGAAAAGTCAGATCACTAGTCGAAAACAAATCAGCAAAACAAGGAAAGGAGGAAGAAAGAGAAGAGGACACAGACCTTACGAGCTTCATTGTTGTAGGAAGGAAATGCAGAAACTGAAGAACTAGGGCTTGAAGCAGAAGCAGAACAAAGTGAAGTGCAGTCAGGAAGCGGGAGACCAAAAATGGTCGTTCATTAAAGGGTAAATTACATCCACCTCCCTCAAGGTTTGTCCATATAACAACCAGGTCCCATGTTAGACATATAATAATACTGCACTTCCCTCTGCTTTAGTTTTTGGGTATAGCCGTCATAATTAAGGGCCCAATAAATTCAAAAGGCCTCTACAAGGATAGTGGCTCATAAGGCCTCTACAAAGATAGTGGCTCAAATGGATCACAACAACTTGTCCACGACAAGAGTAGAATAGACCGCACCCAAAGGGTAAAGCCCAACAGTACTATAAGACTTGAAGACCAGCTCAGTTCCAATCCAACTCACTTGGAATTCAACTCAGGTCAGAAGAGCTCGGCTCAATGCCTATCCTAGAATTCTCCGTTGTGCCACGTGTCCCAAGGGTAGATGGATCATTTCTGACACCCATAACGAACACACACTCTCTGTCACAGAGAATATTGGTGCGCATAACCACTCCAGGACTGTGGGTGCAGTGGCGTCATGTGACAGAGATCGCTACAGAATAAAAGTAAAAGGACTCACAACATCAACAAAAAGGAAGTAGGACGTCCAAGAAATCCTAGAAGAATCACTTGTATAAATAAGACACCATTACACTACAATAAAAAAAAAAGGGGATCGTCTCCCTCGCAGCATTCTAAGTCATCTACATAGAAAAGTTTAAGTTATCTGAGCATCTTCTTGAAAAGGCTCTGAACTAGCAATATCTTTGTAATCACCTATTTCGAATAATACACAACCCTCAAGAGCAAGAGACTCCCTTACAGTGACGTAACCTTAGTTTTTCGGCTAAGATAAACCACTTATACTGTTTTCTGATTTTCCTCTTACGGCCTTATTCATTTCTAGTCTCTACATTTACTCTGCATCTTGCCAACTGACCTCGGTTTTGGACTTGGGCTAAACTATTTCCGAGCACCATTAGTTATCATTATAATGTTTGTAGCATTCTTATTCTTCAGTTGAAGGTAAAATATTTCTGAACATCAAGATATCTATAATATAAAACACAACGGGCTTCAACAAGCCGATCGAACAGTTACAATTCATTTCATCCAAAGGCTGCCAATAACCTATTCTTTCTCCCCAAATACATCATTTCTCCCCCGCAAACTATTTCAAAGTCATTTCTCCCCTATACGTTTCCCTCAAATCCATCTCTATCAAGCACTTTTCCCCAAATTTCACTCCCTTCTCACCCGATCGTTAACCTCTCTCTCTAATCTATCTTTCTCTCTTCTTTGTTTGTCCAAACAGCAACCCACCACAGCTCTGTTTTTCTCTCACTCTCACGCTGCCAACAGAGACGTCGCCAGCAACGACGATTCTCACTCTCCAGGTATCTCTCTCTTTGTCCCTCTCTTCTCTCTCTCTCTTTCTATTTTTCCCTCTTTCTCTTCCATCTTCGGTTACCAGCATGACCATACCCTTTTCCCACAGCTCCAATCCATGGCACATGAAGTGTTTGTTGAAATGTCATAGAAAAATATTTAGTAATAAATTTCTTTTTCCTTTTAAGTTCGAGTTTGGTGGTGATTTCTCTCTCTCATTCTTTTACACTCTTCATATGCCTCTCTGTCTTCATCACACAACACACCATACAAAAACACGACACACACAAAATTCCCTTCTCAACCCCTGTTTTTCATAAATTACGAAAAATATACACACTCACACAATATCGCACACATCCACCCACAACACACACCCCCACACTTCGCACACGCACAAACCCCTAGCCATAGTACAACACACAAATACACACCTAGCACACACACCCAACACATAATTACACATACCCACAAATTGAAATTGCACACACAAAAGTTGTTAGTTAGGTGTTGATTTGCTGTCAACCGTAATGGACATCAAGTGTTTGTTGGAATGCCTAAAATAAATATTGTATGCTCCACCATTCTTTTTTCTTTTGATCGGTATGAATTTACTGTGTACGCATTTTTTATAGGTATAATGTGTTGAAATTATGTTTCAATTAAAGTTTGTTGAGTTTTATTGAAATTGAGGTATTGTGTGGATTTAAAATTGCATTTCTTTTGCTTTAACTAGAGCTCATATCACAACTTTCAAGCTAGAGAATACTTTTTATTTTGAGGAAGACAATAAATTTGAAAGACTCAACTTGGATTTGTATTCATTACTATTATTCTTTTGCTTGAAAATTGTACTTAAATGCATATACATTGGATTGAGAATATGTTATTCTAGAATTGAAATTAGAGTACTAAATTGAATTTAGTTTTTTAGTCAATTGCTTAGACTTTTTATACTTTAGGCTTTTTTGCTTTCTATAAATTGAATGTAATTGGTAATCCCGTTTTGTCTTTACTTCATTTGTATGTTGTTATGGAATTCATTTATGTTGTGGTAGTAATTGATAAATGATTTCATTGTGATATGACTATGGCATGATTGTGAGTTCTATTTGATGGTTATGAACCGTGTATAAATAGGTTTAACTTTTTTGGGATACTATTTTTAGAGGAAATTCTATCTAAACATTTTCGTACATTTAGCTGTTGAGGTTGGCTACCATTGTATTGCTTCAAAGTGGTTTTGTTTTCTGGCATATGTTTGCTATCTTTTAGAAAGTTGGTGGTGCTAATGTCTTTCATGTAATGCTACCTGAGAATTTTTTTTTTCTTATTAATTATTTGGGACTCTTGAAGATATTGTCAAAT